>CM029639.1:13910254-15110254 GCA_017311315.1 Dendrocalamus latiflorus
GTACTTAAGGGATTCTTATACGATGTATATCGCAGAAAGAAGGATCATAACTCCTTAATGACATATATGGGGGCCTCTGTGGAGTGCACGCTTCTTATAGAACTCTGGTCAGTAAGGCATTTTGATAGGGTTTCTACTGGCCAACCGCCCTTAACGATGCCAAAGATCTAGTTAAGAAGGGTTTACAATACCAGTTTCATAGCCGGCAAATACACCAACCAGCTCAGGCTCTTCAAACAATTCCTCTCTCTTGACCTTTTATGACCTAGGGTCTTGACATCCTAGGGCCGTTCCCAAGAACATCGGAGGACTTTGAGTTCCTTTTCATGTCTAATGACACGTTCACGAAATGGATTGAAGCCGAACCTGTGACTAGGATAACAACAGAAGACACACAAAAAATTCATGATGAGAAGCGTGATTGCACGATTTGGAGTCCCAAGTCGAATAATGATGAACCATGTGGAGGTGACCACATGTGTATGATGAGTAATTGACATTAGTTTAGGTTAGTCGAGTTTGGTTTGGGTTGTTCGGACCATGTCGTTGCGTGGTGCAATGGACTCGGTCGGACTTGGTCATTCCTGGTCGTATGGGATTAGGTTGCATATTTCGATGATTCGACAGGTTTGGACTTCGTTATGGTAAGTGTGATGTGTTTACGCTTTCATGTATCGAGCGGTGCTATTTGATGTGTTTCTTGTCTGTGTGGCTGCAGGACGTCGAGTGGAGTCGTGGCGAGACACGGTGGACCGGACTAGGCGCAGGTGGCGCTGAGGTCAGAACGGTCAGGATGTGTCGAAAACGACGTGGACTCGAGGTGGTTGCGAGGCGTGCGAGGCAAGGAGCGCGGAAGCTTCCAGGAAGGTGCAGGAGGGGCGAAACGGGAATTTCGCAAGGCTGCACAAGCGGGAGCGGGCTCCGTTGGATTTAGCGGGCGTAACGGGGTGGGGACCCGTTAGCCATGAGGCTATAAATAGGTTGGAGGGGCTGCATGCCCTATTGAGCACTTGGAAAGGAATTAGGGTTTGCTAGAGTCAAAAGAGTCTTTAGTGGTTGTTTTGGCTTTAGGCTTTAGTGGTTGAGAGTGGGTGTAGATGGACAGAGTGTGCTCCCTCTGTATCTCTACGATGTGTTCTATGTGAGTTCTTCCTCCCTCCAAGCTTGTATGAGTGTGTTTTTGAGTTGGGAGAGTGAGGAGATGGATTGAGAGTCATGTAATCCTTCCTCTTGTTCGAATGTCCATGCGTATCGGGATTCCTCTGTATTCCTTTTTGGTCAAATGAATGAAATCTGAAGTTTATTCCCAGTTCGTGCTTCTCTGTTCTTCGTTGTCCATTTTTGGTGATTTTTGATTTTCTGAGTTTCTTGTTAGTTCTTGCTGGTGAGTGCCAAAATGGGTTGCTCTATGTTGGGAGGATGCTCCAAGATAGTTTGATTGATTTCCCCTAGAGCAAACTTTGGTTTAATCCCAGATTTGGTTTTTCAAGGTCCCCTGTTCATGTTGGCTTTTCTAGGGTTTTGTGGTTTCTTGAGTTTACCTTGTTGAGGTGGCTTGATTTCTGGCTTGGAGGATCCAGAGGCTATCTCATAGCTATCCCCAAAGTTTCGTAGCCAAAGGATCAACCGTTAGGGAGTAATTTGATTTTTGGGTTGTCTCGGGTAAAAGTTTCAGATTTTTCAATAATCTGAAATTCATGTTTTTAGGGTTGATTTCCTTGTTCCCTAGAGCCTCCTCTCTATTTGGAATATAGTCTTAGTTCTCAGGGTCAAAAAGAATGGAGGAAATCGGCCCTATTTTGTGCTTTTCGAAGATCTGAATTTAGTGCTCAAAGTTCTGAAAATTCAGGTGCTCTCGGGCTGCTGGGAACAGGGGGCGGTCTGACCGGACCCTCCTAGGCGGTCTGACCGGCGGCACCAGACCGGTCTGACCGGCCGAGCCATGGCGGTCAGACCGGCCAGGGGCGGTCAGACCGGCCTGACCATGGCGGTCTGACCGGCCCTAGGGTTTTGGAGGCTTTGCTTTTTCTAGTTTTTAGGTCGTGTCCTCCAGGTGATTCTCTGTTAATTATCTTGGTCTTTTTGCTCTCAGTGCTTCTTCTGTAAGGGCTTGGTCTCACGTAAATCTCTTCTTCATAGCTCTCATTAGCTATTGGAGAGAATCCTTTTGAGAGAGTCCTTGTGTGCTTGGCTCAGTTTCTCTCAAGTTCTTTGCACTCTCTTTTAGCTCTGTAGCTACTGGAGTGTCTTCTCTTTCGTGAGTATTTGTGAGGGGTCGAGAATTTGAAATCGACATTCACCCCCCCTCTGTCGCCATTTCGGTCCAACAAATAATTATAGACAAAAGTAAGCAACTTTTGAGTGCAAAATTATAAGAATTTTTTGACGAATTAGGTACCAAACTTTGCTATGCCTCAGTCACCCATCCTCAGGGCAATAGTGTAGGACCGAAATGGCAACAGAGGGGGGTGAATGGTGCCTTCAAAACTCCCCAAAAAAACCACACAACAAAATTTGCGAAAGAACTAGCTTCTCCGTTTGATCACACGTGGTCGTAAGCCAACTGATAGTCGAACACCACGTGGTCGAACACTTGCCCGAGCCGACAAAAGAAATCACACAGTGAATACCGTGGATAAGACAGCGGAAGAACTTGTAGCCAGATTTCCGAATGACTAAGACTCTCTGGTCTTTTGAACCTCAAACTTGAGACAAGAAAAGAAACCAACCTCTGGAAGAGAAAATACCAAGAAAATCCAAAGTCTTGGCTACGGTCGGCTAGAGTGACATGGTCGAACTTGAAACAGAGGACTTGAGGCGCGCACGACCATTCAGTGAAGTGAACTTCTCTGATTCGACTCCTGCTCTCGGGAATGAACTGGCCAAGTGGCCTTGAGACAGATTCCCAGTTCTGAGCTAATCGAGGCACACGAAAACGAATGCAGACTCACAAAGAAGAGAGAAAAGAATATCATGAAGAACAAGCTCTCAAAACTGATTGCAAACAAAAACAATCACAACATCTCATAACGACAGAAATTAACTTGAGGAAGAGAGATGAATGATTGATAAAGGAGGTTTCTACAGCCACTCCAACTGGGAGATACATGAGCACACTTGCTCCATCCCGAGAACCCACACACTCACAAATAACCAAGAAAGAACAGAGCAACTCCGGGATCCGAATCTCACTCGCACACGAGCTCTACCCTCTCTATTTATAGTCACACACGCCAACGAAGGGGAACCTGCAAACCCCCACCTAACACCGGGTTTTCAACTCACTTTACCCACGAGCTTCTAGTGCTTTACCCGTTAGACCCAACGGCTCCACTGCTTTGCCCGTTAGCGCCAACAACTCTGGTGCTTTGCAGAGACACAGCTTCCCTTTGCAGCTTTCCGCATTTCTCCAAAATGCCACTCCGCTGCCTCCCCGGAAACTTCCTCTTGCCTTGTCGATCACGCTTGCAACCACCTCGCAAACCTCGTCTTCTTTGGCATCTCCCGGCCGCTCACGACCTCAGCATCCCCTGCCTAGTCTCGACCATCCATGCCTCACCACGACTAGTCTCAAAGTCCTGCAAACCATCACAGACAAGCAAACATTCATAGCACCGCACAATACAATGTGTACAAACATCTGTATAAGAGGAACTCAAAACATGCTTCACAAAGTCGTACATTTACTACGATCGGTCAAAAACACTTAAACATTAATTCACAAGACCTACGATCGTTACCATAGTCCATACGACCACCCCAGTGGTTCATACGACCGCCTCAAGGCTTGCTATGACCATCACAAGTTTCAGTTCCAACTTACCCGACCAAGTCGTACCAACTTACGACTGGTCGAAACCATAGATCAAGACTTTCTTAAGTCCTACAACCACATCTCAGGTTGATACGACCATCTCAGAAGACCATACGACCAGTTCCCAGAGGCTACGACCAAAGCTAGAGATTCCATCGTGGTCGAAACACCTTCCGACCACGTTCATCGCTTTCCACCGTGGTCGAAACCCTTCTCGATCACGTACGACTTGTTTCACCGTGGTCGAATCCCTTCCAACCACGTTTGAACACTTCCGACCGCAGTCGCCCACTTGCGACCACGCTCCAGGCTCGTCTGACCGCATCCGACCGAGCTACGACCATGTGCGCCCATGGTCGAAACCCGCTTTCGTTCTTAGGAAGTGAAGTCTGCGACACCGTGGTTGTAAGACTGCTTTCGACCACCGACTACGCCTTACGACCGCGTTCTCCGTCAGTGTGGTCGTAACTGCCTTCGACCATGACCAAACGTGGTCGTACCAGGCTTCGACCACGGCCAACGTGGTCGAATAGATTTTCGACCACGGCAAAACCAGTCGTAGACTTCCCTGGTGACCTACGACCAAGGTCAGAGTGGTCGTAACCGCCACAACGTGGTCGTACATCCTTCCGACCACAGCCAAAGAGAGTATAACATTTTTTTTCGGCTTTCAACTGCTGATAGAGTGGTCGTAAACAACCCGGCTGGCTCCCGATTGACGCCAACATGTTCATAACCTGCCCGACAGGCTTCCGACCATGACCAATGTGGTCGTAAATGCCTACGACCACAGTCAGAAGCTACGACTTTGCACAGAAGGCGATTCCGATCACTTCTAAGGCTACGACTTGGCAGGAAGTGCCCAAACCAAACTCAACCTTTCTAAAACAAGAGTCAATTACTCATCACAAACATGTGGTCACCTCCACATGGTCTCTCAAATAGGGAAGTCGAACGCGCACATGGTCAAATAATGCAAAGAATTAAGACTCAGTCTTCGACCAGCTTGTAAAGCGTTCGGAGGCTTGGGTGCAACAATTACCTTCAGTATGATGAGCAATTCACATGACTCCTAGTCGGGTGACAGGAGAAACTCCATTTTTCCTAGTTTTTGGAGCCAAAGCCATGCTTCCTCCAGAACTAAAGATCTGGCCGACAAGGGTTGAGAACTTCAACGACTCCAACCAAGAGTAGCTTCGAGCGGATGACATCAACCTGCTTGAAGAGAAGAGAAATCAAGCCTTAATCTGATCAGCAATCTATCAGCAAGCTATGCATAAGTACTATAATTGTAAGGTCTAGCCTCGCAACCTTGCTGTAGGTAACTTAGTATTGAGGAAAATCCAATCCAATTTAATCGAAACAAGCATTCCCCCAAGTGGGAAGGTCCTTACACTGTGGTCGAAATCACGTGCCCAGGCTCAGTATGACTGGCTATGGAGGATGGCCAGATTCTCTCAAACTCTTGGCATATCAACCAACTACATAAATTTTATGTATAAACATTTCTACTCTTTCAATAAAGCTTTCAGTCTGTTCAAATCTTTATTGTTGTATGTTCAGTAGAGCTTCTTTCATATTTGTTCGACCACTTCTAACACATCCAATTTGTTTAACTGGTTAGAGAAGGGGACACCACTAATCAGAGTCTCTCCTGTCTGTATGTGGTCCTAGTGTCGATTTGTTCTTAACTCTTACTATCCGCATAAAACAATTGTGTTGTCTACGAAAATGTTGAACAAATTTTTAAGAAGGGATCCCGAGTGTTTATCCTCTTATCCTTGGTGTCTTTGATTTCATTCACCTAGTCGAAAGAAGGTAACATCACCTAGTCGAAGTCTTTCTACTCTGTACTGCAGTAGTCTCCTTCACAAAAGATACAAAATTCTTCCAATCTTATTTTTTGAGTTGCTTGATAAAACCTTGAGATGCGCTTACTAAATGAGTTTCAGTATTGTACTAGAAGGAGTTGGTTACTTCAGTATAGCAGCTCCTTTCTCACTTACAGAACTCACATCTACAAGGAACTGCTGGATGGGGCCGCTTGGAGTAGCAGGAGGAAGAACGACAAGGGGAACGATAGTACTTGTTCTCTCCTTGTCCTTATTGATTGCTTTTATTAGTCAATGCCTCTTAGCTAAAGGATCCTTTGTTTTCTCCACCTACCATCAGTTCGACCCCTTGGTAGTCGTAACGATAATTCATGCCACACTCTGCGAAAGAGAAGAACGCTACTTAGTCATGCTCTACAACTACACAATCCTAAAGACGAAATTGATTCTCCGATTACCTTTAGGTGTTGTTCTCTCTCTTCGGTGGATATGTCTACCAGAATATGAAGGGCCTCCACTTCAAGTGATGGAGCCTTCTCACAAATAGCCTTGACCCAAGAATTGATTTCCCCTAAGTCAAGGCCTATTCACACAAATATGGTAATCAATACACAATACTCGAAAAGAAGTAATCTAATTATGAATATGAGTACGAGAGTCACTTACCATTCTCGTAATCCCTGGTCAAATCCGAGGTTCCCGAGCACATCCACATGGGATGTGCTCGACGCTTCAGGGGGCTGATGCGACGGATGATGAAGTCTTTCACTACATGCCAGCCCGTAAGTCCCTTGTCCCTCAACTCTTTGATAGCTGAGATGTAAGGGGCTATTCGAGTGAGGTCCTTCGGAGCTGAATTCCAGAGATTGTTTTTTCTCCACAGCCTTCCCCATGAAAGAAATGTTGTCTTCTCTGGTCATTGCCTAGTAGAACCACCTCTTCTTCCATTCCGGCAATGAAGACTTAGTAAACATTTGAATGTATAGCTCCGTCTTGCCATCGTGGAGCTTCAGACCGCAGCTCTCGGTGATCCCGGTCTGCCGGCTCATCTCGTTGTAATATCGGAAGAGCTCAAAGCCCAGTGGGATTCCCAAATACACTTCACACAGGTACACAAAGACGCTGAGCATCATGATCGAATTGGAAACAAAGTTCACCAATTCGACCCAGAAAAATCGAGTATGGCTTTGAGGAAGGGATGAGCAGGGAGGCGAGGGCCACACTCACAATAGACTTGAAACACTAGAATTTCTTCGATTTACCCCGATGGCCAATGTTGCCAGTGGCTTCGAATCCATCCTCCAATGCCTTCAACTTTGCGGTGTCCATCTCTGACACCACCCAATTGGATCATGACTTTGTCATTTTTTGGATGATTGGAGTGGATTTGGGAGAGATTGAAGGAAGAGGACGACTTGGTCGGCAACAAAAAGCTTGAAGCGTATCAGAGCAAAAGGGGAAAGGAAGGGGACCAAAAGTTACCTCACGGTAAGTTTTTATAACCGTGTGCATCAATTACTCATCTCGGAAAATGAACGGTTATCTCAAGAACCAAATGGTTATCTTGGGAACTGCTTCGGCGGACAAGTCACCAAAAATCAATTGAGCTTCCTTTGTTTTGAAGTCCATTTGTCTTTTCAACTCAAGTGAAATTATCTTATTGACCAACCCATTTCTGGTCGATGAGGATCAAAAAGGCTTTGTTTTCGACCATCTTTTGCATACAACCTCTTTTTCTCAAGTAAGTTACTTTCGTTGGTAGTTAGGAGGCTAGATGATGAGGTAGAATAATTCTCAAATTATTACGTCATTATACTTTCTAAGTATACCCCCTATTGATAAGAGAGAATAGGGTAGTCGTAAGTCCCTCTATGACCGCTCTTAAGTTGTAACCTTTTCTATGACTATATAGTCGTAAGTTCTCATATGACCACGTAGTCATAAGATCTTTTACGACAACATACTCGTAAGATGTCCTACAATTACCTCGTGGTCGTAGACCTTCCTACGAGTCATCTATCTCCAATTGACTTATCTAACGACGTCTTGCTACATCGTGGGGTTGTCTGACAAGGCAGTTGGATCAAACGTGCATTTATCTCTAATAACTGCACACGCTCTCTGTCACACACACAACAACCGCTATACGATGAATGGCTACCACGTCTCTCTGACAATAACCCCCGTCAGAAGATTATCACCCGAACCATTAGGACGTCTTTTGGCGTGAGGCAACGACCGTCGCTTCATCAACTATATAAAGGATGATGTCAGAGGAAGGAGGGACACCAATCCGATCAAATCCTGACTCGAGTTAGAGATATAGCAAGGCATTTCGTATTTCTTTCTCAGCTGTAATATATTCTTGGTGCAATAGCCACACAGAAAGTAGGGTTATTATTCTCACAGGAGAAGGCCTGAACTTAAATAAAATCCCTGTATCCTTCTGCATGACCATAGTCTAGTCTTCTAAGAGATCTCCTGAATCCAAATAAATCATATGTGAGATCGGTATTAAAATATCGACAAGGAGTAAGAGGAGTAGAGAAGCTATTTCGAAAAACCAGATATTTATATTTGCTTTTGGCTTCTTAAAATAGAAATAAAAAGAAGAAGCAAATACGAACAGGCGTTACTTAGAGTACTGTAGCCCACAAGAATCACTTTAGCACTTTACTGTTCCTAAAGTACTTTAGCGAAAACATTGTTATTTATGCTGCCGCATCGTTGTAGCTGTCCATTTGAGAATCTTACGGGTCCGATTGCATCAGCTAGTGCAAATTAGCTTTAGTCAGCAAAAACCAATCAGCCATCAATCCAAAAAAGTACTATGATTTCTCCATCAATAATTACTATTTATCAGCCGCCAACCAAAGCAAAAAAAAGAACAGCCCCTAAGCTGTCCATTTGAGATCCACGGGCTGAGATTTCCCCTAAGGCAGAGGATATGCTTCCGATCTATTCCTTCTGGAAACGTATCTAATCTATCTAAACTAATAAAGCACCAGTTCGAATTATTTTACATCCACCCAACAATTACCTGCTCCACAGTCATAACCTTAACTACGTCCACACCACAATATGCACCCAGAAATACACCATCATAAAAACATGCACACCAGATTAACTCTCCTCCATTCTCTCTCCTTACCCAACCATATCCGACGGTCATCCTTCAATGGATCTGCAGTACCCTACCGCATCCCAGACGCTCGCAGCTGCATGCAGGCCCGCAGATCGGTCATCCCCCTGCCTCCCCCGAAGGGCGTCGCCTCCCCCGCCTCCGCCTCTTCCCGAAGGCCGCCGCCTCCCCCGCGGGCGCCGCCTCCACCGCCTCCGCCGTCTCCCCCGAAGGCCGCCGCCTCCCCCGTCTCGCCTCCCCGTCTCCCCCGAAGGGCGCCGCCTCCCCCGTATTCCCCGCCTCCCCCGAAGGGCGGCGCCTCCACCGTCTCCCCCGTCTCCCCCGAAGGGCGCCGCCTCCCCCTCCTCCCCCGAAGGGCGCCGCCTCCCCCGCCTCCGCCGTCTTCCCGAAGGCCGCCGCCTCCCCCGCCTCCACCGCCTCCGCCGTCTCCCCCGAAGGCCGCCGGCTCCCCCGTCTCCCCCGCCTCCCCCGTCTCCCCCGCCTCCCCCGAAGGGCGGCGCCTCCACCGCCTCCCCCGTCTCCCCCGAAGGCCGCCGTCTCCCCCGTCTCCCCCGCCTCCCCCGAAGGGCGCCGCCTCCACCGCCTCCCCCGTCTCCCCCGAAGGGCGCCGCCTCCCCCGCCTCCCCCGAAGGGCGCCGCCTCCCCCGAAGGCATACTTAATCAACCGCATCCCTGACGCTCGCAGCTGCATGCAGGTGATCGTCTTCTTTTCCAGACCCGCAGATCGTTCTGATCGTTCATCCCCCGAAGGGCGCCGCCTCCCCCGTCTCCCCCGCCTCCACCGCCTCCGCCGTCTCCCCCGAAGGCCGCCGCCTCCCCCGTCTCCCCCGCCTCCCCCGAAGGGCGGCGCCTCCACCGCCTCCCCCGTCTCCCCCGAAGGCCTTCGCCTCCCCCGAAGGCCTCCCCCGAAGGCAACGCCGCCGACCTCGGGAAGAGTACGAGCTCTTCGTCGAGTTCAGCGCCCGCCTCCACGTCAACCTCATGGGGTAAGTGTTCGTTCTTGTTCGTGTGATTACTTAACCCATTTAACTCATTTTGATTTGGTTGGTCGAGCAAGATTGTTGCTTTGGTGAATGGATGATGATCTTGTGAGAATATGATCGGATTTTTGTTTGATCCGTGAGAATGGGCATGGCTTTCATTGTTGAAATTGCTAGAGGTCACGCCTTTGGAATTGTTCATATATCAAAAAAAGATTCTTTGGTTGGTTCTGATGTTTTCTTTTGTTAAAGGCTTTATATTTGATTGACGAAGTAAATATGGTGGTGGCTATTGGTGACATTGATATCAAATGTTACTGTTCTTGCAGAAAGTGTTATTTAAAAACTCTGTAGAAGCAGTTTATTAAACCTTAATAAGGGAGTTATTCGATTTTATCAGAAGCTCTGTTTTTTGTTGTTATTTGAGGTGAAGTTATAAAAGGTTGCTACCTGAAAAAGATACTCTTTACTCGATTAAAGCTGATTCTTCATCAATTGTCTATTTGGAATAGACCACCACGTATTCATAGTTAATTCAGTCCTACGTACAGATTTTCTTGAAAATGTCATGTTCAAAGGTTTTTAAATCTAATGTTGAGGATATTTTGCATTGCTTGTAATACATACAAATCTAATTGTTGTCCTATCAAGTGTGCCCTGCAAACGCTGGATTTTCCACTCGGTCGTAGGGATCGAGCATTGATTAATGGTTGGTGTCAAACAGTTTATGAATTTGCATTAGTTTCAGTTCCTATAGCTTATTCTGAGCATCATATTATATTTACATATTTAGTTTTGCTCTATCGTTGCACTTACACGTAGTTGAACAGCTAAATTGATGTTACAGCGATGATGCCAACATGTTGCATGACTGGACTAAATAATGGCATCAAAAGTGAAAGAATGTTCATTTCAGTCGCATTTGGATTCATATGCTGTTTTTCCCCCTAAAGCACAAACTATTAGACGAATGTAGGCTTACATAGTTTGTTAGCTTCTATTATGTTCAAGGAACTCTTTCCCATGTCTTGCTTTAGGAGCTTTATTCTTTACCATGAGCTGTAAGTTTCAAAGTAGAATTACTCCAAAAAGGAAGCTTTACAGATAGGTCCCTACAAGATATTATGCATTCTTGTTTGCCATTTGGGGGAAAGGTTATGGTATTTGGTGGAGATTTTAGACAGGTGCTACCTGTGGTACCACGTGGGACAAGAGCACAGGTAACAGATGCTACATTGCAGCGATCTTATTTGTGGGAAAGTATAAGGAAGATACGGTTGTCACGTAACATGAGGGCTCAGTCTGACCCATGGTTTGCAGATTACCTCCTTAGAATTGGGAATGGAACTGAAGAGACAATTGGAGATGATTATGTACGCCTTCCAGATGATATGTTGATTGCCTATACAGACAACGAAGAATCAGTAAACAAACTCATTCAAGAAGTCTTCCCATCACTTGACAAAAACGCAAGATCATCAGCTTATATGAGCACACGTGCCATCCTGTCTACCACAAATGAACATGTGGATCAGCTAAATGCAAGTATGATTGACAAGTTTCCAGGTGAGGAAAAGGTTTATCATAGCTTCGACTCTGTCGATGACGATTCAAGAAATAACTACCCTATTGACTTCCTGAACTCCATCACTCCAAATGGTCTCCCCCCGCATGAGCTCAAAATAAAATCCAACTGCTCTGTAATCCTTCTCCGCAATCTTGATCCTAACAATGGTTTGTGCAATGGAACAAGACTAATGGTTAGAGCATTCCAAGACAATGCAATTGATGCAGAAATAGTTGGTGGGCACCATGCAGGCAAAAGGGTGTTCATACCTAGGATCCCTATGTCTCCATCAGATGATATTTCACTTCCTTTCAAGTTCAAGAGGAAACAATTCCCAATTCGTTTGAGTTTTGCGATGACCATAAATAAAGCTCAGGGGCAAACCATCCCAAATGTTGGGATATATCTTCCAGAGCCAGTGTTCTCACATGGGCAGCTCTATGTTGCCTTGTCAAGGGGTGTGTCCAGGCAAACAACAAGAATTTTGGCTAAACCAAACAAGGAATTAGATCCAACCGGGAAGAGCACCAAGAATATTGTGTATAAAGATGTCCTCGAATGGTGACAAGGTGGTAAGCTTAGCATATTCAAAGTGGCATGAACTTGCAGTGTCAGTTTTACAACCATTGGCATGAACATAGAATATAATATTGGTGCGATGTAACTCATGTAGCTGGTAACTGCAAAAATCCAAGAATTTAGGACTCGACATGCTTTTTGATGCAGCAAATCACATGGATTACCTTGGCCTTCAAGTTGCATGGGTTACTGGACCATGGTTCCTATCCATTTTCACCAATGTGCTTCCCTGGGAGACTGGTTAGGCTTTACTTTATGTTATTTTTAACGGTTGCTGCTTCTAAAAGAACTTTCTCTAAGATTCTAACTTAGCTAAGTCTGTGGGGTTACCGTACACGAAGGGTTGTAATCTGTGGACCCTTATCATTTTTATCCTACCTTGAGTAATAGCTCAAGATCTCAAGTGGTTGCTGTAATTTACTAATTTGATTAGTTGTATTACTGCAGGTCACCTGCCTGAAATTTGAGTTATGCCGACTGCTAGAGGAGAGAAGATCAGCTGTTACTTGGGATTGTTACTACCTGTTACTGGATGCTCATTGTATTACATACATAATGTAGCATATTGTAGCCAAGTCTGTCTGAGTATATATTTAGACTACTGTCTCTGTCCTAATAATCATGTAATCTCAAAGATATGTTTTATATCCTCCTTTAAAAACTTGTGTTTTATCATTTGTCACTTATAGACTCGGTGTTTGTTTGTAGGTTCTACTGCCATACCGTCAAATGGAGCACTACACATTATACATACTAGACACCGAGTCCAGAACTGTGTCCATTATGGATCCTCATCCTAAAAATGGAATGTTTAAGGGTTCTGATCCATGCATGCCATATATACACAAATTACATAACATTGCCAATAATTTCAAACTCGCCATGGAATTGGCACATCCTGCGTGGAAAGACGATATTTTTTACTGGCGTCGTAAATTCCCAACATGGGTTCCAAAAACTACGGACTGGTAATAACTTATAATATGTTTCATCTTTATTATCAAATATCATTTGATTTATCTATAACAATTAAACACGTGCTCTTCTCCAGCAACCTGTCAGGCTTCCTTGTATACAGTTTCATTGCGACGTGGAATGGCGTAAGATTACCAGTTATCAACACTGTGAGCATATAATATTCTCTATGTATATTTTGTAGACTACATAGCAAATTAATAAATTAACTTGTTATCTGCCATGCACAGCGATCACATTCACTGAGGACGAATTTCTTGGTGGACATTTTGAAGAGCAGTGAAAATGAATGTAAAGACATTATCCCTGGAGAACTCCAAGACCTACTTAAGCAAATCAGAAATTAGATGGTTCAGGCGAGACATGCCTTATTATTGTCTTGTTATGCATTATAATTGGCCTAGGCTTGTAATTTCATGAGCTGAACTTGCTGGTGATATACATGAGTGTTTTCCAGATTATATACATGGTGATATACAATTGCGTTTAACTTAAACTATGAAAACAAATATCGTCATTTGGTTGTTTTCATGTGCATTCCTGAAATACCGCCGTGGCGTTAGCACGGGCACTATACTAGTAACGAATAACATGAAACTTAATTTGGTACGCACACGGCACACCTGGATAGCTGGACTAGCTGATAGATGGCCGAGATTTGTGGCGTCATCGTGGTGTCGGTGTTGCCACCGCCGCTGCCTTCTCCTTCCCGCGCCGCCGTGGGATAGCACGGTTGTACGTCCGTCGCATGGGTCACCCTCTCCGCCTGGTTTGCCTTGTCGTAATGCCGTCGTAGCCGGGTTTGTCGCGTACTTGCTCTACATAAGTCATGTGTGGGTTGTATTAATTTGTGCAACGCATGGTGTACCCACTTTTAAGTTTCTTACGTGCATCAAATATAGTATACGTTTGCCAATTCTAGTATGCGATTGCATCCGTGTTCTGATTGTGATCGAATTAGGACACAGTATCTCCTGTGGTTGGCAGTGGAGGTGACCGTGCCGCTTGTTCTGTAACTCTCGATCGGGAGTCTGTGCATGCCTCGTGTTGGAGGCCAGCCATGGGCGAGGCGAAGCTGGGGTGAGACCGCGAGAGGCGCCGGCAAGGCAAGGTAGAACATATTGTCGCATACTTGTCAGCCGTGATCGCTGCCAAAGAACATGCTGTTGTAAGATGCTCTCGTGACGTTCTCTTACGAGCAGTAGCACACATGCATGACCGTGCACGGCGCGTTCCTGTCTTTTTCGTACGTAATAAGTTGATCTTGAAATCACTCGTGGGGGTTGCAATCGGTGTAGACTCGACTCTGTAATCGTTTTCGGGTACATTTCAATTGGCAACATCGGAGACTGCAAATATTGGGAAGACTATGGATCAACGCCCCTACATGGCGGTATGGAATTCTAGCCATGCATACATAAGAATGCTTAGGATTTTAACGTTGATGTTACCCCGAGCTTACCGTCATCCAATGAGGTGAGTTGACCGGTCGTACCACTTACCCCTCCGTAAAAAAAATTGTAAAGTGTATACACATTTTAAGATTCAAAGTTTGTTAATTTTAACCAACATCTAATCCAATAATATATATACTCCTTCGATCATAAATATATGTCATTTTAGACGGTCTTCAAACACAACTTTAACCACTAATTTATATATATTTATAAACCCAACGAAACTACAATGTTATAAAAGTACTTTCAAGACAAATTTACACATATAATTTTTCATATATTTAATTTAAATATTTATAAAGATTCTAATAGTCGAAGTTTTTAAAGTTTGACTGCACTTATATCCAAAATGATATATATTTGTCACTAAAGGTGGTAGTACATGACAGAAAAGTGATATCATTGTATTCGTATTTTAAAACACTTTCTTATGATTGTAATTTTGTAGCTATGAATAAAGTATTGTAAAAGAAAATTAACAGTCAAAACTGAAATTTTGAGATCGCACAAGTCAAACCGCGCCTTGCAATTTTCCGTAGAGTGAGTATGATGTTAGGACGATGAACATGAGCTAAATAGTGTTAAAAAGGTGTGATAGATATCTTCATGAATCTAGAAGGATTGGATATAACAGAAGTGCAGAATGACTTGACCTAATACTTTTTAATCTCGCCTGCAAGCATGAACCATGGTATAAAAATGCATTTCGAAAGAAAAGAATATCAATGAGATTGCCGGTTTGGAAAATTTTTTAAGAAACTTTGATTTAGGACGATGAACAGGAGCTAAATAGTGTAAAAAGGGAGTGATAGATATCTTCATCGATCTAGAATGACTTGACCTGATACTTTTTAATCTAGCCTGCAAGCATGAACCAGGGTATAAAATTGCATTTCGAAAGAAAGGACATCGCCGAGATTCCCGGTTTTGGAAATTTTTTGAAAAAATGTTGATTTAGGATGATGAACAGGAGTTAAATAGTGTAAAAAGGGAGCGATAGATATCTTACTTCATCGGTCTAGAATGACTTGACCTGATACTTTTTAATCTAGCCTGCAAGCATGAACCAGGGTTTAAAATTGCATTCCGAAAAAAAGGACATCACCTACTTTTTAATGTAGCCTGCAAGCATGAACCAGGGTTTAAAATTGCATTTCGAAAAAAAGGACATCACTGAAATTTTGGAAGAAACTTTGATTTCAAATTTGATTTTTTTTATATAAAAAGACGTTAAAGTAAAAAGGTTGTTACAATTCCACGGCTCGAACTTTGGTTATATATATATATATATATATATATATATATATATATATATATATATATATATATATATATATATATATATATATATATATATATATATATATATTAAAAGTAGGTACATAAAAAGATTTATCTCAAAAAAATTTCATAATATTATAATTTTATTTTATTCTATAAATATATTACAATAGAAATTAGTGGCAAAAGTTATGTTTTGAAGACCATATCGATGTCCAAAACGACAATACGATATTGTTTTCCCTTTAGTCACAAAAGTATGACGCTCTAATATGTGCAGTCAAACCCTATTAATTTTGGCCAAAGATATTTTTAAAATATATTGTTTGGAAATATAAAAATGGTACGAGTGGGTTTGTCATTAGGGATACCTATAAAATATTGCACTTTCACAGCTCTTTTCGAATACAAGAGAGAATTTAGTGGTCAAACAAGTATCTTATTGACTTCGGTGGTGTTCAGTTGGTCCTTTTTTGTGTGGCTTTCGGCTTTTCTTACTGTAGCTGATTTATTTTACACTATAGCAGCTAATAGTTTTTTTTATCATAATTAAATTTAAAAATAGAAAAATAGGTTATCTCATTACGGACAATGCAAAGGAACACAAAAAAAAAAGAAAACACAAAAAGTCTAAAAAGCTAAAAAACCAAAAAAAGATGAAATTAAAGAATAGTGAACTAGAAGTCAAAAGCTAGAAGCTGAAGCCGAAACGAGCGGGCCATATTACAATACTTGGGGAGCATGAAACAACCAATAATCTTTTGTTTAGAAAATGACGAAGATTTGTTTAACACTAAAAGACACTCAATTATAAGGATATTTGGAGAAAAGTTATCGACAACCAGTTTACCTCTAGAATTGCTAAACTTTGTAATATGAGAACATAAATCTGGAACCAAAGTCCATGGCCGAGCACTTGAAGTGTTCATATCAGGTAATAATGAAAGGAAGCAATTGAGGTTGAACAATAATCACAGATAAAAGTCTTGTAACCTATTAGTTCAGACTTGATGAGTCACTATGAAATAATGAGGTGGTGAAAGAGATGGTAAAAGCGATGGTTCAAGGATCCCTGTAGAGATCGATATTCTCCTGTTATGAATGAGATGATGTTCCTTTATATAATAACTCTGGCAGATGATATGAATAAGATATGCAGTTACCGGATTCTGAAAATCCTTGATAGGATCTCTGAAGGAACTCAAAGTTCGATCCTTGAAGGACTCGGTGTTTCAACAAGAAATTAAATTGCAACAGGTATATATGTATATAAAACTCATACCTGATAAACTCTTACTTGAAGAAAGTATCTCCCAGAAGAGAAAATATCTCTTAGAAGAGAGAACATCATCCCTGAAGAGAAATTAAATCACTAGTTGATCGAAAATACACCAACGGGCCTCATGAGAACACCAGCCCATTCTCCACCGCATACAGGTCAGCCCTTTAGAGCCCAGTCCAATTTCGTCCTCGATGATGCACAGGCCAGCGTATCCTGGCGCACTGGCCTATTACCCACCGCGCAGAAGCCCAGTACTCTCCATCCCATGGTCCCGAGCGAAAAGCGTTTCAATTTCAGATCCACTCTCCATCCTCTCCAGGCAGCCGCAGCGCCGCCGCTCATCACCCTCACCGCCGCGCGCCGCCCGTCCGCCGGTGTCAGAACCTGCAAAGAATGAGTCTGAAGACCAGTGCTGTTTTCTGAAGACATACCGTTTCATCACTTCAGTTTATTATTGCGGACGGCCAAGATTTGCCGCAAGCCTGGGAGGATGCATCTACGGTTTATATTCGTTCCAGTTAATGCTAGTTAGTTAATGAGTGGGTTTAATTTGCTCAGTGTTTACTTAATACTAAGTTGATTGTAATCTCAGTAATTGCCACTTAAGTGTAATGCGGGTCGGTACTCTTTTATGGCTATCGCCAGGAATGAAGGACATACGCTTTTACCGACTCATATCTTAGCCCTAGCAGTAGCGATAGCGTTAGCGTCTCTTTCCCTTGGTTTTTCCCCTTGCTCTGAACAAAATCCTGCAGTTAGAAAGACAGCTAGATGTAAAGCAAAAGCGGGAGCAGGAAGACTTCATGGGTGGTGCTGAAATTATTGCTTCCCCTCCTGTTGTCTCCTTCAGTGAGACTGTTCTTGAGAAGTCCTCCAGTACTGTTATGAGCAAGTCTCCGAACAAGCACAGCTGTCTTTACATGGAAGTTCTGAACCAGAAGAGAGGGCACGTGTTCGATGAGATGCTGAGGTCTGGTACCTCACTGTACAACGAAACTCTCCATGATATCTTTTCTGCATTTGGTACCATTCTCTCATGTAAGTTTGCTACAAATGAAATGGGCCAATCCAAAGGCTTTGGTTTTGTCCAGTATGAAAAAGAAGAAGCTACTCAGTCTGCAATGAAAAGTCTAAATGGGATACTTATCAACGATAAGCCTGTTTATGTTGGGCCTCTTCTTTGCAAGCAAGAGAGGGATAATTCTGTTGACAAGGCAAAATTTAACCACATCATTGTGAAAAATTTGTCTGAGTCTACCACACAGGAGGATCTAGTCAAATTTTTGGTGAATATGGGAATATTACAAGTGCTGTTGACGAACTTAATGGAAAGAAAAATTAATGACAAAGAATGGTATGTTGGAAGAGCTCAGAAGAAGTCAGAAAGAGAGATGGGATTGAAGAGAAGATTTGAGCAAAGCATGAAAGATGCTGCTGATAAATATCAGGGACTAAACTTATACTTGAAGAAATTGGATGATAGCATTGGAGATGACCACCTACGTGAACTGCTCTCTAACTTTGGCAAAACTTCCTCTTGCAAGGTAAAGCATGATCAAAATGGTGTTAGCAAAGAGTCTGGCTTTGTTGCAATTTCAACTCGTGAGGAAGCCTCTCATGCTTTAACTGAAATGAATGGCAAAGTGATACTTGGGAAGAAACAGATTTCGTCAAAGGAATATTTCCAGAATTCTACTTCCAGACCAACAAGTCTTGGTTTCCTGAATTCCATACTTGAGGACAAGTATGTTTTTGAGGGGGAGGAAATGTCAGAACCTGCAAAGAATGAGTCTGAAGACCAGTGCTGTTTTCTGAAGACATACCGTTTCATCACTTCAGTTTATTATTGCGGACGGCCAAGATTTGCCGCAAGCCTGGGAGGATGCATCTACGGTTTATATTCGTTCCAGTTAATGCTAGTTAGTTAATGAGTGGGTTTAATTTGCTCAGTGTTTACTTAATACTAAGTTGATTGTAATCTCAGTAATTGCCACTTAAGTGTAATGCGGGTCGGTACTCTTTTATGGCTATCGCCAGGAATGAAGGACATATGCTTTTACCGACTCATATCTTAGCCCTAGCACTAGCATAGCAGTAGCGATAGCGTTAGCGTCTCTTTCCCTTGGTTTTTCCCCTTTCTCAAATCTGGATTCCTGAGATTTTCCATGCTTTTGGTCGGATTCCACACTGGGATGTGACAGCCGGTCGCCGCTGTATCGCAAGCGTGAGGGGAAGGGGCGGTCCACGTCGGGCTCAGGTGTACCCACTGCTGCACTGCACCCGGCAGACCGGAAGGCGGTGGGTATTCGAATTGGTACGCTCCATGGAAATCTCCTTGTTTTCCTTCATTAATCTATGGCTTTGTATGTGCAAACCTAGGTTGAAACGAGATATCGCGCGCACAGTATTGCAAGATAATCAGAAATCTAGAATGTGAAAAGGAAGTTTCAAATTTTCGATATTAATAATTGGGATTTGCAGTAGTAAGGTTTGGGGGTTATGGTAATGCTAAATACCCAAAATCGATTATAGACTATATATTTGAGTGTGGAGTTATCACTTATCACCATGGAGTGAACTCTTAGTTGCATGTCTTTTTAAGCTAGTATGGGTCCAGGAGAAATTATGTATGCAGCGTTAGTGCATGTCGATTTGCAAATACAGTTCTGCAGCTCCCTATATATGCAATACTGTGAATGCAGGATTTTGACATTTTTTGAATGAAAATATGTCAACTGTGCCATTCATACTTGTTATGCGAAGACAGTGAGTAGGCCATATGGCAATGGGAGCTACGAAATTATTAGTAGACTTGTTAACAGCGCAGCAAAGTATGCTTTTCTTACCACGATAACTTATATACCATGAGGTACCCTGCATATTCATCGCAGACAATAAAAGTATATAACTTGACATGGTCTACATATACGTTGTGCAAATATATAACAAGTGCAACTACGTGACATACTCTCGTCTACAGTTAACTAACACAACATAATTTTCATAGAAAATACATGGTAACTGATCTGCATCCTAGGAAGCACTCAACTATCGCACATATATACTCTGGTCCAAAGGGGAACTCCATGATGTAATCCTTCAACGAAAATATATGGTAACTCACATGCATCCTTACAAGCACTCGACTGCATTATTGCATATATGGTTAGCGTGGCAAACTAGCCGAGGATGACAATTCTTGCTCCAGATTAAGACCCCCAGAGATGCCTTCATATGTTAAATTGGCAGTAGTAACAAGATTGATATGTGCATGAGAGTTCCTAGCTGCTGGGCATACCAATGGCTCAATATCTGCATTGTTTCCTGGGAAAAGATGGATTTTATTTAGCCTCTTAGTTCTTAGGAACTGCAACCTCATCTCTACTTCCTTCATAGTAGGTCTCTCGCCACCTTTGACCTTCAAGCATGCTTCTGTAAGTGAGACAATATCATCAATCTCTTCTTGATGTGCCTCTTCCACAACTTGCGAATCAATTATTTCCATGATAGTTCCCTCTTGAAGTCCTTCCACAAAGTAACATGACAAGTTTTGCTTTGCACCTAGATCGTTGATAAAAACTGGATTCTTTCTTGTCAAAAGTTCCACAAGTATCACTCCGAAACTATATACATCGCTCTTCTCAGTCAGTTCGCCACTAAGATAATACTGTGGATCTAAGTAACCAAATGTGCCTTGGACAATTGTCACCACATGAGTCTGATCAAATGAAACAGATCTTGAAGCACCAAAGTCAGAAACCTTTGTAGTGAAGCTGTCATCTAGGAGTATGTTGGAAGATTTTACATCTCTGTGGAAAATTGGTATTGTAGCGGCTGAGTGGAGATAAGAAAGTGCACCTGCAGCTTCTGTTGCAATTCTAATGCGATCATCCCATGTTAGCAAGCATTTAACACTTACATCAGTGTGAAGAAGGTCGTACAATGTGCCGTTGGTGTAATACCACTGATTTGCAAAAGAGAGAAATTAGGGAAGGAAAGGGTGATTTTGCCGTCAGACCCATCGGCTATTAGAACGTCGAATATTTAACGCTCGCAGAGGTTCCCAGACCGTCCAGGGGCGGCCGGCGCCGTCTCACGAATTGGGTTTTCATCATTCGGCAAGGACTACTACTCTTACCTCTTACCGGTTTACCTACCACAGTAGAAGAGTGCCAAAAAGTATAGGGCTACCGTTGGACCAAAAAGCCCTTAGGGCCTTAGCCAGCCAAAGGCTAAGTGGGGAGGGGCAGAAATGGCACTTCACAAAAAGGAGCATTTGACCAGAAGCTTGCCCGTAAGGCACCCCAGCCTTTTCATGCATCTGCCAACTACTCAAGAGAGGTGGCAAGCTGCATGACCGCCATGACTTGCATGTCTGCCACCTCTGTCCTGCAGCCACACCTAAGTCAAGCAACAGAGAAAAAGCCACCCCACCTCCCTCCCCTTCTCTGCAAAAGCAGAAGCCACACCCATTTCTCTTCCCCTTCCTCTCCACTGAGCCGCATAGCCACACCATTACGGCCAGCACAAGGTAAGCACAAGAACACCGCACACGCACCCCTCACCAAGCATCGCAATCACACACATAGGGCGGAAGGGAAGAAGCGAGGGAAAGGGTTACCAAGGGCACAAGTGTGCCGGTGAGCCGAAGGGTTGTAGAGGAGCGGCGGAGGAGGCGGCCGGCGGGCATTGGCCGTGCCGATCGGCCGGTGGCGCCCAGCACCCCACCGCCGCGCAAGGGGGAAAGCAGGGAGGGCGGTCGGCGGTGAGCTCGAGGGCCGGAGAGCCGGGCTCGCCCGTGCGCCGTCGTGCCGCCGGAGGGGCACCCGCGCAAGAGAGGGAGAGAGGGGAAGGCAGAGGCGGGATGGCGGTGGAGCCGCCGGCGGCGGGCTACGGGCCGGCGACGCCGAGCCGGGCCACACACTGCCACGCCGCCGGGGGATGCGCCGAGCGCAGCACGAGCACGAGGGAGAGAGAGGTGGGAGGGGAGAAGGCAGGGGGGCGGCGCGAGGGCCGCCGGCGACGCCGAGCCGGCCGTGCGCCGCCCCGGGCGGAAAAGGTGGGGAGTGGGGGGCCGTTTCGGCCGAATGAAATTGGGGGAGAGAGAGAGATGGGTAGGTGAGGGAGGAAAAGAAGGGGGCCGGCCGGGTAGAAAAAAAAGGGGAAAGGGGTCGGCCGGGTAGAGAAAGAAAAAAAAAGAGAGGGAAAAAAAGAGAAGGAGAAGAGAAAAGAAAAGAAAAGAGGAGAAAAAAGGGGGTTTTGGTGCTTGCGCGACAAATCCTTAAGACCTGTGCGTTTTTACGCTAGAATCGGGGAAGTGCGTATAGTATCATCGTCGCCCAATTAATCACTGGTTTCGTTATGATGCGTTAAATCAGACTATTTGCTTATCCAGGTGGAGGTCCCGAGTCGACGCCGTCCGCACGTCATTCCGCTCCGCTTGGTTAACAGGCAAGTGCATGGTAGAATAGTGAATTGAGCTGAATGTCTGGTACTCGTATTCTATGCTATGATTTATAGTATTCATGAGGTGTTATTCATAAGTTTTGATGCTTAATGAGACATGCATTTGCATTACACCATGAGCATTATCAGGGGCGGAGCCAGGAATTGGATATAGAGGGGGCAATATGGACAACAAGTAGAGTAGAACCAATGAACCATGCCGGATTTACCGATCCAATAGTCACATATCAGAGTAATATGTTTCGCAAATTACAATGCAAAGAAA
Organism: Dendrocalamus latiflorus; assembly: GCA_017311315.1. NCBI lineage: Eukaryota > Viridiplantae > Streptophyta > Magnoliopsida > Poales > Poaceae > Dendrocalamus > Dendrocalamus latiflorus. The sequence continues at coordinate 13,932,895 of CM029639.1, forward strand.
ATTACATCTCTATTAACTTAAACTTAGCTCTACGACTAAAACATGTCTAAGCCGATTAAAATAGGGTCTCTAGATGTGATGTGAGAGCAACTACTGAAGTGTGTACTTATGGTTTTTGTTTACATTTTTTGATACCACAGTGAACGGTAAGTATATTGACGTGGACGGCTCATATATTTTTAGACTCGAGAAGTCATTTAAAAAAACTGCTTTAAAAAACACTCTATTTATTTTGATTTTCGAAGAAATCAAAAAACAAATCCACGAGAACATGTCCATTATATTGCCGTAGAAATTTGGTCAAAACATTTTCTTGGCTTTTAATTAAAGGTTCCTAGGGTTATGTACTCCACCAGCTAGTAGTGCTTGAGTGATCTTCAATCACACCTATGACTAGCTACAACAGCTTCTAGTCAACTCACCAGCCTGCATTAATCATCCTAAGATTAAGAACACAAACATGCATATCCTACAGATCACGGTACGCACCACCTTGTAACCCGCATTTACAAAGATCAGTAGATACAAAGCTAAAACAAGAAACAAAACAAAGAGGATTTGGGCTGCATATGATTGGGTTTTAAACATACTTTACATTTGGGCTAAATTGGGAGGGATCAAACCACTAATTAAACACATGTAATTAACTACATAATAGAGGATTAGTAAAAGGTTGGGGGGTGCCGGGCCCCCTCCAGCCCCCCCTTGTCTCCGCCACTGAGCATTATGAAAGTCCTACCGAAATGGTGAACTATAGCTTCTACGAGGAGCTCCCTTCGGCAAGGCAGCTACAGGAAGTCCTACCGAAAGGGTGAACTATAGCTTCTACAAGGAGCTCCCTTCGGCAAGGCATGTACAGAAAGTCCTATCGAAAGGGTGAACTATAGCTTCTTCGAGGAGCTCCCTTCGACAAGGCAGAGGGGTTTCATCGACGGGTGAAACACTCCACTATACCGGTATAAGTTGCATACGGAGATGCATTGCATTGCATGGCACTGATGATATGAGCATAACAATGCATGTGGAGCATGTTGTGATTAGTGTGGAAACATGAGAATGATGATATGAGCGTGACAATGCATGTGGAGTATGTTATGGTTGGTTGATTTGCTTACATGTTTTGGTAGTGTTCAACATTCTATTGTGTACTTGCTGAGTCTTTGGACTCACCCTTACTTTGTTGTTTTTTTAGGTGGCCGTTGAGGACGACATGCATGGGCGGGTGTAGCACATGAATAATTTCACGTACTTGTAACACTTCACATATCATCTTTTGTTAGTACGTGTAATTCCACCAGTAAGTTAGCATAGTTGCTTAAGAAAAAAAAGAATGGTGTAAGTGCTTTGCTTTTTGGGTAAGGTAGAGTTTGCTTAAAATGATTAGCAGATGTTTTAGAATTGTTATTCTAATGCAATGATGGTAGCACTCTAGGCCTAGAGGATGGGCAGGGTGTAAATAGTAAATAGTAGGGAAGTGAGCGCTAATTGATGGTTTTGAATCACTCTAACAGTTATGGTATATGTGTATGTAAATTACACTAAACGTATATTATTCCTACCATCCGCTAATCATCCTACAGGTGGCACTACTACAGAAAGCCTAATACTAAACGCCAAATCACAGACGGTTTTAATTTGGAGGCTGTCTATGGTATTTGTGGCGGGATAAAGGAGTATCATAGACGGTTCTTACCGCTGAACCGTCTGTGATACTAGAATATCACAGACGGTTTTTATTATAAAACCGTCTATGATACTGGAATATCACAGACGGTTTTTAATAAAAAACCGTCTGTGATAATCTGGAATTATCACATACGGTTTTTTTATTAAAAACCGTCTGTGACATGTTTTCCGCCTTGCAATTCCGTAAAATTTCATAATTTCCCGCCTGAGTCCGAGTAGGATTCAGTTTTGACACACCTTCAGTAAAACGGGCATAACTTTTGCATACGGTGTCCGTTTTCGACGTTCTTGTACTTGTTGGAAAGCTAACGATGAGCTCAATCCAAAAAAATGACCTGCTTGTGCTAGTCGCCCTCCAAGACCCCGAACATTAGCCATCTTTGGACCTAAACCTGTGTCGCAAGTTTTTGGTTTCTGTTTTGCCCTTTTTCTTGATATTCCTTTCGTAATTTGGATTTTGCTTCAACTGAAAAGTTGTAGATCTCATCGAAACCTTTTAAATGAGTATATACAAGCTATATAAAGCTTTGCTATTTTATCTTTTCAGACTAGTTGTTTATATTACATCGGTATATAAATTTTTGTACTCTAATTCACAAACGGTTCTATATATAGAACCGTCTGTGATATTCATTCATCACAGATGGTTCTATATGAATCTGTGGGCCCATCGATCCTCCTCAACTCAATCCTAGCCAATAGAAATGCAGCAATCCTCACCCCACGAATCGTAGCTCCGCCTCTCCGTCCCCGCGCCTCTCCCTCCCCTATAAATAATCACTAGAACCCAGCCTCCTTTCTGTTCTCCTCTTTTTGTTCTCCTTCTCCTTACTGTTCTACTCCTCTTTGCTGTTCTACTCCTCTTTGCTGTTCTCCTCCTCCTTGCTATTCTCCTCCTGCTCCTTAACTCATACCATAATAGTCTCATGAAGCAGACGATGCACAAGGCAGCGCTCAATCAACACCGACGATGGTGGGCATCAAAGACATCCAGCTCGCGCGCTGCATCAGGGGCAAGAAGGCCTAGGCATAGAGGATCTTTGCTTTTTTCTGTTCTTGTTGTGTTAGCTAGATGAGCAACCTGTTTGTTGTTCTCCTCCTCTTTGTTGTTTGTTGTTTATCTGTCTATTCTTGTAATGGTAGATTCTAATCTTAAAATGTGTACTGTGTTTCATACTGTATTTGCTTGTTCTCATTTCAATTAATTGATTTGTGAAATGGATATTTTATGTTTGTGAAATAAATTGAGATGTGAATTGGATGTATACATGTACATGTTGATCTGCTTGTTTCAAAGAGCATGGCTAGCATTTCCTGAGGCTAGCCAATAAACAGAAATATATTTAGGGGTAGAAGAGAATAGCACAAACGGTTTTTAACTAAAAACCGTCTGTAATATATCAATATCACAGACGGTTTTTCACTAAAAACCGTCTGTGATAGATGATAATCACAGACGGTTTTTAGTTAAAATTGTCTGTGATATTTACACCACATACGGTTCGAAAACCGTCTGTGATAACCTTCGATTATCACTGACCCATAAATTTAGACGGTTCAGAAAATCATCTGTGATGACATTTTTAAACCGTCTGTAATAGGATTTTAGTGTGGGAGCGGTGAGGAGTGAAAAAACAATGAGGGAGGAAGACGTTGTAAAGCTTTTTTTAACTAAAAGTTCTATGTACCGTAGCTGTCTTAACTAAAAGTTCTATGTACCATAGCTGTACCACAGGGACGCCCGCACCTGCGCAACCGTACTGGACGTGTGGGTTTGCTTCGTAGCCAGGAGAACATTTGCAATGATAGCCAAGCTATCACCATTTTTGCATGCGCAGAGCCTCCCACAAAAACACACAAAGCATTATCTCCATTTTCTTTTACTTACCGTTTCAAACACCAGATACTTTTGATGTCTACAAAAACTCAACTCAGTATAAATGAACATATACGTATCCTCTGGTGTCTCAAAAGGTATGATGTCACGGGTGTATAAAATTAACCAGAACTTGAAGCTTAATATAGGTGTATCATTTCACTGACACACAAAGCAGGAGGATAGGAGCAGCTTCTGATTTAAATTCTGCCTGGTGACTACTGTACTAGCGATTTGGCTAAATCATCTCAGAATTTAGATGGCCAAGGAATTTAGATGTTTCGCCATCCAAGTTTTAGTCAACCATCTCATGTACTAGGAAAAGCATGCAGTCGATTGCAATTTGAAGTGAAAGGCAGAGTGGGTTTACCTGGACAGCCATCTTGTAGGGTGACATCAAGGCAAATGCTGTTGACACTGCGGCATGCGTACGAATCCCTATTTTGCATGCTAATAGCTATCGGACAGGTTAAATTCGTGACAGCCCACCACATCCTTCTATCGTATTCTTCAGATAAATCGAAAAGGTCAATCAGAGGGTTGTCGTATTGTATGTACCCACCGTCCTCGGCTGCAATTGTCACTTGGCTTTTGGAACCTGAACTGCTTAGCGCGTCGCTAATACGCAGATACCCATCGTCCACTGATATGTCAGGCGTCAGCTACGAGATATTCTATTGCACCTCGATCGAGGACGGTGATGTTTCCAGCTCTACAGTTAAGTCGAAACTTTTCAAGCGCGTAGCAACCTTCTTCAAGCCCAAAAGGGAAGGGAATGCTCGTGTTGCCACATGATCTCTCACAGTTTCCTTTAGGACTGGGGTTGTAACCTGAACCTGCTCCAGGTAGATTGATATATTGGAACTAGGATTAGGAGCATGCATGGGAGTTAACAATCGAAATGCTATCTAGAATTAGACTGGAAATACAATAAGCATGTGCATATTTTTTGTCGCTAAAGAAATATTTGCTACAAAATTGAGAAGGAATGTACTACTAGAAATGTGCCCTATTTTTCGTGAAATTTTTATTAATAAAAGTAGGGGGTTGGCGAAGGTACATAAATTTTTTAGTTAGAAATAAAAGTTTTTAGAATTTTGTAGGATGTTTGGTGAATGGTAGAAAGAGTGTGTGTATAGTTTTTTTTGCTTTTTTAGACCATAGAAAGAGTGTATGTAGAATGCATAAATTACGTATAAATTTACTCTACATACTCCGATAAAAGTAGACTCATAAAAGAATGACCATGTTACTTAGTGCTGAAAGCTCTGATACGAATTTCCCCTTTTTATTAAAAGGAAACTCACGCCAATCTATCTATTATATAATACAAGCTTATGATTGGTGATTTAAAGCTGCTAAAGAAAAAAGGAAATATGTTAAATATCATTAAAAAAAGGAAAACATCTAACCATTAACTTGATGGACCCTAATTTTGAAAGGATCCGATTTGATACTAGGCCTAGAGATATAAAAATTTGAAATAATTCTCAGAAAAAACCTAACATTTTATTTGGTGATCCTATTTTTTAAGGATTAGATTTAATAGCTGGCTTAGAGATATATTAATTTGAAAAAAAAGAAATAAATAGAAATACATACTACATAGTACCTATCACTACTACAGAAAGCCTAATAGTAGACGCCTTATCACAGACGGTTTTGTGAAACCGTCTCTGATGAGCACTATTACAGACGGTTGTAATTTGGAGGCCGTCTGTGGTATTTGTGGCGGGAAAATGGATTATCACAGACGGTTATTACCGATGAACCGTCTGTGATACTTTTGTATCACAGACGGTCTGTATTAAAAACCGTCTGTGATAATCCCAGAGTATCACAGACGGTTTTTAATTAAAAACCGTCTGTGATAAGCTTGTTATCATAGACGGTTTTTAACTAAAAACCGTCTGTGCTAATTCACAGACGGTTTTTAGTTAAAAACCGTCTGTGATAATGGCTAGGACATTTATTGCACTGCTCAGACCGCATCTGTCTTCATTTCGATCCAGATCTAGCCACTGCTGCGCACATTTTCACTCGGGAGGAAGCTAGGCGATTTCAGGCAGTTAATTTGGTGGGAAGAGGCAGAGATTGAGCTTTGAAAGATTCAGACTTTCCTGGTTGCTCTAGATATGGTTAGTAACGAAATTTATTTTTTCTTTAATTGCATTACAATTTAGGTCTAAGTAATCCATGAGTGGTTATTGAAGATGGTTAATTTGCAAAATTGTTGGTTATATAATAGCTGTTGTGTTTGTAATATGAATTGAGCTAGCAAATTAAGTCTCAATATAATAAATGTGGCCGGTATATATGTTGTTATAATTAGTTAATCTAGATTTTAATACTAAGTTGTTATATATGTACGTAACGTAGGACCGAAGCTGGATGTATGCCGCGAGCCGTGTGAGTGAAGAGTACATTAATGGCGTTTCTGCTTTTATAAGAGCCGCCGAGGAGGATATGTTGAATAAGAGGGTGGAATATATGTACTGTCCATGCATTGACTGCGAGAATTTGAAGATGTTTAAGAACCGAGGGCAAATTAAATCGCACTTGATTCGGAGGGGTTTCAAAAAGGATTATACATGTTGGACCAGTCATGGCGAAGTGAATGATCATATGCCGCCGGATGACATCGCCGGTGAAGTGAATGATATGCCCCCGGATGACATCGCCGGTGAACTGAATGACATGCCGCCGGCTGATGTCAATTGTGGCTCGGATTCGGATAGGTTGCACGATAATAATCTGGATCAGATGCTTCGCGATGTAGAAGAGAATTATGATGAGAGAGAGTATGTTAAACTCCACGGCTTGATGGAGGACTTAGAGAAACTTTTGTACACAGGCTGCAAGTACACGAGGTTGTCGGCCGTGCTTGAACTGTTCAAATTGAAGGCAAGCAACGGTTGGTCCGACAAGAGTTTCACGGCGCTGCTAGGTCTTTTAACGGACATGCTTCCGGAGGGAAATGAGTTGCCTAAAACCACGTATAAAGTCAAGAAGGTTCTTTGTCCGTGGGGAATGGAAGTAGTAAGAATACATGCATGCCCGAATGACTGTATCCTCTACCGTAAAGAGTATGCAAACATGCATGTATGTCCGGTGTGCAACGCATCCCGATACAAACGTAACAATCAATCAGATGATGGCGAAGAAAGGACCTCCTGCTAAGGTGACATGGTATTTTCCTATAATTCCCCGTTTGAAAAGGTTTTTTGCAAATCCAAAGGAGGCAAAACTGCTACGTTGGCACTCGGAGGAGCGCAAGAAGGATGGAATGATAAGACACCTTGCTGATTCCGCGCAGTGGAGAAACATCGATAGGAGTTTTGCAGAGTTCGGTGCAGAACCAAGGAATATAAGGTTTGGACTGAGTACAGATGGAATGAATCCTTTCAGTAGCATGAGCAGCCGACATAGCACATGGCCCGTGACTCTCTGCATCTATAACCTTCCTCCTTGGTTGTGTATGAAGCGAAAGTACATTTTGCTGTCGATACTTATCCAAGGGCCAAAACAACCTGGGAATGATATCGATGTGTTCCTAGCACCGTTGGTGGAAGATCTAAAAGTACTGTGGAACGAAGGGGTACACGTATGGGATGCGTACAAACGAGAGAACTTCACTCTGCGCTCCTTATTGTTCTGCACCATAAATGATTATCCTGCCCTTGGTAACCTATCGGGCCATAGTACAAAAGGTGCCAAAGCTTGTACTCACTGTTTAGATGGTACCGAGAGTGTGTGGCTGAGACATTCACGCAAAACCGTCTACATGCGTCACCGCCGGTTCCTTCGGAGGGCTCACCCATACCGTAAGATGAAGAAACAATTTGACGGAGAGAAGGAAGACGGTTCAGCTCCAAGGCATTTAAGGGGACGCGAGGTTTATGATATGGTTAAGGACGGTGTCAACGCACGGCTTGACTTGGCTGACATGGATATCAGGCCTGAGTTAGCACCGACAAGCACTGATAATGGACGAACGTACCTTCCCCCTGCGTGTTACACTCTGTCCAAGGCTGAGAAAACAGAACTGTGCCAGTGCTTGCATGGTGTCAAAGTTCCATCTAGTTACTCCGGCAACGTGAAGAAACTTGTTTCGATGCAAGATTTGAAGTTAAATGGCATGAAGTCTCATGATTGTCATGTGCTGATGACACAGATGCTCCCTATTGCAATTAGAAATATTTTGCCGATCAAAGTCCGAGAGACAATCATGAGGCTATGTTATTTCTTTAACACAATTGCTCAGAAGGTCATCGATCCCGAAGGACTAGATGCTCTGCAGGACGAGGTGGTGATGACTCTATGTCACCTTGAAATGTATTTCCCTCCTTCGTTTTTCGATATCATGGTCCATCTCATTGTTCACGTTGTGTGGGAGATAAAAATATGCGGGCCCGTATTCCTACGTAGCATGTACCCATTTGAGAGGTTCATGGGAATTCTCAAGTCCTACGTACAGAATTGTTCTCGGCCGGAGGGCAGCATCGTCGAAGGTTATGCAAGCGAAGAAGTCATTGAGTTTTGTGTCGATTATATGGCTCAGATTCAACCGATAGGTGTCCCTCAATCTCGTCATGAAGGGAGGTTGAAGGGTCTCGGAACTATCGGAAGGAAAGCAATCACTCCAGATATGGACACGTATACTCAAGCCCATTTCACGGTGTTGCAACACATGACTGAAGTGGCGCCTTATGTGGACCAGCACAAGGATGTGCTTCAGCAACAGAATCCAGAGCGGCCGGATGTTTGGATCATGAGGCAACACAACCGTTGGTTCAGCCAATGGTTGAAGGAGCAAATCACTAGGAGCTCGCCGAGTGAGACGCTGAGATGGTTGGCAAAAGGGCCGACATTTACAGTTGTGACATGGTAAGGATATGACATAAATGGGTACACATTCTATACGCAGTCTCAGGATGTCAAGAGCACTAACCAGAACAGCGGTGTCCGCATAGATGCATTCAGTACCGATGGGTCGAGAAACTCGTACTATGGCTTCATAGAAGAGATTTGGGAGCTCGACTATGTCGTTTTCAAGATCCCCTTATTTCGCTGCCGTTGGGTGCATGAAGCAAGTGACACATTCTAGAATTCCCGTTCAATGAACAGGATACTCTAGTTTGTGTCATTTGCTTCATAGAACTTTGTTTAGGGACTTTGTATCACCCCCTCCCTTCTCCCCCTCCCCTCTACTCCTCTCTTCCAATTCAATATGATCACTTTATCATCTTATTATAATAGACCCACAAAATGAGCAACATGTCACCCGCACATTCTTCAACATCATCGCCGGAGGCGTCCGCTTCAACATCAAGGCGCCAAGGAAGAGGGCTATCAAAGAAGCTTGAGAGCCGACAGACCATCACAGCGGTAGACGCATCTGGGGTCCCTATCCTTCCTAAAAAAGCGGTAAACGCATTCCGAACCATGGTCGGAATAGTTGTACGAGAACGAATTGAGATCACATACAATTCATGGAAGAACGTGCCTGACACTCGGAAACATGAGCTATGGACCGAAATTTTGGCATCGTTCGAGTTCCCAGAAGAACACCTATACGCTGTGCAACAACAAACTTACAAAGCGGCGTGCAAAGCATGGAAGAACTTCAAGAGCACGCTTGTCAAGAAATACGTGGAGACGGACGAAACGCCTGTTCATAAATACCCATTCCTGGAACCACAATGGGAAGAGTTCAAGGCGATGAAAACAACCGAAGATTTCAAAAGTATAAGTGTGGCGCACAAGGCCCTCCAGGCAAAAAACACACACCCCCACAGACTTGGCACAGCTGGGTATGCAGGTAAAATCCCGCAGTGGAGGTTGGAGGATGAGCTGGCAGCTGCACAGGACATCGCCCCGCCGTTTTCCAATATCCCGGATGACCGCGCTCGAAATTGGCTTAGAGCAAGGTCATCTACAACGACATCGGGGGACGTTTCCTTTCGAAACCCTACAGACCAGCAAGTGTCCCAGCGCCTGGTAAGATATCGATAGAACTACGTAGCTTGTAATTACTCCACAACTTCGTATGAGTTGAAATGACATTTCGTGCTCTTGCAGGAAGAGCTGAGTTTTGAATCTACCCTGGGATCATTCCAGGGAACAAGGGAGAATGATATGCTCTCCGTGGCCTTGGGAAACAAGGAGCACCCGGGTCGTACGAGAGGCCTTGGGCTTTACGTTCCTTGGAAACATGGTTTCCAAGATGACTCCGAAATGTATCGGCGTAGGAAGAGAAACAAAGCCGAGCGTGACGCACAGCTACGAGAAGAGATCAAGGAATCTCTTAAAGAGGAGCTATTAGCTCAGATGGCTGATGTAATCAGAGATGAGGTGCGGAAACAGACAGAAAGTCAGCAGGCCGCCACCGCCGCTGCTATGCTAGCTAGCCCACACAACCGTCCGAGTAGCTGCGCGTCCAATCCGACGCAAACCCAGTCCAAATTTCCTGTGGACGACATCATGGTAATAATTATTACCTCTCGAATGCTTGCTCTATTGGTAGGCCTATTTGAGTAGCTAATTTTGTATCGTTATGTAGGAGCCTACGAAGTGCAGGCTCCAAGTGAGATATGGCTCCATTCCCTTGTACGCTGCTTGGGGCCAGGCATATTCGTCCGGTAACGGGGCCATGGTGCACGGTCAAGCTTTAGCGCCAGGCTTCACAAAAGTTAATGTGGATGGTGTGTATGTCAATTTTGAGGTGGTCCCGCTACCCAAGCCCCCCAACAACGAGATCATGACTCTAGGACATGCCATTGGAACATTCATCCAGTGGCCCAAAAGCGACATCTTCCTGGAGGCTTCTTCACCGGTGGCAGGACCAGAGCAACATGCACTGGTGCCATCTCCATTACAAGACCACTCGGTTCCACCACCGGATACTGCACTGGTGCCATCTCCATTACAAGACCAGTCGGATCCACCACCGGATACTACACCGGTGCTATCTCCACGGGCCCTATTCTCGCCAGAGCAACTTGCACCGCTGCTACCTTCAAAGTCGACTTCCGTGAAGTCGACCTATAGCCGAGGCAGCAAGGCCAGCAAGGACAAAGCAAAGAAGACCAATGATGATATTCCGTACCACCCTTTGGCCCGCAAATTCGTGCTTGGCGAGCCGTTGCTCGATCAAAAAGACCTCCAAAAGCTACCACATAGTTGCATGCAATTGCACATGTGGTATATGCAGCAGTCCAATAAGCTAGAGGGAGAACGGGTTTCAAGTATCACTGTCAAATTCACCGAGGAAGATTTACACCACAATCTTCAAGAGTGTACGTTCGTGGTCGCCTTTGAGGATTTATTCGATCTGTTCATGTTCAACGCTCTTGACGTCTCAATCATTCGATGCTGGACGCTGTAAGTGTGTACAATCACAGTCTCCGTTAATGTCATACCGATAAATGCCATATCTAATTTTTTGCTTTCGTGTGTATATATAGACACATGCTGATTAAAGCTAGATTATCCAACTCATCAGCTGGTTTCTTGGACCCACAATTGGTCGCCAAGGATACCATCGACCAGGAGGCATTCCTTGTCGAGAGGTACATTGCAGCAGGACTGCTGGGTTGCCGCAATAAGGACTATGTACTTATGCCCTTCAATCAGAACTTTCATTGGATTTTAATAGTAATTGTACCAAAATAGAACAAGGTATATTACCTTGATTCCCTAAGTAAGAATAAAATGGACTTCACAGTTGTCAGCCAAGTAATCGATAGGTAAGCACATATTCCCCATACATATCTACATTGTAATCTTTCTTTCCTTCCGAATGATTAAGGTTAACTTTTTCGAATTACGTAGGGCGTTCGCGATGTACATTGAAAAGGGAGGCGACTCGAAGCGCGGGGCCAAAGGCCTGCTGACACATGTTCGAGATTTTAAGGTATTCGCTATTTCACATTAATTAATCCTATGCAACAGTTGGTACTAATGCATCTTGAACTAACACATTCCATTTTTTGCAGTGCCACCAGCAGCAGCTTGGCAACACATGTGGATACTACGTTTGCCAACATATGGAACTACTCCTCGATTCCTCGAGGCTCACCAATCGCAAGGTTTGTCACTCTTCCCATAATTACTTCATACTTATCACGTTACATATATATGCACATTGATATTCCTATCGATAGGATGTGTCCATCCCGTCAACTGCATTGAAACAGTCTGAGTTTGGAGGGATTCAAGGAGAGTTGGCGTACTTTTTGCTGACTCAAGTCATAAAGCCAGGAGGACGGTTCCACTGCGCACCATGATTTCTTATTGGTCTTATCACTAAGTGTAAATGCAGTGTAGATCTTTTGTAACTGTGCATTTGTTAATGGATATTTCATTTCAATTCAATTAATCGATTTGCGAAATGGATGCATGCTTTATGTTTGTGAAATGAAGTGCGATGTCAATTGGATGTTTTATGTCTGTGAAATGTATCTGAAAACAAATGAGATGTGTGAATTGTATGTTTTTTGTCTGTGATTATCTGCTTGTTTAAGAGGGCATGGCTAGCATTCCTGAGGCTAGCCAATAAGAGAATTATATGTATGGGTCGAAGGGAATATCACAGACGGTTTTTGAGCAAAAACCGTCTGTGATAGCTGATAATCACAGACGGTTTTTACTCAAAAACCGTCTATGATAATCAGTATCACAGATGGTTTTTAACTAAAAACCGTCTGTGATTATCAGCTATCATAGACGGTTTTTACTCAAAAACCGTCTGTGATAGCCCATAATCACAGACGGTTCGAAAACCGTCTGTGATGACCTTCAATTATCACTGACCCATAAATACAGACGGCTCACAAAACCGTCTGTGATGACGTTTTCGAACCGTCTATGATGACTTTTTCTATAGTAGTGTGTATTGTCGTTATCAAGCGGAGAATGTAAGCGTAGTTACCAGATTCACCATAACCCACCGCATACCTGTACCGGATTCATTGACCTAGGTAAGATTCGTATTACGTTTTATACTATCGGTGTGAGATTTGGAATGGAAAAGTAGCGTATCGTGTACCGCGACCTCGTACTGTGAACCAGACATACCGTGGACGTGTAGAAGGTCCAGTGGCACAGGTCCCATGAGATGTGACGTTCATCAATATTCTAGTGGCACTGGTCCCATCAGATGTGACGGTCGTCGCCGGGGTCATCCAGCAATATTCACGAATCAAGACTCACATATAACCCGCGGTCGTCGCCGGTTGCTGTTGAGCGCGGCTTGGCTGATGCCTAATGGCAATTCTAGGGTGCAAAGTCACCTAAAGAGAAAGAGCTCCCGTCTAGATTAGTAATTTAGCTGCTCCTCTAGTGGTGGCAATTCTAGGATGCAAAGTCACGTAGAGAGAATTTTCCAGGACACCTTCGACTTCGAGTGCGCGAGTTCCCACCTGACCGACATTGCTAGTCGGCTAGTCGCCAATTAATGATTTATCCCCATGCAAATTTTCCACACGTCCAGTAATTGTCATGTCTCAAGTTGTCTTAATTTATCTGGGATTCAAAACCTTGCTTTGTAAAAGAGTTATCTTTCTTTATGGATCATCTTTTTCATATTCGGTTCTTAATTCAAATTAAATTTCATCCATATATATTTCTTTTCAAAATTTGTATTTACAAGTTATTTTCCAAAGAAAGTCCAATCGAAAGCCAAGAAAACAAGATGCAATCAAAAAGTTTAAAATTTTACTCATTTTTAAATTCCTAGAATTTGAGATGTTACAAGCACGTACTACAAACGTGAGAGTTATCTTTCTTTCACATTTTTGATAAATCCACGTTGCAAGCAGGGGCGGAGGCACATAAGCCGGAGGGGGTTCCCAGGAACCCAGTTCCAAAACAAAATTTAGTTATTACTAGTAAATATTCACCCTTTGTGCACCCCTAGCTCAAAAAACACCCTCACTCACCATGTCCAGCCCATTCGTTTTGAAGTGGTGCACCCCCTCCATTTTGCTCTAGCTCCGCCACTGGTTGCAAGGACTACATTTTGGGGGTGGGGGGGGGGGGTTGCAGCTATCCGTAGTGTAAGGATTGGCTGGCGCATCACTGGCCCACCAACACAAGTAGCCTCCTCCAGATGATGGATTTCTGCATTCGCTTTTATCATTGCAAGCATAACTTGCCTTATTAATTTGGACCCTTTCACAACTTGGTTGATCTGTGATGACAATATTAGCTTGTACATATTGGACATTGCTTGCATTTATCTGGCTCGAGTAAGTATGAAATGTATTGTCGGCTGCTAAGAAAACATTGACATTAGAGAGCACTTTGTCTGATTGTGCTATGGTACCATTACGCCGGTCAAGTCTGAACCAAAAGGCTCGCAGATCCCACTCCACCCCGATGTAGCAGCAACCAGTCCCATTGCATTCCTGCTCCACATTTGCCTTGTCCATGGTTGCTTTATGGTCGACGCACATAGTCATGCAAAAACCGACGAGGTCGCTCGCGTTATGACCGAACAAGTATACCTCGACATCGCAGCCAACAACGTACGTACAGACGGATTTCATTAGAGATACTAACACCCTTAACATCCCTTGATATGTTATAGGTGTCCACACCTGGTCTCATAGTCTGATAGTCACATTGAAGTCGATAGCAGAGGCATAAGCTTGATTTTGGCCGGGATACATGCCAAGGATCTCAGTAGTACTATTGCCTAGAAAGAGCTTGGGAGGATGAGTGGTGTTGTCGCAGGTGAGCTTGAAGCCTTGCCGGAAGCATCCAGGCCATGTCCTGAACGGATAAGAGATGCTGATGTGCCCGCAGCTGGAAGGGCAGTCTGCTCGTGTCAGGTCGGCAGCGGAAGGGATATGCAAGATCCCATTCCCTCCGGCCACTCCAGAGACTGCGGCCATGCACACCAGCAGCTGGTATAAGATTAACCTAAGTCTAATCAATAAACATTAACATTAACCCTAGGACAAGAACATGAACACCTAATTTAATCTTTAGAGCGGAAGCCTTAGTTGACATACCCAAACTCGAAGAGGCCATGAGATTGGTCGGCGGAGTCGGTGAAACAGAGACGACCGGCAGAGACGACAGAGCCGTGTACGGGTCGGAGAGGGGCATCGATCTTCGTTCACCGTAGCCCCTGTGAATGGATTGGGTCTGTTAGGGTTTGTAGAGCTGAGAGACCATGTGGTTATGACCCCATGTGTGTGATGAGTAATTGACATTGGTTTAGGAAAGTCGAGTTTGGTTTGTGTGGTTCGAACCATGTCGTTGCGTGGTGCAATCGGTTTCGGTCGGACTTGGTCAAACCTGGTCAAAGTGGTTAGGATGCTTATTCTATTGATTCGACAGGTTTGAACTTCGTCATACGTAAGTATGATGCTTTGATGCTATTTATGCTTTCATGTATCGAACGGTGTTATTTGATGTGTTTCTTGTCTGTGATGGCTGCAGGACGTCAAGGCGGAGTCATGGCAAGACACGAGGTGACCGGACTAGACACAGGCGGTGTCGAGGTCAGAACGGTCGGATGTGTCGAAGACGGCGGAGACTCGAGGTGGTTGCGAGGCTTGGACGACAAAGAACGCGGAAGCTTCCCGGAAGGTGCAGGAGGGGCATTTTGGGAATACGCAAAGCTGCACTAAAGGAACCGGATTATGGGTAAAGCATTGGAGTTGTTGTGGCTTAATGGGCAAAGCAAATTTCAAACCCATTAGTGAGAGACTATAAAAGGAGGGTGTCTCCTTGCATGGTCTTCATGGCTTTGGGAAAGGGTTAAGGCTTTTGCTTTGAGGCTTTAGTGGTTAGAGAGTAGTTGAGGGCAGCAGTTCATGTCTCCTTTGTAGCTTCTCTCTGTGTGTGTATCCCCTCTTCAAGCATGTAGTGTGTTCTTGAGACTTGAGGAGAAGAGAGGATGAGTTGATCCCCATGTAATCATTCCTCTTGTATCAAATCGGGGTATCGGGACTCATATGTAATCCTTGGTTTCTTGGAATGAAATCACTGAAGTTTATTTTCTGTTCATGCCTGTTTTTGCCTTCGATGTCTCTCATGCTTGATTTTTGACTTTTTGTGTTTTGGCTCGATTCTTGCTGGGGAATAGCAAAATGGGTTGCTCTATGATGGAATTGCATTTCTAGACCCTTTGGTCATCTAGTTCCAAAGAGCAATATGTTTGATTTGCAAGAATCTCTTTTTCAGCCTCCTCTGTTCATGTTTCTCCCAGTTCTTGTTTCCTAGGGTTTGAGGTAGTTTTTGTTTCCCTTCATAAGATGGCCTAAGATTCTCCCTTGCTAGTCCTGAGGATATTGCTAACTTGTTCGTAAAATCTCATGTGCAAAGGACTTGGGAATCTTGAGTAATTTGGATTTTGGCTTAGCCCTTGCAAAAGGTTCAGATTTTTGTCATAATCTGGAATTTTTGCTCTTGGATTGTTTTCTCTGGGTCCCCTAGGTTCTACATGTTATTTGAGAGGTTTTCTTACAGTTCTGGACAGAAACCTCAGATTTTCTTGCAGTGTGAAGTTCTTTCTTTTTCATAGCTTTCTATAGCTATTGGAAAAGGAAAAGAAACCTCTTGTGAACTTTTTGGAGAAGGGCAAATTTTAAAGGAGTCGACATTCACCCCCCTCTGTTGCCATTTCGGTCCAACAATTGGTATCAGAGCCGGTTAGCTCTTTTCCATAAATCTTAACCGGTCTCTAGAGCCATGGCGACAGACAAGTACTCGACCAAGCCTCCGATCTTTGATGGCATCGATTATCTGTTCTGGAAAAGCCGGATGGAGACCTACATCCAGGCCCAAGGATATGCCATCTGGAGGAAGGTCAAATACGATATGTTGTTCCTGCCGATGAGAACATCAATGCCGGGAACATGGCTGATGTTGAGGCAAACGCTAAGGCAAGGAATATCATAATCCAGGGGTTGAGCCGAAGCGAGTTTGACCGCATCTCTCATCTTTCGTCGGCTTTCGACATCTAGGTGACCCTCGATGCTTACCATGAGGGCACCACCCAGATCAAGATAGTCCGACAGGACCAGTTCAAGAGAAATTACAACAAGTTTGAAATGCTCGCTGGCGAGTCCCTTGATGAGTGTTTTGCGCGTTTCCACAAGATCTTGAGCAACCTCCGAGCGGTCGGTCTCACATACCCCGACTCAGACAATGCTCATCAGATGCTCACGGCTCTTGACTTACGCGTTTGGGATATGAAGGTGACTACCATCAAGGACACTACTGATCTCTCGACCTTGACTCTTGACGCGTTGTATTCACGTCTCAAGACTCACGAGATTGACATAGTCTCTCGTAGGTCGAAGTCGCAGTCGATGGCCTTAGTCACCGATCCCACTTCTGGACCTTCTTCCGAGTCGACTTGCGGATTCTCCCTTGCTACTCTCTGTGATATAACTGATAATTAGTTAGAGCAGCTTACGGATGAGCAGTTAGCCCTCCTAGCTCGGAGATTTTCCCATGCTTACAAGAAGAGGAGGGACGGAAAGAGAGGAGGACCCGTGATCTGCTTCGAGTGTGGTGGCCCCAACCACATTCGAGCAAACTGCCCCAAGCTGGAGAAGGGCAAAGGCGACTATGGCGGTGTGAGCAAGAACGACTACATCGACAAGAACTGCAACAAGAAGCCTACTGCTCACACCCAAGGCAAGAAGAAGTTCCGTGACCTTGGCAAAGCTAAGAAGCTCTTTCAGCGAGGTGGAGGGGTGGAGCGACGACGATGGAACGGACGAGCAAGACCCCAAGGGTGGCGACGACTTCTCCGGCATGTGCTTCATGGACCTTGAGGGTGAACTGAGCGACAGCGAGTTGTACTCCGACGAGGTATCCCCCACCTACGACCAGCTTAATGATGCTTTTCTTAAGCTAGGTAGATTTCATGCTAGATCTAGAGCTAGGTGTAGCGAGTTGGAGAAGAAAGTAGATAGATTATCACGGGAGCTTACTTCACTTACATCTGCTCCCTCCCGTGATGAATGTGATACATGCTGTGATCTGTTGGGTGACATGGAGAAATTAAGGACCTCGCATGATAGTCTGTCCTCTGAACTTGACATTGTTAAGGTGGAGAATATTAGTCTCTTGGCTGAACTAGAAATGAGTAGGATTGCTTCTATTCCATCTACTACTGTTGAGGCTATTTCTTGCACCTCATGTGAGGATAAGGACAATGCATTTAGAGGTCTTTGCACCATGTTGCTCGATCTGCCCGAGACTTATGAAAATTGCAATAACCTGAAGATGAACCTAAAACGGGCAGATCATAAAATTGCCGAGTTGTGTGCTTCTCTACTTGAGCCTATTGTGTCTTGCACCAATTGTCCAAAATTAACCCTTGAGCTTGAATCTGTTTATAAGCAATTTCAAGAAATAGCTGATCATAACAACAATTTGGCTCAATATGCGACTACGGACCCTGTTAGCTCACCATGCATTAGTTGTGACAAACTAAAACTTGAACTCGCTAAATTGAATGAAAAATGCGTGAAGCTAACTAAGG
This sequence comes from Dendrocalamus latiflorus, assembly GCA_017311315.1. NCBI lineage: Eukaryota > Viridiplantae > Streptophyta > Magnoliopsida > Poales > Poaceae > Dendrocalamus > Dendrocalamus latiflorus. The sequence goes on from CM029639.1 coordinate 13,950,969, forward strand.
ACTTACTAGAGAAGCCACAATCTTGTTGTGATGTGTGTGCTGGTGTGGGGGAGAAGCCCAAGGGTAAGGTGGAGACGCTTAGCGACGTGAACCAAATTGCTAGCAGTAGGACTGTCCCTTCCGAGTCGGCTGAGCGTGCTCAAGCCATTCGTTCCTCTGCTATTGGTTCTTCTTCTGCTCCCTTACCTTCTGCTGTCCCTTCTTCCCCCTGCTCTTCTTGCACCTCTCTGTGTCAGTATCTTATGAACACTCTCGAGAGATTTGTAGGCGGCAAGAAGAAGCTTAATCTTATTCTAGACCAATCCAAGATTTGCAGATTTAATCAGGGTCTAGGATACGATTTCTATGAGGACATGAGGAAGCATCCACCTGCCGTGCTTAGACCCATAGCCGCAGGTGTGATCGAGGTTGAGCCCAGAACTGAAAAAGTTCATTTCAAGTCTGCGGGCTTTGTCCAATGGATTTCTGACAGCAAGGTGATTCCTTCTGCAGCTTCGGCCTCTCAAAAGGCGAAGCCTCACCGTGTTACTTCCTCCTCTCAGAAGGTGAAGTACCACTGTACCTTCTGTCAGAAGGATGGACACTCGATCGAGCGATGCTTCAGGTGCGCCAAGATCGCGCGGAGAGACCGTGTTCGTGATCTTAGGCGTATTCAGGGTCAACCCTAGACCGTGAGTGCACCTAGGACCAACACGAGGTATAGGGTTGCTTCAGTTATTTCTGAAGTGTTTGGGCATCATCGAGGACTTGGATTTTCTGAGTTTTCTGGCTTTCGTCCTCGATATGCTCCTGGTCGTGACTTCCGCCGTCCTGAGGGTAGATCTCGTTTCCCCCATCGAGATAGCTACCCGCGGCGTGATCAGCATGTTGCTGGTGTCTTGACTCGCTCCTCTGTAGTAGTCAAGCCCAACAACAGCTTCAGGTCTACACATAGACCGTCTGCTTCTTTGAGTGACAGAGAGCGTAGGGTAGATAGAGGTCAGTCGTGTTTGACTACTTCATCTGCTCGACATGTCACTTAGTATTGGGTGCCAAAATCACTCTTGATTTACCACAGTACTGAGACTTTACTCTCTTGTTGACTCAGGTTCACCGGGCAGGGAAGGGAAAGGTTTGGCTCGTAGACTCCGGTTATTCTCGTCATATGACTAGAGGCTCACGTTGGTTCTCTTCCCTAGCCCGCGCTCCAGGTGATGAGACGATCACCTTCGGAGACGCTTCTTCTGGGTGCGTCATCGCCAAAGGTACAGTGCGCGTTAATGATTCTTTCATTTTGAAAGATGTTGCCTTGGTTAGTAAGCTGCAGTATAATTTGCTTTCAGTCTCTCAGCTTACCGATGACGGTTTCGAGGTGAGCTTTAAGAAAAACAATTGCAAAATTCTTGATTCTTCGGGTAGTCTGGTTTGCGGGATTTCTCGTTTTGGGAGGATCTTTCGTGCTGATTTTTCTGAGTTTTCTGGTGATCCTCTTCGGTGTTTGGTTGCTTCTGAGTCCCGTGACCTTTCTTTCTGGCATAGGAGACTTGGTCATATTGGATTTGACCATTTGACCCGAGTTAGCGGCCACGATCTCATTCGTGGTGTGCTGAAACTCAAGATGGTCAAAGATCTAGTTTGTGCTCCTTGCCGTCACGGCAAGATGGTTGCCGCTTCCCATCCTCCGGTCACAGTTACTATGACCGATGCACCAGGACAGCTACTCTAAATGGATACAGTTGGACTGGCTCGAGTGCAGTCAGCAGGAGGGAAGTGGTATGTCCTTGTCGTGGTCGATGACTTCTCGAGGTACTCTTGGGTGTTTTGCTTAGCCTCGAAGGATGAGATGTTTACACATTTCCGAGGTCTTTTTAGTAGGCTTTCTATTGAGCTTTCGGGTGCCTTACGAGCGATCCGCAGTGACAATGGCACGGAGTTCAAGAATTCCTACTTTGAGAGGTTCTGCGATGAGAGAGGTGTAGAGCACCAGTTCTCTTCTCCACACGTCCCACAGCAAAATGGCGTCATGGAGAGAAAGAACCGTACCTTGGTCGAGATGGCCAGGACGATGCTCGATGAGTACTCTACACCGCGGAAGTTTTGGGCTGAGGCTATAGCCACCGCGTGCCATGTTTCGAACAGAGTTTTTCTTCGGGTACACTTGCACCGCACTTCTTACGAGTTGAGATATGGGCGAAAGCCCAGTGTATCTCATTTTCGTGTGTTTGGTTGCAGTGCTTTATTTTGAAGTCCGGGAACCTAGATAAGTTCGAGTAACATTTGTGTGATGGGATTTTTCTAGGCTACTCGACTTCTTCGCTGGCTTATAGGGTCTGGAACTGTGAGTCTAGTAAAATGGTAGAGACCTGTGAGGTGACCTTCGACGAGGCTAGTCCGGGGACTAGGCCCGATGTCTCAGGTTCTTTAGAGCAGTCCGAGCCCATCTTTGTGGACGATGAGAAGGATGGAGATGAGGGTTGTCTACCCGATCCAGTTTCTCCTCCCCTTGAGGTGCCTGCTTCTACCACCGCACCTCAAGGAGATCAGCCCATGCCTTCCACATCTTCTGGAGTTAGTGGCTCTGTTCCTACCTCATCAGCTCATGAGGTAGAGGCTACTTCTTCATCTCATCCAGGACCTCCCCGACATATCTAGAAAAGGCATCTTTCCGAGCAGATGATTGGAGACCTCTTTGAGCGAGTCACACACTCAAAGTCTGGCATGTCACATTTCTGTCTCCATTCTACCTTTGTTGCCTCATTCGAGCCCAAGGACGTTTGTCATGCTCTTTCTGATGAGTCTTGGGTCAATGCCATGTATGAGGAGTTAGAAAATTTCGAGAGAAACAAGGTCTGGTCGCTTGTTGAGCCCCTCGAGGTCACAATGTCATTGGGACTAAGTGGGTGTTCAAGAACAAGCAGAGTGAGGATGGAGTGGTTATTCGGAACAAGGCTAGACTGATAGCTCAGGGCTTCTCTCAGGTTGAGGGTCTAGATTTCGAGCAGACTTTTGCCCCTGTAGCTAGACTTAAGGCCATTAGAATCCTGCTTGCTTTCGCAGCTTCTAAGGGTTTCAAGCTTTACCAGATGGATGTCAAGAGTGCCTTTCTCAATGGTTTTATTGAGGAAAAAGTCTATGTGAGACAGCCTCCAGGTTTCGAGAACCCCAAATACCCAAACCATGTCTTCAAGCTTTCCAAAGCGTTGTATGGACTTAAGCATGCCCCTAGAGCTTGGTATGAGAGGCTTAAGTCCTACCTGTTGAGTCATGGGTTTGAGATGGGTAAGGTGGATAAGACCTTGTTCATTCGCCGGCATGGCACTGATCTTCTGCTCGTCTAGATTTATGTGGATGACATCATCTTTGGTGGCTCCTCCCATGCTCTCGTTTCCCAGTTTTCCGATGTCATGAGCTCAGAGTTTAAGATGAGCATGATGGGCGAGTTGAGTTTCTTCCTTGGCTTTCAAATCAAGCAGACTCGGGAGGGTACTTTCTTACATCAGGGTAAGTACACTCGAGACCTCCTGAAGCGCTTTGATATGAGTGATGGTAAGCTGGTTTCCACTCCTATGGCTACATCAGCCTCACTTGACCTAGATGAGGATGGCGAGCTAGTTGATCAGAAGGAGTATCGCAGCATGATTGGCTCCCTCTTGTACCTCACTGCCTCGAGACCAGACATACACTTTGCTGTGTGTCTATGTGCTCGTTTTCAGGCTTCTCCTCGCGTATCTCACCGCCAAGCGGTGAAGCGCATCTTTCAGTACCTTTGAGCTACCATTGACTATGGTATCTGGTACTCTTCCTCGTCCTGTCTTTCCTTGAGAGCCTACTCGGATGCAGACTTTGCTGGCTGTAGGATAGATAGGAAGAGCACTTCTGGCACCTACCAATTCATTGGCACTTCTCTCGTTTCTTGGTCTTCGAGGAAGCAGTCCGGTGTTGCACAGTCCACCGTAGAGGCCGAGCACGTTGCTGCCGCCAGTTGTTGCAGCCAGGTACTTTGGATGGTCTCGACCCTGCGGGACTTTGGGTTAGTTATCGACAGTGTTCCACTCTTTTGTGATAACACTTCTGCGATTAACATTGCTAAGAACCCAGTGCAACATTCTCGGACCAAGCACATTGATATCCGATATCACTTCCTTAGAGACCATATGGAGAAAGGTGATATAGTGCTTCAGTTTGTGGAGAGCGACCACCAGTTGACTGATATCTTTACCAAGCCTTTGGATTGCTCTAGGTTTTCAGCTCTGCGGGGAGAGCTTGGGGTGGTTTGTCCTTACGGACTGTTGTGAGGGGGAGTTTTGTGCTTCATGCTTTATCATGTTTATTATGCTCTTACTCCTTTCTGTTGCATTGCATATGGGTGCATTTGGGTTAGTCCTTCTAGCATAGATTAGAGTGATTCTCTTGTCTAGCTGTTTAGACTTCTTACTCTCATCTTATGATTCTAGGATGCTGCTTATTGGATGTTTTTCTTCTCACTAGGTTGAGCTCATTCACTTCTTATAGGTTCTAGCGAGGGTTGGGCCACCCTCGGGTAGACAGGGTACGTGTTTGCTCCTTAGTGTGTTAGATGATCAGTTGATAGTTCTAGAGTCGTATGGGGTAGATGAGAGTCAGTCTGAGCCATAGTATCCTCTATATCTTATCTATGCTTTAAGGACTGCCTTTTCTGATTCTCTTGCCAGCTTCTCGTTTTATTGCTTTGGTTCAGGGGGAGTTCATTTGGGAGCTTCTAGATCTTAATATTGACATAACTCAACTTGAACTAAAAGTTGCATTACATGTTGAGGGGGAGCTGGATTTTCTTGCATGTCATTTTGCATTGTAATATAACTACATGGAGCCTTGATTATTATCCTGTTATGACATGTTTACACTGATTTACATCTTGCCATGATTTGTGCTTACTTGCTAGATTTATCATGACTTTATATGTGTAGTCAAGTCTTTGCTATGATAGGTTGATTAAAATGCTCAACTTGAATTAATTCATGTCATGTTAGCTTTTGAGACTAATCTCTCTTTAGTTATCTCTTTATGATTCATGCCATGTCAAATAGGCTGAGTTGAGTCTTGAATCTATATTGAGCTTTAGATTGAGCTATGATAGTTCCTTAATGAAGCATGAGTTAGTACAACCTTTTAAGAAAGCAAAAAGATCTCTTTTGTGCGAAAGAACCGATCTCACCAATTCTTTCTCGTGAGATGGCTTGCCATTGCACTAGGCATGAACTCAGGGGAGTTTTGGATGACCAAGATCATCTTCTTAAGCTTCTTGCTTGGAGTGGTCGCATAAGGCTTGAGGTCTAGCACATGACTAAACAAAAATCTTGGTTGGAAACAATCATGCATTTCTCAAAGTAAAATATGTCAATTGTGCTCAATTGCTAAAAATTGCTAGACTTACAAGTACATAAACAAATGTCTCATTCTTGAACTTGTAGTACTCTAAATTGACTCAATACTAGCTTCTTGGTTCCACTTAGCTTATTGACATGGTTTACATCATCTTTGGATACCTTTAGCTAGACTAGAATCATGGTTGACTTGACATGCTAAGAAATTCGACTAAATTTCAGATTGTGACTTATTTGGCCTAGCTTGATTATACATGTCTTGTCATGATCTTGATAGCATACTTATGTCTTATAGCTTGATGTAATCCTTATATGGTCATCTTCAGGGGCGGATTTGGGCCCCTGGTAAAGTGGGCTTCAGCCCGGGGCGTGAGAAAATTTGTAGTGTATAGCCCAGGTCAGCCCGAGGTATTCTTATTAGTATTCAGCCTAGGTAGCCCATATATATTTTGCAATTCTGCACAAAACCAGTGGCCCACCAGTCTCCTAGTCTTTCACGCGGCCCACCACTGTCTCTACGCCCACGTAGCCCAAGCCTTCGCGATTTCACGCTGCCTGCGGCGCCCGCTCGCTGAGAGGAAATCAGGAACCCTAGACTCGCCAGCAGCACTGCAGCAGCACAAGCCACAAGGCATCAAGGCCGATCCAGCGTGGCCCGCCCCACCTCCTGGCGCCACCCGCCTCGACACCCCACCTCCCGGCGTCGCCCGCCTCGGCGCCTCGCCTCCCGGTGCTGCCCGGCCTGCCCCGCCTCCCGACGCCGCCCGCCTCGGCGCCTCGCCTCCCGGCGCCGCCCGCCTCGGCGCCTCGCCTACCGGCGCCGCCCGACCCGCCCCGCCTCCCAACAGTGGTAAGTTAGGGGCTTCTCTTTTAAGACCAGGAACATGATGTGGGATGCCGATGCCTGCCTTGATTTTGCTAGGGAGTAATGGGGCAGACCGGCAGAGGAAAGTGACCACTTAGTGGTGCAAAGGAAGAATCAATGCAAAATCTAGATTCTTTTAAGCTTGTTCGCTTTCATTTGCCCAACAGTGGTCACTTAGGGGCTTCTTTAGCATGATTAGCACTTTAGCAGGATTATGTTGTGACTTAGGTACTCAAATTGTATCCCTATATTTGATTTACTCTCATATGTTGTCTTTACAGGTTCTGGTTCATGTCCAACTATCAATGAAGAAATGACAGGATAGCATAGAGAGCAAATCATCGTAATTTAGGTACTCAAATTGTATCTCTATTGACTATTATGTTACATTTTTTGTACTTTGAGATCATGCCATATTCTTTGTATTATGCTTTATGTTTGCTTGTTTAGTATTGAACTCAAGTTTCATATCAGTAATACAATTAGCCAATTATAATATACTTTTGTTATATCGTAGTATGGGTACAAATTGGCGTTAGTTTTAGGTGGTTAGAGTTCAGCCCGGGGCGTAGCCAAATCCTGGTTCCGCCACTGGTCATCTTGGATAATCTTTATGGCTCTAAATGCTTAAAATAAACAAACTTCAGCCATTTCATGTCATATTCTCTTCCTTGCACCTTGATGATTTTATTGCCAAAAGGGGGAGAATAGCGGAGAAAAAGCTATTTCCATGGGATTTTTGAGCTTTGAGGAAAACTTGCTCTTTCTTTTGCTCCGTTTGTCGACATGGTCATTAGCTTCTTTGATCTCTCTTGGACCATGTTTGACTTTCCAATAAACTCAACTTCACGCTTTTTCTGGGTTTGTCAATATACTCATCAAGGGGGAGATTGAGAGACCATGTGGTTATGACCCCATGTATGTGATGAGTAATTGACATTGGTTTAGGAAAGTCGAGTTTGGTTTGTATGGTTCGAACCATGTCGTTGCGTGGTGCAATCGGTTTCGATCGGACTTGGTCAAACCTGGTCAAAGTGGTTAGGATGCTTATTCTATTGATTCGACAGGTTTGGACTGGCCCATGACCGGCGGTCAGACCGGCCTATTACCGGCGGTCAGACCGGCCTATGCTATGCGGTCTGACCGCCCCCTATGCATTTTGTGCTGACTCTTGTTTTTCTTCTTGGGTGTTTTTCGAGTTTCCTTTTTGTGCTTGCTGTGGTTTTCCAGAGAGCTTGTCTTCTTTCTTTTTCATAGCTTTCTATAGTTATTGGAAAAGGAAAAGAAACCTCTTGTGAACTTTTTGGAGAAGGGCAAATTTTAAAAGTGTTGATATTCACCCCCCTCTGTCGTCATTTCGGTCCAACAAGAGCCTTGAGCGACAACCAGTGCATGAAGCCTTGCCGAAAATCCCTTTTTATTTGGTGCTAGGTGATCGGGACTGAAACCAAGTCACAGTTCCGCTCAATGCCAGTATACACACACACAAAGGCGATCCATGAAACTCTAACCGCTCAATGTCCGTTGGTTGGCATATTACAAGGCTGTATAGTCGTTATCAATCGGAGGATGTAAGCGTAGTTACCGGATTCACCATAACCCACCGCATTCCATGTACCAGATTCATTGACCTAGCTAAGATTCGTTTTACGTTTTATACTATTGATGTGAGATTTGGAAAGCAAAAGTAGCGTACCGTGTACTGCGAACCAGACATACCATGGACGTGTAGGAGGTCTACCGGCACTGATCCCATCAAATGTGACGGTCGTCATCGGGGTCATCAATATTCACGAACAAGAGTACACGACTCACCTATAAGGCTATAACCCGCGATCATCGCTGGTTGCTATTGAGCGCGGCTTGGGTGATGCCTGATGGGCAATTCTAGGGTGCAAAGTCACCTAGAGAGAAAAAGAGCTCCCCTTGTTCTAGATTGATGGCGGGGACTGCTGAGAACTACTATGTTTTCCAGGACACCTTCGACGGCGAGAGCGCGAATTTCCAATCATTGGGGATGTTATTGCTATGTGAAAATGCAGCAAACTGCATTCCCTGTCTCAATAATCTGAATCGGGCATCAGTCATATATAAATTCTAACCTCTATTGAGTAAGTCATTGGCAATGGGAGGTATTAAATTATTACTGAACTTGCTGACAAGGCTACAAATATGTTTTTTCTTCACCACTGTAGCTTAAATACAATGAAACTATATTAAATTATCCCTTACAAGCATATTTATCTTAGATAATTCTAATAGTATACACAACTGACATGGGCTTCCAAATATATATAGGAAGATAAACTACATTACATACTCTCATTTGAAGGAACTACATAACATAATATTCCATAGAAAATATATCGTAACTCAGATGAATCCTAGGAAGGAAGCACTCCACTGTGTTACAGCACATATATAGTTAGCGTGGCAAACTGGCTGAGGACAAAAATTCTTGCTCTAGATTGTAGCAACTGGAGATGGCTTCGTGTCTTAAATCACCAGCATTGATTGAACTGATTTGTGCCTGGGAGTAACCAGCCTTTGGGCATAAAAAGGATTCAATCTCTCCATCACTTCCTGGCAGAAGTTGAAATTTTCTCAGCCTCTTAGTTCTCAGAAACTGCAACCTCATCTCGACTTCTTTCATAGTAGGTCTGTCTCCTCCCTTGAGTCTCAAGCATTCATTTGTAAGCAAGGCAATTTCATCAATCTCTTCCTTGTTTGCCTCTTCGATAACCTGAGAATCAATTATTTCCATGAGAGCTCCCTCTTGAAGTCCTTCAACGAAATAATGAGACAAGCTTTGTTTTGCACCTAGATCATTGATAAAAATTGGCTTCTTTCTTGTCAAAAGTTCCACAAGTATGACCCCAAAACTATATACATCGCTCTTTTCAGTTAGTTGGCCAGTATGGTAATACTCTGGATCTAGATAACCGAATGTTCCTTGGACAATAGTTACCACATGAGTCTCATCGAGTGAAACAGATCTTGAAGCACCAAAGTCAGAAACCTTTGTGGTAAAGCTGCCATCCAGGAGTATGTTGGAAGATTTCACGTCTCTATGGAAAATTGGTATTGCAGCAGCTGAGTGTAGATAAGCAAGTGCCCCTGCTGCTTCCACAGCAATCCTCATGCGATCATCCCATGATAGCAAGCATTTAACAGTAACATCTATGTGAAGAAGGTTGTACAATGTGCCATTTGATATGAATTCATACACCAACAAGGGCACCTCAGATTCGAGACAACATCCGAATAGCTTAACCACATTGCGGTGGATGATTTGAGACAAGATAGCAACCTCGTTGATGAATTGGTCTATCTCAGTTTGCTCCATAATTTTGGATTTTTTAATAGCCACCACTTGTTGATTAGAGAGAATTCCTTTGTAAACTGTACCATGTCCTCCGCTGCCAAGAACACGAGTGGCATCAAAGTTGTTGGTCGCCTCCTCCAGTTCCTCTAAGGAGAATATCTTTGTTTTATTTGTGGTGCTTTCATCTGAGATTAGTTGCTCCAAGAGTAAACCATGGTTTTTCTTGAAGTATGCTCTTCGGATTCTCTTCTGGATGCCTTTCTTCCACTTATTGGCGAGTAAAGTTGCACCCAATACAATAATTATGGAGCAAATGCCACAACCAATTCCAATTGCAATACCTACACCCATGATTAATTGCAGTCATGAAAACAATGCACTATGTGAATTACATTTGCAATGAAAGGATTGGGCATGACTTGCCTAGAAGAAGATTGTGGCCATGTTCTTTTCAGCTTCTAAAACCTGCTTTTCGGCTTTTCTACAGTAACTAGCTTTTAAACGGAATATTGTTTTAAGATAGTGTCTACTAGTTATTTGTAGTACATACTTTACTAATTTCATTTATATCGGCAAAAATCGCACGTGAATTTCTGTTACTCTGTAATCTCTCGTACAAACAGCCCAAAAGCCACAAGCCGCAGCCAAAAAGAACAGGCCCTGTGTTGCATTGTTGGATGAAATTCTTTCCCATGAGAGAAATTTGCAATACCTCACAGAATGTGGCGTGCCTTGTGTGAGGTTGCATATTTATCACTTGTCTTATCAATTTTAGATATGTCCTAAGTAGACATGTTCAACTCCTGGGCTGGGTCAAGAAAAGCCCGGCCCGACGACATAGGCTAGGCTCAAAGCCCAAAAATCCATTTTTTGAATAAAATATTACTATTCAATTCTTTTTTAGAATAAAATATTATTATTTAATCCATATATTGAATAAAATTTTAATATTTATTAATTATTAATGGCATAGTGCTTTGGGTTGAACCTACGGGCCAAAAATCTAGGCCCGAGCCTAGCCTGATGTTGAGACTTACCTAGGCCTATCCCATGCCTGGAAAAATCGGGTCAGGCTCAAGCTGGGCCGGCTGGGCCACCCATGAGCAAGCCTAGTCCTAAGTAGGGTGCACTTGGCCGTGCATGCGGTAAGTATGTGTATAGTGGTGTGTGTGTGCAGGTGCTGTTGCATGCGTTGTTATATCATAAAACACTACATTTTGTGAATTGTAACTACAATGAAGGGATTGGATATGACTTGCCTAAAATAAGAGTGTGTTGCTTTGCTGACATGACACACTTCCTTCTTGTTTGATCAAACTGTTTTCCATGAGGGCAGTTTGTGCAAGTATGGCCTCCGTCAAAATTGTGACATATGCCATTGCAAGAATTTGGCAATGAGCACTCGTCGATGTCTGCAAATAATAGGAAAATAAGCAGTCAGCACCCATTGATTCCTACAGATCACGTGCACAGACACGGAGGGGGGGGGGGAGTACCTTTACAGCCATCTTGGATGTATGGATTTCCTTCAAAGCCGCGAGAACAATTGCAGCGGTAGCCAAGCTGCATTTTCCCATGGGTGACATGAAGACAATCGCTGTGCACACTGCGGCATGCATACGTAGCATTACGTTGCACAGCTATTCCACAAGTTAAATTTGTAACAGCCCACCACATCTGCATGTCATATTCTTGAGATAAGTCAAAAAGATCATCCAGAGCATTGTCGTGCGTCTCCTCACCGTCTTTGGTGACCACTACGAACCCTTCGACGCTGTATTCTGTATCGTTCAGAATGTTTCTTACACTCAAATAACCATCGCCCACTGATACATTATTCACATGGTATATTACGCCTCCCCGGTCGAGGACGGTGAACTTCTCCTTTGTACAGTTAAGTCGGAACTTTTCATGAGCATAACAACCTTCTTCAAGCCCGAAAGGAAAAGGAATGTTCGTGTTTCCACAAAGTCTTGAACAGTTTTCTTTAGGATTTGGATCGTAACCTGCTTGAGGATTTAAAAAAGGGGAGTACTTGCTCTTGTTAGATCGTGAGACTTTTGTATGCATATATTCCTTCACTCAGTATAAGCAAGAAAAATGCATAGGCATGACGTTTAACGTGTACCATTGAAAAGCGAACTCTCCATAAGTTAACATGTCTTGGGAATATTTGGAGAAATTTTTAATCTTTATTGAACTAAATGTATCAAAAGACAACCGTAATAATTGAAAGTGCTGGATTCCCTCATATTAATTTCTAGCAAGAAATTCATGTCAATTAGGAGGAAATAAGAATATATATATGATCCAATCCTTGAAGCTGATTACATGCGGCTCGATATTTTCTATGTTTGCTTATCTAACTAACTGAAAGAAAAAAGAACAGATCTATTTCATTTATTTTTTTCAAGGAACAACTACTTCATTTATATGCGAATCCCAATCGTAACAAGTTGATTTATCCTATTTTATTCCATTTCTTATTTTTAATGACTTATCTCATAAACTACCCTAATCATGAACACGCATATGTTTTTCTGAATTCAATGCAGGGGGCAGACTAATATTCGGAGGCGACTCTACATATTTGTTCAAACAGGGCAAATTCTTGGCTCAGATGAAAAATCTACACCTTGGCAGTTGGCACATGATAAAAGAGTAAAAAAATTATGTAATATTTCTATAGTTTTGTATATGGAAATATATCTGAAGAAAGGGCTCCATAAATTTGCCCCAGTACAAATTTTTGTGACTCATGAAGGAATCTTACTACTAATGATATTTACTCGAATTGTTTCACCTTGGATGCAGCCGTCGATAATGTAAGGATTCCCTCTTGTATAAACGGTGCAGAGGCAGTAGTAACCTCCTGTTGATTGATTTTGGCAATAGCTATTGGTGCTGCAAGCATAGGTTTCTTTATTCGTTTGTGCCCTTTGACAGCTTGGTTGGTCCATGACAGCGCCATGGAGCCACGCATCTTCAACATGGCTTGCATTTATCCAACTTGAGAAAAGATCGCTTGTATGAAAATTATAATCTTCATTTCCCGACATGAAAACCTTGACATGAGACAGCACCAGATTTGATTTTGGTACGATCCCATCAGGACGGGTAAGTGTTAACCGAAAGCATCGCAAATCCCTTGTAATCTTGATGGCGCAGCAGCCCATGCCATTACAAGAGCCCCGCGATGTACAAGCCCCATCTGCTTCCTTCTCCATGGTCGCCCCGTCGTTGATGCATACAGTCATGCAAGAACCGATGGTGTCATTCGTACCATGATCGAACAAGTACACCTCCAAACCGCAGCCAATGATGAACAAGTGGTTCCATCCTCCTTTGATAGCAAAGCCTTCAACAGGGGATTTCCAGGACATACTGTAGGTATTGGTGCCTAGTCTCATGGTAATGTTGAAGCCAATCGGGGACCAAACTGGGACAGAGCCAAACGGGAACCTAGGTAAGAAACTGATCTGAGTAGTACTGTTTCCCAAATAGAGCCTCGGAGGCTTGGTGGTGGCGTTGCAGGTGAGCTCGAAGCCTTGACGGAAGCAGCCAGGTCCTATCCCGAAGGGGTAGGAGATGTCGTCGACGTCCCCGCAGCTTGAGGGGCAGTGAACCAGGGAGTCGTTAGAAGGGATATGCATGATCCCTTCTCCGGCGACTCCTGACGCTCGCAAGCACACCAGCACGAGCGACATGCTAACTATCTCGGTGATGGAGCACATCATTACGGTTGATGCTGGGATTCGATGCTATGGGGGGGGGGGGGGGGGGGCACTATATTTAGGTGACTCCGAGTCGATTTCCGGCCACCGCCAGTAATTTGAAGGATGATAACGCCTGAGGTCAAGGGGCAGCAGTCCCATCAGATGTGACGGTCGTTGCTGGGGCCAGTCTACGATTTTTCCGCATGCGATTTTTCCACACGTCCTAATTCTAGAATATCATGATTTAGAAATTTAATATGAGCTGCTATCATACTAAATATGGGTAATTTTACCATCCTTGAGGGAGAAGAAGTACCAAATTTGAGCCGTTGATCACACCGATCGGACAGCTGAGATTTGGCAGTACCTGGTGGTACCTCTTCCCCCAAAAGTGTGGTAACTCCTCTCCTATTGCAAGGTGGAAGGGTATTCTGGTAATTTCGCATTAGTCATCCCACTAGTCTCCTATTGCCCATTCTTCTCATCTAGCTCCTCTCTCCGGTAGGGGTGCAATCGGGTCGGATTCGGACGGATATTGCTCATACCGTATCCTAACCCATATTTTTTTCTCGGATTCGGAGTCGGATACGGTAAAACCGGATACGAATACGAATTCAGAGTATTCGAAATTTCGAATACGGTGCCGCCTGAACGGATACTTACGGTTTCGGATCGGAAACGGATAATGTAGACGGATAGTACGTGCATACGGAAAGGAACATATGCTTCCTGATCTTCCGATAGGATGACTCTTGCGATCCGACTACAACTGTACGACGTCGCTTGCGCCTTATCAATCGCTGAACCACACTCCAAGTCGTTATCAACCGTGCCAAGAACGCGGTTGACCTGACCACGAAGATTTATTCCTGCATGCAACCGAAGAACACGCATGAACAAGGATAGTGAGCAACCTGAAAATTGCTAGATGTAAAAGTCGTACAAGTATTGTTGAGGTTCTGTAACACAGATCTGTTGGTCTAGTCGACACAAGAGACAACGTGGAGTTTGCACATGGGGCTAAATTGATCTAAACAAAACCCTAACCCTAAAGGCTATGAATATAAGGCTTATATAACCCCTTGAGACGTCCACAAGGTCCCCAAACTGAGTACAACTCAACCCGACATTGTATTAGACTCAAACTCATACAAAAAGGAAACCCTGATTTTTCCACCATCACATTGTTTTGGATATTGCGGCGCGACCAGAAGGGTTCTAAAGCTGGGGCCTTACCCATTGGATGGGCATTGAAATAAGCTTTCAAACAAGCCCAAGAACACCTGAATCGGACTCCGTTTGTGACAGTTATGGCCGTTTTACTATAGACCTGTCGGGCTGTCCCGAACCGAATATCAGACCAGATATCCGACCGAATATCCGACCGGATAATTATCTGGTATCCGAATACCGAAACTATTCGGTCGGATAACAACTCTCCCGAATCCGAATCCGAATCCGACATGAATTATCCGAATCCGAATCCGAATCCGACCGGATACCAAATTCCCTTCCCGAATCCGGTACCGACCGGATTCGGTACCGGATCGGTCGGGATTAACCCAACCCATTTGCACCCCTACTCTCCGGCCTCCCATCCTATTGGGTAATTTTACCATCCTTGAGGGAGAAGAGGTACCAAATTTGAGCCGTTGATCACACCGATCGGACGGCTGAGATTTGGCAGTACCTGGTGGTACCTCTTCCCCCAAAAGTGTGGTAACTCCTCTCCTATTGCAAGGTGGAAGGGTATTCTGGTAATTTCGCATTAGTCATCCCACTGGTCTCCTATTGCCCATTCTTCTCATCTAGCTCCTCTCTCCGGCCTCCCATCCTTGCCGCCGCCGCATCCACAGATCCCATCTCCAGCCGGCGGCGCGGCTTCCGCGTCTCGTCCCCGGCGGCGTTGTGAGGAGCGGACTCCGCCTCGCCTCCCCGGTCGTCGACGCGGCCTCCGCCTCGCCTCCCCGGTCGCCGACGCGGCCTCCGCCACGCCTCCCCGGTCGCCGACGCGGCCTCCGAGCCTCGCATCGTCGCCTCGCGTCCCCGGCCGCCGACGCGTCGTCCTCCTCCCATCCCCGGCCGCCGTGTCCTCCTCCTCGCATCCCTGGCCGCCGACGCGTCCTCCTCCTCCCATCCGCCGCCGGCGACGCCTCGTCCTCCTTCTCCCATCCCCGGTCACCCCCTCGCCCTCCTCCTCCCATCCGCCTGCACCGACGCCTTGTCCTCCTCCTCCCATCCCCAGCCGGCCGTCTCGTCGTCCTCCTCCCATCCGCCGCCGGCGACGCCTCGTCCTCCTTCTCCCATGTTTGATTATGAGTTCGCCGAGTATTTGCTGTTACTTCAGCAAATTTCTGGGCTTGAAAGATGGGTCTGAAGTTTGTACTACTTCGTAGAATGGAAAAACATAATTAGGTGAAAATTATGAATATTCTAGGTGTGCTCACTGCTCATAGAGATGGTACTGTAAACTGTCATCTTCTCTTGTATACTTACAGTGCAAAACATTCATAATATGTCCTGTTTCATAGTTGCAAACTTGCAAGTTCAATCCATCAATTTAACTCTTGTGCATTACTGCTTAGGTATATGAACTGCTGCTGGTTTGTCGGCGGACAATGCCACCCCCAATCCACCGAAGGTCGTGAATGAGAGGCCACAGAAGCAGCATAAGATATCTGTTGGATTTGGTCAGGTTGTGAGGATGTGGAGATTTATGTTGAGACTGTTGGATTGATGTACTGCAGTGATGTCAAGCAGAGGTTGACCAAGCAAAGTGTTCCACGCGTTCTTATGTAGAATATCGCTGAGAAAATAGTGTGGTAATGTCTTACATGGTAGGTTGTTCCCCAGGAAGTGAAAACAAAATGGGGTGTAGATTAGTACTTTTGACTTGTGAGGCTTTAGAATATGTGTGCGTTGTGCTTGTGATGCTTCATATATATGTGAAGCTCTCTGAATTCTGGGTACAGAATTTCTTGTCTGATCTACTGCTTATCATGAGACATCAGATTGTTGCACTGTCTTGATTATTACAGCATTGTGCAATAGTACTACCACTGTATTACGGGTCACATGTAGAAGCTTAATGTTTGTGGTGCAACTGTAAAGATTTTCCTGAGATGTTTTGTCCAAAATTCTTGAGAAAGATGGCTTCTCTGTTTGAATATTGTTTGAATGGTACCCAATGCAAGTGTACATGCTGCAAATGGTGAGCTACCATGCAACTTCCTGTTACGTCAGTTCAGTCTGAAAATCTGCCTACGCCGCTGTGTGTCAGGGCTTGACCTGTTTCCCGTGTGCCAAGGAGTTGTGGAAAAGTGCATTCTTTGAAAGCCAAGGTGTTTATTTGGTTGCTCTCAAATGCCGAGTCTGGACCTTCTTGCGGATAAGAAAACACAATATACCTTCTTGCGGATAAGAAAACACAATATACCTTCTTGCGGATAAGAAAACACAATATACCTTCTTGTCAAGTATTTCTTTTATTTTAGAGGAGTATCACATTTGTTTCTGAAGATAACCAATTTGCTACCCAAACTAAGATGTAAGAAACTTCCTAACATAAATAATTAAGTAAGGATGGCTACTGAGCTTAGATAAGAAACTACAAAGAACTACAAGCTGTGCCATCCCATGCCTCCCTAAGTTGACCTTTTCAGACATCAACCGCTGCCTTTCTGCAATAACATACCATAATGAGGATCAGAATGATTATTAAGTGAATTTTAAAAATGAAATACTAGGTTAATTTCTATCTTGCCTTAGATATATTGGACAAGAATGAATTGTATGGCCAGGATGACGACAATAACCACATCTCCTTGCTCGTTTCTCTAGAAAACCTCTCATTCTTTTTTCGGAGCTCCTTTAGGCACAACATCAGTAGGATCCAGCACCTTGTCACCATTGGCAATGTCAGACCGCATACTTTGTCCTACTACATGACCGTACTCAACTTCATCTTTATGAACAGTCTCACACCCTTCAATGTCAATACTGAGATTCTCAAGTAGATTCATTACCTCCAATGTAACATCTTCAGATAAAGAGGCTTTGAAAAATACTTCGCTACCAAAAGCGCGCAATAGTCTATAACGTTCCATTTGGTCAGACCAAGTATACACCTCACCGTACCTATCTGAAGGAAATGCACCTTTTGCTTTCATTGTCCATCTACGCACAATACACGGTTGAGGAATGGAGTCTAGCTTTACATAATTAATAACTGAAAATATATGCTCGCACGGAATGCATTCACACTGTAATTTTCGGCACAGGCAGTCAATGCTAACCAATGAAGATGCCTCATACTTGCATGTGCTATCAAACACGACGACATCACCAAAAGTATCATAGTCAATTCGGGACTGTGGGTCCGACCAAAACAACCTTTTCAAACATCTAGCATGGTCAGTCTCATAACAAAAAAAAAACTCCATGTCATCCTTTTGACGTGCCTGCATATACTTGATAACACGGTCTGCATCTCCCCCTTCTATCCGTTTCTTCTTCTGTCTTACAAAATAATTGTACAAGTCTCTGGTTACAAATCCAGTAGCTTCAAAACCACCATGATCCCTTTCCATTACATCCATCACTTGGCATTGACGTAGACCCACATCCTTTAATTCGATTACCTTGGCCTTCTGTGCATCTGTCAAACCACGGTGTGATCGGAGGAAAGCCACTTCATCAGGTTTACACAACTCATGATTATTATGCCTGCCAACAAATTTCAGAACATACCATTCGCCTGTCTGCTTATCATGCTTGATCTCAAATTGGGCCTCACATCCACAACGGGTAAGTGCTCGTGGCTGCCTACTTCTGTTACAAACATCCATATACATGTCTTTCCTGTACCCTTGTCTTGAGCATGTGTATCTCCTATGAAATACCATTTTTGTTGAAGAATCGCGTCTCGTGTAGTCCTTTCTTACACTAAAACCCTTCCCTTTCGCATACTTATTGTAGAAGCCAAAACCTTCCTCCTCATTCCTAAATCTCATAGCCATCATCATATCATACTCCTCTTTCTCCTCTAGAGACATTCTATCCTTAATCATATCTATTCAGATCAATAAATAAGCTAACTTTAATCTCTTCTTTGCTGCAGATTTCAGGACACTTCAATGTTGTCGTCGATCAACTACTAGAGCTGCAACAAACAATCCAACTAAATGAGAACAAAATGACAGCTAAACTGCTATCTATAGAAAGGATTCGCACAAAGAATCGGCAAGATATACAGGACATGAAAAAGACCTTGTGCATGGGTTCAACATCTGGATATCAACCTGAACAAGCATGCAATGCCAAAGGTGATCCAAAATACAGTACCAAGCACAATGAAAGGAGTATAGACAATCAGGTAGTAAAAAATAGTTTCAACACACATATTCTTTTGAACAATCACAACCTAACATTTTGGCTTTTTACAGGTCACAAATTTGTGCAATGATGAAATCATTGATGTAGATAAGCAATCGCCAAATATAAACAGCAGCAATGAAATAGATAGCAACAAACAATCCAATGATATCACCAAGGTATTTCTATATTCACATGTAATTTTGTAAACTTAGATTACCTTAATATATGGAGAATTCATAGGAATCAGATTACCTTAATATATGTGGCCGGGGATGTGTGGCGGAGGGGATGCAGGCCGGCGAAGGGACGAGGACGACGAGACGGCCGACCGGGGATGGGAGGAGGAGGACAAGGCGTCGGTGCAGGCGGATGGGAGGAGGAGGGCGAGGGGGTGGCCGGGGATGGGAGAAGGAGGACGAGGCGTCGCCGGCGGCGGATGGGAGGAGGAGGACGCGTCGGCGGCCAGGGATGCGAGGAGGAGGACGCGGCGGCCGGGGATGGGAGGAGGACGACGCGTCGGCGGCCGGGGACGCGAGGCGACGATGCGAGGCTCGGAGGCCGCGTCGGCGACCGGGGAGGCGTGGCGGAGGCCGCGTCGGCGATCGGGGAGGCGAGGCGGAGATGGGATCTGTGGATGCGGCGGCAAGGATGGGAGGCCGGAGAGAGGAGCTAGATGAGAAGAATGGGCAATAGGAGACCAGTGGGATGACTAATGTGAAATTACCAGAATACCCTTTCACCTTGCAATAGGAGAGGAGTTACCACACTTTTGGGGGAAGAGGTACCACCAGGTACTGCCAAATCTCAGCCGTCCGATCGGTGTGATCAACGGCTCAAATTTGGTACCTCTTCCCCCTCAAGGATGGTAAAATTACCCTACTAAATATAGATGGTGAAATAATGTTGTGGTGTGCTAGCTCGAAGGCGTACCAAACTTACAACTCCCTCTAATTACAAAAGAGATTTTTTTATTTTTCAAAGTCAACAAAATACTTGTCCCATCACTTAATTATTTTACATTAAAAAATTGTGAAAATATATAGATCGTCAATGGCAATCAGAGAAGGATAAATAATTGTAATATCTAATTGAAGCTTTAATATCTAATTGAAGCTTTTTCACAACTCCTACTATTTTCTGGTTGTCCAGACCAGCAAAACGGCAAGAACAAACAAACCAAAATAACAGAAGAAATAAATTCACCCAATTCAATTACCTGATGAAGAAAACCACTTTCGGTACTGTTGAAGCCTGTTGTCTCTCTGGACGGAAAAAGAAATCCTTCGTTTTCGTGCTCGTTCTATCGGAATCTTCACGCTTCCAATGCAGCCTCCTTTTGATTTGTGCTCTCTTTGATCTTCACGTGTGTAACACCCTGCTCTTGATGGACAACAGAGAGTAGCGCCTCTGCCCTGCGTGTGTCACGTGATGCGCAGACATTGCTTCCTACTCTGGACGTGATGCAGCAGCCCGTTCCCTGCCTACTTGTTCACGTGATCAATGATAGCCATGCACTGCCACAGGATTCTTCTGGAGAGAACGTGCTTACTCCCTACCAACTAGAAAAAGCAATGCAACTAGAAAAATTAACTTAAAGCTACTAGCGGAACAACAATAATGACGCCAAAGAAATCTCTCAAATCAATGCACGCAAGCACAGTGCGAAGCCCCGGCAAAATCACAGCCGCCCTCAAAAACGGCGCCCGGCCAAAACGTCCTTTATTTTTAGGGGATCTTCATCATATACCCTCCCTCAAATTGGGGATTTCAGGATTTACCCTCCCACCTCAATGACATGTGGGGTCATCATAAGTCACTGACACGTGGGCCAGGAGGGTAAATCCTGAATTTCCATCTATGAGTAGGGTATATGATGAATAAATCCTTATTTTTAATCTCCCAATCAAGATGGTGCTCGGTTGGACTGTGGCTTATGGCTTATTTCAGTATAGTTGGCTGAAATTACACTGTACTTTATGGTGACTTATTTGGTATAATTAAATTAAAAAATTAAAAATAGAAAAAAGGGTTAGCCTAACACGCGTAATGCAAACGAATACGGGAAAAAAGAACTGGTAAAAAAGATCAAAAAACCCAAAAAATCAAAAAAAATGAAATTTAAGAATAGTGAAAAGTAAGCTGAATGTCAGAAGCCGAAGCCGAAACGAGCGAAGCCCAAAGCATACAAGAGTATCTCCCCAATAATCAAAAGTCACAGCTCGCTGCCCTGCCATGCAGTTGCCGCCTCTCTACTTATATATCACCAAACTCCTATTCCGTCTCGGTTCCTATCTAGCAGCCCATGTCATATATCCACACGGCCATGCATACGGAAACCAACTCCAAGTCCTCAACCCTAATTCAACTCTTCCAACCAAGGCTTTTTACCCCAATCAGGCTTTTGATCCACTACTTTTTAAGGGATCCAAAACCCTTTCGTCACATGGGTTTTCCACTTCTGTCACATATTGTAGCCTCCGGATTACACCGTCGTAGCTCCAACATGTATCATCCATCACGTGTCATAGCCTCCGGACCGTACCTCTGTAACTCTAACACGTAACTTCCATCTCTAATCTCCATACGCCCCAAGCATAAGTCCAACCATCTCATGACCTCCTTAACCATTTGAACCTCATATCTCCCATCCTAGTCCCGGTCTACCTCGTCACCAACTATGATTGCCTCCATGCTCAAACTGCATATGCAAAGACCAAAGAACGTTTTTCCGACACAAGTTTATTCCAACTTGACCAACATCAGTCTACTCACACCACTACAAGAAATGTGCCAATCTGTGACGTATTTTGCATGACAAAGGCTGAAAATGTCACTAAACCATTTGGATTATGACGTATTTAAAGTGACATCTGGGCTTAGTGACACAAAAAAATGTCATAAAGCTAGCCTGGAATGAGGTAATGACGATATTTGGTATGTCATTATGTCCAATGTCGAAATGTCATAGATCCATGACATGGATTTTTGCGTCACAAAATTTTAATTGAATTTTTTTCAAGGATAATTAGCCACGTTGGCAGGACCCACTGCCACGTGTACACGTGGGCCCATGACATGCGTCATATTTGCATATATTTAGCTCAATTTGGATCATTTTACATTTTTTGTGCTTTTTCTGCAGGTCGGCGCGATCGAGGTGCATATACGACAATTCTGGACTTTCGGGACTGCTCCGTACAGATGTACGCGTCGTCACGGATCAAACCGCTGAAAACGGAGCTCCGGAGGGCTAATTCGGAAGAAATCAAATTGGGAAAGGACCTATTTGCAAATTCCAGAAACATCGTGGACTAATTCGTAAAATTTCCAAATCGCCCCCATTCGGCCTCAATAGCAATTTTTCCTTGAGCCGGCCATTTCCTATCTCCTACCTCTCCTTGCTTTCTCTCACCTCCCCTGTCTTCTCACCGTCGGCGCCGGCGAGGGTCGGCCAGACTCGCCGGCGGTCAACCGCAGTGCCCCTCCTCCTTCTCCACCGGTGCGCCGCCACACCCTGCCGCTCCTCCTCTACCGCCGCTTCTCCTCTTCCCTCACCTCGCCGGTCGCCTCCCTTCTCCATTGCTTCCCCCTTCCCTCGCTTCTCACCGCCGCGCTTCTCCTCCACCGCATCTCTCCGCCGCTTCCTTCCTCTTCTCCACAGCGCTGCCGCCTACTTACTTCCCCGCCTTCCTTCTACCTGCGCCTCCCCTTCTGCGCCGCCATCTACTTCCTCCCGGCCGCCCCTCCTTCTCCGGCGCGCACCTCCTTCCCGCTCCCTGGTCCGCCCGCCGCTCTCCCATCTTTCCCACCTCCGGCTGCCGCCTCCATCTGCTCCTCAACCAGATCCGCCGCCATTTCTCCTCTTCCTCCCACTACTCCGGCCGGTACCCCTTCTATACTCCCTTCTTCCCCACTCGCCGCCTTCTCCTCTTGCCCCACCTCGGCGCCGGCGCTACGCCATCCACCGCCGCCTCATCATCTCCACCGACACCGAGGGCATCGACATCCCCAACCCTGTCTTCTTCCTCAACGGCCGCCGCCTTCATTCACTTCACCGACACTTCTCCGGCGACATCTTCATCGGCCTCAGCCCTCTGCTGCTTCTAATCCCCTGGGTTCACTCCAAATCCCCAATTCCTCCAGCCTTCTTACTTTTCACAGTTAATGTTTACCCTAATTTCTATTAATTGTGCACTGTTAATTACTACTGTTATTTGTGTTCAGTGAGACTGTGAACTGTGATTTCGATTTGGGGATCATGATGGATATGGATATGGATATTTTGATTTTGCTAGTTATTCATCTATCTGTGATTGTGGGATGTGATCTGTGCAATGTTTTGTGTTGTTTATGCAATATGTTAATACTGTTGGCAATTGTTTAGAAATTTTAGAATTGATCAGTGTGATCTGTTGGGCATTGACTATTATGTTAGCTGTGAATTGTTCCCAGTCCATGCTTTGTGGTCATGTGTTAGATTGATTAGTTTCATTTTGCTGTTAGGTGTCTATGTGGTTTGTGATCAGTTGTTAGTTTGTGTCTGTGTTGCGCGAATTAGTTAACCGGCGACCGTCTCTTTTCCCTCTTGCTATCTCAATCCCCCCTGCTTCTCTCAGCGGTCGATCGATAGTTAAGTCGTGCGTGTGGTCGTCGTAGTTATGTGTTGTCACGTGTGTCCGTCATCTAGTTAGCCATCGATCGTTTTCTCCCTCGTTCTCTCTTAACTCCCTCTTTGCTTCTAGACTCCCCTAGTGCTTCTCGACTTCCTTCTTCAGTCTCGCGGCTGGCAAAGCTTGCCACCGTGGCGAGCAGGCCGGCGTTTTAGCTTCAAGCGAGGCCTGATCTACCAGCAGCTGGCAGTGGGCTGTTGATTCGTTCCTCTTGAGGTGCTTCCCTGCAAGAAAGGTATGAGTTTGCTGTAGTGTGCCATTTTTTTATGAAGCATATTGTTACAACTAAGTGCTTAGGAGTTACTTACAGTGTGTGTACAGATTGCATTTAAGTGATTACGTGTCACATGTTTCATAAATTTGGTCAAGTATATTATATAAGATTTGTTGAGCAAGTGTTTTCCATGAATTGATGCAGATGGACAGATCTTGGATCAATAGTAGGCTCTTTAGCAAGGAACATGTGGAAGGGGTGAATGAGTTCATGAGCTTTGTTTCTCGGAGATTTAATGATAATGAAGAGATGCTATGTCCATGTCGTCGGTGTTTGAATCGGGCTCGCAAACCTAAAGGACAGGTGGAAGATCACTTATATATTCATGGGATGGCTAGCACTTATACGACATGGATACATCATGGAGAACCGTTGGAGATTGTATTGCAGCAAAATGAAGCCAATGTTGATGAAAATACTAGTCTCAATGAAGATCTTGGTATGAATGTGGATGAAGAAGATGACCATGATGAAGGAATTCGTGTTATGGTAGAGGAATTGTACGCAGCTGAAGATGTAGGTACAGGGAAACGGTCTATGTTTGCAGTTCTTTTGGAAGAGATGAAGCAAGAACTATATCCTGGTGCACATTATACAAGTTTTTCTTTTGTGGTCAAGTTGCTTCATATCAAGTCATTTTACCGAATATCTAATGTTGCATTCACAGCACTTCTGAAGTTGTTATCATCGGCATTCCCAGATTGCTCTATTCCTGCATCATACCAAGAAGCAAAGAGACTTATTCGTGCATTGGGGTTCGGATACAATTCAATCCATGTGTGCCCGAATAATTGTGTTTTGTTTCGGAAGAATTTAGAAGGAAATGATGTTTGTCCAGTTTGTGGTGCATCAAGATGGAAAGATAACGATGTAAGAAAGAAAATTCCTCAGAAGGTATTGCGGCATTTTCCGTTGATTCCTAGGCTGAAGAGAATGTTTTCTTCAAAAAAGATGGCGGAGGATGTGCAATGGCACAAGTTGAAGAGGAGAGCAGAGGAGAATGAGCTCAGCCATCCAGCTGATGGCGAGGCTTGGAAAGACTTTGACACAAAGTATGGGTGGTTTGCAGAAGATGCAAGGAACATCAGATTTGGCCTTGCTACAGATGGTTTCAATCCATCTGGCAAAATGAGCTCATCGCACAGCATGTGGCCAGTGTTTCTCATCCCTTACAATTTTGCTCCGTGGGAATGCATGGAGCAATCCAATTTCATCATGGGCCTACTTATTCCTGGTCGAGAGTGCCCAGGAAAAGATATCGATGTATTGTTGGAACCACTTGTTGAGGAGTTGCTAGAGCTATGGAAAGGAGTCCCTACTGTGGATGCAATCAGTGGAGAGAAGTTTGATCTACATGCTGCAGTCATATGGTGCATTCATGACTATCCAGCTTTGAGCACTTTGTCGGGTAGAGTCACGAGAGGATATTATGCTTGTGTGCATTATGACAAAAATCCTTGCTCCAAAAAAATAAGGAATAAGTTATGTTACATTGGGCATCGGCGGTTCCTTCGAAGGGACCATCCATGGAGGAGAAACAAGGGATTTGATGGTAAAATAGAAAACCGTGAGAAGCCAGAGCAATTTACTATGGATGAGCTGATGGTGCAACTAGAGAGGATCAAGGATGTTAGACCAGGAAAGCATCCTAAAGGAAAGAAGAGAAAGCGGAATGAAGAAGGCCAATGTTGGAAGTGAAGGTCATGTTTGTGGGACTTGCCATATTGGTCAAGTTTGAAGCTGCGTCATAATCTAGATGTGATGCACATTGAAAAAAAATATATGTGAGTACATCCTTGGTACATTTCTAGGCATGTCTGGGAAGACAAAGGACACTATAAACTCTAGGCTTGATTTGGAAGACATGGGCATACGGAAACATTTGCACTTGATCCGTGATGGAAATTCATATAGTGTTCCTCATGCCCTCTACACAATGACTAAAGCCCAAAAGCTTGAGTTTTGTGAATTTTTGAGAAGTGTAAGATTTCCAGATGGCTACGCTTCCAACTTAGCAACATGTGTTACCGCTGATGGATGCAACCTTCAAGGACTGAAAACGCATGATTGCCATATTCTACTTCAAAGGATCTTACCTGCAGCTGTTCGTGGAATCATGCACAAGGACATATATGAAGCACTTGCTGAATTAGGTAACTTTTTCCAGCAACTTTATGCAAGAACCTTGAAGTTAGATGTGTTGAAAAGGATGAGAGATGAAATCCCAATCATTCTGTGCAAACTTGAGAAAATATTTCCTCCTTCTTTCTTTGATGTGATGCTGCACTTGGCTGTTCATTTACCTGAAGAAGCAATTCTTAGAGGTCCAGTACAGTATGGGTGGATGTACCCAGTTGAAAGAAGGTTGTTAACATTGAAACGGTTTGTGAGAAACATGGCAAGACCTGAGGGATCCATTGCTGAAGCATATGTTGCAGCAGAGTGCTTGAATATTTGTTCGAGATACTTTGATGATGATGTGGAGACACGACACAATCGGGAGGGCAGGAACAGAGAGCGTGTTGATTTGTCAAAAGGTGACCTCTCTGTTTTCCAGCACGGAGTTCATGTTCTTGGAGCACCAAAGATTACGTATCTTCAACATGACTACAAAAAATGGTTTGGTTTGTGCTAAACAATTGCCCGGAGATTGAGCCGTATATTGAGTATGTCATCCCTTTTACCCCTTCAAGTTATTCAAATAAACTAATGCATATGCATAATGTTTGAATTTACTACCAATTTCAGGATGCATAAGAAGGAGTTGGAGGATGTAGGATGTTCTAATGTTGAAAAAACTCTTGAGAAGCAATTTTCGTCCTGGTTTAAGGAGCATGTGAGTGTGATGTCCACTACATTACTTTTGCCGTATATAATCAGTTGTATTGGTATTAATCATGCTGAATATTCCTTCAGATTGCAACACTCCGTTACGTTGAAGGAGAAGAGATAAATGATGAGTTATTGGCATTGTCATGTGAGCCTGATTTGCGGGTTCGTATTTTTTCAGCATGTCTTGTTAATGGTGTTCGATACCACACTTTAGACCGTGAGATGAATCGAAGAACACAGAATAGTGGAATTATGGTTGAGGGCACACATGCGAACCAGGATATTGAGTTTTATGGTTGCTTGAAGGATATAATTGAGCTAAGGTATAACTCAGATTTGGGTGGTCACCGGACAGTGGTTCTATTTCGATGTGATTGGTTTGACACTCATGGGAAGAAATGCGGAATGAAAGACGATGGAATTTTTAGAAGCATAAATCAAGGCAGTTTATGGTACAAAGATGATCCTTTCATTTTAGCAACTCAGGCAACAAAGGTATTTTACCTTGAAGACACCAAGTATCGTGAAAATTGGAGAGTTGTTCAAAAGTTTTCACATAGGCATTTGTGGAGTGTGGCTGAAAATGACAAGGATGATGTACCCAACGTAGTGGTTATGTCTTACCAAGATGATGATTGTGAAGCGGTTCAAATTCAAAGTGCAGCAAGTTTAGACAATGAAGATCCTGTCATTGAACGCAGTGCTAATGTAGATGCTATTTTAGTTGATGAACTCCGTAGCAATAGGGAAGGGGAAGTGCAATGGAATGACTCAAGTGATGAGGAAGACTATACTGGACTCCAATATGTGACCGATGATGAGGGTCGAAGAATCACTCCTGAGGATGATCTCGATGATGATAGCGATTAGGAGTAATAATCTTTGAGCTGCTACATTGACTTTTTTGTGTGTGTTATGAACTTAGTTGCTCTATTGATTTGTGGTCCATCCAATCATTTTAGAACATGCTGTAGTAGTGTTGCTCATGAATGTTTGAACAATATTTTAAAATATAAACTCCATTTGTGGTTGAACATATTGTTCTTGCAATTTCTGCAATATGGCCTAAAGAGCGTTGCTCATGGTGTTTTTGCAATTTATGCAATATCATTGTTCCTGTGCTTGAGAGCAGTTCATATGTGTCGTTTGTGCTCATGGCTGTAATAGAGATATATTTACAGCATCTTGGTTCATATTGTCTGTTCATTTTGGTTCATGTGCTTATGAGCAGTTCATATATGAATATTTGTCTGAATATTGTCTGTAAATATTTAACAGAGATATATTTACAGCAGTTAATATCTTGGTTCCTGTGCTTGAGAGCAGTTCATTTTGGTTCATATTTAGAGAAATAAATCAGTTCATATATATTACACAACCATATATATTACACACACATATATATAAATCAGTTCATATATTACACACACATATCTTCTTGAGCTAATTATGTGTATAAGTCATAGACAAGGGCGTCCACCTTTGGTTTTAATATCTGTATAAGTCCTCTCTGAACTCTCTTGGTAATTATGTAAGCTGTTAAATCCTCATACAAGTGACCTTGAGCATCAACAGTCAAAATTGACAAGCATTCCAGACATAAGCAACAAGTTCCATGCCATTCCAGACATAAGCAACAAGTTCCATGCCATTCCAGAACAAGTGAAAAGTTCCATGCCATTCTAGGCATATTTACATAGGTTCAGAACACATTTATTCATATAAATTAATACCTCTCCCATGTCGAACATTCGTACATAGCCCAATGGTAGATGACCCTGCATTTGAGACTCTGCTTCCTGAGTTCGAATCCGTGTTGCAACCATTTTTTTTTCATATTTTTCATTTTTGCAATTATTTTCTGAATCAATGCCTTCTGCACACCAAGTTGTTTTCCCACTAACATAATTTATTTTTTTATACTACATATGCAGCAATGGTAAGCGTATATGACCAAGGACAATGAACTATTCAATGAACCAATATCATGTATGTATAAAACCCGTACAAGGTCTATGTACACATAGCACTAGGGCTGTAAAAAAAGCTCGAAGCTCGCGAGCTACTCGAGTTCGATTCGTTCTAGACTCGGTTCGAGCTTAGTTTGAACTTTAAACGAGCTGAACTCGATCCGGCATAATAAATTATTTTAATTGTTACCGAGCTTCAACGAGCCGACCGATCCGGCACCGAATCCGATTGGTACCGAATCCGACTAGTACCGAATCCGGAGAAAAAAATATGGGTTAGGATATGGTAACAGCAATATCTGTCCGAATCCGAATATCCGTCCGAATCCGATATTTCTTCAAGTTTGATTTCACGTTAGTGCTACTATTTGATGTTTTATTTTCTTTTGCAATGGTAAAATAAAATCTTTCACATCAGCTATGTGCGTCCTACTCCATTTACTGCACTACATGCATTCCTTATAAACAAGTAGGGGTGCAGACGAATTGGGTTAATCCCGACCGATCCGGCACCGAATCCAAAGAAAAAATATGGGTTAGGATATGGTAACAGCAATATCCAACAGAATCTAACCCGTTTTCACCCCACTGGGCGCTGGGCGGCTGAGATTTCGGCTGGCACCTCCCTCCTGCTCAATTTTTTCAGGCGAAAGGACAAATTTATCCAGGAAACTTCTGGATTACGTTCAATTGAACAAAGGGCAGTAAAGTCAAATCGCACCCTCCTCCAACTATTCACATCACTGTACCCCCAACCCTAAATCGAAAATCTCAGTCCGCCGCCCCGCACCCGTCCGCGTCCAGCGCCGCCCCCGTCCGCGTCCACTGCCGCCCCTGCCTCCACCGCCCATCCCTTCGGCTCCGTCGCGGAGCCAGTCCACCTGCTTCGTTCCATCTCCGCCCCGACGCAGTCCGCCTCCACCACCCCGTCCGACGAGGCCGCCCGTCGCCGACACCTTGCGCCGCCCGGACCAAGCCCCGCAGCCCCTCACGAGGGTTTCTGCCCCCGACGCGATCCGTCGCCCGGACAGCACCCGTCGCCCCGACGAGCCCCTCGACTCCGCTTCGAGATGGCACCTGGTAAGAAGGGAGGGGAGCGCAACACTTCCAGGAGGCAACCAGTAGGTAAAGAACTACCACCCATATCTGTCACTTTGCCTTCCATGTGGTCGGGAATATGTTAGGATGTGATTTAGGCCATCCTCGGTTTAGGGTTTAGGGTTTAGGGTATTGATGTTCTGATCTAGGTCATTTTGGGTATATAATTTGGATTTGTTTTATTTAAGGATGTTCGAGATGCAAGATACCTCTGTCAGCATGTTTTGGTTTTCATCTGTTAGGATATTTTTTGTTCTGTTCTAGCTCAACTAGATCATAAGGCTGTTAGAATGTTTTTTATCAGAATGTTTTGGTTTTGATCTGCTAGGATGTTGGAAATACAATAAGGCTACCACTTTGTATGAGCACATACACACATAATTCAGGGGTTGTGTTCAGTTGCACGTAGGACATATATGCCTGTTTAAATTGTGATTACAGTCCTTGTTGTTCCTGGTAGACATTACTTCCTTCTTTATGTTTCATACATTCACATCATCTATGTTGTGCAAATACAGAGCCGCAAATGACGGACTACGAGAGGAAGAGAGTGCAGAACATGTTACGTAACAATCAGATGTTCCAGCGGCTCGGAGTAGGAGCTTTAGCTCAAATGGTGAACAGTGCAAAGCCCAAGGTTGCTGCTCGTGCAGACTCGGGCACCTTGTATGAACCTGAACCTGAGGACGACAATGAAGGTGTTGTTGAGAAGGTATATGGAATGTTACGTTTGATAGACTTAATCCTTGCTTATCCACTAACTTACTTGGTTAATCAAACTTCACTTGGTAGTAATATGAATGCTAGTTTTAAGGTTAGAGAAGCTTTTGTAGGTACTGTCTGTTGAGAGCACTCCTTTCTTTTTGTCCTTGCAAGGCAGCGACTACCTTTGATTTTGTTTTTGTTCAATAAACTAAACCTATTTTGTCTTAGTTCAATATGCAGATTTATTAATTTTTTCAGATTCTTGTATAATGCAGGAAGCCATGCTGGATTTGGAGCCTGAACCTACTACCAATTTGTTAAGGGATGAGATCACGCGCATTGGAGGATCAAGACAGTTGAAGAGAGTTATGGCTGTCCAGGAGGAAGACCAACCCACAAGAATTACAAGGCAGTGAACCAGGGAAATATCTTCAGCACTTGAAGATAGTCATGCTCCAACAACTGACCCACAAGATGGTTTCTCAGAAGATGCAGCCAATAACCAGACCAGCCAACCCACCAACCAGAACAGGCAACCCAACAACCAGAACAGCGTAGCTGATGAAGGCAAGCTACTGTACCTCCTCTCCTCTATTAAATATTTGCTGTTCTAATAATATGATTTCCACTAATTGTGTGAACCACGATTCATGTTAGATGGATGGTTGAGAGGAAGGAACGTAGGCAGAGATTTGGATAGAATTTCAAGAGGGTTGTGCGCTAAGATTCCAGGGCAAATTGCTGAAGGGAACCCACGACCAGAAGCACCTATGCAAGCTGCTAAACTAGCGGCTGAGGCTGGAATTGTCCTACAGGACCATATCCCAATACTCCCACACTGGAAGGAGTATAAGAAGGATGAGGCTCTAGTGACAAACCACACTTTGTATCATTATTACATTACCGGCTCGATCATCTCGGCTACAGCACCAGCTTAATTGTAGCTCGCTAGATTCAGCGGTAGTGTATCGTCGATCCACAGAGTCACACACACAGACCAACTTAGTCACTACTACCATAGTAATTTGGGACCAGCTTAGTAATTTGGGACTCAGAGTCACACACAGACCAGCTTAATCATATCATCAGTTAATTAATTTGTAGCTATTTCCATCTATCACTGCTACCTTAGCAATTTTATTTTTCAGATGTGACATGCAATTTGGGACCTTAGCTATTTCCATCTATCACTGCTACCTTAGCTATTTGGGACTCAATCATATCACTGCTACCTTATCTTCTATAGAGTCAATTCACCATGGACCCAACCAGTAAGCCAGTCAAAGCTGCATGCACTGATTTGCTCAGAGGTGGACAACGCCAAATGAGGTATAAGTTAAAGAAGAAATTCTTTAATGGCATACCTGCAAACCAAGTCAGAACAACTTCACCATTGTCCACTATGAGTGACATGCAGTGGAAACAACTTGTGGACATGTGGTCTAACCCAAAGCACAAGGTATCCTACATGTATATTTCTCACAAAATTTGCCTTTAAGAAAATGATACGCCTGTCCCACTAATGTATGCCTTTCTGTAGGAAAAGTGTTTGAAAAATAAGGATAGTCGTGAGCAAGTTCGGTACCAGCAAAGGACAGGATCGCGGTGCTTTATCGCTCAGTGCTATGTCGCGGTAAGACATAATAAACTTGATCTGGTCAATTTCTCCCCGTAGTTGCCCACTAAAACAGTTACATTACATGCCATTTGATCTCTCTTAACAGCAAATCAGATTATATATTTTTTTGTCATTTGATGTGCTCGATGTGGATGTGCTGTCTATGCCTGCGTATTAATTGCTCACCATCTTTGCCAACTGAAAAGTTAATTTACATGTTATTTGATCTTTTTTAAAAAATCCGATAGTATAAATTTATGAGATTTGTTGTGCTTGCTATGGCTGTGCTGGTGGATTTACATGTTAGTTATGTCAACATTGCATCCTTTATGATTGACTTTTTATCCTTTCTGTTACTTGAATGTTTGGTGGTCTGAGAGGTAATTCTTATTTAGATAGCTTCTTTATGTGTTTTTGCTTGGTGGATGGCGGTGTTGCAAAGCCTGTGAATCTTCTTTTTTTCCCTTCTTAAACTGTGTACCTTTTTTCTTTAAAGTCTTGTTCAACAGCATTTTGCTTTAGTGTTCTGTGGTTTGTTACTATAATTATGATATTTAATTTCTGTACGGATGATCTTTGTGTAGTACGACTGCAAGGTTATCTTTTTTCTGTTGGGAGCAATTGTTTTAAGTAGTGATGAGCTTGCTTGCCTATACTGCATTCCCAAGTCTGTAACGCTGTTTAAGTGCTGATTTTACACTGAACTTCTACCCAAAGGCAGTGTTTTCTTCCCTTTTTTCCCACTGAAGAGAAACCTGAATATCACTACCTCCCAAAATTGTGAGAATATAATGACTGCCATCTTCTAGTTATAGGATTATCCTAATGTCCAAACGCAACTTGTGGCTAGAAAATAATGTATACTGTCATTTTCTTCAGGGTCAGTGCATTGCAGGTAGCTAGGCTGCTCTACATTTCACCTCAGATATGAGGATGAGAAACAATTTGCGTATATCAGATTTAAGAAATGATTTCATGCTGTGCTATATCAAATATACTACTAATACACTTGTTTTTTACAGTTGTACTACCATCTTTATCTGTTATTAATTGATTAATTGATTGTTTGCATTAAATTTCAGAAGCAAACTAAATATAAGGATGCACCACCAAGTGCTATTGACCTTTTCAAGGAGACTCATTGCAGCAGCAAAACAGGTTTTAGTGAGAATGTAAAAAATGCTATTGTGAGTACTTCTTACTTTGTTCCTCTGTTCCTCTGTACTCTATTAACATTAGTTGCGATACAAACATTCATGAATCGATTTTATGGGTTTTGATAGGATGAAATTGTCGGGACCCGGAGCAGCAACTCCAGAACCCTCTGTGTTAATCGCACTATCCCAGGAAAAGCTAGTGCACACAGTATCACAAAGACAAATATCATGCGTAATGACAAACTTTATTTAACTAATATGAGCCTGATGGCCAAAGTTTACAATAATAGCAAAAGAAGACAGCGGAAGAAATACATAAAGCAGCAGCCCATCCAGCCTTCCCACAAGGCGAATGACTGTAAGACGTGGCCTAGTCGCAATCCTCACCGAAGTCGTCGAAAGGTTCCTCTGGAAAGAGTTAGATATAGCAACATGAGTACAAAAAGTACTCCACAAGTTACACCAGGAGGTTTAACAGAATAGATGCATGCATATGGAATATCAAAGGAAGGCATAATATGGTTTATTTGCATAAAAGACGATCATTTGAGTAAATATCATAAGTAAGTGCAAAAGCTGAATTTGATACAGTAAATAAAACAACATTGTAAGCAAAATAGTTACCGTTAGTGCAGGCTCCAACCAAACACTAACCTATCCACGGGCATCTCACCCGGACCATCTTTTCCAAAAAGAACTCGTACGGATTCCATCCATCCGCACGGTTTTCAAAATTTCTCATGGATCCCATCCATCCACAAGGTTTTCATCTCTCGTGGATTCCATCCATCCACAAGGTTTTCGCAAACCATTTTGAAAACCAAAGTCTAATCCGTGAAAAACTTCACTCAGCTTGCCCATGACCGTGGGCACGGCTATCCAGGATAGGTTATACACTCTGCAGAGGTTGTACAGCTTTACCCACAAGACATGATCATCCCGGTTTGCCACGCGAGTTACACACTTCCTTAGGTGTGCGGCGGGGAGATCATGACAAGGCCTTTACAATGATCCGTTGTCAACATAATCACGCCGCCACTAAGGTTTCACCACAACATGAATCCACATGTTGGAGCCCCCTCTTGTGCCATGTGAGACTTCTCACGGCCTACGCCGCGCTCACATTCAGCCTATAGCGAGATCATGTTGGAACTTCACAAATTATTCGGCCAGGTCTGTCCCATACCAGACTTGTGGTAGTACGATAGGGCTTTGCAATAGTAGCTCACAGACCGGTCCTTAATCTGACTTAGGCCCAACCACATACCCCTGTGCACGACAGTCAACCACTGCGGCTCCAACCAACAGGGCATGCCTGCACCCACCACTCTAACCAATTGCCTAAGTCTAAACCAGTTTCATATTTTATTTTGAAATAATTTCATAAACATTCTTGACTCACCAAAGTCAAGGATTCAGTTTTAAAGTCTATCATTTTATGTGAAAGATCATCCCAAACCATAAGTATTCTAAGCATGGCTAAGCATTTCTACAAAATTTCTAGTTAGTGCTAATGTACTAACTAGGTTTTATCTAGGGTTGACAAGGTACAATGGTATTCAATGTCAAATTTGGCTGTCCAAAGGATTTAGGCATAACTAGAGTTTAAATCGAATTTAAACTAGATTGGATAAAAGTACGCATGCATAATAATTTTGAAAACAACATAAATAATTTAAATTAGTGGGAGCAACATGATCAAAGGTGTAACTTGCCTTGCTCGAAGACCTGGTGCGAATTGCCGGCGTCGTTCTCTCCGAATTCGTCGAAATCTACGCGCGAAGAACCAAACAAATAAAATCAAATAAAATCGAAATAAAATCCAAAAATTATAAAATATATACTGGGAGATATATTATGATTTTAGATCAATTTAGGAAAAAGAATCAACGGATTTGGAGTTCGGACGGAGGAGAACGAGCGATTGAAAAATTAGCGGATCAGAAAATTCTGGAAAAAGAAAAATCAGGAATATTCCGAAGGAATATTCCCGTGTGAACAGTAACAGACAGCAGCCTTTTTCACTGTTTTTGGCCGTGTCGTCGACGAGAAAAGGCACGGGAGGTGAAGCCAATGGTTGCTAATGACCCGAGGCACATGTAGGAACTGACGGCACGTCAAACGGAGCACGGTGACGACGTGTACCACGACGACGACATAGGGTTAAAGATAAGAATAATTTTCGGGAATAGAACAAGGAGAAGTAAGGTGAGCATGGCTTAGAACGCGGCGAGGCGAAGCTAGAAAAATATCGGCTAAGCCAAAAACTCACCGGAGGCAACGCAATCGTCGTTTGAACGACGACGGTACCGAAACACGAAAAATTCAATATCTTCGCGCTCAGTGCGGCGAATCCAAAACCGTCTGAAACATAGCCTCCTGGGATGGTTTGGCACGTTTTGACGTGCACGGATTGTTGAAAGCATTCCCAGACAGGCGGGGACGCGAAGTGTCATTTGCGGCCATGGCGAGGTGTCGGACGTAAATATTTGAAAAAGGCTTTTGGACAAACGGAGGGGAGCACGACATAGAACGTGTTGAGACGAACTCAACGCCGCAGACGGCTCGGCCAACGGACTAGCGAAACGCGGTGAACAAGACTTTATGTGGCCTACAGGCTGACATCGGCGTTCCGGGCTAACGGAGAGGAATTAACATGCGAGACATGCGGCGAAACAAAGAGTAGAGCGTGGGGAACGTGATGCTCACCTTGGTTTTGGTCGGGCATGCACGGTCGGTCGGTGGCGACGCGAGAAACGACGACGCGAATTGGCCCACGGTGCCGATGATGCTCCGGCGATGCTCCGGCGAAGGCGAGGTGAGCACCGCGTAGAACGCGGCGAGGCGAAGCCGGGGATGTGCTCAAACGCGGCGGGGCTCCACCGGACGAGGCGCAAAAGGCCGAAGAACGGCGCTTGAACAACGAAACAAGAACTCCGATTGCGGCCAATAGAGAGGGAGTGGGGACTTGAGATTTTCGGGGTTGAGTGAGGATGAGGAGAGGCTCACGGGGCTCCCTTTTATAGGGGTTGAGGAGGCCCGAGGAGGGAGATCAAGCATCCATGTCTTTGAATGACATGGGTTAAATCCCGCGAAACGGCTCATTAATTTGAGGGGAAACGGTGGGGGAATGAAAGATCTTAATGAGAGGAGTTGATTGCAATTTATTTCGTGAAAAATGGTGGAGGAAATCAATGGTTTCAAGATCTTGAAGGAGGCGCCCATGGCTGCCCTTGTGACTGCACGATGGTCTGGAGGAAGAAGAAAGGAAAAGGAAGAGAGAGAAAAGAGAGAAGAGAGAGAAAAAAAGAAAAGAAAAAGAAAATTCGGAAAAATTTTAAGAAAATTTTCTAAAGATCCTTGGAACCTGAAAAGATTAAGAAAAATAATTTCGGAATTAATTGACATTTATTTTAATTTTTAAAAATGTTTTTATTTTCTAGCTCTAAAATAATACAATAATTAACAAATAAAGCTTAAAAATCTTAGAAAAATTCATAGAAGTTTCTAAAGCTATTTTGAACTTATAAAAATATTTTCCACTGACATTTAGATATTTTTCATTATAATATATATTTTTTGTTTAACAGAAAGGCTCTTTTCTTTACGCAGAAAATAAAGGTTAGCGAAAATTTTAAAATTTCAAGCAACCAAATAACTTTGATTTTTATTTTAAATGAAATTGATTGTTATTTAAATTTTTACTTTTTTTTTTGCTTAAATTATTTTCACAAGAAAACCCCTTTTAAAAGCAGAAAAATCAGGCAATTAAATTTTTAAAAACTTAAACAACCAAAAGCAAATATTTTATTTTAAATTAAATTAAATATTTTTTTTTGAAATAACAGCTGGGCTGTTACAGAAATGGAGGCCATCATTTCTGCACCACCAGGAGAAGACCATGTTGCAAAGAATCCTACCCAGGCTGTTCTTGAAGTTTTGCCAAAATCAAAATTCCTTCAAAATGTTGGCATCGAGTCTACAGCACCAGCGAGAAGCACCAAAGCTGCAAGGCGTGTGGAGGAGCTTGAGAGTCAACTAACTGCAGAGAGGCAACAATCATCGGAACTTCGATCTGAGTTGGGTGAAATGAAGAAACAAGCAGCGGAGGATAGGGAGGCAATGAAGAAGCAGGAAGAAGAGACAGAAAAGTTGAGGAAGCAAGGAGACGAGATCCACAGCTTACTTCGTCGTCTGCTTGGCGGCAATTCTGCAACTAATGGTGAACAGTAAGTACAGATACTAAATGAGATAGCGCTTGTCATTTTGATGCGGACATGAACCTCTGGACGCTCGTGTGCATGGCACGTGTGCATGGCAGAAACAGTTTTTTGAGTAGCAACTGGCTTGTGCTGTGACCAGTATTGCATTTTGCCTATCTGTATGCTCTAATTGCAAATTTGCAGAGATGTTTTCATTCAAATTGAACCCAGTTTTGAGCTTAGTTGTCATCGTGCTTTCAATCTGTGAATGCTTGGTCTGTGCAAGTTAAGTTTTAAATTTGAGACTGCTACATCTGTGATGGACAATGGATGTAATAATATTAAGACTTGATGTGTGAATATATGAGTTTGAAAGCTGTTCAATTATGTATGGGTTTATGTATGTTGAGTTGTGATTATGAATGTGCTGATTATAAATCTGCTGTACAATGGCTGTGCATGTATGAAAAAAGAAATCTGGGCTGGCCCAGCAATTTGAAACAGTGCTGCCTGGCCCAAAAAAAAAGGAAGTGCGCTGAAAAAGTAAGCAGGCTGGCCCAGCATGAACTAGACAGGCTGGTAAAAAAAATCCGTGGGCTGAATTATACAGTGGGCTCAAAATGGGAATTAAGAGTTGGGCCGAATCAACATTTGGGCCGAGATGGGCTAAAAAGCACCTCGTTTTATGACGTTTTTTCATGGGCTTGGCCCATTTTACTCTGGCCTACAACATGGGCCTTAGCAGACCAAAATCAGGTTAATGACGTTTTTTTCATGCGCCACGTCAGCCTCTTATGACGTTTTGGATCCTACGTGGCAGTGTCCTACGTGGCATGGCATACGGGGCTATGACGAAAAGCAGACGTCACTATACTTAATGACGCTTTATCGTAATGTCATTAGCTTGTGACGCAAATTCCACAAACGTCACCGATAGTGGTTAGAGACGTTTGATCAGTGACGCAGGTGTTTTCGTCACGCGCACGTCATAAACGTTGTTCAGTGACATAAATCCCAGAAATTATGACGGAAATACAACGTCAAAAGATGGCACATCTCTTGTAGTGCACGCCACACACCTTGCATAACAATGCTAAGCAATATTGTCAATTATTCATCATCACAAAATATCTTAGACCAAGCCACATGGTCTAACAATCTCTCCCTTGATGAATACATTGACAACATCTCAAGATTGCATGAGTAATTAGCTTCAAACAGATATAAGTGAAGAACTGAATCTGAAAAGCATTTTAAGCCACACGCCTCAAATCTCTTCTAAACCTCTCTCCCTTAACACAAGAGAATCAATTTTAGCAAATTTCTCCTATGTCTCCAATATCTCTCTATTCTCTTCAATTTCTCCCCGTTTAGCAATGTAATCATTAATAAACTTCTGAAAAGATATTCTAAGAAAGAGCAACGAGAGTAAAAAAATCAAGAAGCTTTGTAGATTATCCAAATCACGATGCATTGATTTAGTAAATTAACCAAGCCATATTTATAAGTAGAGCTATCTAGATCATATTAAGCCATACATCATATAGCAATGTTAAAATAAGGTTTTCAACATAATTAAGCAATTTATATCAATGACAGACATCTCAACAATGACTAAACCAATTATAAAGAGTATAATGAGATATCACAATGAAAAGTCAAAGTCTAAAAGTAAAGCAAGTCTTTAATCTAGACAAGCTAGCAATCTCATATAATAACCACTACTATAAAAGAGGCTATACTGAATAGCTACATCACAGACGGTTCATACGGAACCGTCTGTACTTCAACTATCATAGACGATTTATACTAGCAACCGTCTGTGATATTTTCACAGACGGTTATTAACACGAACCATCTGTGATAATTAAGACAACATAGATGGTTCGTGTTAATAACCATCTGTGAACTTTCACAGACGGTTCTTAATACGAATCGTCTCTGATATTCATTACTACAAAACAAGATATACTGAACGTCTCACCACAGACAGTTCATGTGAAGCCATCTGTGTTTTGTCGGAGTCAAATTCAAGGCAAATTTATTACAAAAGTCCGAAAAAAGAGATTTCCATATCTTAGTCTTTTGGGTTCATGTGCTTTTTCTTCGATTTTTGGAGTCGGAGGATCAGCCGCTGAGTTCTCGAATGCTGTGAAGATTGTTCTTACCCTCTCCACTTCCTCCACTAGCCTGGGCAAATCATTAACATGGCCCATAATCTCAAAGAGGATGCTATGATAAGCTTCCTCAGAATTGGCCGATTCTGCTTAATCGGCAAGGTTATTCATGTGTCTCTCCACTGCCATAAGAGCTTCCTCCGCTTTGTGCATATTGTAGAGAAGAATGAGGCTGAGGACGGTTTCTCTTTCCTGAGCAGCAACGAGACACCTCCATCGACGGTGGATGATGAGGTTCAGCTGATGGATGGAAGCAAGTCAAGGAAGGAGAGCAGGGCATGAGCGGAGGAGCTGCTCCAGACATAAATTGTTAGCCGCCTGTGTAAGGTTGCAACCGAACAACTCATGACGGATAGATGAGAGGAAGGAGATCAAAAGAATATTAAATGTCATTATTGAGAAATCTGGTGAAGAAGATGAGGGAGAGGACAGTTTAGAAGAGCTGCATTATGACGCACATATTTAAGCGTTATCACAGACGCTTTGTATACCAAACCGTCTCTGATATTAATATCACAGACGGTTCGTATACCAAACCGTATCTGATATTAATATCACAGACGGTTCGTATACCAAACCGTCTCTGATATTAATCACAGACGGTTCTTATAACAAACTGTCTCTGATAATGACACGTCACCGATCCATGGCGTATACCCCAGGATTTTGATCTCACCCGTCCATTCTCTCCACATCGAATGGTAGGCACCAGTTCCTCCCACCGCTCAGCCCTTATTAATTACTCCCTATCTACCTTTCCACCGGCAGTCACGTGTGAGTTCATCCACTAGCTAGCTTCCTGCATCCTTCCTCGACGACGCCAATTACTACCATGAGCTAGCGCCTCTATTGTGACACCACGGTCGACTGCAGAAAACACTCTTGTCATAAGTGTTGTAAGTGTGTCTTCTTCAGTCTCACCGTCGTGCCACAAAGGTAGCGCTACCGCCATCCGATGCATCCAGCTTGTTCCTCAACAACGTAGACTACCGCCGTGAGCTAGCGCCTCCATTGTGACACCACGGTCGACTGCATAACACACTCTTGTCGTAAGTGTCGTAAGAATGCCTTATGCAGTCTCACCGTCTGTCACAAATGTGGCGCTACCATCATCCGATGCATCCAGCTGGTTCCTCAACGACGCCGACTACCGCCATGAGCTAGCGCCTCTCTTGTGGCACCACGGGCGACTGCACAACACACTCTTGTCGTAAGTGTCATAAGTGTGTCTTGTGCAGTCTCACCGTCTGGCACTACTGCCATCCGATGCATCCATTGTCGGTGATATCCGACCGCCATCCGATGCCCTCCCTTCTCTTCCTTGATGGCTAGGATCTCTGTTTCTTATATATTGTTTTCATGTTAAAGAGTTGGGTTTGTTATCATGTTATCATGTAATGGAATATGTTGTTGTGTTTGCCACTGTATTTGCTTATTTTCAAAGGGCATGGGTAACATTATTTCTTGAGGCTAGCTAAAAAATAGAAAATTTTAGGTATAAAATGAACTATCACAGACAGTTTGTGCTATAAATCATCTATGAAGGACTATCACAGATGGCTCTGTGATACTCGCCAATCACAGATGGTTGGTAACTAGAACCGTCTGTGATGCATGAGTATTACAGATGGTTTTTGGTTCGAGCTGTCTGTAATAGTTTTCTTCATAGACGGTTCTAATTACAAATCGTCTATATTGTCTTTATCACAGACGGCTCACAAACCGTCTATGATAACCTCCGATTATAGGCGGTTCAGAAAACTGTCTGTGATGATAGTTCCGAACCGTCTGTGATGACCCCTTTTGTAGTACTGAACCTATTGCTCCACATTCAATTCTTATGTGTGTGGCATACTTGTAGCATACTTCTTTTCATGATGGCATGCTTGTAGCATGCTTATTTTCATTTGTCCACTTTTTGTGCCTTTTCTTTTTTGTTTACAATGGCATGTTTGAAGCATACATCTTGTCAATTATCTCTTTCTCATTATTTTTATAACATGCCGAATTGAGTGATCATAAAAAGATCGCAATATGAAACATGCGAGTCGCATAGCCAAGATTTAAAATAAGACTCACAACCAAGCTAATCCTTTTCAATGAACATCGTAGAGTACTATCTATAATCAATCTAGCTAAAATATTCCATCATATCATATTTTAGTTCAAAGCTACACATCATATGAGTAAATATGATAAAGAGAGCTCTACAACTCATTTAATTTTAATGGCTCGGACTTGATGAATTATTTGACAAGTATAATAAATAAAGCTTCTGAAATTTTTAAACAACAAGCTCCCCCTCAGAATAATCTCATAGGATGTAACACACCCAACTCACTACGCAAATGAACAAAATGAGAAGTATCAAGTGGCTTAGTGAGAATATCAGCAATCTAAAAATCAAATTCAATAAAGTGTAGAACAACATCACCCTTTTCCACATGGTCTCTTAGAAAGTCAAATCTTATATCAATATGTTTAGTCCTAGAATGTTGCACTGGGTTTTTAGCAATATTAATAGCACTAGTGTTATCGCAATGAAGTGGAACACTACTCAATTCTAACCCATAATTCTTGAGTGTAGCAGAAATCCATAAACTTTGAGAATAACTAGCAGCAGCTATATATTCAACTTCAGTAGTGGATTGTGCAACAGATGATTGTTTTCTAGAAGACCAAAAAACTAATGATGTGCCTAAAAAGTGACATGTACCAGAAGTACTCTTCCTATCAATCCTACAACCTATAAAATCACTATCTGAATATGCACGCAAGGTATAACACGATGAAGTAGAGTACAAGAGCCCAAATTCTAAAGTTGATGAGAGATACTTGAAAAAAATTTCACAGCTTGACGATGGGATGCATGAGGTGAAGTTTGAAATCAAGTGTACAAACACACAGCAAAATGTATGTCTGGCCTTAAAGTAGTACAGTAAAGTAGGGACCCAATCATGCTTCTGTATTTTTTCTGGTCCACTGCCTCACCTTCTTCATCTGGATCAAGAATAGTTGTAGATCCTATTAGTGTAGAAATACGTTTGTAGGTCCCCATGTCGAAATGTCTAAGTAGATCCTTCGTGTACTTAGTCTGATGAATAAAAGTGCCCCGTTTAGTATGTTTTACTTGTAAACCCAAGAAGTAAGTTAACTCCCCCATCATACTCATCTCGAACTCCCTGCTCATAGTATTTGAGAACTTGAAAACCAAAGTATGAGAAGAGCCACTAAATATGATATCATCAATATAAATCTGAATAAGTAATAGATCAAAATTATATCCTCACTTTGTTTATTTTTAAAAACACATTTAGTTCCAATCACATTATGTCCATGAGGAGGTTCAACTAAGGTCCAAAGTTTATTAAGCTCAAAATTTTCTAATTCTTCATGCATGGCATTGATCCATGACTCATCAGATAAATTGTGACTTACATCATTGGGTTCAAAAGAGGCAACAAAAGCAGAATGAGCATATGAGTCAGAAGAAGTAAACCTAGAACGTGTTACCCTTTCTTGAGTGTCACCAATCATTAGTTCTGGGGGATGGCGCTGCTGAATATGCAATGGTGCAGAAGTTTCTAAGGTAGCTCCAACATTACCAACCTCCTCTACAGGCGATCCATCAGTTGATAGCGGCTCATCAGAGATAGCAATGTCTCCAGCTGAAGTTGAAGTAGAAGTTGCAAGATCCTCAGCTGGTGCAGGTGGTGGCATGGGAGGAAAACATCACCAAAGTCAAGATCCTCCTCTTCATCAAGAAATATGCTTTCTGACACCCCCTGAACATGTGTACCTGAAATATTGGGTCTAGTACTAGGACTAGCCTCATCAAAAGTAACCTCGCAGGTCTCAGCAATTTTGTTAGTCTCTAAGGTAAGTACATAATAACTATGAGAGT
Organism: Dendrocalamus latiflorus; assembly: GCA_017311315.1. Classification (NCBI taxonomy): domain Eukaryota; kingdom Viridiplantae; phylum Streptophyta; class Magnoliopsida; order Poales; family Poaceae; genus Dendrocalamus; species Dendrocalamus latiflorus. The sequence goes on from CM029639.1 coordinate 13,994,200, forward strand.
GAGTAGGATAACTAAGAAAAATGTCATCTAAAGATCTAGATTCAAATTCATCAAGATTATCATGTTTAAGAATAAAGCATTTACATCCAAATACTCTGAAGTGAGAAGGCCTACGCCCAAATCTCAACTCATAAGAAGTCTTGTGCAATGAGGCTCTCAAAAATACTCTATGAGATTCATCCCAATAATCCGAGTAAGGTGATCAAAACCAATGTGTCCTAACCTACGGTGCCAAAAGAATAGATCTCAAGATTCAGAAGCTACCAAACATCTAACATCAGGTAAAAAAGTATGACCAAAATCAGCTCTAAAGACTTTCCCTAATCGAGATATATTGAAAATAAGATTCCAGAAGCATCTAAAACTCTACAAGCATATTTCTTAAAACTCACCTCAAGGTTATCGTCTATCGACTGTGAAACTGAAAGTAAATTATACTTCAATTTACTTACCAAAGCAACATCTTTAAAAATGAATTTATCATTAACGCGCACTGTACCTTTAGCCATCACAATACCTGTTGAAGCATCTCCAAAAGTGATCAACTCATCACTGGATGCCTCGGTGAGGGAGGAGAAGCATCTTGAATCACCGGTCATATGTCTCGAACAACCTAAATCCACTAGCCTCATGTTCCCCTTCCTCATCAGCTATATCTACATCACAGGAAACATCGATGTCATAGTACTGGAGTTAGTGAAATAAGATCTAGGAATCCAATACTGAGACACATGACGTGGAGGAATAACAACTAAACTAGAGCCAAAATCACGTGCATGAGAGCGATTACAACGCCAAAAAGAATGTGAATTATTAGATCCCAAACCACCACATGAAGTAGATTTACCATCATAAAACTTCTTTAAAAACCAGGCTTTCACACCAGTTCTAGGACTATAACATCCTGAAAATTTTAAATTTGAAAATATGAATATCTTGAGTTGTTTTTGCAATATCTTATGTTGGAATTTGGATTTTATGGTGTTTTTCTGAATTTGGATGAGATTTCAAATTTTTAAGAATTCATAAAAGACAAATACAAACAATAGTAATACCAAAAGGGGAATATACAAATAATAGAAAACTAAAATTTTAAAATACGAATCTGAAAAGATGATCCAGCATAAGGAGAGAGAAACCTGAGATAAAATATAAAATCTCATTTTGAAAATAATGGCATAAATAGCAATAAAAGTAAATGAATAAAAATACAAACACACACACACACACACACACACACACACACACACACACACACACACACACACACACACACACATATATATATATATATATATATAGTGTGTGTGTGTGTGTGTATGTACATACAAATTGTGCAAAGAAGAGTCTATCAAAATAGGAAATAAAAATAAGAAAAATTAATGAGCCAGCAAAATAACAAATACATGAAATTATATATATATATATATATATATATATATATATATATATATATATATATATATATATATATGCATATACACATATAACCTAAATAATAATTATAATAATAGTAGACACTCTCATTCAATAGCTGAAAATTTAAAGCTTAAATTATAAATGTCATGCAAAAATCAGTAACCATAAATATGAAACAAAAAGTTAAATTAAAAATATGCAATTTCAAAACCAAGCCCAACCATTTCTCCTTCTCTTTTCTTTTCTCTACCATTTCTTTTCCCATACTCTCACTGCCATATGGGCCCCAGTTTCCCTTTCTCTTCCATCTCTCTCTTCCCCCTTCCAACCCTGTCTGCCAGCGGGCCCAGCGCCTTCTCTCCTCTCGCTGGCTCCTCCTCCTCTCATTCTTCTTTTCTCCTGCCTTGCCTGCATTCCTTTCCCATGTGCCCGGACCCCTACTCCATCTCCTCCTTGCTTCGGTCAAAGCCGCAAGACACGGCGCGAGCGACAAGCTGCACAGCGCAATCCCCCGAATCCCGGCTGCGCCGCGCCTTGCCCCCACGTCGCGCCATGTAGCCACGTCGAGCCCGACACCCGTGCCCTGCTCCGCCGCCCATTGCCGCACGCCGCCCGGCCTGCTCGGAGTCCTAAAAAACGAGGGAGCACTTCCGTCCGCTTTGCCTCATCCCCCTCTCCATCCCACCGCAGGGAATCGGTCCCGGAGCCTCCCAGTGCCGCCGGCCGCATCCTTGTTCTCCAACCTCGGTGAACCGGCAATGCACCGATTGAGCCCACCTCGGACAAATACCTCTTGGCAAGAGCATCACCGGAGCATGCCAAAGCTACCACAATCCGCGGCCTAAGCTCCCCGCCACCCAAGCCCTCCGGCCGCGGTGATCCCCACTGCGCCGCCGCCTGAGCTCGCCGCTGGCCCGCCACAACGCCCCCTGGCCCGAGCTGCCACCCCTAAGAGCTTCCCCTCCTCGTTGGGCTTCCATTTTGACCGTCGCCGACTCCTCCCCAGTGATTCCTTGCTGGTGGCGCCGTTGGCCATGAGGGCACCGAGCTCCTCTGTTCTACCGAGGCAATGGCTCGCTTCTTCTAACTATTTCTCCCGTTCAAAGCACGAGTGGGCCGTCGCCCAACTGGTCAGCCCAGCCGATCCTTACATTGAAGTTCCTGAGTTCAATTCCCCCCTGGGGCCGCATTTCATCTTTTTCCATTACTTTATTTTGTTAATCATTTCAACTAATGAAAGTCTAAGGAAGATAATTAGAAAATAACCCCAGGAAGCTAAGAAAATTAGTTTAGATTCAAATAAAGTTTACTTATACCTTAAATATGGATTTGTGAGTATATTGACATATAAATGATTAAGGGAAATAGTTAGGTAAAAGTTCGAATAATTAATTGAAATGCAAGACATAATAAAAAATGATGTAAGGATAATTTGAGTTAAACCATAGTATTAAGATTCATGCAACGTAGAGATGCCGCCCGGGATTATTATACGTCAAATCTAGATTTATTTTTAGGGGTACTTTTGATTAATATAAAATGTAGTTGTTTAAATTATGGTGGTCGCTCCTATGTCTTCAACAAGCACATAAATTGATAGCAACCTTTGATTAATAGGGCGTCTTCAAGTAGAAATAGGTTTCATGAAAACTGAGGCTACATAAAATGTCACTCCATAAAATGCTATACACTTAGACTCTAACAATTAATTCGGTAAGCCAAAATGCCCTGAAAAGTAACGCTCGACAAAATGATACCTACCCATAGGTCCATCCTGACTCATGGAACTTCCTTGATAAATATAAATATAATAAAAAAACTATTAATAAAAGATCAAGTCATCATTTTCTACCACCGGCCTTGCCTCAAATCACCCAAATAACCCATTAATTCATAATAAAACAAAAGTTGAGTTTATTCGGATTTATTTGGATCTTTTGAGTTATTTGCTTTCATTTGGATTTAGTCGTTGTCGCGTAAATAGAAATTGCGAGTCGTGAAGATTCAGTGGATCCAGCGAGATTAAGCTCGAAGGAAAGATAGAGATCAGAAGTTCAAGAGAAAGCATTGTGTGAGCTCAAGATCACGGTAAACCGTGCCAGGCGAGTCAATACTTTGATCATGTTGAACCTACATTTTCTGCAAATTACTTTGGTTTAAACTATCAAATTGCATGTTGTTATTTTATATGCAAATACATGTTTAATTTAATATTCTAGTTATGTGCCCATTATTTACCTTGAATAATATTTCCTCCCCTTTTGAATATTTGAATGTGTGAACCTTGTCACCCTAGCAAAATTATAATGGTAATCTTTTCAAAATAAGTCCTTAATTATATGTCATGCTTAGTACTGCATAGACACACGGGGGCGCTGAAACGCCCCAAGCATCATTATCACTTTTAATCATGAGAAACTGATTTGGACAGTCATGGTGGTAATGACTGGTATATGTTGGTATGATTATTTTATATCCTCAAAAACCCCAACTTGCTTAATTATCTGGGCGGATGAGAGTGGTGCAGTGGAAGCACAAAGTGGTTAATGGTACTATCGCCCGGATAACCCTAAGGACCGAATCTTGTCATGACCTCCTGTGTAAAACAAGTACAACCACAAGTCTGTAAAGTACAACTTAGCTTAGTAAATTTACCGGACCCTGAAAGTCATCATCATGGCAGTAGTGCAAGTGGCGGCCTAGGTGGCAGGCTTGAGGGTGAAGTTCTTCTGCGACGCATTAGCAGTATGGGTAGTCGGCTGCTAGGCGTATAGGAGGGGAACATCCCGCACAACGAATGGGACCCACCGCAAGTGGGAGCATCCCATAGGGTGAGATGATGGGAGGGGCGAGGTACCTTGAACGGTTACTGTGATGGTTCGCTCAACCGCATGACTAAGGAATCATGCGCGACAACGAGTGAACTGTCTCTTGTGGGTAAAGTGTGCAAACTCTGCAGAGTCAAAACTATTTGAATAGCCGTGCCCACGGTCAAGGGCAGACATGGGAACTTAATCAGATATAGTTATATTTCAAAAACTTTGTGGGGGTGGAATTGGAAAAGTGAAGGGCTGCAAATGGCCCTGATTTGAATTGTCCTGGGTGTTGTCCCAGTGGTAAGTTAAGCGGCTATAGCACTAAAAGATGCTATATGGTGCGGATGCCATGTAACGGTGGATGGAATCTGGATCGCTATTATTATTGCATTTCCTTGAACATTATGTTTTTGTTCAAAACTGCTAGATCTCAGGAAATTTTTATGTATCATATTTTCAAAAATAAAATGTTTTTCCTTCTTACAAAATGATATATTGGTGGATGTTTGCGGTAAACACATAAATATATTGGTGGATTCATGTTGATCATAAAAAGGAAACAATGGTGTAGATTCTGGTAGAAATAAATTGGTAAAGTTTAAATGAGTATATAGGTTAGAGAGATGATTTAAATGATTTTTGGAGAATTAGGGAGTGTGAAAGTAATTATTGGATTATAACACTGATAACTAATATAAATTCCTAAAAGATGATGGCAATAATGGGATTAATAGGATTGGATCAAAAACTAGATGGATGAATTGAATTTCTGGAAATATTGGAGGAATAATACAATTATTGGACTATAAAATTGATCAATGATATTCTTGGTGGATGTGTACTAGTGAATTAGAAAGTAAGATTGATTATTGGAAGAGCAAATTACGGTTGTGGACCAATAACAAAAGGATTGGATTGTTAGGATTGGGAATATAAAAGATATTGGTGGATCAGTTAAATGATATTAGATAAGTGATGTCACTAGCTGTTTGGAGTTTTAGGTAGCAATTGATTGGTGGATTGTATAATTGAAGTTATCCGCTGTTTGGAGTTTTAGACAGCACTGAACATAAAAGGTGTGAGTTCGGTGGATTAATTAAATGATGTCACTCGCTGTTTGGAGTCTTAGACAGCAATCAATTTGGAAAAAGTATATTTGGTGGACTAAGTCAATTATAGTAGTCGCTAGGTGGAGTTTAGACAGCAACAATAACACTATGGTTAAATAATAATAAGGCTCCTAAAAAGTGATTTTTACAAATAAAATAACCTGAGCCTCTCCTTTGATAAGCCATGCATACTATTTATTTGCATTCTGTGTATTGGCACGTGGAGCACGGTGGTTTGTGCTCACACTCGCTTTCACAACAAATCCAGAAATCAGGAATCAGACCACTACAAATTAGCAACACTATTGGACATGATGGCAAAGAAGATAAAGATGTCAAGAGCTAGGTCGCGAACCTCCAGTTGGCTGCCTGTGGGCATGTCCTGAAGGTCCCACCTGTGTGCTTCGTTCTTCCGCTGCTGCAATGTAATGATTTCGGCCTAATCGGCCCATGAGTAAGTCTATTATTTTAATTACGCTTCCGCATGATATGCACTATGATATTCAGAACTGTAATCTGTGAGCACTATCTACTGATCCAGGGAATAGTGCGGTGGAATCACAGAGGAATCCGGATTGTAAAATCTGGGTATTACAAGGACCAAAAGAAGTTGCACGTTTTTGTCTTAAAGCATTCAATCTTTTCTTCTTCTCTTTTTTTGCACGCCTAAAACAAAATTCATTCAAGTGCTTATCTCTTCCATAGTAGGTGCAATGAAATTTAATATAACCAGAATTCTTTTAAGATGATGAGCTAGCACCTACAACATTATTCGATGAACTTTGCACACAACCAACAGATTTAAACACAGTTTTATGAGGCTCACTTTTTGTTTCAATTAGCCTACTTTCAATGATCTTAACAACCTTAGGTGGATTATTCTTGGCATAATCAGCAGCATTAAACCCTAGACCGCTGATTTTGACACTCAGTTTTGACTTGTCTAAAATCATATTCAAAATTTTCTTGCCTAAAGAAAATATCTCTAAAGTGTATTTCAAGTATTCATTTTCTTTAGCTAAAGTGAGACAAATTGTGCATTAAATAGGTTCGTTCACAAGATCCTTAGAAACACTAGACTGAGCCAATCTTTCTTTTTCAGCAAAATCATTAAGTTTCTAGTCAAAACTTCTACTTATGTGTTAAGTTTAGGACAGTTAGAGCAAGAAGATATCTCATGATAAAGCATATGTTGAATTGCTTCTTGAGATGAAGTAAGTCTAACTTTTAGCAATTCACAAATAGAGCAAGCTTTAGATTTAGCATTTGAAATACTTGACTCTACACATGTAAGAGAACTAGACTTGAGCTTCTCAATTTTATTATTTGCATGTTTTAACTTTTCATTACAAGAGTCATGTGCCAATCTTAATTAATCAAATTTAGCAGTTACATCACTAAGTTGAATTAAGTTTGATGTATTAATTGTTTTAGCAAACTTCAACTCAGAATTTAAAACTTAACAAGACTCACAAGATTCATCATTAGGAATAGAAGCTCTAAGTCTATTAATTTCAGAATTTAAGCTCACAACAACAAAATCATAATTTTAATTTTCTTTTTATACTTCTTAAGCTCCTTTGTCAATCTAAGTACAACACGAGATAAATCTGTATAAGAAGGTTTTACCTCATCATGATCACTGTAGAGATCATCATTATCAAGCTCCTCACTGTTTGCCATAAAACACATCCCTGTGAAGTCCACCTCCGTTGCCTTCTTGCCATTGTCCTCATCGTCACTTGCAGAATCAACATCGCTCAAATCAATCTCCTCAAATGCTGAAAGTACTTTATTGACTGTTTTGCGATAATTGCGCTTCTTGCTTGAGTCAATCTTGAATTGAGAGCAATGATTTGGTGCCTTGTCATCCTTGACCTCCTTGCATACATAACTCTATTGTAGTCTTTACTTCATTTGCAATGGCTGAGGCTAACCTTTTAGAATCATGTAGGTCGCTCAGCGCTTACATTGTCCAGGGAGGAAGACACAAGGAATCTAGCGCCACACTGCGATATAAGACACGATTTCTGGTACCCACTATAATGCAGCAATCTTGCTATATCACACTTCGTAATAATGGCTCTAGAATTGACAATACCTATGTATGTAATTCTATTTTTATAGTGCCACTAGCAGCTACAGGGCAACGTATGTGGATTTTATGTTTGCCGCCATATGCAGGAAATCATAAACGCTAAGATGAATAATCTAGAAGTTTGTCAACCTGCCAATAAATATTTCGTGATTATATATATATATGTGTGTGTGTATATATATATATATATATATATATATATATATATATATATATATATATATATATATATATATATATATATATATATATATATATATATATATGTTGTATGTATATATATGTATATATGTACATATGTGTATATATATATGTGTGTGTGTGCGCGCGCGCTAATGACTTTAACACTGCTAGCGACAATGCGTAGAATTTGACGAAAGTACATTTGATCTTGACAAACTCGCCGAAGTTCAAAGACAGCTCACCGAATTCTTGATGGGGGAAGTCATACACAAGAATAGAGAGTTCCACGTCGCTGATGATGACTAAATGTTCAAACATTTGATACAATTTGTAATCACTCAATTGTGTTTAATCAAACAATTCATCAGTTGTACTTCCTTCAGTTGTTTAATTCATTTATGATATTTGTATAATGGTTGTCGTGTACTATATATGTGATCTATTTGCTTATTTTCAGAGGGTATAGCTAACATTTCTTGAGGCTAGCCAAAGACTGGAAATAATTTAGCTATTAAAATAGCTATCACAGACGATTTGTAACAACAAACCGTCTGTGATATAGATATCTATATCACAGATGGTTTTTAGCATTAACCATCTGTGATATATTAGATATCACAGATGACTATGTTTAAGAACCGTCTGTGATATCTGTTATATTACAGACGGTTTTTAGTATTAACCGTCTATGATATCTGTCATATCACAGACGGCTATGTTTAAAAACTGTCTTTGATATCTGATATATCATAGATAGTTTTACTGAAAGAAGTTGTCTGTGTTATAATTTATCACAGATAGTTTAAAAATAGTCTGTGATAACCACCTGTTATCACAGACATATAAATTCAGACGATTCAGAAACTATGTGTGATGATAGCTTTGAACCGTTTATAATAACATTTTTGTAGTGGTGTGACTTTCTCCACCCAGATCCGACAGCCATGCGGTGTGGCATCAGCTCCCTTCTTCCAGATCCAGCAGCCGTGCGGCGTTGGCGACCTTCTCCGACCAGTGGCGTAGCTCCCTACGCCTAGATCCGGCGCAGTGTGGCAGCGTTGGCTTCAACTGTACGTCCAGATTCAGTGGCCAATGGCATCGACGCCAGGTGCTAGCTCGCCGTCTTTGGTCCAACGGTGCAGGCGACAACGACTGCAGGATGCCTCCACCTCCTGACACGAGCGACGATGCCGGTGCGCGTCCCGTGCGATTTTTTTATTCACTTAGATTCGGTACCAAGCTTAGTACCGGGACTAGGCTTGGAGTTGGTATTACATTTTCCTCCAGTGTAAGGTGCCGGTAGCCCGGTACCAACTCTACCTCTCACCTCTTGGTACCGGCAAAATATGCACATTAAAGATGCTCTTATATATCCTAGGTATGCATAATCATTTTTTTGCGAGGGAATATATAATCGTAATTTGGGATTAGAATATGAGTTGCCACCGTCTAGCGTCTAGGATGGTGAAGAACTCTGTTTGGTTGCAAAGGGAACGAACTAGTACGAAACTGTACTAACAAAAACGTATTAGAACTATCGGGTCCTTCCACTTGATCTATGCAAGTCATGATGTAGAGAAGTCTAAGACTCCACTTATTTCAGCTTCAGCTTTTAACTTCTGACTTATTTTTCCTTTCTTTTTTACTGCTACGCTCTTGCTCATCACCATAGGTTTGTACGTCATGGGTTAAAGCTCATACCATGGGTTGGCAAGCTCGATGGTAACATCAACGTAAGAAATTCAGAGTATATCACATTACCACTTGCGCATTTTTTTTACATTTATTACTAACTTATCTTAGGTATGGCTAGGATTCTATCCCGCAACCGAGGGGCGTTGATCCATGGAGTCTTCTCATCAGTTAAACGCACCAGAAAGCAACTACAAGGTTGACTCTACACGACTACGCCGATCCCAATACCCACGATGAGTGACTGCAAGTACGAAACAAGGGGCTGCGACTGCCTGGCGTACGGTCGAGGTAAGCTAGAATAATCGCGTCATGGATGCAGAAGCCGTGCACATAGGATGGCCGGCCCAGGAGAGCCTTTCACGAGTGAGGTGAAAACATTTGGAAATAGGTTTCTCTCTCGGAGGCAGCCTGCATGGCATCCCTCCTTGTGCAGTGTACACTATATATGTAGGAATGTAGATAGGCTGCAGTAGCGTAAATTAAAATTTTCTACTACATAAATTAATTATGGAGTAGCGTTTGTCAATTCCTAAATAAACTATTATACGTGTATAAAACCAGTATGATGATCTCAAGTCTATAGATCTTCATACAATATGTATAAGACAAACTAATGATACCTAAGAATATAACAATTCCTACGGTGTCTCAATAGGGGTCAATCTAACATCGTATTCTCCAACATATGTTCACATTATTGATTTGATATCTCATATCCATGATCCGTGAAACATGATTATCAATTAATACATGTGCTATTGTATCAAATGTAAGTGTCCCACATATCGATGTAAGATTAAGTATAATTCAGAATAACATCATACGCTTCCTCCATTCAAAAATGTATAACGTTTTAGAAAGCGTGCATTCAAACTTTTTTAACTTTAACTACTTATATATAAAAATATTTAGATTGGTCAAATGAAGATGGTATCTCTAGATTAGTTATGAAAAATATTTGCCATAATATAACAATTTTATATTTCTCAACAAAACATATTCATATAAAAAGTAGTGGTCAAAGTTGTATATTAGAGACCGTGTTGATGTCCATCGTTATACATGTTGAACTGAGAGAGTAACATAGATAGAGAGTTCCACAACATTTTAATGAACATATTCATATAAAAAGTAGTAGGCAAAATTGCATATTAGAGACCGTATCGATATCTAACATCAAACATTCTTGAATGGAGAGTAACATAGATAGAGTTTCACAACAAGACACATATTTGTTAATCAATAATATTAACGATAATTCAGGCATGGAATAGAATAACGTACTATTCGAAAAAAAAATTAAACATAAAAGCTAGGGCATACCATTAACAACTAGAAATTACTCCACTTGGCTGCTGGCTGGCATATTGCAACTTTGCAAGACAGTGGAGTACTGCAGTGTCCTAATCATATTGAAGGATGTCAATGTATGTACGAACTCCAGGGGCACTAGTCCCATCAGATGTTATGGTCGTCGCCGGGCTCACCAAGATTCATGACTCTCGTCTCTCGCCCAAACCGCGGTCGTTGGTCGCTGTTGAGCGTAGCTTGGGTAGCTGATGGCCGTATGGAAACACAGATTCAACAATCAAAGTGCATAAAAGTCAAGTCTTGACAGCCTAGCTCGCATGCACGCCACCCTCGTAGGGAGTTCGCCGTTCTTAAATAACGCTGGCAACTAGATGCTAGGAACTACCCTCTTCTCCAGACCACCTATGATGGCGATAGCGAGAGTTCTATGAGAGATTCTATCGGGTGGGACTTGTGAATTGACAGATTGCTACTCACTGGTCAACGATTTCAATTTCCTGCATGTAATGTTTCATCGAGTACAACAGGAGTAATATATAGACACACACTTTGAAATATCTTATAATCATTATTAGAATATACTTAGATAAATAAAAAGGTATAACAACACCATTAAAAAGACATATTAGAAATGGAAGTACGTACTCTCAGAAGTATAGAATTATTTTCCTATATATACAGGGAGGCGGAGATGAAGAGGGGTGGGAGATCGCAACTTGATGCTGTAACTGATTCTAGAAGTGGAGGGGAGGGGCAGTTGATCGCCAAAGAGAGAGGGGAGGGGAGGAGCGCGAGACAGATGGTGAAGATCTCATTGTTCAGATCAGACGGCTGTAGAGAGAGGAAGGAGAATGAACCTTCTACCACCAACTCAAACTTTTAAGTAGTAGATATATATATATATATATATATATATATATATATATATATATATATATATATATATATATATATATATATATATATATATAAACTATTTAGATTAGTTAAATAAAAATATTATCATCAGATTAGTTTTAAAAAATATCGCCATAGTATAATAATGTTATATTTTTAATAAACATATTCATATAAAACGTAGTGGTCAAAGTAGCATATTAGAGACCGTGTCAATATCCAACGTCATACATGTTGAACAGAGAGAGTAACACAGATAGAGTTCCATAGCATTTTAATGAACATATTTATATAAAAAGTAGTGATCAAAGTTGTATATTAGAGACCGTATCAATATCAAACATCGTACATTTTCCAACATCGAGGGAGGTCTACCACCAGCTAGTGGTTGCTAGAAATCACCACCTTTTACAAAATTTTCACATTTTTTGTTTGCGCCAAATCGAGCGGCCGAAACTCATCTAAATGAGTTCTGACAGCTGAGTTAAGTGTACGATGGGAACCTCCGAGTGTTAGTTGCTCTCATTTCTTTATCCTTGTGAAATCTATTGCATGCTCCGGAACCAAAACACCGGACGATAATGATCTTCTCTTCTGAGGCAAGAACTGTCCTTTCCTTCATGCGAAGTGTTTTAGTGGAGTCACACAATTCTCTTGTTCGAGATGTTTATGAACCCAGACCTTACTCGGCCCGCTAGATGTCGGTCTGCCCCTTTTTAGCTGTGTAATTCTGGGGCTTGTGCGGACAGTACAGCAGCCCACCGCACAAAGGCCCAAACCTCTCGATCTCAAAAAATTCTCCGTGTTTGTTTTTTTACTTTTGCTTTCGCTTTTTGAGTAGCCGAATCAAATTAGACGATTTCTTTAAACAGTTTCTAAAAATAGTTTTTTCAAATGCTTTTATAAGTTTAAAATTGTATGCGATATTCGTGTCGGCCTCTTAGTCCCAAAAAAATAGAACCAAAAACGTTTCAATTTCGGCATCGCGCTGTATGTCTCAGCTGCAGCGCCGCCGTTCATCACCCTCACCGCCGCGTGCCGCACTTGGCCATCTTTCAGCCGGTTGCCACAGTGTCGAAAGTGTGACGGGAAGGGCCGGGGCGGGGCAATGCACGTCGGGCTCGGGTGGACCCCCTCCCCACTGCACCCGGCAAACTGGGGCAGTGGGGCAGGCCGGCGTGCCCCCGTGATCTAGGCTCCGGTTGTCTATCCGAATTGGTACGCTCCCTTGAAAATCTCCGTGCATTTATTTATCAATAAATAAATAGCTTGTATGTGCATATATCTATGTTGGAACGAGATATTCTGAAGTTAGACACTGATTAGAAATCTAGAATGTGACGAGGTAGTTTCAAGTTTTCGATATTACTACTTGGGATGTGCAATAGTAAGATTTATGAATTTTAGTAAATTGAGGGTGCGTTGGTAATGCTAAATTGATATATAGTCTACTTGATGGAAGCGTATCCTGTGCCGGTCCTAACTATTATGGCACGGTTGTGCCGTTGCTAAATCGCAACCATTCAAACCGGAGAAACAGCCATGGTTGCTGAAGCCCACCTAAGGCCCACGTTATCTGTTCTGAAATCCTCTCGTCTCTTCTTCGTGTTCACTTCGCCTGACAATGCTGCATGTCGGACAAGAGATCTTCACCACCATCGATGGTGTGCACCGCACGCAGTATCTGTGTCGCCGTAGAGCAAGAACACCATCTCGCCTTGAATCGACTCTATCACCGTGTATACTAAGCAGGGTTTCGTGCCGCTGCCATGGCTGCCCAGTTTGGGTTAACTCCTTTTTTTAATTAGTTCGATGTATATATAACGCATTAAGAGACGAGAAGAGGAGACCATGAGAGGATCTTGCGTTAAGAAACCAGAAGACGATATTATACTAATTACGAGACCATGAGAGCAGAACTTCTCCTTTGGAAGATAGGCCCCGGTGCAAGACTGTAAGTCCGTATCTTGTCCGTTGCTCCTAAACGAGAGGCTTGGATGGGTTACGGCACGAGCATGCCGTAATAGTCACACGGCACAGGATACGCTTCTGTTATTGGAGTGTGGACTTATCACCGTGGAGTAAACTATTGCATGTCCTGACCCTGTTAAGCTGCTATGGGGCCATGAGCAATTCAATTCTGTATGCAGGCATGCAGCGTTAGTACTTGTGGACTTGCTAATACAGTTCTGCAGGTTCCTATATTGCATCATTCATGGCCTTATTCATGCACATAGCGAATCAGTGCCGTCCGATCTGAGATCAGTGGATGAGATCAACGAGGAAAACCCACTTACGGCGCTTTACGAAAACCCCACCGCATCTTCCTTTTCCTCCCCCCGAGTGCTCACTGCTCACTCCGTCCCCTCAAGCGCGTCCTGCTCCGCCCCCGCCACCCCCCCCCCCCCCACCCACCGGCTGTGGCCTCCCTCTTCCCGCCATCCTCCTGCTTCGCCATACGTCCTCCATCGGCTAGGGTTTCCTTCGTCTCTGCCGTCTCCCAATACCGCAAGCTAGGGTTACTTCTCCCGTCGTCTCCATCAGATTCGACGAGGACGCGTGGTGCGCCGCTGCCTCCATTAACGACGAGCTCCCCAACTGATCCCCCCCCCCCCTCATCCTCTTTGGTAGCCGCAAGATGGAAATTTGTATTATTTTGTTTGTTTTGCACTTTTCCCGTAGTAAATTTCCTTGTGGTTGTTTCGGTAGGAATTTGGACACGTGATGAGTCAACAATGTTTATGTGCCATGTGGACATTCTGAGTTTGTGTAAGCATCTTGGAAGCATCTCTCTGAGTTTCTGAGTGTGTTAATTGTGAATTCGTGGCAGTGTGTATTTGTTGAGGTTGTGTTGTTCAGACTGAGCTAGGAAATGGAACATGATGCCGCTGTGAACATGATGCCATGACTTGAGATTGTGTTATTGAGACTGAGCTGGGAAATTGAACCATGATGCCACTGTGAACATGATGCCATGACGTGAGATTGTGTTCTGACATGCAAATTCCAGTAGACATATTCAGGACATTGCCTTCTATTGAAGTTATGTGCTGCGCCATTACCACGACAGAAGCGTTGCTATTTTCTGTTAGTCTTGTTAGCCTTTTCTTTTCTGAAAGCTGTTTCTAATTTTCTCTCTCTTGGGCTTTCTAACTGATATTCCTTCGTGCCTGGTCTTGCTCGTCTCATGACCTTGTAAAGTGCAATTCAAGAATCAAATCCATTTTATTGCCTCTCGAAAATAACAAGTAATGCAGTCGGTAGTTGTAACACCTAAAGGCTAGCCTATAGGGCATATTTCTATGAATTGGATGTCTAAGATAGTGGTTCCTAGCCTTATGGGTGTTGTATTTTGCTGATGAGGTGAGTTAGAACCTGCTGTGATAGGACTCCCTCCCTCCCTCTCTTCTCTTTGTTTGGAACCTTGTCTAGAATCTTACTATGTGCTCTGCTTCTGTAGTAAGCTGAGGCCTTTACTTTAGTCCCTTTCACCAAAAAGAAAACACATATAAGCTAACCCATAGCAACTATTAAACCCATTCTTGGTTGGTCATAAAAAGTTGATTAGATTGCCATGACTTGATTCTAAAGAATTATACACTATCCCAGTGCAACATCCACAACCAAAATGAGTTAAAAATCATATCCACACACTTGGGATATCACGCACAACCACCAAAAGGATTTGAGTATTTGAGTCCTCATCAATAATCCACAAACAAGAGGAGCACCCGAGACCATCCTAAGTACATGCTGGTGCATCTAGTATCTTTTAGAATATATCATGATGATTCATGCGCTCACTTGGCTGTCATGGATCATGTCTGTAGTTCTGTACAAATTGGCAAAAGAAAAAAAAAAGGTAAACTGAGATTGACCACATTTCATTGACACGCAACAAGCCTACAATAGCGGTTGCAAGACGAACACTAGAAAAGCTCAATCAACATGGCCACATATTGGCCAACATCTCGCAGGATGCGGCTACAAACCAAACAAACCCAAAATGGAGCAACCATGATTTGGTCATGAGATATGTTAAAAATAATCTTAACTTCGAGTCCAAGATGTAGTAGAGTCCATCTCTATGTGTAACTTAAGTTGAAATTGTGTCCAACTTAAAGTCCGAATACATATACTAATAGAAGAGTATTAACCTATATATTGAGAAGGTTTAACTAGTTTGGTATAACTAGTTTTGTAAGAGAAAAGAAGAAAAAAGGGGAGCAAGAGAATAGAAAAAACTCAAAAATTCTCCTGTGTTCTCTTAGTTTATTTATGATGTATGCGTTTTCTCCTGGAATAAAGTTAACAAGAGGGAACTAAATGTACCCTACCATTGAGGATGAAAATAAATGATTAGCATGACATAGGACTTCAGTAGAACTTTCTATACCTCTATGTGTGCTTCAGAGCTCACATCATTACCATACTGAATGAGGGCAAGCTCCAGCGATGGATTAGGGGAAACCGGCAAGTTTCCGAACACCACGGTAAAAACATCAAGTGTCATTGTGGTTTGTTATCTTGTGCTCAATTTACTTTCTAGCAATTCATATTCAAGTATTTATATTCATTGAATTGATTAGATTACTTGTTTTCGTAAGATTGCTTATATTGATTTGGAATCATATTGTTGGTGCACTTAGTCATATTTGGATGTCTCAGATCTTTCTTGTGAAAATCAAATTGTTCACGCTTCTATATTATAAATTTAGTAGTAGAGTAAAAGAAAATTTTAAAAATATCTATTCGTCCTTCCCTCTAGTCGGCCTCCTCGATTTTACATCGTCCAGTAATTGTCCACCCTTGAACTAAGTTGCCGCAGTGTTCAAAGAGTGAGGTGGGAGGGTCGGAGAGGTCCACCTCGGGTTCTGGTCCCTGTGGGTTCGGCTCTACTTGTTTATTCAAATCGGTACGCTTCCCTCAGCGAATGACAATCTACATGTTTTGCTTGATGTAGTAATAACGGCTTGCGTGTGTTTCCTAGGTTGGAACAAGATATTTTGAAGTTAGACACACAAAATATCGCTGAATATGCACGAGAAGGGTACTGACTGCAGACAAATTAGCATCACACAAGAGGCTAGCCCAACTCTCTTCTGTGTCCCGTTGTGGAAAGGAACATGAAACAGTCAAGCACCTCCTGCTTGAATGCCTTTTTGCGAAGCAGATTTGGTCGTGGGTGGCAGATTGGCTTTCTATGCCGCTCTTCAACTTTCCCGGCCGGAATACTTCCTTGGCGGCGCACTGGTGGGAACGATCGACGATTGAGCATGCAGAAAGATGGAAGGCGAAGCTTTGATGGAGTCGTCGCATACTGTCCATTTGGAAGGAACGAAATAGTCGCATTTTTTTTATCAGTGCTACCATACTGTCCAGCACGTCTTTGATCAAATCCATAAAAATGTGCAGTGTTGAGGCGTAGCCTATCAGTAGCTCCTATTAAATCCGTTCTATGCTTTGGACATTGATGCGTTATTCCTCTAGCATCGTAACCTATGGTCCTGGCCATCCCTACGGCTTCGAACTGGTTGTTGTGACTGCTTTTCTTCTATGAAGTTTGGGCAGACCACCTGTCTTGTTAGGGCGTCCGCAACAGTCCACAACTTCTCACTAGCTAGAAGACCTCCACGTCATTCACAGAGTATGCACTAAAAGCCAGCAGTCCAGAGAGCTATCTATAATGCTAGCTATTTGTATTTTTAATACTTCCGTACACAGAGAGAAAAAGCGGATGTACTATGCATCATCTTTGTGCCTCTTTGTGTGGAGGCTTCATAACAGATAGCACTAAACATCTCATCTGAAAAAAAACATGTCATCTCAATATAACCAACTAAAGATAAGACTAAAAATAGCTTAAGTCATCATCAAAGAACACAATAATGACGACGACTAATTGACAATACAATAAGATGCAGTTCTGCCAACTGCTAGCAAATACATTTCCATGACGACATGGACAAGGTTTTGAAGAACAATAAAATAAAACATCCATACGTTACTACATGATGAACTAATAAACATGACTCAAGCCATACATGTTCATTTCAGGCCACAAAAACAAATAGAACAGCTAGCTGCATCGTTGAGGAAGAAGCACCAAAAGCCAAAAGTCATCTCAGAACCAACAACCTCCTTCATAGCCTGTTAGAAATGCCAATCAGCCTCTGGTGTTTTTTAACCAAACAAACTGTGCAAGAACAAGATGCCATGTTGTTATTATTATGTAAAGACTTAACAGAGATATAGCACGTATGCTAGGGTTTGACGAATGATCATTGTAGCACTCCACTAAAAAAGTTTGATCGCAACAGCAAAGTTTGAATGAAAACAGTGATGCTTCTGAGCAAGAAACCTGAATTTTGTACACTAAAGCCTTAGGGATTTTGCACACCTACATGGATCTACAGGTAAATACAGGAACCAGTTGCAAAGTCAATTACCTGATTGACCTCCTGTATTAGGAATAGTAGAACAACCACCAAGAAGTGCAGGAACAGGAGTAGGCACATGAATCGCAGAAGAAGGAGCGGATCCAATCTGATATGCAGGAGCAGGAGCAGATCCAGTCTGATGTGGTGGCGGAGCCATCTCTCGCTTGGTCCGGCGGCTCATCACCAGTAGCCACAAATGGATTTCGGATCAGCTATGATTCAATCTAGGAATCAGATTGGACCAATGAATATTAGAGTGGGGGAAAAGAGATAGGAATAGAAAGGATAAAGAGGAGCAGACCTTGCTTTCGTGGGCTCGGCACATAAATCGGAAGAGTCGAGGGCGGGAGCAGCTGGATTGCGGAATGATTTTCGCGCGCAGCGGACAGGGAGAAGGGAGGATTCGCGCGCAGCGGACGGGGGAGAAGGGAGGATTCGCGCGCATCGTAGTAGCGGGAGAGAGCTCTGCGCGTAGCGGATCTGAGCCCGAGAGAAAACGCGTGAAGAAGAGCTGGTAGAAGGCGATGAGCCCGGCGATTTGATGCCTCGTGTTCTGAGCGAGACGAGCGACGAAAGAGTCGCTGGCTCGGTTTTTTTTACGCGTTCTCTTTCCTCCATGCTGACATGTACATACAAATAGCTAGCTGACTCAGACCCATTGGAGATGGCCTTAGCTCTAAAAAATAATTTCGTTGAATGATTGGAATCTAAAATGCAACAAAAATAATTTGGGATTTTCAATATGGAATGAGATGTTTGATCCTAACATTTATGAATTGAGTAAATTGCATATCAAGTGACATGGTGTCACTGTTACGTTAACGGTTTTGACGTGGTGATTCATGTAAAAGAGGTCATTATGCCTGTTGTAAATTTGGGGTTATTAAGATGCTAAATTGATATAGGCTCTATCAGTGTGGAGCTAACAGTATCATCATGGAATAGACTTTTTTTACGACCCACCATGGAATTAACTAGCGCATGTCTTGTAAAGCTACTGTGGAGCCAGGAGCAATTCTGATATGCAAAATTACCTACAGATTTGAAAAAAGGGCAGTTCCCTATGGTGTGGATGCAGGATTTTGACATTGTGAATGAAAAGATGTCAATTGTGTCATTCGTAATTGTTATGCAGAGACATCCAATGGAAGAGTCCCTTCCTTTTGTCATGGTTTGGTCTTGCATACTACTACTAGGTTCCAACTTCCGACTTTTAAGTCATTGACAATGGTATCGCTGTGTGAAAAATGCAGCAAACTGCATTACCATGTCATGCAAAGTCTGAAGCTCCTGTTTTTCAGTGTTGAAGTAAATTGATTTCTTTACTTGTATTTTTCATTTCATTTATCATAAAGAACTAGACACTGATACATGTAGATACATATGATATTTCTTTTGGGGTTTTGACAATGTGTTTGCTAATTTTACCAATTTAACCAAAATATTTAAAACTTAAATGGCTTGTTGCTCAAACACTTGGCTTGATTTGATTTAAGTGTCTTATCATCCCAAGTCCAGGTCCACCGATTACTGTTAAAAAGCAACCATGAAGGTTTAATGCCTCATTTTTTTAGTCTTTACACTTAACATGCCAGCATATAGTATTCAGTGTACCAATATAGTGGCCACCATAGACAGTGAATTGGTGTAGTTCTATCAATTGATTCTTGGCTATGATTGGTGCCTGTTCCAGATCATCATATGATACACATTCTTTTTTGTTTATTTGTTATTATTAGTATGGTGTCCTTCTGTGACCACCCTCATTCACTTCTGGAGAACACAAAAGCAATAAATGCTCAGTCAATTTTTGTGAGGTATGATCAAGTTTAGTGTTCAAAAAACTGCAAATTCGGGTTTTTCAACGTTTAATATTTTGATCATGTCTAGGAAGTAAAAATGCATCTATTTGCGAAAAAATGAGTATCAAACATTGTCAATTAGACCCTGGACATGCCCTTTTTATAAAAACTGATCGGAGCAGTTTTCCGGTATTTAGCGAAAGGGGCTTAAGCGTTCATGCCCTCGTTTTCAAGCGAAATGGTGATTTTACCCTTATTTTTTAAACTTTGTGATTTTACCCCTGTGTTTTTGAACTGAAGGGAGAGTCTGCCCCTATTCCGTTAAAGCCAGTTAACGGTGTTAACTTTTGCACGAAGAGACAAGTTTGCCCATGTGATTTTACCCCTGTTTTGTTAGAGAACTTTGTGATTTCACCCCTATTTCGAAATTGAAGTTTTGACATATTTGGTAGGGATGTTGTCAACAGAATTAGACACAAATTTATGCATTCGTTTTATTAATATAAATCTGGACAAAATTTGGACAGCATTTATACCAAAATTCAAAGAAACACAAATTTTTATCACACAACTTGCATGTAAACATCAATATATACTAACATTTTATTACCCTTTTTTCATTTTTTACAGAATGTCCATACGAGTAGCTCCAGTCTTAAATATACATGGAACACCTACAACATACAGTGGCATTGTTGTCGGACCCCAAGTTTACTAACCTGTAATCCTCTGTGATAACATTGCATTATTCCCTGGATCAGTAGATAATGCTCACAGATACAATGCTGCATCATTTCATACACGACAAAACCATACATTACAACACCAGAGTTTTAAATAGACCACGTCGGGTCGAGATTACAATAGGGCCGTCAGGCCAAATGTCTTACAATACATAAAGATCGAAAGCGGAAGCGTACATAGCGTAGGGGCACAACTCGCCACAGGCAAGCGACTGGGACAACCTGAGTACCACCGCTATTAATCAGGGACCTGAATAATAACGGACGCACCCACCAAACTAGCCTGGTCAACTGGACTGAGGCGAGAGACAAGACTACCGAGGCCTAATCTAATAACCACCGTCTTCGTTTCCTTCTGCGTCTTGCTCCTCATGGTAAGCGTAATGCTCTTGATTCCCAACTTCTGAAAGGGGGGTTAAGAGCGAGATTGAGCACAACCAACCGTGCTCCGCGAGCCAACACACAGAATACAAATAATTATAGATGCAAGGCTGAACAAGGGAGGCTCGGGTTCTTTTATTTGCTTAAAGCGACTTTTGAAATAATTATAATATAAAAATTCCTAGGACCTAGCATTTTTCAAGAACTTATGATTTAAACACTGGAAGTGTGTAATAATTTTATAATGGGGTAGGTTCCATTTACCAACTTCATGGTTACATCCACCAATTTTATGGTTACATCCACCAATGCTTAACTTTTTGAATAGCAGGTTACTTCCACCTTAATACCAACACTGGAGTACATCCCTCCAGGGTAAATTTCAAAATCAGAGTACATCCCTCTGATAGATTTTTGTCCCACCCACAAAGATTTTTGAAATAGAACTAACTCGAGGAAGATTTCCATGTCTGCCCTTGACCGTGGGCACGGCTATTCGAATAGTTTGTTTAAGTACTCTGCAGAGACTGTACATCTTTACCCACAAGAGATAATCGTCTCGATAGTTCTACATGATTCCTTGGACATGCAAATCGAGAGAATATCACGAGGCCTTTACAATACCTCACACTCTAGTATTTCACTCCTATGGGGTTACGTCCATAGGTTGTGCGGGATGTCCACCATAGGTTAGCGCAGTCGGACTCCACTCTCCACATACGCTATCCTAGGCAACTTCACCTACATCCGGTGTCCCATTCCAAGTGGGGCTTTCATTACCCACCTACACACGTTCTCCGTGAAATGACTAAAGAGTTCAGTAAATTATTTAGCCAAGCCTACAATATGCCAGCTTGTGGTTGTACTGTTATACACGGAGGGTCCACACAGGATTAAGTCCTTAATTTGTCCGGGCGGTTCATTCCACAATCCCCTGTGTTACATCCACACCCACCACTCTTTACCATCCGCCCAAACAGGTTTAGCAATTTTCAGGGTTTTGAGAAGCATAACACATTTTAACATAAATACTCAGCCACGTACATCCCATGGCTGTCCCAAAACTAGTTTTCATGATTAAAGAATGATTATCAGGGCCACTGGTGCCCTGGACTTGACATGACCAGCATGGCAGTATAAGACTTATAACTACCATAGTTATTGTTTATCTCTAGGGCGACAATGGTCAGGTATGTTCAAATGTTACTGGTGGTGTATTATATCATTAGGTGGACATATGGGTATTACCTACCTTAAGAGTGATATACTTTTGCATATAAAGTAACGCATGCAATTTTGATAATTTAAAAGAACATAGTTTCACATAAAATATAGGCGCAAAATGATCAAAGTATTGACTCGCCTGGTTCGAGAGCGTGGGAGTCTTGCGCTGCTTCGAACTGCGGCTCGCTCGCGTCTTCGAAGTTTACTCGGACGGGAGTACCGGAAAAACACATAAAATGACGAGCAACGAGTAAGAACCAAACGAAACGATAAAGTAACTCAAATGAACTCGGAATTGAACCAAACCTGAACCATTAGACAGGTCTTGATTTTTGAAAAATTTAGAAGTTGGTTTCGTTAAGTTCGGAGTTAGGGTTAAAAAGTTATAGCACTTCAAAGTTTTATTAGCTGGAAAAATCGAAAAAATAGAAAAGAGGAGGGAAATCTTATTAGCTGACAGGTGGCTTAACGAATCAGTGCTTTAATGCTTCTTTTAAGCGCCGGCTTGGGACAATAGCTATTATCGTGCGCTCCCTGCTCTGGCTCACTTCGGCCGCACGGGGAAAAGAAGATAGCGGAGCCGGCCGGCGCGGTGGGGCACGGAGGCGCAGCGGCACCGGCCGAAATGTACCTCCCATCCCGTCGCGCACCTTGGGGAGAAATCGATTGACCGGGCTCGGCGGGACGGCGGCCAACGACGGCAGTGCAGCGGCGGGGACAGGGGATTGGGGCGCCGGCGACTCGGGTCGTTGGAGCCCAATTCCTCGGCAAGGGAGTATCTTCGGGCATCTAGGAGCTCACCTAGGGTGCTAGCCGAAGCCGAGAGGGGGTCGGTTGGGCTGGCGGCGGAGACGTGCTCGGCGGCGAGGAGGACCACGGTGGCGGCTCGCCTGGGAAGGAGGCGGGGTCCGGCGAGGTGGTGGTGGTGTTCGCAGGGTTCCAGGGAAGCTCCACACGCGGGGAATTGACCGGAGACGCTGAGCTTCACCGGCGGGATTTCGGCGCCGGACTCGGGGAAGAAGAGCTCCGCCGGCGGCCTGTAGAGGAAGAAAACTCAATTGAGTGGGGGAGGAGAAAGAGAAGACAGGGGGAAGGCGCGGGGAGAAACTCAGGGGCCCGGTCGTCGACTGGCGGTGCTTGGCGGCGGGGACTCCCGACGGCACAGCAGAGGCAGAGGAGGCGGTGGAGTAGGTGTATCGGGCGGTGAAATGGGGCTCCGACGCCCATTTATAGAGCCGGGGAAGAGAGGTGTGGAGCCGGGGGCAGAGTGGCATGGCGCGGAGCGTGCGGGGCGTCATCGCCGTGCGGCTATAGTGCAGGCGCGGCCACCGGAGGGTTGTTGGGCGCAAATTGAATGCGAAGGACGCCGCTTTGTCTGACGGTCGCAGGGGAGGAGGCGTGGCGTAGGGCAGCTGGGCGAGGACGACACGACCGGCGTGACACGGGGCGTACCACGGCGGCGCTGCGCACGGGTGGGGGCTTGCAAGGAGCGTGCAAGGCAGGGCGAGTTCAGCGTGAGCGGGAAACGTGTGGGAGACTGGGAGGTGACCGGAGACTCTGCCACTGCCGGGCGCTGATGGCGAGGAGAGGTGCTGAAGACGAGAGCTGACACCGCATTCACTCGCTGACGAAGTTGGTGCAAATGGCGACAAGCGGCTGCTCAGCCAGAGGAGGAGAAATGAAGTGCTGGCTGGAAAGGCTTGGGGAGGAAAAATCCTACCATTAGCATACATACATACGCATATATGTATACGGGTATATATACATATATACATGCATATATCTTTTCTTAACATTCTTAGCCTCCTGAATCCTTTAATCCTTGAAGTATATTTCATATTTTAGATTTTATAAGATTAACTTGATTTTCTTCCCTGGAGATGGAGCAAGGTTTTCATTTTAAAGTACTTTTGCATTTTCTAGAATATACCCATATACATTTATATATAATGGGAAGCAAAAAAGAATAGCCAACTGAGAATAAAAGCTTTTAATTTTCATTAACATACATTCAAATTTTACATTAGGACAAGTTTTGAAAATGGGGTGTTACAATTGTACTATTGCATGACGACCACAAAATCGGCCCAAACTGCACCAGAGTTCGGTAGGAACATGTTCTGGTGTGACTTGGTTAGACGACGCAAACAACATGAGCTAAGAGGTTGCTTGGCTGCGGAATAGATAACATAGCACCTGCATAATCTTATAGCCCCAGCGAGCATGTTGATTCAGTATCTGAAAGAACAAAAAAAAAATGGATATTTTAGAGGTATGCTATCGACAGCAACTGATCTCTCCTTCCTCCACTTCGGCATCCACCGAGGGTGATATGCTGTCCTCCATTTCATGTTCGACCTCTTCCTCAAGATCTTTCTTCATGAAAAGGCCAAGCCTCTCCAGCGGGCTTCCAAGGCCAGGTGGCAGTTTAATCCCATCGACAAAATCGACAATTAATTTACCAGGGGGGTTCAGTTCCCACTTTTTGCTCAAGTTCTCCAGGTCCTTCAGAAAGTCACTGTTGTCAATATCAACAGTCTTCTTCATCTATACAAAAGGAGAGGAGATTAGCTATTGTGTACATCATGCATAGAAACTTGCCGGTCAGAAAATGGCAAGCAGGTAATACCGTGTGTAATGCCAGGCGAGCTGCCTCTCTTTCCTGCTCCCTCTTCATCCTCATTTCTTCTTCTAGCTTTAATTGTGCAGCAGCTTCAGCAGCCTTCACCTGGGCCTCAATCCTTGCTTTCTCTGTAATGTGTAATTCAGAAAGGAAGCCATGCAAGGTAAGCATCCATAGAAATGACGTAACTCATGTGTAATTCAGAAAGGAAGCCATGCAAGGTAAGCATCCACAGAAATGACATAACTCATGTCAATACGACACAAAAAGTACAACCTAAGAAGAAGCCATACAGTATATACTTCTGAGTTACTTTCTGAGCAAAATTCCAACATTAATGAAAAATATTAAAAGAAATCAAGTTGACAGACAAACCATTCTGGAAGTGGAAAAGGAAGCATCAAACTCATTCCCACTCGTAGTTGCACTAGAAACATTTAAAATGCAAGCTTCTTTGTTTAGCATTAAAAATTCAGAAATTCAATTCATAACAATTTATTAACAAAGCTATTATGGATAAACCAAGCATTAGAGTGCAACATCATCGCAATATTTCTCACTAAATCCACTCAATAATACAAATATGCAACACACGATCCAACCGCTAAACACTAAATCCTCCAAACCCAGTGCGGTTGACATCATAAAAGATCACGACAATATGCTGGCCTACAAGTTCCCTGAGGAGTATTTACAAGCACTCAATATTCAAGTTTATGATACAAAAGGATGCACACATAAATATCAACATATGGTTACCTAAATGTCAGCATAACTACACAAGTAGAAATAAAACTCAATAGGATGGCAAATCTCAGTCAACCACAATCCACAGTTTCTGTAGGACCAAAGAAATATGAATACACCGCCCTATCACTCTTATCAATTCAGCACTGCTTCAAGAAGTAGAAATAAAACTCAATAGCATATACATGTTGTCAGTGATCTACTTCAATAGATAGTGCTATGCTCACTGGATAACGCAAAACCACAGGACACAAACTACAGAGGCGGGGCATTGCTCACCAGAGGTAGAGGCTGCGCCGACGGCGGGAAGGTGGAAGCTCTGAGTAGACGGCGCGGCGATGGGACGACCTGCCGGAGCGAGGCGGACGTGGGTGCCGCGCCTGGGGGGCCGGCCGCGAGCCGCGCCGCACCTGGAGGCTGCCGCGCGCCACGCCTGGGTGCCGCGCCGCTCCTGGAGGCCGCCGCCGCTCCTGGAGGCTGCCGCGCGCTGCGCCTGGGTGCCGCGCCGCTCCTGGAGGCCGCCGCCGCTCCTGGAGGCTGCCGCGCGCCGCGCCTGGGTGCCGCGCCTGGGTGCCACGCCGCGCCTAGGGGGCCGGCCGCGAGCCCGCCTCTGCAGCTCGCCGCGCGCTCACCTCTGCAAACCCTAGCGTGGGGAGGCCAAACCGACCGAGAGACCAAGCGAGCTGGGCGTGGGATTTTGTGGGAGCTGAATGGATAAGGCAATGTAAGGGTATTTTGGTCTTTTCGCGTGGTGTTCCTTTTTTTTACCATTTAATCCTCCAGTCTTAACGGTGTCACAAAACAGGGGTAAACGGAGTCTTCATTTCAAAATCGCGAGGGCAAAATCACAAAGTTAAAAAAGTAGAGATAAAATCACATTTGCAGCCGATAACAGGGGCAGAAACACCAAATTCCCTTAGCGAAAACCACAGTTTATGTGGCTTCTTGAACCCTGGTCAGGATGTAATTTCTAGCTCTGTAGTTTGCTCATAATGATTGCTTTAACAAAAGGATCCCCTATGGGAATGATGGCCTACAACTTACATGTGTTCGATGCCTGCCATTTTCCTAGCATGAGCCGTGTACATCAAATGAACCTATTAGAATATCTGGTTTGCATCAGTCACTCTTATTAACTTGGTTGGACATCATCTGACTTTGTGAAAAACATCCGTGTGCAGGTGATGTTGCAAGAACAATACAGGGTTGTGGCAAGCAAATGTCTGTATCTGATAGGTGTTGTACTTTTACGACCTGTCTTAGGGCGTTGTAGCTTTCTTCTGAAATGAGTACACACTACTACAGAAAGCTTAATACTAGACGCCAAATCACAGACGGTTTTGTGAAACCGTCTGTGATGTACACTATTACAGACAGTTTTAATTTGGAGGCCGTCTGTGGTATTTGTGGTGGGAAAAAGGAGTATCACAGACGGTTCTTACCGCTGAACCGTCTGTGATACTGGAATATCCGTATCACAGACGGTTTTATAATAAAAACCGTCTGAGATAATCTGGAATATCACAGACGGTTTTTATTATAAAACCGTCTGTGATATTCCAGCATCACTGACGGTTTTATAATAAAAACCGTCTGTGATACGTTTCCCGCCTTGCAATCCATCAAAATTTCATATTTTCCCGCTTAAGTCCGAGTATGATTCAGTTTTGAGACACATTTAGTAAAACGGGCATAACTTTTGCATATAGTGTCCGTTTTCGACGTTCTTGTACTCATTGGAAAGCTAATGACGAGCCCAATCCAAAAATGATCCACTTGCACCAATCTCCCTCCAAGACCCTGAAAATCGGCCATCTTTGGACCTAAACCTGCATCGCAAGTTTTTGGTTTCTGTTTTTGCCCTTTTTCTTGGTCTTCCTTTTGGAATTTGAATTTTGCTTCAACTGAAAAGTTGTAGATTTCATCGAAACCTTTCAAATGAGTATATATAAGCTATATAAAACTTTGCTATTTTATCTTTTCAAACTAGTTGTTCATATTGCATCGGTATATAAAATTTGTGCTCAAATTCACAGACGGTTCTATATATAGAACCGTCTGTGATAAACTGAATGGCCCGTCGATCCTCCTCAACCCAATCATAGCCAATAGAAATCCACCAATCCTCACCCCACAGATCGTAGCTCCGCCTCTCCGTTCCCGTGCCAAAAATTTCGAACTCTCGCCTCTTCCTCCCTCTCCTTCCCCTATAAATATAGCCAAAACCCAGCCTCCTTGCTGGTCTCCTCTTCCTTGCTATCCTCCTCCTTGTTGTCCTCCTCCTTGCAGACCACGCACAAGTCTACGGGAGGCAAGACACCGCATAAGCAACTAGCTCGTGCCAACCGTGCAGACGCTCAACCAACGCCGCCGATGGTGGGCGTCAAAGACATCCAGCTCATGCATTGCATCAGGGGCGAGAAGGCATAGAGGATCTTTGCTTTTTCTCTGTTCTTGTTGTGTAACCTGCTCGTTGTTTTGGTATATTGTAATGGTAGGTTCTAATCTTAATAAAAATGGATGTTTTATGTTTGTGAAATGAATTGAGATGTGAATTGGATGTATACATGTACATGTTTATCTGCTTGTTTCAGAAGGCATGGCTAGCATTTCCTGAGGCTAGCCAATAAACAGAAATAGATTTAGGAGTAGAAGGGAACTAAAAACCGTCTGTGATAGTTAACCGTCTGTGATATGTAAATATCACATACGGTTCTTAACTAAAAACCGTCTATGATATTTATAAATCACAGACGGTTTTTAACTAAAAACCGTCTGTGATAGTTAATCACAGACGATTTTTAGTTAAGAACCGTCTGTGATTTATAAATATCATAGACGGTTTTTAGTTAAGAACCGTCTGTGATAACTATATATCACAGATGGTTTTTAGTTAAAAACCGTCTGTGATATTTGCACCACAGACGGTTCGAAAACCGTCTGTGATGACCTCGAATTATCACTGACCCATAAATTCAGACGGTTCACAAAACCATCTGTGATGACATTTTTGAACCGTCTGTGATGACCTTTTCTATAGTAGTGACATTTGTACATCTGAAGATAAGCCAACCTTACTTGAGATAACTTATCTCACCTTTGCCCTTCGGCCATGCCGGTGTTCCACATCACTCATTTATACAACTATAGGTTAGTATAGCATATATATTTATTTATTGAAGCACGATTACTGAGTTTGTATGATTTTTGCTGTCAAGCATGTAATAACACATACGAGACATGCACATGCATGTATTATCTTCCAATTTCGAATCCATTTATTTGCAGCTATGTGCTGGTTTGCAATCGAGTTTGCTATTCTAAATCTAGTCAGTTATTTGCCACAATGGAGTATGCCTTGGACTTGCACCCGCCCTCGTACGCGCCGCACTGTCCCTTGGCGACGCCGAAGCTGGGGCCACGTCGACGGTGGAGACGGTTTGGCCGTGCTCGCACGTGAGGGTGATGGCGTCGCCCTTGTCGGCGCTCACGCACACCGGCCCGACTGAAAAGTCCCTAAAATTTCAAAACCAAAAATTTCCTAATTTTTGCTGCATTTTTGAGTGAAATCTGGAAACTTTCCCTTTTTAGAAAGTCCCCCACAAATCTGCTTTCCCTTTCTGGCCAGGCGCCTCCCCTTCTCCTTGGCGCCTCCTCCTTTTCCGCCTTCCCCGCCGCTCGGCACCCCCCCTCCTCTCCCGCGGGCGTCTCCCTCCTTCCCGTTGGCGCCGCCCCCTCCTTTCCGCTTCTCCCCTCAGCCGCTGGCGCCCAGCCCCTCCCCGCCTTCGCCTCGCGCACGCGCGGAGCGCTGCGCGCTGCGCCCGAGCCGCGCCGCCCTTGGATTCGCCTCCCCGCGCGAGCGGTCGGTGACCGCCCGGTCCGAAACCGTGGGCGCCCTGCGCCACGCGTCGCCCCGCGCCTGCTCTGGGTCCCGCCTGTCAGCCCCGCCTCCTCCCTCTCCCGCGCGCGGACGCGCTCCCTCTGCCGCAGTCCACCTACCCCCTGTGCCGTCCCGTCGCCATTACCTCTGTGCAGAGCCGGCGTCATCTCGGTCACCGCCCATCCCTGCGGAGGAGACGCTCCCAATTGCCCCCGTCATTCCTGTTGACTCGGCACTCCCTCCAGTTGCCTTCGCCCCCAAGGAGCTCCTCCCTCCGCCCGGGCATAAAACCCCCCCTCCGGCTCCTCGCTCCTCCTTTGCTTCCCGAGCCGCTCCATCGTTTCCTTTTGCCTCCCCAGCCTCCAAAGAAGCTCCCCGAGCAGCCGATTGGAGTCCCGCCGTCCGAAGCTCCCCCATTGCCGCCCTGTGAGCCGGCGACCCCCGGGAGCCAAACTCCCTCCCCTCTCCCTCATTCTTCAATTGCTTCCGCCGAGAGCATCTCCTCCCCTCGCTGACCCCTTTGGTGCTTGCTGTTGGACAGGTGATCGCCCGAGGAGCGCCGCCGTCGAAGCTCCTCTCCGGCCGTCGCACCTCTCCCGTGGCCAGCCCGCACCGAAGCTCCCCAGCGCTCACCGCCGCCGCCAATGTGAGCCTCTGGGTCCCCTGTCGGTGTAGCCGCCCCCGATTGAACCCTCTCGCCGCCGGTGACCTCCTTCGCCGCCAAGTGGCCGAACCACCCCCATCTTCCTCCCGCCCTCTCCTCTGATCCCCTCCCCTTCCAAGGCCCAAAAATGGAATCCCCTCGCCAAGCCGCGTCCGCTGGTGCCTTTTCCCGCCGCCGGCGACCCCTCCTGCGCCCGGGCAGCCGTCGCCGCCACTGCTCTGCCTCGGCCGCACTGTAGCGGCTGGAGGTAGACGACGACCCCGTCCCGCGACGTGGCTCTCCCTCGCCCGTCCATCGCGTCCGTAATATCTAACCTCAGCCGCCCGATCTCGCCGTGCCGTTTCGCCCGCCCTCGTCACCCCGCGTCCGTCCGATCTCCCCGCCACCGCATCGCATCCGTCCGCCCGCTCGCCATCCGACCCGTCCACCCCGAGCCACGCGGCGGACATCCGAGCTGCGTAGCGCGCGGGCGTGGGCCGCTCCCTCGGCCTGCGTCTCCCGCCGCGCGAGCGCCATGGGCCGCGCTGGCCTTCGGCCGCGCGGGCCGCACTGTAGCGTGGGCCGGCCCGAGCACTATTCATTCCAATTTCCAGTGATTTTTCCAATTTCTAAAATCCCAGAAAATCCAAATAAATTCCAGAAAATCCCAAAAATTCCCAAATTTCACCACCTTGCTCAGAAAAATGTCCAGAACCCATTTGTGTCCTCCTTTCCTCCAAAATCATCCCAGATAAATTTCTAAAATTCCATTTGAAGGATTTATGCATTTTACTCCTTTTTAAATAGTTTATTTTTCCTCGCTTGATTAGTCTCAAGCTGGATTTAATTTGTTTATATGTTTGCGCTAGTGTCGGAGTCTCCGGAAGTTCAAGTGCAGTCCCAGGAGCCAGGAGGTTCTTCGTTCGAGCTAGCGGAAATCATTCGGATTGACAGCAAGTCCCAAATCCTTTGATCATATTGCAACCCATGATGTTTATTTATGTTAATATGCTATTTGCATTATGCTAATTGTGAAATGTTAGTTTGAAGTAAAATAAAATGTTTAGAATGACTTGTTATGTAGCTAGACCTACCACCGACAAATGCCCTGTTAAATTTGTTACCATGCCATTGAAACCCTAGAATTAATTACTTGATAATCTAGACAATTGTAGTATATTATTATCATGCAAAGTCTTACACTAATAAGGTTGTGGCTGTGGGCCAATAGAATTTGGAAAACCCGACTCTAAGGTAGGGTGGTATGGGACACCGTATCTTAGAGCGGAGAGTGCCGGTGTGCACATGGTAGGGTAAGGGTGAGTGGGAAACCACGAGACGGTCTTTGCCAAACTCTTACCTTAGGTTTGGAGTAGGGTACGGGTGAGTGGGAAACCGCGAGACGGTCTACGCCCACCGCTTACCTTAGTTTGGGTCGCGGGCCTGGCGAGGTTGCGGACCAGGTGAAAATATAAGGACTGAAACCCTTACGCTGAGCAAATGTCACAGTGATCGCTCAACCACAGGAGTTGACTTGTCAACACTTGTCGAATAGCTGCTCAACTCGATTGAAACTCTACAGGAGGTTTAGCAGTGAGGTTAGGCAAGCCGGGTTACGGGTGCCTAACAACGGTAGAGTTCACTCGAAGCGGACATCGTTTTCTCTTGTGTGTGTGGGAGCCAGACCCGAGTGAATTCTACCGGGTAGAGCCTATATAAAGAGTTGAGCAGTGAAACGACCTGGCTTTCTTGTCTCTTTAGCGGGAGTCAAGGGATCGTGTGGGTAAAGCTGAGCAAACTCTGCAGAGTCAAATAAATGGTATTCGAATACGCCGTGCTCCCGATTATTGGAGCTGTGTCACTTGGGTGATTCCAGCAGCAAAGCTTAAGTAGTTTTGTACATGATTTAACTTGATTAGTTGGTTAATGAACTCTTCATGAAAACCCCTGAGATCTTAAGAAGTAGTTTTTGGGCCGTCTTATTAAAATGATTGCAAATAAAACTGCATCCACTCAAAGTTAATAAGCCAAGTATACTCCCCTCCTTTGATGTACCGTGCATGTAATAAGTTAGGGTCCCTTTGGGACTTGCTGAGCCGGTTGGTTGGCTCACGGATTGCTTAATCATCTCTTTAGAGGATCAAGACGAAGGTGAAGGCCTCCCCGTCGAGGACGTCCCTGAGGGCCTCTTCTTCGACGAGGATCCGTGGCTTTAGGTCTTGCCGCTCTCGAAGCAGTTCCTGGAAGTCTTTTGTAATGTATTTATACTTTGGGCTTGCACGCCCCGCTGTCAAAACTAGATGTTAATCCTTATGTCAAATATATGCTGGACTTTTGTTGTTAGCATGCAATGGTATACTCTTGCGCGACACTCCATAACTGTTCATGCTTGAATAGTTACGGAATGCCGTGTCCGTACGCGCCCCTGGAAACGGGGGCGTTACAAGAAGTGGTATCAGAGCAGGCTCTTTGACCGTAGGTAAAGACCTAAGGCAGTCTAGGAAGCGATTTTATCGCAAAACTTAATTTAAGCTGTAAAAAGGGATTATGAAAAATATAAGTATTATTGCTGTCTTGTTCCTCTCTTGTTGCTACTTTCCTGTCTTAGTTTACTTCTGCTTAAGTTTTACTTTATGCAAAATGTTTACTGCTTTACTTGTCTAATTTCAAAATTTCGTTTCCGGCAGATGGTGCGCCTCGTCTTCTCCCGCCCCGACCGTAGGGATGGATGGCCCCGCAAGTTGTGGGAAATGCGACGATACCTCGGAGCGAGAGGAAACCACGGCCCAGTGTTCTACGCTGAGGGACAGTGTCACATCCCAAAAATTTGCTTTTTGGAAAAATTTAAATTCAAATAAAGTATTTTAAAGTAATTGGATTTTATTTGGCTTTTCTGGATTTTCTGGAATTTAAAACCTATTTTTAAAAAATTAAAAAGTAATTTAAAACATAAAAATTAAATACCAACAGTAGTTGGAAATAATTTTATTTAGTCCAAAATGTGTCCAGAAGCTTCTGTGAATTTTTCTGGAATTTTTGGAGGTATTTTCATATTTTTCTGAGGCCTAAATAATTACTTAGCATTTTCCGGAAATACAAAATCAAAATCAAAAATAAAAATTCCTCCCTTCCCCTCCGGGCGACACGTGGACGGCCCAGGACCGCCCACGTCGCCGCTGCGCTAATCCCGGCCGCCCCTCCCCTTCCCTCGCTGCCTAGCGGGCCCGGCCCGTCAGCCGGCGGCCCCACCTTCCCCTCCTCCTCGCCCGACGCGTGGACGGCTCGGATGAGCCGCGTCTTCACGCCCGGCCTAAATCCACCGTTCCCTCCCACTTAAGCCATCCCGCCGTCCGATTTTTCCCTCCAAGCCACGCGGCTGCAATCCGCGCTGTTCGCGCCCCGTCCCTCTCCTCTCACTGACTGCGGGCCCCGCCTGTCAGGTTCTTCGTCCCCGCGCGGACGCCGGCCTCTCCCTCCTCTTTCTCTCTCCCCCGAAGAAATCGGCGACCGAATCCTACCCGAACTCTATCTCTTTCTTCGATTCATTCAGGGATTTGAATTCGCTGGGAGATAAGCTCCTTATCCCCTAAAAGCTCGGACTCCGCGTCGCCTCCGATGGCTTATCTCTAGTTTAAATCGAGCACCGGCCGTCGACTTCGATGAGGAATCCCCGCTGCCTCATCCCTCCCCGAGCCCTATAAATACCCCCATCAGCCTCCTCTTTCACCGCACCACCTCCTCCGCTCTTCCCCTCTCGCTTTTCCGAGCCCGAGCGCCCCGCACCGAGAGTTCCCCGTGCGCCCACGGTAAGTACTCCGGCGAGCAATCGCCGCCGCCTCGGTGATCCCCGGAGCTCGCCGTCGCCACCCCGAGCTTCCTCACGCCCAGGCGAACCTCCCCAGCACCTCGGCCGTCCCTTCTCGTCGCCGGAGAAGCAATGTCAGACCTACCTTTTATGCCAGGGTGAATCATGTGTCTGCAGAAGACGCCGCTGGAGCAAGTGACATCATTGCTGGTATGTTCCCAATCAATTCCATACCTGCATTGATTTTATTTGACTCTGGTGCAACGCATTCATTTATTTCAAAGAGTTTTGCTGCAAGAAATCAGTTGCCTTCTGTTGCATTGCCAAGACCTTATGTGGTTGAAACCCCTGGGGTTTGGATGGAGTCCCACAGAGGGTGTGCGGGACTTAGCATAAAAATCCAAGGGGTAGACTTCAAAGCAGATTTACTGCAGCTAGACATGTCAGGGTTAGATGCTATCTTGGGCATGAATTGGCTAGCCAAAAACAAAGGCAAGGTAGACTGTGAGGCCAAAACAGTATCCCTAGTTAATCCTGAAGGACAAAGAGTGGTAGTTGAGACAGATCGAAAAGTGCTGAAAGATGCCAAGAAACGTATGATCAACATGATAGCAGCCACACCTGACCAAGTGCCGATAGTACAAGAGTATCCTGATGTATTCCCAGAAGAATTGCCAGGAAGACCCCCTGACAGACAAGTAGAACTTGCTATAGAATTGGTGCCTGGTACTAAGCCAATTGCCAAGCACCAATATAGAATGTCAGCCAGTGAGTTGAAAGAATTGAAGAAACAGCTAGATGAATTGTTAGAAAAAGAATTCATTCGACCAAGTGTTTCACCTTGGTCAGCCCCAGTTCTATTTGTGAAGAAGAAGAATGGAGAACTGAGGATGTGTGTTGATTACAGAGGTTTGAATGCTGTCACAATCAAGAACAAGTATCCCCTTCCAAGAATTGATGACCTGTTTGATCAACTCAAGGGAGCCAAAGTATTTTCTAAAATCGACTTGCGCTCGGGTTATCATCAACTTAAGATCCGAGAGCAAGATCGAGAGAAGACAACTTTCATTACCAGATATGGATTATTTGAGTTCACAGTCGTGCCATTTGGTTTAACCAATGCGCCAGCATATTTCATGAATCTTATGAACCTGGTGCATATGGACCAATTGGATCGATTCGTGATTGTTTTCATTGATGATATCCTGATATACTCCAAGAGTGAAGAAGAGCACAAACAGCATTTGCATATGGTACTGTCAAGATTGAGAGAACATCAATTGTATGCAAAGTTTGACAAGTGCAGTTTTTGGCTAAAAGAAGTCGCTTTCTTGGGTCATATCATATCTGAAGATGGAGTTAAAGTCGATCCAGAAAAGATTTCAGCGGTTATGGAATGGAAACAGCCTAAGACAGTGACTGAAGTGAGAAGCTTCCTAGGGTTGGCGGGTTATTATCGCCGATTCATAGAAGGCTTCTCAAGAATTTCTCGACCACTCACTCAGCTATTGAAGAAGGACAAGCCATTCACATGGACTGATGCATGCGAGGAAAGTTTTCAGATGTTAAAGACCAAGTTGACAACAACGCCAGTCTTGATATTGCCCAATCCAGAGAAAGAGTTCCAAATATATTGTGATGCCTCAAAGCAAGGTTTGGGATGTGTGCTTATGCAAGACGGAAAAGTTGTCGCTTATGCCTCAAGACAGTTGAAGCCGCATGAGGAGAATTACCCCACACACGATTTAGAACTAGCAGTCGTGGTGCATGCACTCAAAATTTGGCGGCACTACCTGCTGGGAAATCGTTGTGAGATGTTTTCAGATCACAAGAGTTTGAAGTACCTGTTCACACAGCCAGAATTGAATATGAGACAGCGCAGATGGCTAGAACTGATAAAGGACTATGATGTTGATCTCCAATATCACCCGGGCAAGGCCAATGTAGTTGCCAATGCCCTTAGCCGAAAGGCTCGTCCAAGCAAAGCTAGCAAATTGGAGTACCCACCAGAGTTGCAAAGAGACATAATCCGACTGAATTTGGTGATCACGGAACAGGGTGAAGAAGCAGCATTAGAGATTCAACCGCTACTGACAGATCAGATTAAAGCAGCACAGGATGAAGATGAAGAGATTCAAAAACTGAAAAAGGAAATTCAAGAAGAAGATTCATCCGAGTATGCGATAGATGAACATGGAATCCTTACTTTCCGTGGACGCTATTGTATACCCGACAAGAGGGAATTGAGAGAGTTGATACTATCCGAAGCTCATTCCTCACAATTCTCAATCCATCCAGGAAGCACCAAAATGTACCAAGACTTGAAGAAACAATATTGGTGGAACCGAATGAAGAAA
This sequence comes from Dendrocalamus latiflorus, assembly GCA_017311315.1. Taxonomy (NCBI): domain Eukaryota; kingdom Viridiplantae; phylum Streptophyta; class Magnoliopsida; order Poales; family Poaceae; genus Dendrocalamus; species Dendrocalamus latiflorus. The sequence goes on from CM029639.1 coordinate 14,030,373, forward strand.
GAAGTGGCAGAGTACGTAGCTAAATGTGACGTTTGCCAACAGATCAAGATAGACCATCAAAAACCATCGGGATTATTGCAGCCTTTGCCAATTCCCGAATGGAAATGGGATAGTATTGGAATGGATTTCATTACGGGACTTCCCAAGACTCGTGAGGGATATGATGCTATTTGGGTCATTGTTGATAGATTGACCAAAGTAGCTCATTTCCTCCCGATCAAGCAAACCTATGGGAAGGATAAGCTTGCCGAGCTGTATTTGACAAGAATTGTGACTCTACATGGAGTTCCGAAGAAAATTGTGTCAGATAGAGGAGCGCAGTTTACATCCAAGTTCTGGGAGAAATTACATGAAGCTATGGACACTGATTTGAATTTCAGTTCAGCATATCACCCTCAGACAGATGGTCAGACCGAGAGAACCAACCAGATATTGGAAGACATGCTGAGAGCTTGTGCTATTGTGTATGGAGCAGCGTGGAATACTTGCCTCCCGTTTGCTCAGTTCTCATATAACAATAGTTACCAAGCCAGCATCAAAATGGCACCATTTGAAGCACTTTATGGCAGAAAATGCAGGACCCACTGAATTGGACAGAAACCGGAGAACGACAACTTATTGGTCCCCAGATAGCTCAAGATGCAGAGGCACATGTCAGAATTGTTAGGGACAGGCTCAAGATGGCACAAGATCGACAGAAGAATTATGCAGATAACCGCAGGAAAGATTTGAGTTTTGAAGTTGGAGATTTTGTATACATCAAAGTCACACCCTTCAAGATAGTCACGAGATTTCTAAGTCAAAGGCAAACTAGCACCAAGATATGTGGGACCGTTCCAAATTATTGGAAGAGTTGGAGAGGTAGCTTATCAAGTGCAACTACCGCCCAACTTATCCAGAATACACAATGTGTTCCATGTATCTCAGCTTCGAAAGTGTCTACGACAGCCAACAGATGAAGTGCCACTGTCAGACATTGAATTACAGGATGATTGCACATATGCTGAAGAACCACTACAAATACTTGAGACTTCAGAAAAGGCAGCTCAGAAACAAGAATGTCAGATTTTGCAGAGTGCAGTGGAAGAATCATACAGCGGATGAGTCCACTTGGGAAAGAGAGTCAGACTTGCAACGAGATTTCCCAACTAACTCCCTGGACCAAGTTAATCTCGGGGTCGAGATTCTTTTAAGGGGGGTAGGTTGAAAAGTCCCTAAAATTTCAAAACCAAAAATTTCCTAATTTTTGCTGCATTTTTGAGTGAAATCTGGAAACTTTCCCTTTTTGGAAAGTCCCCCAAAAATCCGCTTTCCCTTTCTGGCCAGGCGCCTCCCCTTCTCCTTGGCGCCTCCTCCTTTTCCGCCTTCCCCGCCGCTCGGCACCCCCCTCCTCTCCCGCGGGCGTCTCCCTCCTTCCCGTTGGCGCCGCCCCCTCCTTTCCGCTTCTCCCCTCAGCCGCTGGCGCCCAGCCCCTCCCCGCCTTCGCCTCGCGCACACGCTAGAAATTTCCTAAGTGGTTGATTTTTCCAATTTCTAAAATCCCAGAAAATCCAAATAAATCCTAGAAAATTCCAGAAAATCCCAACAATTCCCAAATTTCACCACCTTGCTCAGAAAAATGTCCAGAACCCATTTGTGTCCTCCTTTCCTCCAAAATCATCCCAGATAAATTTCTAAAATTCCATTTGAAGGATTTATGCATTTTACTCCTTTTTAAATAGTTTATTTTTCCTCGCTTGATTAGTCTCAAGCTGGATTTAATTTGTTTATATGTTTACACCGACCACCACCGTCTTGAAGTTGACCTTGGACTAGTCGCCACCGGCCTCCTCGAACAGCATGATGGTGTTGGGCTTGCCGGCCTTGAGGAACGACCAGGGCGCACGTGGTGCCACCTGTGAGGCCCTAGCGTTATTATCCTTCGAATAACCGTATGGGACAAACGGATTACTATTTTCCTGATCAGTAGAACACTGCTTTGGCAAATAATAAGCCTTTACCAGAGTAACGCAGCAGAACAATAACAAAGATACTGTCCTCTTTATTACAGCAGTTGCCACATGGCTGAAGGTCTGGTTTTACAAAAGTAATAATAACAAAAGTCTGAGACTAATACCCCAGGGCTTCCCTGCCCGCTCCATTGGGCCTCCTACTCGTCCCAGCCGAAATATACGGGATCCACCTCACCTGGCTCCTCGTAGTCGTCATCCTCCTCTCCTGCCAGCTCGACAGAACCTGCTTCCCCCTCATCCTACTCGTAAGCTTCTTTGAGCGGATTGGAGTCTAACAAAGGAGGTTAATAGCAAGGGTGAGTACCACAGTACTCAGCAAGCATAATAGCAATAAATGCACTGATATACTCTCATGTCCTTAAGTCCAGATTCTAATTCCTTTATTCTGAAATTAATCTTACGAAAATAATTGATCTTCCCTTTTTAATTACCAAAACTATTTCTATTTTTCACCCAGTAAGGTACGATCCCTAGTGATCACCGTAGTCCACATTCCAGTGAACTGGCATGAATTCATGATTTTCTTAGCACTGTGCAGGCTTGTACCACTGTACCCAAAGCTGCTCTAAACCTTCTTAACTAGGTTCTTCCACACTGTCTTAGGTATGGAATCCAGTTCAGAGTACATAACCTTTCTCCGATTACGTTATTCCATCCACCAGCCCATCTATTATCCATCGGTGTACCAAGTCGCTCACTTAGGCTCCACCGACTTCCAATAGTGTTTGGTTGGACCGGCTCCCAGCCCAACACTCCACCTAACGCATATAGCGTCTGGGACTTACTCACTTTCAAACTTGCGTTACTGGTCCTGAGCTTCATCCATCTCTTTACTCACACATAAATACTTACCCTATGTGGTGGATTGGTTGACGTAACGGGATACTAATTTCTGCCCGTCCTAGACGGACAAATGGTTGGTACGATAAGTACGGTTCCCTATTCGAGTGAAAATGGGTAAATCCTTATATTATAACCCTCTGTAAAGAGGTCCGCTTAGCCTCTCTGCTTCCTTTCCCTGAACCTCTTTACCCACTATATACTTCTCTACTTGTGGGCCTGCTACTCCTCTCAGCAGTACCACGACTGTTCATTTCTTCTCTTACTTTCTTTATTTCTTTTTCTCCTTTTTTCTTTTCTCATCTTACTCATCATAACATCATAATTCTCTGATTTCTTTTTAAAACAATGGTTTTCATGCATTTAAATAGAGTTATCACTATTGCTAGAAATAACATATATTTTTAACATAACTAAGTGCATAGTCGAGAATGAGCTTGCCTGAACTGTAGTGTAATTCAGAACTGACGAAAATCGAATATGCTTCCCTGAGTGATGCTTGCTCAGATTCTGCAATTTTAATGCTAACTTACAACGAAATACTTACAATTACTAATTTTAGAAAAGAATTAAATAATTAGCTAAATGCCCCCTCTCTCTCTTTTAACTTATTTCTAGCTAGGAAATCTCATATCTATGTTTACGGAGCTCTTAGCAAGGTTTATTGCTATAACGAATTATATCAAGGAAATAGCAAAAGAGAAGAATATAGCCTCACAAATCTGGTCTTATGAGGCCTGCCTGACTTTCTGGCCTCACACGCATGGACACAACCCGACTGGGCTTGGTTCAAAAGCGGCCGGCAGCAGCGGTTCTCCTCCCCCTTTTCTTTACACCGCTGCCCCTTCCTCTCTTCATCCGCCGCCGTCTCTCACTTACTGCCCCTTCTCCTTCCCATCAAATCCCCCGCCGCCTCTCACGCCTTCTCACCGCGCCTCCTCACCGCGGCGGTTCCCCCTCTCTTCCTACCCCCAACCGGTTACCACTCCTTCCCCTACTCTATTTCCCCCCTCCCTCTACTCTACTCCATGACTCCCCTCTCTCTTACCCGGCCATGGCTCCCCTTCTTCTTCGGCTCGGATCCGGGTGGATCCGGTCCAGATCGATGGTTTTGCGGTGGATCTACTCCTACCGACTTTTCCTCGGGTGGATTTGAGGCTAAACTTCACCGGGCTTGAGGTTGCTTTGCGGTGGCTTGGGTTCCATGGCGTCTGGCCGCATCGGCTTCCGTGCTGGGGTCGGTCGACGGCGAACGAGCACTGGAACAACCCCGGTGCTAGCTTTCTTTCTCCAAGCATTTTGCATGCATTTTATTTACTCGTTTTAATCCTCTATTACTTGCTTTATTCTACCGTAATCGATGGTATACCTTAAGGCTTTGAGTAGCGGTACTAGTTGTTGGGGGAATGCTTTTGTCTTTGGCTACCCTCACTCTAGAGCGCGCTCGGCTATGAGGTGGCTGACGGTTACCATGGTGGCAGTGGTTTCTCCCGCTGTGTGGTTTGGCTCGGATATGTTCCCCAAAGAGGAAAGAAAAGAGCAAGGAGAGAAAGGATGGAACCTACTTGTTGGGTTGTTGGGCTGAAGAAGGAAAGTCGTGGGGTGATGGGGACCGCAAGTGATTCCACGTTGTCGCTGTCGGGAAAGAAAGTGTGGCTTGCCGCTTTTGCCGGAATGGGAGTCTTGCCTCGTGGTGGTCCCTGTTGACTTGTCCCTTGTTTGCTTGTCTTTGCTGGCTTGTGCTTGTCCTTGATGTGGTGCGTCTTCGTCTTCGTCTTCTTCTCCCCGTTCACTACCGCGAGCTCTAATCCACCTTCTGGCCTCCGGCCGAAGGTGCTACGCCACTGGTAAGGCTGGGGATGAACTCTGGGTGGCTCCAAACGAGATCCTCTGCAGTCGCCGTACACGACTGTAGAGAGAAGTCGCAGATCTGAGCCGTCAGATTGAAAAAGGCAGATCTGAGCCGTCCTTTTTCGATCGGACGGCTCAGATCCGCGACTTCTCTCTACAGTCGCGTACGGCGACTGCAGAGGATTCGTTTCCGGTGGCTCTCGATTGTGGACAGTCTGTTCTCTGGCTGTGTTTATTTGTGTGTGGTGTTACTTGGAAGATGCAGAGTATGGAGACTGGTTTTGAAGCGCTGGGGGAGGTGTTTTATGGCCCCTCCCTGCTGGCGCTGGCTTTGCCTGGCTGCAGCTGGCTGCTTCGATCTTATCCTCTCCAGTCTCCTGGGCCGAAGGTCTTTCGGTCAAAAGAGGGGACTGAGCACTGTTGTTTTGGAGTGGGCTGGCTGGAAAATTGATGTGGGCTGGTGGGCTGGAAATGAAGGAATTGCACTTGTGGGCTTTTGTGGGCTAAAAGCTTATATGTTGGGCTGTGAGCTGAAAAGAATGGGCTGAAAAATGCATGAGGTTTTTGGGCTAAGGTAAGGGTCGTGAGCTTTAACTTTTCTAAAATTGCCGAATAATGACGCCCACAGAGACGAGAGGTGCGGACCGGCCCGGGACGGTCTGGGAAGTCTTTAAGACGTTCTCGCAATGGCCCTAGTAGCTCAAGGGCACTGATGGTAATTCTTTATTTTATTTATTCTCTCTTGGATTGTTAGTTATCTAATTTCCTAATTTCATAAAAATATATTTGGTTTGATACTAACGGAAATCTATTTGCTGGCAAAAGGCAAGAAGACGCGCTTCAGCTTCTACGCCGAAGATCTTGCCGATACAGTTTTTATCTCTCTTTTTGTAAAAATAAACTTGCAAAAAAAAAGTAATTTGCTATTGTTGATGAAATGCAGAAATGTAATTTAGTTTTTTAAATCTTAATTGTAATGAAGTTTAATGGAATGCAATATATGTATTTGATTTACTGCTAATCACTTACTTAATTAGGGTATTAGATTTAGGGTTCTTTCACCACCTCTGGCCGATCTCGTGGCAGCCGCTCAGGCACTTCTCCTCGATGTCCCACGTCTCATCGGTGGAAGCCGTCCATGTCGCCGGCGGTGTAGCTCGGCCAGTAGCCCCCAGGTTGTTGCCGTTCACGTACGCCACGACCTTGTTCAGGCCGGCCAGGTCCACCACCACGGCCTCCGTGCCAACAGGAGCTTGGAACGTAGCCTACAGAGATAAGGAAAGCAAACAAAGTTCAGTGTCTAATCTGCAAAGAAATATTGGTGTATGTGTTGTATGCCAATGTATGTACCTTGTACCAAGTGAAGGGCCTGTTGATGGGGACGTTGCTCCATTTGAAGCCAGGCTTGTCCAGATGGACTTTCTTGTATTCACAAATAAGCCAGTCAAACACAAAACATACATAAGATTCAGATCAAGCTTATGGTAATCGTATGCATAGAACAGGCATGAAAAGCTAGCATATGAGAGGTAATCTATACTCTGCAGCCTGCAATAGTACATTGTAGGTCCAGGTGTACAGTGGGAGAGATCAATGGAGTAGCCGTCGGCGCCGACCAGCTTAACCGGTCCTCCAACAATGGCGATGGGCATTAGCTCGAAGGAAGCTCCGTAGTTCTGTTTTGACAGTAATAAACTTGTTTCAGCATACTTACATGACTGAAACGAAAGTGTTGAAATTTTTCCTTCCAAAGTTGTGAAAATCAAAACCTTGAGGCCGACTGTAGCACTGAGAGATGTAGTTCTTGCCGGCTTTCAGTGTCACTGGGGCCTGGAATTGGAAAATGTGGCCCGTTCACGGAATGCTGGTGTCCTGTGAATATATTGTTTTGGAACAGACATTAGCACTACTGTCCCGGCAAAAGGTTTATGTAATTCATAAGGTCAAGGTGGCGCTTCTGCCTTGCTGATTTGCAGCGAGATCAAATCGATCCATGATGATTTTGTGTGTGGCAATTCCTATGTCTTTCAAGTAGATGCAATTCATTTCTGTTTGTTCGCGCAATGCTTTCACATAACGAGCAAAATTCACAAAGTTTTGAGGGCACGTTCCATGAACTCACGATGATCTTGGACTCACATTCTACGTCCTTTTGGTTCAAATTTGCGTCATAAGTTGACAAAATAACACAACGTTTTTTAGGCCGATTCCAAGATTCTAACCAGGCTTTCGTTGGCCTTGACCCACAATCAACGCTGAGTAACTCAGCCTGAGTTGTTGAGAAGACGCAGACTAATAATCAATAGCATTTCATCCTCTTTCATCAGCACTAGTAAAATGGCAACCGCATCTAGTATCAAATCAAATCAAATGTTTGTGATCTGACAAGCACAACAAAATATCGCTGAATATGCACGAAAATGGTGCTGACGGCTGGCCCAACTCTCTTTGGTGTCCCCTTTGTGGAACGGAACATGAAACAGTCAAGCACCTCCTGCTTGGATGCGTTTTTGCGAAGCAGGTTTGGTCGAGGGTGGCAGATTGGCTTTCTATACCGCGCGTCAACTTCCCCTGCCGGAATACTTCCTTGGCGCTTGAGCAACAGAAAGATGGAAGGAACAGAAATAGTTGCATTTTTTATCAGTGCTACCATACTGTCCAGCACGTCTTTGATCAAATCCGTGAAAATGTGCAGTGTCGAGCCGTCGTAGCCTTTCAGTGACTCCTATTAATTTCGTTCTCTGCTTTCGCCATTGGTGCGTTGTTCCACTAGCATTGTAACCTAAGGTCCTGGTCGTCCAAATGGCTTCGAACTGGTTGTTGTGACTGCTTATCTTCATCAATAAAGTTTGGGCAGAGCTCCAGCCGTGTAAGCTCTAAAAAAAATTATCGCTGAATGATTGGAAATCTAAAATGCGGCAAAGATAATTTGGGATTCTCAGTACGGAATGAGATGTTCGATCCTAAAATTTATGAATTGAGTAAATTGCATATCATGTGATATGGTGTCAGTGTTAAGTTAACGGTTTTGCTAGACATGGTGATTTGTGCAAAAGAGGTCAATATGCCTGGTGTAAATTTGGGGTTATTAAGATGCTAAATTGATAGGAGGCTATATCAGGGTGTAGTTAACATTATCACCATGGAATAAACTAGTGCATGTCTTGTAAAGCTACTGTGGAGCCAGGAGCAAATTTGATATGCAAAATTACCTACAAATTTGAAAAGAAAAGGCAGTTCCCTATGGTGTGCATGCAGTATTTTGACATTTTGTGAATGAAAAGATGTCAATTGTGCCATTCATACTTGTTATGCAAAGGCATCCAATGCAAGAGTCCCTTCCTTCTGTCCTAGTTTGGTCTTGCATACTACTTCTCGGTTCCGAACTTCCGACTTTTAAGTCATTGACGATGTTATTGCTATGTGAAAAATGCAGCAAATTGCATTACCTGCCTCAATGATCTAAATCGGACATCGGTCATATGTAAATTCTAACCTCTGTTGAGTAAGCCATTGGCAGTGGGAGGTATTAAATTATTACTGAGCTTGTTGACATGGCTACAAATATGTTTTTTTTCTTCACCACTATAGCTTGAATACAATGAAAGTATGTTAAATTATCCCTTACAAGCATATTTATCGCAGATAATTATTACAGTATACAACTGACATGGGCTTGCAAATATACATGACATACTCTCGTCTGAAAGCAAGATAAACTACATGACATACTCTCGTATAAAGTGAACCACATAACATAATATTTCATAGAAAATATATGGTAACTCAGATGATTCCTACGAACTAGGAAGCACTCGACTGTGTTACTGCAGTTAGCGTGGCAAACTGGCTGAGGACAAAAATTCTTGCTCTAGGCTGTAGCAACTGGAGATGGCTTCAGGTCTTAAATCACCAGCATTGACTGAACTGATTTGTGCCTGGGAGTAACCAGCCTTTGGGCATAAAAAGGGTTCAATCTCTCCATCACTTCTTGGCAGAAGTTGAAATTTTCTCAGCCTCTTAGTTCTCAGAAACTGCAACCTCATCTCGACTTCTTTCATAGTAGGTCTGTCTCCTCCCTTGAGTCTCAAGCATTCTTTTGTAAGCAAGGCAATATCATCAATCTCTTCCTGGTTTGCCTCTTCGACAACCTGAGAATCCATTATTTCCATGAGAGCTCCCTGTTGAAGTCCTTCAACGAAATAATGAGACAAGCTTTGTTTTGCACCTAGATCATTGATAAAAATTGGCTTCTTTCTTGTCAAAAGTTCCACAAGTATGACCCCAAAACTATATACATCGCTCTTTTCAGTTAGTTGGCCAGTATGGTAATACTCTGGATCTAGGTAACCGAATGTTCCTTGGACAATAGTAACCACATGAGTCTCATCGAGTGAAACAGATCTTGAAGCACCAAAGTCGGAAACCTTTGTGGTGAAGCTGCCATCTAGGAGTATGTTGGAAGATTTCACGTCTCTATGGAAAATTGGTATTGCAGCAGCTGAGTGCAGATAAGCAAGTGCCCCTGCTGCTTCCACAGCAATCCTCATGCGATCATCCCATGATAGCAAGCATTTAACAGTAACATCTATGTGAAGAAGGTCGTACAATGTGCCATTTGATATGAATTCATACACCAACAAGGGCACCTCAGATTCGAGACAACATCCAAATAGCTTGACCACATTGCGGTGGATGATTTGAGACAAGATAGCAACCTCGTTGATGAATTGGTCTATCTCGGTTTGCTCCATAATTTTGGATTTTTTAATAGCCACCACCTGTTGATTAGAGATAATCCCTTTGTAAACTGTACCATGTCCTCCACTGCCAAGAACACGAGTGGCATCAAAGTTGTTGGTCGCCTCCTCCAGTTCCTCTAAGGAGAATATCTTTGTTTTGTTTGTGGTGCTTTCATCTAAGATCAGTTGCTCCAATAGTAAACCATGATTTTTCTTGAAGTATGCTCTTCGGATTCTCTTTTGGATGCCTTGCTTCCACTTATTGACGAGTAAAATTGCACCCAATACAATAATTATGGAGCAAATGCCACAACCAATTCCAATTGCAATACCTACACCCACTTGCAGTCATGAAAACAATGCACTGTGTGAATTGTATTTGCAATGAAAGGATTGGGCATGACTTGCCTAGAAGAAGGTTGTGTTGCATTGTTGGATGAAATTCTTTCCCATGAGGGCAATTTGCAATACCTCACAGAATGTGGCATGCCTTGTGTGAGGTTGCATATTTATCATTAGTCTTATCAATTTTAGATATGTCCTAAGTAGACATGTTCAACTCCTAGGCTGGGTCAAGAAAAGTCTGGCCTCTCATAGCAGGCTTGAGCCCGGCCCGACCGACATAGGCTAGGCCCAAAGCCCAAAAATCCATTTTTAATAAAATATTATTATTCAATTCTTTTTTAGTATAAAATATTATTATTTAATCCATATATTGAATAAAATATTAATATTTATTAATTATTAATGGCATAGTGCTTCGGGTTGAACCTACGGGCCAAAAATCTAGGCCCGAGCCTAGCCTGATGTTGAGACTGACCTAGGCCTATCCCATACCCTGAAAAGTCATCTCAAGCTTAGGCTGGGCAGGCTGGCCACCCATGAGTAGGCCTAGTCCTAAGTAGGGTGCACTCGGCCATGCATGCAGTAAGTGTGTGTATGGTGGTGTGTGCACAAGTGCTGTTGCATGCGTTTTGTGAATTGTAACTACAATGAAGGGATTGGATATGACTTGCCTAAAATAAGAGTGTGTTGCTTTGCTGACATCACACACTTCCTTCTTGTTTGATCAAACTGTTTTCCATGAGGGCAGTTTGTGCAAGTATAGCCTCCGTCAAAATTGTGACATACGCCACTGCAAGAATTTGGCAATAAGCACTCGTCGATGTCTGCAAATAATAGGAAAGTAAGCAGTCAGCACCCATTGATTCCTACATATCACCTGCACAGACACGGAGGGGGGGGGGGGCGGGGAGTACCTTTACAGCCATCTTGGATGTATGGATTTCCTTGAAAGCCGTCAGAACAATTGCAGCGGTAGCCAAGCTGTATTTTCCCATGGGTGACATGAAGGCAATCGCTGTGCACACTGCGGCATGCATACGTATCATTATGTTGCCTAGCTATTCCACAAGTTAAATTTGTAACAGCCCACCACATCTGCATGTCATATTCTCGTGATAAGTAAAAAAGATCATCCAGAAAATTATTGTCTTGCTCCTCCTCCGTACCGTCTTTGGTGACCGTTACGGACCCTTCGATGCCGAATTCTGTATCGTTCAGAATGTTTCTTACACTCAAATAACCATCGCCCACTGATACATTATTCACATGATATGTTAAGCCTCCCCGGTCAAGGACGGCGAACTTCTCCTTTGTACAGTTAAGTCGGAACTTTTCAAGAGCATAACAACCTTCTTCAAGCCCGAAAGGAAAAGGAATGCTCGTGTTTCCACAAAGTCTTGAGCAGTTTTCTTTAGGATTTGGATCGTAACCTGCTTGAGGATTTAAAAAAGGGGAGTACCAGCTCTTGTTAGATCGTGAGACTTATGTGTGCATATATCCTTCAGTCAGTATAAGCAAGAAAAATGCATAGGCATGACGTTTAACGTGTACCATTGAAAAGCGAACTCTCCATAAGTTCACATGTCTTGGGAATATTTGGAGAAATTTTTAATCTTTATTGAACTAAATGTATCAAAAGACAACCGTATTAATTGAAAGTGCTGGATTCCCTCATATTAATTTCTAGCAAGAAATTCATGTCAATTAGGAGGAAATACGAATATATGATCCAATCCTTGAAACTGATTACATGCGGCTCGATATTTTCTATGTTTACTTATCTAACTAACTGAAAGAAAAAAGAACAGATCTATTTCATTTATTTTTTTCAAGGAACAACTACTTCATTTATATGCGAATCCCAATCGTAACTAGTTGATTTATCCTATGTTATACCATTTCTTATTTTTAATGACTTATCTCATAAACTACCCTAATCATGAACACGCATATGTTTTTTTGAATTCAATGCAGGGTGCAGACTAATATTCGGAGGCGAGACTACATATTTGCTCAAACAGGGCAAATTCTTGGCTCAGATGAAAAATTCATACCTTGGCAGTTGGCACATGATAAAAGAGTAAAATTTTTTTTGTAATATTTCTATAGTTTTGTATATAGAAATATAGCTGAAGAAAGGGCTCAATAAATTTGCCTGAGTACAAACTTTTGTGACTCATGAAGGAATCTTATGACTAAAGATATTTATTCGATTCGTTTCACCTTGTTTGCAGCCGTCGATAATGTAAGGATTTCCACCATCGGTGCAGTAGCAGGAGTAACCTGTTGATTGATTTTGGCAATAGCTCTTGGTGCTGCAAGCATAGGTTTCTTTATTCGTTAGTGCCCTTTGACAGCTTGGTTGGTCCATGACAGCGACTTGGAGCCACGCATCTTCAACATTGCTTGCATTTATCCAACTTGAGAAAAGATCGCTTGTATGAAAATTATATTGATCATCATTCGACAAGAAAACCTTGATATGAGACATAATGAGATTTGATTGTGGTACGATCCCATCAGGACGGGCAAGTGTTAACCGAAAGCCTCGCAAATCCCTTCTAATGTTGATGGCGCAGCAGCCCATGCCATTACAAGAGCCCCGCGATGCATAACCCCCATCTGCTTCCTTCTCCATGGTCGCTCGGTCGTTGATGCATATAGTCATGCAAGAACCGACGGTGTCATTCGTACCATGATCGAACAAGTACACCTCCAAACCGCAGCCAATGATGTACAAGTTGTCTCCTGCTGCGATAGCAAAGCCTTCAACAGGGGATTCCCAGGACATGCTGTAGGTATTGGTGCCTGGTCTCATGGTAATGTTGAAGCCAATCGGAGAGCTAGCTGAGTCAATATCTAGGGCACTGATCTGAGTAGTACTGCTTCCCAAATAGAGCCTCGGAGGCTTGGTGGTGGTGTTGCAGATGAGCTCGAAGCCTTGGCGGAAGCAGCCAGGTCCTATCCCGAAGGGGTAGGAGATGCCGTCGACGTCTCCACAGCTTGAGGGGCAGTGTGCCAGGGAGTCTTTAGAAGGGATACTCATGATCCCTTCTCCGGCGACTCCTGACGCTCGCAGCACAACTCCCAAGCACATCAGCACGAGCGACATGCTAACTATCTCTGTGATGGAGCACATCGTTATGGTTGATACTGGAATTCGATGCTATGGGGGCACTATATATATTTAGGAGTATATTTAGGTGACTCCCGAGTCGATTTCCGGCCACCACCAGTAATTTGAAGGATGGCAACGGCTGAGTCGATTATTCTGGAATTCGAATAATGTTGTGAACTCGTTTGCTGGGGCCAGGCCGACTCGATCTCGCCAGCCCGCTTTTTGCGACTGAGTACATGCCTTCCCTGTCCTCCAGACCAACTTCGATTATCATGGTTAGACGTGACGTGCCACATGTATCGTCCAGTAGTTTGTCTGGTAGGAAAGATGTAGGAGCAGCATCCTAATCCTAGATTATCATGATTTAGATATTTAATATGATCTGCTATCGTACTAAATATAGATGGAGAAATAATGCTGTGGTGTGCTAGCTCGAAACGTGCCAAACTTACAACTCCCCCTAGTTACAAAAGAGATTTTTTATTTTATTTTTCCAAATCAACAAGATACTTGTTCGATCACTAAATTATCTTACTGTAGGACCGGACAGGCAACGGAGGGGGGGGGGTATGAATGGTGCCTAAAGATTTTTCCTCCAAATATTCACATATTCCTTTTTCTCCAGTAACTACAAAGCTATGAAGATTAGGATATAAGATCTACTGCAAAACAAATGAACACAGACCACTGTACGACCAGATCAGAGCACTGCGTGGTCAAATTACGACCACTCGGCGGAAGCACAACGTGGTCGAATACGACCACTCATAGAAATATCGCATGGTCGAAACAAACAATGTAGTCGGGACAGACAACGTGGTCAAAACCGATAACGTGGTCGAAACAGACTACGTGGTCGAAACACCAACGTGGTCGAAACCAACGCGGTCTCGCCAACGTGGTCGAAGCCAACGTGGTCGAAACCAACGTGGTCGAGCCAATGTGGTCGAAATGCCAATGTTATTGAAGACCAACGTGATCTCAAACTATGTGGTCGAAGACCATTGTGTGGTCGACACCATTGTAGTCGATGTCCCAAGTAGGCAGAAAAGTCGAGCGACCACACGACTTAAGATCATTGAGCGATAGAAGGTAAGTGTGGCTGAAAACGACTAGAAGTACCAGAGGAGGCACACGACTACCAGAACTGAAAACAAGAACAATGTGCGATTCTTTGCTCGTGGGAAGAGAGTAGCGAAAATGGCTTTGAGCACTATCCCACATGTCACAGCAAGCAATAGCACCGAAGATATTAAACTCAATAACGACAACGTGATTGAAGCTTACACCGTGGTCGTAAACCCGACAACGTGGTTGATAGCTTGCACAGTGGTTGTAAATTCGACCACTCGACCGAAGAACAACTTGGTTGGAAATCGAATATCAAACATAAGTCACTGTAGTCGATAACCACCAATATCAAGACAAACGAGACCGAAAGATGAGTGCAGTCGGAACCAACGTGGTCATAAGCCAATGGCATGGTCGAACGATCATCGTGGTTGAAGACCGACTAGCACTTGTAACCAACTGCGGTCGTAAAACAACTCGTAAGACAGTGGGGGCACACAACCATGAGATCTACGACCATCAAGCAATTGGAAACCAGTGCGAATGAAAACAAATGATATAAGTCTTGACCGGTCAAAAGAGAAGCGGTCGAAGAATATAACATGGTCGTAAGCTTCTCGGCAAAACAGAGGAGGCCAGCGAAGCGCACGACTGCAAGAACCAAACTTCAAATAACTTTCGATTAAGAGTTCAACTGGCCATGAAACATTGCACACAACACGGTTAGGGTCTCAAGAGGTTGCTCTGATTTTTAATTCAAAACTTAGCAACCAAAATGAGAGTTTGACTAGATTTCACTGAGAACGCCCAAAACCAAATCTGAGAGAGTAACAAAACCGCTTGTGGGTCTAGGGTAGCCAAGATGGCTTGGAGTACAACCCACATGTCACTGCGATCCAGAAATAGCCAAGAACACAGAGAGAAGGAGGAACCGAAAAGAAATCAAATCAAGCCGAGCAAACTCAAATAAAAGAGATACACAAGCCACATAGTCTAAGATAGATGTATTGCTTAGATGAATGATTTCACATACACTCCCCTCGGGAGGACCAGACTCTAATCCCTAGAGCCAACACATACTCTCAACAACCACTCCCCTCGGGAGGACAAGCTCTAACCCTAGAGCTACACCCACTCTTAGATAGACTCCCATGGGAGGGAGAGGTGGCAGCCGCTAAGGCTCACCCGACCAACTCTCTAAAAAACTCTTGCCTCCCCTCTCCCTTTTATAGGTCACACGCGAACCTAGACCTAATGGATCCACCATTAGTCCACACTGGGGATTACCCGTTAACCCCACCTAACACCGGGTTTTACACACGTGCACACTCGCGACAACCCTTTAACGCCGACAAGACCTAGCTGCTTTAACAGACCAGCTCCCCTTTTGCAGGCCTTGAGTCAATTCACCGAATTGCCCGTCAAGCACCTTCCCAGAAGCTTCCTGTTCTCACACGATTGCACCTGGCTTCCGACCGACTAGACCTCAACTCCTCCCTGAGCCTAGTCCCGGTCCACTCGTTGCACACGACCACACCCGGTATCCTGACCGTCTGGACCTCGACTCCTCCCTGAGCCTAGTCCCGGTCCACCTCGCCATTGCCCGTCATATTCACTTCCGGCAGCTCCAGCTCCGGTTCCTCGTCGTCCCGGCTTGCAACCACCTCACTAGCCTCGATCATCTTCGGCATTTCCCTGACCGTTCTAGACCTCAACACCTCCTGTGCCTAGTCTCAGTCCTCCTACGCCTCACTATGACCTAGCTCCGAAGTCTTGCAACCACACAGACAAGCAAACCATCACATAGCATCGCACCAGACATACAGATAATCAAGTAGCACAACCACTAGTCTTACACCACCTACGAGTACTCAGATGCACAAGAAATAAGGTACTCATAGCTCATAAGGTTCCTTCAGCAGCCTATGACCACACATAAGGCTGCTACGACCATCGAGACACAAGCTACGACCTCTTAGAGCAGACCGCTCAAACTTACGACCGCTCAAGCAGAGCCCTACGACCACTGTAAACAATCAGCAAAAGCTACGACCACCGACTGCAGCGGTCGAAGCAACCGACCACCGACCGCAGCGTGGAAGCTTCGACTACCGACCACAGCGGTCGAAGCTACGACCACTGACCGTAGCGGTCGAAGCTACCGACCACCGCCAGTCAAAGCGTTCGACTACAAAGCCGTAAGACCAACTACGATTACCAAGTACCGACTACGATTACCAAGTCGTAAATGCCACTTTCGACCACATGGTCGTAAGACTGACTGCTGACCACACAAAGCAGTAAGTCGGAGGCCAAGGTCGTAGACAAAATAGCAAGGGCACTAGAACTCAGACAGAGAGCCAGCAGCTGCTCAAACCTCAAAAACCAAACTCAAACTCTCTAGATCAAGAGTCAATTACTCATCACAACCATGGGGTGACCTCCACATGGTCTCACAATCTCCCCCTTGATGAGTATATTGACAAACACCGAAAAGGCATGAAGATGAGTTTGTTTTTTAAAAAGAAAAGCAAAAGCCACACATGGTCTAAAAGAAGTGAAGATGGAACTCATGACCAATTTGACATAGAGTGAAATGGAGCAAATAAAGAAAGATCAAGTTTTCTACAAAAGCTCCAAATCACACAAAAAAAGTCCAATCTTGCTCATGGTCCAAAGAAAAAAGCAACTGCTCAACATGACCATTTTCATAGCAAGATGACCAAGCATTCTCCCCTTTTAATGCCTTTTTTATCATTATCCCCCCTTTTGCACCCCTTAATGCCTTTTTCTCTATCATTCTCCCCTTTTGGCAATAGAGTCATCAAGATGCAAGGAAGAAGGTACAGCATGAATGAAATAAGGTGATTGAATTTGAATCATTTTAAGCATCAGGAGCCATGAAGATTATCCAAAGTGACTTTCCAAAAATCACACCAAGCCATAAAATGTGAAAGTGCTATCTATATCATGACAAACAATGTCTCGCCAAGTTAAAGCCAAATAAGTCATAATCTGAAATTAAATGGATTGTTTAACATGTCAAGTCACTCAAGATCATAATCTAGCTGAAGGTATCCAAAAATGAGTCAAGCCATGTCAATATTCTAAGTAGAACCAATAAGCTATAATTGAGTCAATTTAGTGTGCTACAAGTTCAAAAATGAGACATTTTGTTCAAGCACTAGATATCCCATGTAATTTACCACTTGTATAGCACTTATAGTTGAGCAAATTTTGCACATTTGGCATTTTCAGAAATTCATGGTTGGTTTCAACCATTTTTCACAAGATTTTTTGTTTTCATAGCTATGTGCTAGATCTCAAGCCTTATGCGACCACTCCAAGCAAGAAGCTTAAGGAAATGATCTTGGTCATCCAAAACTCCCATTGAGTTCATGCCTAGGGTAATGGCAAGCCATCTCATGAGAAAGAATTGGTGAGATCAGTTTTTTCGCACAAAAAATGTAGGTTCATATGTAAGTTACCTCCTCGTCGGTACGACACACAGATGATCGGCGGCTAGTATTATGACGCCATGCAGACTCGGTAGATTGCGATGGCCGGTAAGACTCGCTAGGTCGCGATGACCTAGTGGGTGAGCATGCTGCCCCCACTGGGTGGCTCATGTGCGCACTGTGATCCATGGAGCTGTCGTAGCTTAAGTTGTGCATTATTTTTTTGTCTGCTTTAGGATGAACTTCATAGTCTTCTGTAGGGCCGGTAGTGTCTCCGGACTATTGATGGCGGCGTCCAACGCACTTTTGATGTGTTGTGCCCGCTCCAACTGAAGTGGCATATGAAACAGGTTCAGTAACAAGCAGTACGAATTTATTGAATGGAACGATAAGATATTTGAACTATCTTACGCTATCATGCCACCACGAAGTGCTGTGGGGATCGATGGAGCAGTCCAGACATTCCTCGTGCGTGATGTGCTTGGGGTGATCTAGTGGAGGAATGGTTAGTCTGCTGCATGACCGGGGTACGTACCACTCCAGGTACTCGTCGTACGTCTGGACGTCATACGGACGCTGCTCCATGATGATATCGACGTGTGCCCTTTTCGTCCAAGCCGTTGTCCACTACTGCTGCATTGGTCACCAGTCTGTACCATGCTGACCAGCCCTCGATTGTCTGCATTTCCAGAATCATCAATGTTACATAGTAAGACATAGAAAGTGTACATAATATTCGGATGGAGTTTGACTCACCGGTGCATGGCATGCGGTAGGAACCTACTATCCAGAGGGGGCATGGCCTGGTGCAAACCCAACTGTCGCATCACATGCTGCATGAAATATACTGTCTAGGGACTCCATATGACGTCGCTGTCATGCAAGGACTCGAACTCGTTGTGCCACAGTAAGTAGCACCTCAACGGTTTGCCCTTCGCCCACAACAGATAGGCAGTAGTCCACCGAATGCCCATAGTGGGCCCGTCTATCAGGTCGACGAACTCGGCGAATGGGTGCACTGGCATCACGATTGTCGGCCATCCGACAGGGATGTGCTCCCAACTCCACAGCTGCAGGAGCACATAGCAGATGGCCAGGTTGGGGTACCAGTAGTAGTGCACTGGCAAGCGTCACATAACCCTCGATATGTGGTGCACAGAACCACTGATCCCTAGCTGTACCGAGGCATCACCCCGAACTTTGCGTCCACCAAAGACTTGGTGAGGCCAATAAATTCAGCGTTGCAAATATTGCCGTGTGTGGCTAAAAACATGCTCCAACAAAAGAGCTGGATAAGGAACACGATGAGGTGCGTCCTGACGACCTCCGGTGTTGCAACCTACGGGCACACACTGAAATCGTTAAGCCACATGCGGGGGACACCACATGCAATCTCCATGATAGGCTGACCGAACCAATTCGCCAACCTCTCCTTCCAGTCGGCTGGTGCAGGGGCTGGAACAAGTGCGTGACCCTCGAGAGGGAGACCGGTCAAGAACGCAACGTCCTTCAGAGTGACGGTCATCTCACCCCAACGAAAGTGGAATGTGTGCGTCTTGAGCCTCCACCTGTCCACCAGTGCCGCGAGCAGGCTACCATCGATGGTGAACTCGTGCCTGGTGGATACTAGCCTCGCAAAGGGCAACAAGCCTGTTGTCGGACCCCAGGTTTAGCAACCCAGAATCCTCTATGATTCCACCACACTATTCCCTGGATTAGTAGATAGTGCTCACAGATACATTGTTGTATACCAAAAACATATTATGCGGAAGCGTAGATAATACAATAATGACTTACTCATGGGCCGATCAGTTCGAAATCAATAAAATGTAGCAGCGGAAACTTCACTCAAGTGGGACCCTCAGGACTTGCCCACAGGCAGCCAACTGGGGTTCGCGACCTAGTTCTTGGCCTCTTCATCTTCCAACTCTTTCGATCCCCTTAAGACACCGTAGGGCTTAATCTTCTTTTTCTTCTTGACTGAATAATGGTAATTGAGTAACAGTGAGTACAACGGTACTCAGCAGGCCACCACACAGAATGCAAATAATAATAGATGCAAGGTTGTCAAGTGTGGCTTGAGGTTCTTTTATTTGCTTAAAGTGACATTTGCAATAATTATAATTAAAATTTCCTATAACTTAGCATTTTACAAACATGCTTTAAGGAGTTTGAAATTGTGCAGTATTTATAGTGGTGTAGGTTCTATCCACCGATTACATGGTTCCATCCACCTATGCTAGATTTTGATCATTAGGTTACTTCCACCTTATTGTCAACATTGGAGTACATCCCTCCAGGAAAATTTCCAAAGTTACGTTTACATCTGCCTGACAGTTTTCTTCCCACCCTCAAAAGCTTTGAAATAGAACTAACTTGAGGAAGATTTCCACGTCCGTCCTTGACCGTGGGCACGGCTATTTGAATAGTTTATACTCTGCAGAAACTGTACATCTTTACCCACAAGAGACAATCAGCTCGATGGTCCCACATGATTCCTTGGACACGTAGATCGAGAAATTGCCACGAGGCCTTTACAATACCTCGCCCTTTAGCATCTCACTCCTACGGGGTTGCTCCTATAGGTTGTGCGGGATGTCCGCCACAGGTTAGCGCAGTCGGACTCCACTCTCCAAAATGCTAGCCTTGGCAACGTCACCTCTATCCAGTGTCCCATTCTATGCGAGGTTTTTATTACCCACCTACACCCATCTTCCGTGAGATGACTAGAGGGTCTAGTAAATTATTCAGCCAAGCCTACATTTTGCCAACTTGTGGTTGCACTGTTATACACGGAGGGGTCATCACAGGATTAAGTCCTTAATTTGTTTGGGCGGTCCATTCCACAAACCACAGGCCTTGTGTTACATCTACACCCACCACTCTTGCGCCCAGACAGGTATAGCAGATTTTGAGGGCTTTGAGAAGCATAAATTAAGTGTCACAAATTATCAGTCACTTACATCCTGTGACTGTCCGAAAACCAATTTCCATAATTAAAGATTGATGATCAGGGCCACTGGTGCCCTGGACTTGACAAGACTAGCATGGCATTTTAATATGACTTGTAGCTAGTAAAGTTATCATTAACATCTAGGGCGATAATGGTCAGGTGATTCAAATGTCAAGGAAAGGCATAGTAGTATTTAAAACATCAAATAGGCATGTAACTACCTTAAGCTTTGACATACATTTGCATAATAAAGTAAGCATGCAATTTTGATAATTTAAAGGAACATAATTTTGCATAAAATGTAGGATCAATATGATCAAAGTGATGACCTGCCATGGCCTTGATCTTACTCAAAGCCTTCTCAGTCGATTATTTGGATTATTGATCTTCGTCTCTTTCCATGTCTTGATCCTGCTCGAACTTGTCATCCCTTCGTGGCTCCAGTGACTAATTACATGACTAACAACTGACAAATCCAACAAATCCAGCAAAAGTCCAAATAATTTTAATTGAGTTTATTTATGATTTGCTTATGATTAAGGGTGTGTAGTGAGTTGCAGGATAGAGACAGGGTCAAATGAATTTTTGGGTGGAAGAGAAGTATGGAGTAACTTCACTGGGAAAGGATATAAAGGAAGGATCGGTGTTGAGGGAATATTCACGAGAATATCCCGCTTTTAGATCGGAACGTGGTTAGACAAAGCCGATTGCAAGATACCGAGGCTCGAGTTTGCTTCAATTAAATTTTTATTTATTAAGGAAGTTCCATGGGTTAGACAAGACATATGGATGGATGGGAGAGATTAACCGGGATACTGACAAAAAGATTACTAGTGTTCTAATTATTTTGAGAATGTTTTAAACAGGTATGAGGTAACCCTTGATTTAAATCTTGACATCTTACAGGTAAATGTGGGAGTATTTTCCAACAATTATTTTAAGTACTATTTACATAATGGTCTCATGATTTTTAGAGATGAGCAGTTTATATTTATGGTTTTGTGTGGCATAAACTTGCTAAATTAATTTACTCATATATGATAATTAACCCAATATTAAATCTTAAATAAATTTATTAGCTTCCATGGATTACTTTCAAATTTTCCTCAGTTTCATTAATTGAATTGGTTAAATATGGGAGGAAGGTAAAACAAAGTAAGGAAAAACAAAAAGAAGGAAAGAGAATGCGTAGTGTGGATTCGAACTCGCGACCTGTGGCTGAGAGTTTAACGCGCGCTTGGCTAGCCAAATGGGCGGAGGCCCTGGGCTGATGAAACGGGTGCTTACAAACTAGAAGAGTTGGGCCAGATGGGGTCAAAACAGAGGAGGCTTCGGCGGCGTTACCGCGAGGGGTGGCTGGGGAGGCGTCGGTGATGGCCAAAATGGGACCCCGTGGAGAAGGGGAAGCCCCTGGGGGTAGCAACTCCGGTCGGAGGGCACTGTGGCGAGCTGGCAGTGGTGGAGAGTGGACGGCGGGGGAGGCCGTTAATGGCGACGGCGGTCGGAGGGGGAGGGGAGAAATAGGGGGAAATGAGGTTGAGTGGGTCGTGGGGAATCTTACCATGTCGCCCATGGTGGCAGGGGGGCGACGAGGAGTGCTAGCATCGGTGGCCGGCGGCGGCGCAGGCAGGGGCACGGTGCCGGTGAGCTGGGGTGAGGGAGGAGCTCCACCGACAGTTGGGGAAGCTCGAGGGCTACACGGTGATGCTCCACTCCGAAGCAATTGAGGAGCTTTGCGCCGAGTTGGAGACGGCGACAAAAATGGCGGTGGTGGCCAGAAGCGGGGAAGAGCGGCCGTGCGGCGAGCTGAGGGCGGCACAAAGGGAGAAGGAGGAAGGGGAGGAATGTGGTGCAGAAGGGAGGTCGGGTGGCTACTTAAAGCTAGAGGAGGGTCACGGGGGCACGTCGTGGTCGACCTGCTGCTGGAGACCAAGGTACAGAGTGATGGGATGGCGAGGGGATTGAAGTCGACAGCGCAAGACGACATGGCCAGTGAGATTCGCGGTGGGAACGCAACAAGGCCGAGCTTGCTGGGGTCAACGCCTCGAGCAAGCGCGAGTTCGTGGCACGATGTGGGGGCATCGGATTTCGGACATGCGTTGCTGGAAGTAGAGCGAGAGGGAGGAGGAAGAAGGAAAGAGGGGGAGGAGAAGGCGTCGGCTACAATGGTTGGGCCGGGACCAGGAGAAAGAGGAGGCAGGCTGGGTGGGCCGAGAAAGAAAGAGGGAAGCGGGCTAGCAGGAGAAAAAGAAATGGGCTGGGCCCAGAGGACTTTTGGAAATTTTAAGAATTTCTAAATTTTGGATTTTAGATTTAGGTTTTGCAACTAGGTTTTGAATTTGAAAACTTGGGTTGAATTTTTGGACTCGATAATTTAATTTTAAGTTTAATAAGTTTTGAAAGAAAAATTTTCAAATTTCAGAATCTGGGTTTCTGGATATGAAATTTTGATTTGAAGGATTTTACATTGGTTTTAGTTTCAATTCTTGGTTTTGGACATCCGGATTCCAAGTTTCTAGATTTTGAAATTTAAGGCTTCTAAGGGAATTTGGATTTTCTTAATTTGATTTTGAATCTTGGTTCTTAATCAAGATTTTGAGCAAGGAACCTAATCAAGAAATTTGAATAAACACCAAAATTTTTAAACAACACTGGAAAAACAAATAAAAGATTTTAAAATTTTCACAATTATAGTAATTCCCATTTTGGGATGTTGCACCTGTGGCCCGCAGGGTTGGGACGTAGCACTTGTCCAGCGCCCATGGATCCCTCCCACCCCGCAGCTGGAACGGCGAAGGGCCAGCCACGTCACCTGTCATCCATGTGTGGCAACGGTGTTTCTCATCGTACGAGTGTTCCAGAAACTCCGGTAGAGCCATACCTACCAGTACATAGGACAAACGAAATATTAGTGTGAACATTAATAATTACTTTATAATACAATTTACATTAATTATGACTAACTAAATAACAGTAATTATGACTATGGGAATATCGTCGAAAGCATGCTATAAAAAATTACTTGTCTGTTGGGAGAAATAATTAGCACTGCCACGTCCTCAATGACTTATGCACTGCCTTCTCCAAATAATTAGCGACACACTATTACTTTTGGGAGTACCTTGCAAGTAATGGGACAGGCAGAATATTAGTGCGAATATTCAGAATGACAACAACATACTACAAGTCAGTGATTACATGCGTGTGTGAATACTTCACTACTTACCGATAATTTGATTACTCATCCGAAAAAATGATGAGCCATTCATTACCGTCGTCCTTAGCACTAACTCATTACTTACCCTAATCTAACAAATTATGAATACTATATGTACACAAAAATAGAACAAACTATGTCTAAATTACTACGACATACTTACTTCGTAATACAAACTACATTAATCACGACTAACTAAATAACACTAATTGACTACGATTATGGGAATAACGTCAAAAGCATGTGATCAAAAATTACCTACATTTGCAGAGAAAAACTAGCACTGCCAATTTTGTGCTACGCACTAGCTTCTCGAACTAATGAGCTACGCACTCCCAATTTTCAGTAACGACCATGACAATGACCTTCTGCTATGAGCGACTGGGACACTGCATTCTCAAACTAATAAGCTATGCACTGGCCAGAGGTGCATATTTATGCCCGAGCGAAAGGATCCATTATCATGAGCAGCGCTTCGGGTGAGGGGGGACGACATTGTAACGATGACAAATGTGCAAACGAGGGAGTGGGCAAGGGGGACGACACTCAAATAATGACATTAGTACGAATGAGAGAGTACGTGAGAGGGGCACATATAGAGAGTCATAATTGTGTAAACCGGACAGCAACAAATAATAAATACAATGATTGCCCGACACATGGCACTACAAAAACATGCGTGACGATCGTTAAATTCATGATTAAGTTAACTCGAATAAACGTGGAAAATTCAGACCACATAAAATACCTAAAAAATTACAAAATAACTATTATTATATTGGGAGGCTTCACATAAAATTTGAAGTTTTTTTGGAGCTCGTTTGCTATATGTAAAAACTCGTAAAACTATTGAAATTTCATGAATTGTTTAGCAAAATTTACAACTGATAAAATTACCCAAAAATAAAAATGTGAGTTACATTGTGTTAGGAGGCTGTACGTAAATTTTGTAATTTTTTGAACTCATTTGGTGTATTTAAAAGTTCAAACAAATACTAAATGAAAAAAATTAGGCAGGTAGCCGGCCTAATTACCTGCCGCCCCCTCCCTAGACGGCAGGCTTGCCTGCCATCTGCCCTTCGGGTGGCAGGCTGCCTGCCATCTAGTGGGGGGACGGCAAGCGCCTACCACCAACGGCAGCGCTATGTGTCGCCTCCCGGGCGCAGTTGCCCGGCCCCCGGATGGCAGAAACGACATTTTTGTCAATACGCTTGGCATACTGCTATTTCGTAAATACGGTGTGAAATAGTGCCAAAAGTGGCTTTGGCTCCATTAAAACAAGTGTACTTCACTACATATAAATATCAAACCCCAATTGAAACTAGTGACTATTGAAAGAATCAAATATTTTTCATATACTATTAGCGCCCTAGCATACACCTTCGGGCCACTACTAGTTGTTGGAGACATATGTTAGATGTCAAATGCTATCAATAGAGTGCCCATGCATGGTAGGGGACTTTTTTAGGTACCCGTGCATTGCAACTGAAAATAAAGCCTGGTCAAAGGAGTTATACATTTTATGCTAGAGTTATACATTCATGCTCAAAGGAATAGAATAACCTGAACAACTCAACAAACCAAACATCTAATTCGGAACAGCCACATTCCAGATCTAGTTCTTTCCCTTTAATTGTGCTCACTACTTTCATACAGGAAATACACTATAACATCAGCAGTTTAAGACTTTCAAGTATTAGCTCTCTGCTTTCTTTATACCTAATTGATATGACCAGGTTTTCAAAGTTAGCCATTATGATTGAGCCATACTCTACGAAGCCTGCTTGGGTTCCAATAACTGCAGAACTAACTATGATGCATCAAATGCCACCAGTATATTGTGGCTCTCCACAAAATAATTTTCGTTCTTTGTAGTCATTACAGTGGCATGCTAATTCTTAGTGTCTATGAAGGTAGATTAATGAAAGGAAACTAGGATAAATGAATAGACCCCGTACTGAAGGCGTCTATTCAAGGGCAGGGTGCATGAAGTTCTGTCATTAGGAAAACCAAATATTTGTATGCAAATGTAATGAAGCATACCTTCATGAGCTTGGGATCATGCCTAAAAAATATCTTGGTCTCATAAGATCGGAAAGGCTGCTTCCTTTGCTCTAGAACTGCTCCAAAACATGAAAAATAAATAGCAGAAAATAAGTCAGCAGATTGTATGTATCACACAAACATATTGGCATCAACACTGACACTGCAAATTCAATGCCAGTAAAAACATTCTAACACTTTCCTAAATATAAAAAATATAGAAATGCATGTTTACATCTGCCACAATTTGCTCAGATATGTCATTAAGCATGGCGTTTACTCGTAGAACCTTTGGTGATGATAGGAAGTTAGCTCATCGGACAACCGGCCAGGTCCTCTCCGGCAGTAGGGCAACAACTGATCACCATACATCCCAATAGAATCCACCGTTAGCTCGCTGTGTGGCAATGATGGTGGTAGCATAAGTGGGGGTGGTATGACTGGCACGACAACCTCCTCCTTGTGCTGCTGTCGCTTCGCCGGCGGCTTTCGGTCTTTGAGCTGCCGGTGGCAGAACCACATCTGCAGCTGCCTGTCCGTCAACCTCAACTCCACCGACAGCTCTACCCGCAGTGTCTCGTTCGGATACAGATCATTTGCACTATCACAAACCAAACCAAATCCTCAGAAAAATCACACGCACATTTCGAACAATTATTTGCCAAAACGGACACGAACAGAAACCTAAAAAAATAATTCTCGAAAATCATCCGCAAACCTATATAGGTCTTCTCAAGAACCTCCAATTGGTAGGGCGTCTTCATCACGTGCTTCACCGCTATCTTCCTACCGGATACAGAGGCACTGGCTCCACCACTAGCGGGGGGCGCCGAGGCCAGGGAAGGGCTCTCTGGCTTCCCTACCTCGGTCGACGGGGTGGGAGGGGAGGAGGTGAAGCGATGGAGAGAGGAGGAAGAGGAGATGAGGAAGAAGGGGATGGCGACGGGGGTGGGAGAGGGGCGACGAACGAGGAGGAAGAGGAGATGGGGGAGAAGGGGGAAGGCGGTGGGGTGGGAGGGGAGCAGAGGAGGCAGTCAAAGGTGGAGGCTTCTAGGTCCCACTTTGGCAACCGTAGATTTGTTCTCCACCTCAAGAGGTAGCCATGGAGTAGGCGGGGTGGTCCTCAATGGTCTTCCTCTTGCATATCTATGGGCCGCTACCCTCAATACACCAGCTTTGGTTCTCAAGAAGGGATCTAGGGGGGAACATGGAGAGGACGATGGTGTCGGAGACGGCCGAGAGTGGTGGCGGGGGAGGACGGCCTAGAGGGTGCGCGAGAGGAGCGAGGGGAGCATCGGCGGCCAGATCCATCAGCGCCAGCCAGAGGTGGCAGGGAGAGCAAGGGTGATGTGAGGAGGAAGGGGAGAGGGAGTGCACACGAGAGAAAAGAGTGTGAGAGAGCATTGAGAGGGGGCAAGAGAGACGCAGAGAAGGAGGTGGCACCTGTGAGTGGCTAGTGAAGGGAATCGGGAAGGCGGCACGTTGTTGTCGGGCATTGGAGGGATCGGGAGGAGGAGCCTAGCTGCCGGATGGTTCCCACGCAAAAGATCCAACGATCCAAATTTGGTGGGGAAATTCCATGGTGATTTAGTCCCACATGACGGTAGCCAATTTTTCTGTGAGGAGGGAGAGGGGAAAGAGAACGTATGTACCACCAACTTCTCTTTTTTAAGTAGTAGAGATTAATAAAAATCAAATCTCGACATTAGGGGGAGAGAAATGCTCAAGATTCTGAATGTTGTGATATTTTTTGGAAGAAAAGATCTTTATTATTGAGATCCACACATTAGACAAGCTAAATTTGAGGTTTAGTTGATACTCTTATACACTAGAGCGTGAAGTCTGCCAGATAATTTTCAATATGTAGAGTAACTACAGTGTTTACTTGTAGAAAATGCATTGCTTAGGGTGGAATACTATTCGGATTTTTATATGGATTTTCAATATTTAATATGGTTATTGTCAGTTTAACTCAATGTGGAATTATTTATATTATTAAGACAAGTGATAGGAAATAATTTGATGCGGAATTTGACTCGAGGAATTAATACATGAGGTACTAAGGATGGCTATGCTAAAATTTGGTAGACATATTTATTGAGATCAAGTCTACTAGAATTTGATATGCATGCATATATTTAATTCAGGTATAGCATAGGGCGGAATAGCTGTGTTTGTTTTACAGGATCAGCTCTGTAGCCTGTTGACCCACATAATCATATTAGAATTGATCTCGTAAATAATCTGATCATGATTCATGACTCACATATGTGTGCTAGGGACTAATATATTTTAGACTCATTAAACTTGTCTGTCTGATCGTGGTTAGTAGCATGATTCATGAGTCTTACGGTGTACCGAAAATAGATGTGTCGCTTTATAACACCTAGAAATAGAGCCTATAAATAGACCCAACTCACTAGCTTCATAATGTAATTGTGAGCGGCTCTACAGAAAGGACAAAGAAATAAAGAATAAACTCAAAAAGTCCTTAAAGTCCTTACTCATGATTATATGTGGACTCCAAACCTTCTCCTCCCTAGCACTTGAAAAACCAAAGGTAAAGAATATACCACACAGCTTTTGCAAATAAAATCACTCTCTAGCCAATTTCAAGCCTCTTGTTGCAAAGGACATCATTGACAGAAACACCCAACAAGATGCAAAGAAAAGCTTACAAGGTTCCCTACTAATTGCCATGCTCAACATCAGTTAAGATCAAATATAGAGCCAACCTTGCTCTGATACCATTTGTAGGACTGGACAGGCAACAGAGGGGGGGTGAATGGTGCCTAAAGATTTTTCCTCCAAATATTCACATATTCCTTTTTCTCCAATAACTACAAAGCTATGAAGATTAGGAATGAGGTCTACTGAAAAACAGAGGAACACAGACCACTGTACGACCAGGTCAGAGCACTGTGTGGTTGAATTACGACCACTCGGCGGAAGCACAATGTGGTCGAATACGACCACTCACAGAAATATCACATGGTCGAAACAGACAACGTAGTCAGGACAGACAACGTGGTCGAAACCACCATGATCGTAACCACCGTGGTCAAACCAACGTGGTTGAAGCCAACGTGGTCGAACCAACGTGGTTGAAGCCAACGTGATCGAAACCAACATAGTCGAGCCAACGTGGTCGAAACCAACGTGGTCGAGTCAACATGGTCGTAACCAACGTGGTCATAACCAACCTGGAAGAAAAGATCTTTATTGTTGATATCCACATATTAGCCAAGCTAAATTTCAGGTTTAGTTGATACTCTTATACACTAAAAGCATGAAGTCTACCAGATAATTTTCAATATGTAGAGAAGTAACTGCAGTGTTTACTCGTAGAAAATGTGTTGCTTAGGGTGGAATACTGTTGGGATTTTTATATGGCTTTTCAATATTTAATATGGTTATTGTCAGTTTAACTCAATATGAAATTATTTATATTATTAATATAAGTGATAGGAAATAATTTGCTATGGAATTTAACTCGAGGAATTAGTACACGAGGTACCAAAGACAGCTATGCTGAAATTTGGTAGACATATTTATTTTAATCAAATGTACTAGAATTTGATATGCATGCATATATTTAATTCAGGTATAGCATAGGGCGGAATAGCTGTGTTTGGTTTACAGGATCGGCTCTGTAGCCTGTTGACCCACATGATCAGATTAGAATTGATCTCGTAAATAATCTGATCATGATTCATGACTCACATATGTGTATTAGTACTAGTATATTTTAGACTCATTAAATTGATCTGTCTGATCGTGGTTAGTAGCATAGTTCATGTCATACGGTGTACCGAAAACAGATATGTCGCTTTATAACATTTAGAAATAGAGTCTATAAATAGACCCAACTTGCTAGCTTCATAATGTAATTATGAGCGGCTCTATAGAAAGGACAAAGAAATAAAGAATAAGCTAAAAAAGCTCCATAAAATTAATTTAAGATTCACAAAAACCCATGTTGATATCGAGCCAACTCCAAGCGGCGCGCACCACGGTCGTCCGCGCGGATGGTCTCGTGCTAATGGTGCTCTCCTCGCCTCGGTCGGCCTGCCCCTTCACGCATCCTCTCACGACGTCTTACGCGGTCCAGTGCGTCTGTAGGGCAAAGACGCGTCTTCACCTCTCGGTCCAATGCGGGGTCAAGGTCCAGTGCGAGGTCAAGTCGTCACGTCCTCATCTCTCGGTCCTTCAGTCGGCGTGCGCGGCACGCGTGTCTCCTACTCTCCTTCGCATGGCGCACGGCACGGGTCGGGGAGGCAACGTGGCGTGTCTTCTTCGCCCAACGCTCGTGTAGTCACGCGGAAATTATAGTGCCCACGAAGTCACGATGCTGTCCTTCCCTCCGCCCAGTTAATAAGCAATGCCGTCCTTTGTTTAGCGTGTCCTTTGAACGGGAGGTAGTAGAACTGAACTTTTCTTTTATCAAATACACCACTCACACCATACATAAATTTTGAAGAGCAAGATTTATGTATTTCTCACAGAGAAGTACTACTCTGATGGTAAATATGTGCACTATAGTGTATTATAAATACAAAACCCAGTAGTATATTGTATCTGTTGTAGATTTTTGCTGTTTTAGCAAATATTTAAATCTAATTCCAACAGAAATTAGTATAATTAATGCACAATTCAGGCAGTGATTTTCACGAGGACGAAATGGTAGAAACTCAAAGGGGATATCGCACAGGCGTTTAAGGAGAGAATGGTCGCGAAAGGGACATGGGACGTGAAAGAAGCGAATAGCGAAGCGAATAGTATGTAGACAGAGATGGTAACTCACATTAAGAAGGTGATTACGAAGGTGCTTGGAGTAACCCGAGGGACAAGAGAAGAACCTAAAGACATATGGTGGTGGAACGAGGTACAAAGCAGCAAAAAAACAATGCGAAGAAAGCGGTGCGTGAGGCATGAGGCAAGGCATATGAGAAAATTTACCAGAAACTAAGTATAAAGGAGGGAGAGAAGGATGCCTACAAGATAGCTAAACTTCGAGAAAGGAAGACGGGAGATTTCAACCAAGTTAAATGCATCAAGGACGACAGTAATAGACTTTTGGTGAAAAACGAGAAGATCAATAATAGGTGGAGATGTTACTTCGACAAGTTGTTCAATCACGACAATGATGATAGTATGATTGAACTGGATGATGCTTTTGACGACACCGATAGGCGGTTTGTTCGAAGAATCCAAGAGTCGAAGGTAAGAGAGTCCTTAAAAAGAATGAAAGTAGGTAAGGCGCTGGGGCTTGATAACATCCCTACTGAGGTGTGGAAATGCTTAGGTGAAGTGGCAATTGTTTAACTAACTGATTTATTCAATAGAATTTTTAGATTGAACAAGATGCCAAACAAGTGGCAGAGGAACACATTAGTACCAATTTTTAAAAATAAAGAAGACATTCAAAGTTGTACTAATTATAGAGGAATTAAACTCATGAGATACACAATGAAGCTTTGGGAGCAAGTGATTAAGCATTGTTTAAGAAAAGTGACTAGCGTGACGACAAACCAATTTGGTTTTATGCCTGGGAGGTCGACCACGGAGGCGATTTTCTTGCTACGACAGTTGATGGAGAGGTATAAGGAGCAAAAAAAAGGACATTCACGTGGTGTTTATTGACTCACAAGCCTTCACGTGCTAGAATTGAAGGGTTTTAGACTTAGTAGGACTAAAACTGAGTATATGAGGTGTGATTTCAGTGGTGCTAGGGCAGATAATGGAGATATTAGACTGGACGGACAAGTAGTGCCTAAGTAGGACACGTTTCGTTATTTGGGATCGATGCTGCAGTGGGGCGGTGAGATTGATGAAGACGTGAGCCACAGGATAAGAGCGGAGTAGGTGAAATGGCGCCAAGCATCTGGTATCCTGTGTAACAAAAAAATCCCTCAAAAATTAAAAGGTAAGTTCTATAGGATGGTGATCAGACCCGCAATGCTATATGGAGCACAATGTTGGGCGACTAAAAGATAATATATACAGAAAATGAGTATAGAGGAGATGAGAATACTGCGGTGGATATGTGGTCACACAAGGTAGGATCGCATTCGCAATGATGATATACATGATAGAGTGGGGGTGTACCAATTAAAGAGAAGCTTGTCCAACATCGCTTGAGATGGTTTAGACTTTAGACATCTCCAACGGAGGCCTTCTGAGGCACCGGTACGTAGTGGAATTTTAAAATGTACTAAAAACGTAAGAAGAGGCAGAGGTCGACCAAGACTAACGTGGGAGGAAGCAGTTAAAAGGGACTTGAGGGATTGAAATGTATTTAAAAAATTAGCTTTGGATAGGAGCGTATGGAAGTTAGCGATCAACGTACCGCAACCATAAGGAAGTTAGATGCAATGTTTTAGGCTCTCTCGGCTCAGATAGCAGAATATACGACTTAGGGTTTTAGCATTGTAGGTTTTATTCTAATGCTCTCATCTCCTTAATGCTGAGAAAGTTTCATACCTAACCGATCCTAACTTATTTATGGCAAAAGGTTTTGTTGTTGTTGTTGTAAATATGCTTGTAAGGGATAATTTAAGATATTTTCATTGTATTTAAGCTACAGCGTGAAGAAAAAAACATATATGTGGCCTTGCCAACAAGCTCAGTAATAATTTAATACCTCCCATTGCCAATGGCTTACTCAATAGAGGTTAGCATTTACATCTGACTGATGCCCGATTTAGCTTCTTGAAACAAGTACAGCAGTTTGCTGAATTTTTCAATTTTTCACATAATAATAACATCGTCAATGACTTAAAGTCGGAATTAAGTTCAGGACCGAGTAGTAGTATGCAAGACCAAACCAGGACAGAAGGGACTCTTACATCGGATGTCTTTGCATAACAAGTATGAATGACGTAATTGACCTATTTTCATTCACAAAATGTCAAAATCCTGCATTCACACCATAGGGAACTCCCTTTTTTTAAAAATCTGTAGGTAATTTTGCATATCAGATTTGCTCCTGGCTCCACAGTAGCTTTACAAGACATGCACTAGTTTATTCCATGGTGGGTCATAAAAAATAGCTTATTCCATGGTGATACTGTTAACTCCACACTGATATGGCCTCCTATCAATCTAACATCTTAATAACCCCAAATTTACACCAGGAATATTGACCTCTTTTTGCACAAATCACGATGTCTAGCAAAACCGTTAACGTAACAGTGACACTATGGCACTTGATATGTAATTTACGCAATACATAAATTTTAGGATCGAACGTCTCATTCCATACTGAAAACCCCAAATTATCTTTGTCGCATTTTAGATTTCCAACTGTCAGCGATAATTCTTTTTAGAGCTAACACGGCAGGAGCTCTGCCCAAACTTTATTGAAGAAGAAAAGCAGTCACAATAACCAGTTCGTAGCCGTAGGCACGGCCAGGACCTTAGGTTACAATGGTAGAGGAACGACGCACCAATGGCCTAGCTGCCGGATGGTTCCCACGCGGAAGATCCAATGGTCCAAATTTGGTGCGGAAGTTCCATGGTGATTTGGTCCCACATGGCGGTAGCCAAATTTTCTGTGAGGGAGAGGGGAAACAGAATGTATGTACTACCAACTTCTCTTTTTAAATAGTAAAGATTAATAAAAATCAAATCTCAACATTAGGGGGAGAGAAATGCTCAAGATTCCGAATGTTGTGATATTTTCGTGGAAGAAAAGATCTTTATTATTGAGATCCACACATTAGCCAAGCTAAAATTGAGGTTTAGTTGATACTCTTATACATTAGAAGCGTGAAGTCTGCCAGATAATTTTCAACATGTAGAGGAGTAACTACTATGTTTACTTGTAGAAAATGCATCGCTTAGGGTGGGATACTGTTGTGATTTTTATATGGCTTTTCAATATTTAATATGGTTATTGTCAGTTTAACTCAATGTAGAATTATTTATATTATTAATACAAGTGATAGGAAATAATTTGATACTGAATTTAACTCGAGAAATTAATACATGAGGTACCAAGGACAGCTATGATCAGATTAGAATTGATCTTGTAAATAATTTGATTATGATTCATGACTCATATATGTGTACTAGGGACTAATATATTTTAAACTCATTAAACTGGTCTGTCTGATCGTGATTAGTAACATGGTTAATCTCCTACTCTCCATAAAAAACCCATAAAATTAATTTAAGATTCACAAAAAAAAACCCATGTTGATATCGGAGCCAACTCCAAGCGGCGCGCCCTACGGTCGTCCGCGCGGATGGTCGGCGTGCCCCTTAACGCATCCTCTCACGACGTCTTGCGCGGCCAAGGTCCAGTGCGGGTTCAAGTCGTCACGTCTGCGTCCGTAGGGCAAAGACGCGTCTTCACCTCTCGGTCCAGTGCGGGTTCAAGTCGTCACGTCTTCATCTCTCGGTCCTTCAGTCGGCGCGCGCGGCCCGCGCGGCCCGCGCGTCTCCTACTCTCCTTCGCATGGCGCACGGACGCGGAAATCATAGTGCCCACGAAGTCACGATGCTGTCCTTCCCTCCGCCCAGTTAATAAGCAATGCCGTCCTTTGATTAGCGTGTCCTTTGGACAGAAGGTAATAGAACTGGACTTTTCTTTTATCAAATACACCGCTCCCACCATACATAAATTTTGTATAGCAAGATTTATGTATTTCTCACAGAGAAGTACTACTCTGATAGTAAATATGTGCACTATAGTGTATTATAAATACAAAACCCAGTAGTATATTGTATCTGTTGTAGATTTTTGCGGTTTTAGCAAATATTTAAATTTAATTCCAGCAGAAATTAGTATAATTAATGCACAATTCAGCAGTAATTAATTGACAATATAAATATGTAAACATGTAGATCATCCATGTTGCCTTCTCACCTTTTGTCAATATTCTTCACTAATTAAATATGATAACTATGAATAAGACTTTGAGTTTATATGAAGATTCTCTTCTAAATGTCAAGAACAACATATACTGACAATGATCTAATGCCTCCTTTGATAGACAATCCAGAAATTAATAGTTTTAAGAAATTAAAAGGAATTCAACAGAACAACCTATTGCAGAAAGCAAATAGAGTTATCTAACAAATTTAACAATGTCCAGAAGACACAGTATAACATCAAATTTCCAAAAATATTTACAGAACTAACACTATTCAGGATCGACTAAAACAGAGGGTATTAAGAACCGGCTGACGGTAACAATTGCCAATGTAAATCAATTCAGATAGCTTAAGCCTAACATGGTTATCATCTTAATTTCTTAACATGACAGATATCCACATCAAGCAATAAAACCTAAGGCCTCATTCGTTGCATTCAATGTCTCGCATTACTAGACTAATTAACAGAAGGAAATTAACTAGTATAGCACACACTAAAGGTAGTGCAAAACTTAAAGCTGCACCAAATGTACTCACAGAGCTGATGGCAATCGAAGCCACGAGAAGAACAGAGCAAGGCACACATAAAGGTGTTGTCCCAGAAAACCAATTACCACATTGTGCAACGAATCACCAGACAAGGATTGACGGAGATACAATGTCCACTTTCGCAATTCGGGACACAACAAAATACGAAAACATGGTACAGGTAATGCCACATGAAACCACCAAAGTGCACTGCCAAGTGCACTCAAGAGCAACAAAAAGTAGTAGCCTTCTTTCTCCCTTAGATCAATTCCTTACCTTTGGGTTTCCCTTCAAAGCCCCACCGGATGACAGAGCACACGGGGACCCAAAGGGAAAGAGCTTCAAGAGGAGATGGCGCACAAGCTCCAAACATCCCCAAACCCGAAGACAAAAATATCAGTAGGAAAGAAACTAAAGAGGAACAATAGTTATATCGAGAGAGGGATACCCGAGGAAGAAGAGGAGGTGGCTTAAATAGAGGAGGCAGGGGGCTGCGGTGCGGTGGCTGCGAATGGCTAGCTTCAACGAGCTCGGGCCAGCCCACGCCTCCGGGCCGCCTCTCCAGTCGCCGCCCGAGTCGCCAGCCGCGAGAACAGCCGAGCTGCTAAGAGACAAGGAGGAGTTGCTGCGATTCGTCCATATCATTTCTAATACGCTGGCACTGTCAGCGATCCTTCCCACCCTTCAGCATGTTAACATTTGGAATCCAGGTTCTCGCTGCAATGTCCAAGGTGGCGAAGTTTTCGACCACCCTGAACCCCCGAAGCTCCCCACACCAAGCATGCAGTACCCTCTCCTTAAAGAAGTACTCCGACATGAAGTTCAAATGATCCATGCCCATGGTCCCGCATGCAGCGTGGACATGAGAGCATGACTTGTGTAACAACTTTAGCTTGTTGCACGTGCAGCTAAGTTTGTTTGCATGATCTCCAAGGCATACCTCGTGGGTAACAAGAGAACGAGTTATTCCAAATCCGGCTCTATCACGGAGTACCAAGTCGAAATGATGCTCCCTGTTGCCCATGACCTGCACTATGTGCAATTGACCCTTCTGTGCTTTCATATCCATGTATGCAGTAATTTTGGATGAATACAATGCTCGGGGATTTGCCGCATGAAGTGTCGCATTCGCTTGCCTCTCTCTGAAGTATCCAATTGTGCTGTGAAGAACACTTTCCACGATGGCAACAAGGGGTTGTGAACGAAGGCCCCTGAGAACCTAATTGTACACCTCTGCAAGGTTCATCGTCATTATGCCATACCTTGCACCGTCCGTGTCGTGCAACAGTGACCACTTCTCCAATAGTTCTCTCTCGATCCACTGCAAGAAGCATTTGATGTTTCGTGAGCTCCGCCTTCTTGGACCAGCTAGGTTAGGCTCATCGAGTGCGGCTAAACATTCCGGTTGTACCGCCCCAGGCATGACCAGCCCCTTGCTCCTCTTATCGACGTGCTTCTTGGTGTGCTCATCCAACAACGCCCATAAAGTATCAAATTTCCTCTGCTGGTTCTGCATAGCCAGCCTCTTGAATAGCTTCATCAAAGGCTGTTTCAAGAACTGCTTGAAAAGGTTAGTCCCTAAGTGATGAATGCACCACTTGTTCCTCATATCCGGCTAAGAAAAGGGCTCCTCGGGGTCTTCCTGAAGTTTTCTTATAGCCTTTATAATCCCGGCGTGGCGATCATGGATTACGCACACACCAGGATGAGTGCCAACAACTCCAACCCTGACATGTTTGAGAAACCACAACCAGCTTTCATAATTCTCACTTTCCACGAATGCGATAGTCAGCAGCAATATTTGGTTGTTGCCATCAACGCCTATGGCCGTCAGGATATGTACCTTGTATTTGCCTATCAAAAAGGTCCCGTCAACTGAGATCACCAGTAGCATGTGCTTGAATGCCTCGATGCAAGCACCAAATGCTAATAAGGCTCTCTACAACACCGCATATCCTGGTGGATTTGTGGATAGCTTGTCTTGCACAACGATATACATGCCCTGGTTCCTGTCCTGCAATACCTTAAGCATATGAGGAAGATTATCGTATGCCGTCTTGAAAGACCCAAAACGTTTTTCCAGCACCTTCTGCTTGACAAGCCATGCCTTCGCGTAGTTTATCTTGTACTTGAATTTTTTTCTTGATAGCTACCACGATATGCGTGGCCTCCATATCTTTCTTCTCCACTATCTCTCCGTACATCAAATTGGCTATAAAGACGGACGTTAGGTTACGATGCCTCGCCAAAACACTGTTAAGAACGCAAGAGTGCGGCTTTATCTTTGACACAATCCAGTGGGTCTTATACTTGGGTCTACATGTGTGCACCCTCCAAGGACAACCAACCTGCTCGCACTTCACGATATACTGCTCCTGGCTTGATTTCATGATACGAAATGTCCGCTGCATTGAAAGGGCCCACAGCTTGATGGCATCCTACAGTGCTGCCTTGTCAGCAAACATAAAATGCAACCGAACCTCTATCTCATGATGCTCCCACGCTGATTCATGCTCATCATGTGTGGAAACACCCTCAGCATTAAACCGGTTCCATTCCTGCAGAATAGGAACTTCATCCTCATCCAACTATCCTCGTCGTCATCCTGTACAGCTTCCTCTTCAGCCCATGCCCTCTGTTCATCACAGTCCATCTGCTGAACGATGTACTCAATATGTTCCCCTTTATCGGCTTGTCCAGTTCCCTCTCTATGGCTTGACCATTGTAACTCTCCGCCATGTATCGCATCGGCTTCATCGCGAGCAACTTGATCATCTTCGCCAACATGCGGCCCGCCCGAGCTGCTAGCACCTCCCGGAGCAAGGATGGACACATGACCTTGCACAACTTCTAATGAGCACGGTTGCACAAGCAGGACACACTCGTATCCATGACGCCGGAACCCTTACACACAGCAGTTCGCAGCAATGTCTTCAACTCCCATCTGATGTCCGTAGGAGACCAGCTCAAAAGCCCTTGCACGACGATGCTGCACACCTCGGGGTCCAACGAAAAACTCTGGGTCAGCCAATGTATCACATCTGAGATCCGAATATTTTGACATCCAGATGTACTAGAGTAACTTGCGAAAAACCGCTTAAATCCACACCATTCGGACCTTCACGAACGGTTCCATCACCGTAATGCACTCTCAATATAGTGGCTATTGCCATTGTTGATGTCGACCTGCATATATGTTTCAATTTTGCAACATGTCAAATAGCATCGCACAATATCAAAGTACCGACATACTGCAATTCACATTTCGTCGATCGTTCGCATGTCGTAACCCACTACAATAACCTCGTACTATGAACTTCCAACATATGACTTAATTAAATTCTACCATAAATATTTAACAATTTTTTAATAGGTATAAATTTCACTAGACGATTAATTTGTACATTACGGTGACTGAATTTTCTACAACTACAATTTTGTACGCATACAGATTTCGTACTGATGCAAATTTTCTAAAACTATGTTCCCTAAATTATACATAACTACACGCTTCTATGGCTGTTAATTTTGTAAAACTACATGTTTAATAAATTTAGTATAACAACTATTTAACTATTTCTATCTAGATCTACACCTACGGTTGCTTCTTCATCTCCTCTCCATTTCTACGCCTGCTAATTTCCTATAACTACATTAACTAAATTTTCTATACTAAAAATTGTACTAAAATTTCTATCCTAAAAATGTTCCATACTAAAAAATGTATACTAAAAATTGTCTATACTAAAAGTTGTACTAAAATTTCTATACTA
The DNA here is from genome assembly GCA_017311315.1 of Dendrocalamus latiflorus. NCBI lineage: Eukaryota > Viridiplantae > Streptophyta > Magnoliopsida > Poales > Poaceae > Dendrocalamus > Dendrocalamus latiflorus. Next base: position 14,069,204 of record CM029639.1, read on the forward strand.
AATTTTCTATATCTACAATTTTTTATTAACACTAACATTTGATAAAAAATATACTGCAAATACAACATACTAAAAAAATACCTAGATTTGAGGATCTGAATGGATGGAATGGCTCTCCATTGTTTCCTGTGAAAAGATGGAATTTTCTTAGCCTCTTAGTTCTCAGGAGGATTAATATAGGTGTATACCTTATAGGCATATTTATTGCGGATAAATAAAACTAACATGGTCTACAAAGGGAAACTCCATAATGTAATTCTTCAAAGAAAATATATGGTAACTCACATGCATCCTTACAAGCACTCTACTGTGTTACTGCATATATGGTTAGCGTGGCAAACTAGCTGAGGATAACAATTCTTTTTCCAGACTATAACACCCCGAGATGACTATATTGGCTGGAGTATTAACAAGATTGATATGTGCATGAGAGTTCCTAGCTGTTGGGCATACCAAAAGCTCGGTCTCTCCACTATTTCCTGTGATAAGATGGAATGCGGGAATTTTTCCCGATTCCTGCGGGAATTGAACTGTTTCTTGTAAAATTCCTGTGAAATTCCTGTGAAATTCCTCTGTTCCAAACAGGCCTAGCCTCTTAGTTCTCAGGAAGATTAATATAGGTGTATCCTTTCACTAATACACAAGCAGGAGGATAGGAGCAGCTTCTGATTTAAATTCTGCTCGGTGACTACTGTACTAGCGATTTTGGGCTTTTTTTATGGCTTATAGCTTATTTTCACTGTTTAAGTCTTATTTTACACTGTAACAGCTAGTAGCTTTTTTGACGTAATTAAATTTAAAAAAATAAGAAATAGAAAAAACATGTTATCCCATTAAAGTCAATGCAAAGGAATACAGAAAAAAAGGCAAAAATCCAAAAAACCAAAAATCAGAAAAAAAAAGATGAAATTAAAAAATAGAAACTAAAAGGCCAGCATAGAGGCCGAAATGTGCAGGGCTGAAAGGCAGTGCGTATTACCTGGACAGCCATCTTGTATGTATGGATTTCCTTGAAAGTCATGGGAGCACTTGCAACGATAGCCAAGCTGCATTGTCCCATTCCCATTCGCCAGGGTGACATCAAGGCAAATGCTGTTGACACTGCGGCATGCGTACGAATCCTTATTCTGCATGCTAAACTCGTGACAGCCCACCACAACACACTGTTGGAACCTGAACTGTTTAGCACTTCTCTAATACGCAGATACCAATCGCCCACTGATACGCCGGCCACGTGATGTTCTACCGCACCTCGATGGAGGACGGTGATGTTTCCTGATGTACAGTTTAAGGGGTCGTTTGGATGAATTAAAATAAGTTGATTTATGTCTAAAATTATACTGTAATTAACTGAAATTATACTATAGCTGATGGTGGTTTATTTGACATAATTAAATTTAAAAAATTTTAAAATAGAAAAAACAGATTAACTCATCACGGATAATACAAACAAATACGGAAAAAAGACAAAACAGCCTAAAAAACCGAAAAGCTAGAAAAAGACGAAATCAAGAAATAGTAAAAAATAAGTCAGAAGTTATACACTGAAAACGAAACAAGCAGCCCCAAGTCAAAACTTTTCAAGCGCGTAGCAACCTTGTTCGAGCCCGAAACGGAAGGGAATGCTCGTGATGCCACATGATCTGTTACAGTTTCCTTTGGGACTGGGTTGAACCTGCTCCAGGTAGATTGATATCTAGGAACTTAGATTATGAGCATGGGAGTTAAAACTCGAAATGCTATCTAGAATTAGACAGGAAATACAATATGCATGTGTATATTTTTTGTTGCTAAAGAAAGATTTGCTTCAAAATTGGGAAGGAACGTACTACTAGAAAGGTACCCTATTTTTTGTGAGATTTTTCTCTACTAATATAAAAGGGAAGTTACCCATTTACCCTTCGTTCTCACTATCATCCTCCCTTACCCCTCCTCCTCACTATCATCCTCCCTTACTTTTCTCTCACCCAAAAAGGCTAAAAAATCAAAAGAAAAGTAGAAAGCCCCTTTATAAACGGCTCCCCAACACTCTGTGAGACTATAACCGATAGCAACTATCCCCAACGATATTCTCTTATCTTTCCTTCTGCTATTCTCTCATTCTTCTTGACAAACCGTTACAACGCACGGATATTTTACTAGTGTTAATAAAAGTAGGGGTTGGCGAAGGTACATAAAACTTTTAGTTAGAAATAAAAGTTTTTTAGAAATTTGTAGGATGTTTGGTGAATGGTAGAAAGTGTTTGTATTGTTTCTTCTTTTTTAGAGCATAGAAAGAGTGTACGTAGGATGCACAAATTACATATAGATTTACCGTACATACTCCGATAAAAGTAGACTAATAAAAGAATAACCATGTTACTTAATGCTGAAAGCTCTGATTCGAATTTCCCACTTTTTATTAAAAAGGAACTCACATCAATCTATCTATTATATAATAAAAGCTCATGATAGGTGATTTAAAGCTGCTAAAGAAAAAGGAAATATATTAAATTTTCTAAAAAGGGTAAACTTCTAACCCTTCAATTGATGAACCCTAATTTTTAAAGACTTCGATTTGATACTAGACCTAGAGATACAAAATTTAAAAATAATTCTCACAAGGTTTGGGTCCTTGGAGGTTAGTAACTAAGGTTTTAGACATCCAAATAGCATTCTTTTTTAGCGTCTAAAATTGAAGTGTCAACAAATTTTGTAATTACTTTAACATCCTTAGTTTTTCTAAGCATATAGCATGAATCATAAATTTCTATAGATGGAGTTTTACCAATGGAACATGTTTGGCAAATGTCCCACTCCTCGGCTCTTGTTGTAATATTTTTTATTTTTTAAAAATCTTGTGGACTTGTAAACCGGTTTCTTACTTTTCTTGAGTACAAACCCAAGTCATCCTTGTTGAATGAGCACCGCTGCTCACTCAATAGCTTGTCAATGGTTGCTTTTCTCTTAAAACATCTTTCTAAGATTTCGCTTAGCTTGATTACTTATTCTTTTAACTCATTATTTTCATCAACGAGCTTAGCATTATAAATCTTTACTCTCATTATTTTCATCGATGAGATTAGCATCATAAATCTTTACTCTTATCATGATTAGAATTAATTCTAGACCATGGCATTTCTAATAAATCATAACATATGTTAGAAATGATATTCTTAGCAATATTTACACTAGGCATTTCATCAATAATATCACAAGTAATTCCAATGCTAGTGTGTGACTTGCTTGAGTTTTCTTGAATGTGCAAGTCATGAGATTTCTTTAACTCCTTATAAGAATCTTTAAGAAAGAGATATTTTCTCTTCAATACCTTAAACTTTGACTTCTTCTTTCTAAGATATTTATTTAATTCTTTTAGCATATCCATTAGTTCATTATAGGAGGGTTCATCATCGTCGCGGGGTTTTACCTTATCTCCTTTAGCCATGAGGCATGTGAGAGACGAGAAGAGCGATAGAGCCTCCTTGATGGCGATACCAACAAGTTCCTTTTTCTTGTGGAACTCATTCTCATCAAAGTTGGAGTCAGTAGACTTCTCATCGGAGTTTCATTCTCTAATGTGAACTTCGTTCTTGCCATCTTTATGAAGCTTTTTGAAAAGCTTCTTCTTGCCATTGAAGTCCTTCTTCTTGGATGACTTGCCTTTGTCATCCTTCTTTGTTGAGCATTGAGAGGCAATGTGCCCCTTCTCATCGCACTCATAGCAACGAATATTGCATAATGCTTGTTGTCATTGTAGGAACACCCCTTCTTGCTCTTTTCATAACTAGTGCTCCGATTTGAGCATCTTTTCTTGAATTCCTTCATTCTTTCGATGAGAAGGGTCATTTCCTCCTCGAAGTCATCATCATTGTCTTCAAACTTGTCACTAGATACCGCTTTGCCTTTGAAAGTGGTAACCTTCTTGTTATTGGAGGAGGATTGCACCAAAAGCTCCTTCTTGTTCTTCTTGTACAACTCATTAGTAATAAGATTACCTAAGAGTTTAGTTGGGATCATTCTCAGCAACTCAGGAGAGTTGAGTAAGAAAGTCACTAATGCCTCATACTTCTCTAGTAAGGCCCTAAACATTTTTTCACAATGTCAACATCAGTTAGTAACGTGCCTAGGCCTTTGAGCTCATTTACATTGTTGTTGAGGCATGAATACATCTCATTAATATCCTCATGAGGCAACATTGTAAAGGTCTCATATTTGATTTGGAGTTTATGCAATTTGGCCTCCTTGACCGTGGATCTTCCCTCATAGATTTCTGAAAGGGTAGTCTAAATCTCATGAGCAGTTTCAAGGGTGCTCGCTCGTTTGAACTCATCTGCATTCAAGATGCCAAAGAGAGCATTTATTGCTTTTCATGGATCAAGATGCATAACGCAACCATCATTTACAATCCTCCATATACTCAGACTCATGGCCTTCAAATAAATAGACATTCTAATTTTTCAATATGCATAATTTGAGCCATCAAATAGAGATGCCTTTCCTATGGATATTCTCTCACTAGCCATCTTTTTCTCTCTTAGACGGTTAAGTCTAAATGAATGAGAGATCAAGTTCTGATACCATTTGTAGGATCAAAGATAACCGACTATAGGGGGGTGAATAGGTGGTTCTAAACATTCTTGCTCTCTAATTAACTATTTCAATAACAATGAGCTAAACAAGAATTTCTAGCACAATTCAAACTTAAATAAGTCTAGTTATCCTAAGGCCCCACAAGTTAAGTCTCTACAAATACTTTTCTAGATACATAAGATACATCAATTTCAATATCTAGAAATGTAAATGCAGAATAGTAGATAAAAAGAAAAAACCACAATGGAGACATGTGATGTTTTCCCATGGTATCGAAGACTTACCAGTCTTCACTAGTACATATTGAGGTAAGCTCAATTGAATTAAACCGACTCCATGAATTAAGCCTAAAGACCTCAATCCACTAGGGTTGTTCTTCGTTTGCTCCAAAGATGGTGAGCACTGAACCACTCACAATTGGTGCCAGGTCTCTTCACAATATTCTTGAAAAGATCACCAAGCAAACTTCTCCCAAGCCATCTAGGTGCCAGCAAACATCAAGAGTAATGAATCACAGGTTTTGCTTGAGGAGAAACAAGTGCCAAAAGATGAACAAATGATGCAATGCACTTTTAATGTCCTCAACTACCAAAAGGATGAACAATGATCAATTTATGTAGTAGACAATGCACACAAGGCTCTAATGTATTCAATGAGGTCCAAAGATATGGTCTTGGTGCTGGTGAGGGGGTATTTATACCCTTCAACCACAATTTCAACCGTTTGGGGGACAATCCCCAAAAATTCAGTAGACGTGGTAGTACCACCAAGTAAAATCGATACTACCACACCTGCTGTGCAACGGTTGCAATAGGTGCAATTAATGTGAATTAACTAGCCATTACAGTGAAATACAATAGTACCGCCAAGTAAAATTGGTTCTACCGCTCGGAGGTAGTACCACACGATCAAATTGGTACTACCGATTTTCCAGAGCTCAAAAGATGTCCAAAAACATACTTCTAGAAAAAAACATACTGTTGAGAAAATCGATACTACCGCTGGCCAGTAGTACCACGCCAAATTGGCAGTATTTCCGCTAGCCAGTAGCACCGCTCCTTCAAGCCAGTACTACCGATTTTCCTGACAAAGTTATAAAAGATATTTTTAGATTCATGCATGACCTTTTGTCAATCAAAATAGCACAAGATTAATCCCTAAGCTACTAGCCATCATCCCTCTTAATAGTACAACATCTAACTTATTAATCCGGTCTTTTTCTTCAAACACTAAGATTGGTAAAATAAAAGGGATCAAAAACTATGTTTTAACCTTTGCCTTGCGCCAAGTAGATCCTTTATAGCTTTTGCATGCCATAGATGCATTGTCGTCGAAGACATGCAGCTACAACCTTTTAACACATCTTAAGCACATATGTTTGTCCCATGCTCAATATTGTCAGTAATTACCAAAACCAAAATTAGATGCCTAGATGCTTACATCCACCTGTACACTTGACTTATGTTGCTTCTCAATAGGAAGATCAGTAACATAGTAGATACATCAAAGGTAACATTTCTGCTACTAACCACTTTTCTAGTTTCAAGATTCCACAATTTAAATCTTTTCATAGCAGATTTATAATCAAGGAAAATACACTTAATAGCTCTAGGCTCCAATTTACCGTTGTTATCATGAGCATAAGCAGAACAACCAAATTGTCTTAAGTTTGAATAATTTGATGGAGAACCAGACCATATCTCAATTGGAGTCATTTTATCAATAGCCATATTGGATGACAGATTAATCAAATAACAAGCAGTGGAAACAGCTTTAACCCAATAACTCTTAGATAATTCAGAGATTGACAACATGTAACTTACCTTTTCTATGATGGTCCTGTTCATGCATTTGGCCACACCATTTTGTTGAGGAGTACCAGGGATGGTGTAATATCTCACAATACCCCCTGATCTGCATAAAATTTCAAATTCTCTATAACAGAACTCCAAGCCATTGTCGGTACAAGCTGCTTGATATGCTTGCCAGTTTATTTTCAATCATAATCTTCCATTTTTTTGAATGTCTTGAACACATCTGATTTATGCTTGATAAAATATGCTATAAGTTCAAGCTCCAATTAGATTAGTTTTGATAATTAATGATAAATCTAAATATGAGACTAACTCATTAGTGATAAATCTAAATATGAGATTAACTCGTTTATTGAGTATGTTATTGTTTAGTCTCATTTGGATAAAAAAGGTGAAAATCATGGAGGTATGCGTGCGACATCATATTCTTATATCTTACAGCAGTTGTGGGATCCAAAATGTAGGTTAGACTCCACTAAAAGTCTAATTTAAATATTTGCATATATTTTTATTGCACATTCTTGTATGCACATATTCAGCGGGAGTCCACCCTATGTTTTGTAGTTTCATTAGTATTGATCAATGTTTCCTTTACAACGCATATTGAAGATCTTTACTTTAAAATGTATCACTTGAGCATATAAAAGCTTGTGTAGTTCATATATACTCACAATGATTTATGTTAAATCAATTGTAATCCGGTTGCCAACAATAATCAAAAGGAAAAGATTGAAAAATATGGTTCCTTCATTATGTGTTAATGATTAGATGATTAATGACAACCAAATGAGTAGCTTTGCTAGCAATTAATCTAAAAGATAAACACTCACATTCAAATGAGTTAATTGCTTAAAAAGCTTATCCTATAGTGTACAATTATTGTGTACAACTTGTATACTTGTAAATCAACTTTTATCTCATTATTTGTTCAAATTGTCATCAATTACCGAAAAGGAAAGATTGCAGAATCTAGTCCCTCCAGTATGAGTTAATAGTGAGTTTTAGTAATTAATGATATTTGATTTATGAGACTAATATTTTTCATGAGTTGGTTAAATAGGTTAGATCAAACAATGAGGATGACTTGGGAAGGCTTTATGTGCTGAAGATAATCAAGTCAACATTCAGGATGGAAAATGGCTTCACGAGTTGAAGGCCGTCAAGAAGAGGATGCATCATGCGTTGAATTACATCAAGATCCTGAAGAAAAAGATGATCATAAATTGACCATCAAGTAAAAAAGAAGACCCATCTTGTGTTTATGGAATTCAAGTGAAGAATACATCATGGGTTGATGCAATCAAGGCAGTGATCTGGACTTGAAGTGAAGATGTGTGTCATCAAGCTTCAAGAGGATAATCAAGGCAAATGTATGACTAGCTAGGGCTAAGGATGTATTCCTAGTCTTTTATCGGTCGTGATGTTTGGTTGAAAGACTGGATTGCTAGTATAAGTTTGCCGTACTATTAAGAGGGATCTTGTTTAGTAGCTTGAATCTCATCATGTGTTGATGGCTTAATCTCACGTACTCTAGCTCACTGTGGAATAATGCTTATATTTGCAAATGTGTTTTGTAAATGGTTGAAACTCATGCACAATCCTTGTAGTATGTGACTAGACTTTGCAAATGTGTTATGCAAATGGTTGAAGTCCATATTTTCTACTCCTTGTGGCATGAGGCTTTATATTTGCGAATGTGTTTTGCAAATCGTTGAACCTTATGCACAATCCTTGTTGCATGTGACTTATGTTTGTGAATGTGTTTTGCAAACGCATTGAATCCATGTAACTACACCTTGTGTCATAATTCCGAAAGTGTGTAAATGTGTTTTGTAACTTATTGAGAATCATGGTTTGATCTTTGAATGCAATGTACTATAATTTGTGAATATGTGTACAAATTTGTTGAAGTATATGCACTCTTATCTCTACTAAAAATCAATAGTATGGACTGTGCTTGGTGGTATGACTAGTCTCCGGTAGTACCAGCCTGTGTGGTGTGGTACAACTGGCTTGGCGGTACTATCGAGTATTAGTTGCCGGTACGTAATTTTTAGAGACATGCATTTTGGAGCACTTTTGCTCCCTAGGAAAATGGCAGTACCACTCTTGAGAAACAGTACTATCGCAATGCGGTTGTACCAGAGCTTATGTGGACGGTACTACCGACAGCGGTTGTAACGGCTAGTTTTATGGCTATTACGATGGGAGTGATAGTACCAGCACTTTGCCTACGGTACTACCACATTTCCTGGTTTTTGCTCCCAACAGCTACTTTCTTTGTGTGAGGTATAAATACCTCCTTGTGGTCGGTTGGAGACAAGGTTGTTGCACCCATTTTCACTCTCAATTGTGCATGTGTTGCACCTTGTGAGTAAGGAGAGAGGTCTCTAGTTGCATGCGTTGCAACTAGAGATAGATTTTGTATCTACTTGAGCTTGTGCATTCGTTGCATGTGGTGAGAGTCAAGCAAGGGGCTTAACTTATTACTCTTGGAGGTTGTTGACTCCTAAATGACTTTGGAGGTGTCGTGCCCGATAATCTTCTCAAAAAAAGTTTATGAGTAGACCCGACGTGTTGTGAAGGTTGAAGCTCACCTACCCGGAGCGAAAAAGAGCTACCACTAGTGAAATTGAGGTATTTGGTTTAATTCATGGAGCCAGTCCAATTCGTTTGGGCTTACCTCAACATGGACTAGGGGAGACTGGCAAGTCTCAAAACAACACAGTAAAAAGAAACCATGTCAATTATGGTTTGTTCTCTTATGTTCAATCTACTTTCAAGCAATTTATATTCATAAAATTAAATTGATTGCTTGTCACCTTAGGATTGCAATCCTTTCACATATACTTAGATTGTTGGTGTACTTAGTGAAATTAGTTGGTTTAGACCTTAATTGAGGAAAACAATTTTGTCTCTTCTATTCTGCATTTACATTTCTAGCTATTGAAATTAATATATCTTGTATTGCTAGAAAAGCATTTGTAGAGACTTAGCTTGTGGTGCCTCAGTAAAACTAAAATTGTTTAGGTTTGAATTGTGCTAGAAATTCTTGTTTAGCCCATCGTCATTGAAATAGTCTGTTAGAAAGCAAGAATTTTTAGAACATCCTATTCACCCCCTCTAGTCGGCCTCCTCGATCTTACAAGTGGTATCAGAGCTTGGTCTCTCATTTTATTAGGCTTGACCACCTAGAGAGTAAAGGATGGCAACTAGAGATATAGTGCACCTTAAGACAGCTCTATTCGATGGCATGAATTATGCAAAGTGTAAAATCTGCATATCATGTTACTTAAAGGCCATGGGCCCTAAAATATGGTGGATTGTAAATGTGGGCTTTTCTCCTCTATTGGATCCTCTTGCTCCAACAAATGAGAAAGAGAAATGCTCACATCTCGATGCTCAAGCAACTAACACGTTATTTAGTGTTTTGAGTATAGAGGTGTTCAATGTTGTATGCAATCTCAAGAGCGCTCATGAGATGTAAACACATATTCAAGATAATTATGAAATATCTACCTCTACTAAAGAAGATTGCATACAAGAATAGATGTCGGATGAGGAATGCTCAATCTGTAGCTCCGACAATGAAGAATCCATAAGTCCCTCCACATCAACTCATTGCTTTATGGCTAAAGGTAATAAAAAAGTAAACAGTGATGATAAACTACCTATGATGAGTTGATAGATATGCTAGAGGACTTGAGTAAGTACCTTGGCAAGGAGAAGTCAGAATTCAAAGTCTTGGAAAAAGAATTTCTTTCTCTCAAGGATTCTTATGACGAGCTAAATGAAACTTATGAGACTCTTCTTCTAAAGGATCTCACCAAGTCCAAGGTAGATATAGGAATTACATTTGATTTATTAGATGATATGCCATGTGTAGCTCCTAACTCTTGCATATCATCTAAGGTTAACATATGCACCTCTTATGATGATTTTCTTGACATGTCTTATTACTCTCAATTAGATGCTTCTACTTTCTCTATTTTTGTTAAGACTAGCCTTGTAGAGGAAAACAAAGAGCTCATGGCCCAAGTCACCAAATTGAGCAATGAGTTGGAGAAGTGCTACAAAGAAAAGGCCTCTCTTGATGATATCTTGAGCAAGCAAAAAACTTGAATAACAAGAAACGTATTGGCTTCATCTCCAAGAAGCAAAATAGCAAGACACGAGATAATGCAAGACACACGAAGAATGTTAAGTACCTTGGTTGTAATGAGAAGGGTCACTTTGCCTTGGTGTACCCAAACCAAGTGGATAACAAGTCAAGATCATCAAGAAAGAGGCAAGCCGGCAATAAGCAATAAGCAAGACAAGAAGATAAAAGATGGAAGGAAATATCAAACTTGCTACAATTATCGGGAAAAGGGACATTTTATTGAGGATTGTCCCAAAGATATCACTCCTAATTAAGCCTATTATCTATAATGATCATTATTTGCTTAGAAAGGCTAGAGATGGTAGGGTGATTGCTAGATGTATTAGTTCACCTAAGACTATTGCTAGGGCCATTTGGGTGCGCAAATCTATTATGACTAACATTCACGGACCCTACCAACTTGTGGATACCAAAATACTCTTAAATGCTTAATAGGTACTTAGAGATGCATTGGAGGCTTGGCTCACATGAAAAGGTAGACTCCATCATATGCAAAAATGGAAGCAAGCTTGAGGATCATCATCTCACATATAAACCAATGCTATCTCGGTAACAGGCATTTCAATTGAAGTATTTAGCCCTTGCAATGTGTAGGTGGCCATTGCAATCTTGAGCAAGATGAGTATGTGGAACATCAAGGGGAGTGCTAAATCATAATCATGTATATCATATCTCTAAGTGTGCCCAAATTGATTAAGTGCTAGTATTAATTTTTAAAATTGGGCCATTTAGCCAAAAATTTGAAATTATTAGTATATCTTTGAAAAACTAGTTGAAAATGTATATAAATGCAGTTTAAAGGTTTTTCAAAGGTTTTGGTTTTATGAAAACTTATTTTAAATAAAATTGAGTTTCTAACCCAAAACTAACAATCTAATATCTTGCTTTGACTTTAAAATAAAAATCAGCAAAAATCAATTCTAAATAGAATTAGAACTAGTGTTCAATACCAAAAACCTAGCTTGGCTATTTCAAACATCATTAGTATTCAAAGGTTTTTACAAAAAGGCCAACTAAACGAAAGTTACTTGGTTTTTAAACTCATCCAAAATTTTAAGTTGATCTAAGTGGCCGTAATCTAACACTTAAATGAGTTTTGCTATTTGAGCCAAAATTTTTGACATATATTGGCTCATAAGGGTATTACAAACTCATACGTACAAATGAATGCTAAAAATATCCTCAAATGCTCATTTTGGTGGATCTTGACGAAATTTATTGAAAATGAGCTTGTTTTGAAAAATGAAAGCATAATTTATTAAAAAACTATATTCAAAAAAGTTTTAACTTTGGCATATAGTTGAAAATGCTCCAAAAGTGATTTATGTATTTTTGCGAAAACTTGGAGCAACTTACAACATGGTATCTAACTTCTCCTCTAAAACTCAATCCTTGGCGTGCATTATGTTACACCCCAGCACAACCACATGATCCGAGCGGTACTACCGCAAAGCAGTATACCGCATCTTTGCCGCTGGTCTAACCGGACTTGGGAGACTTTAGTGATTTGTCCAAAATTGTTCATTTCCAATTCCCTCAGTCATTCTCTTTGCTCTCAAAGTTAAGTTGATCCTTTTTAATCCTTGCTAGCTACCATCAAGCACATTCTTGACTCCATATGCCATTTTGTTCTTATTGTAATACTTTTATCATAAAATGGCATTCTCTCTAGTGGTAGCATTTTTTATCATCTTGACCTCAACAATGATATAATCTTTTTCTTTTAAGTGATATCTATTTTTCCTTTTTACTAAGCAAAATTTTTCCTTAACCAAGTTCTCTCCTATGTGGTGTTTCCTTGAACGATATCATCGTTTTCCTTCAAGTGGTATTTCTTACAAGTGGAAAACAAGTGATATCAAGTTTCTACAAATAGAATCAATTATTCCTACAAGTGGTATCTATTGTCATCATAAGTGGTATAGATGTCAAAGTGATATATGCTCTTCATGGAAAAGATAAAAGGACCACAAACGGTTAAAAGCACCTATTATGGAGAGAAGAAGAAATCTCTGATGTCAAAATTCTAGGTACTAGATGACAAGAAGAGAGAAAGTTTAAATGGGGAGAGATGGCAAAAGAGAAAATATCAAAATCGAAAGGAATCCATTACGTATCAAAGGAAGAAATGCAAAAAGGAACCTTTTATGTAAGGGGGAGTTTTTCTTTGTCAGAACTTATTAAATATTTTTCAACTTAACTTAAAAAGTGGTAAAATATTAATATTGGAAAAACTATTTTACCAAATTATCCAAAATGGTTTATGAATCTTGCAAATGCAAGTGTTTCATTCTCACTTGCTTCATTTGGTATTATTGGGGGACATGCAAGTTTAGCTTTTGAAAGAGCCGTTTTGGTCAAAAGTCAAATATTTTATTTAAAAGACCTAAATATGTAAAAAAATTAGATAAAAGTATATGCATTTCAAATGTTTTCCAATACTTTTGGAGTAAAATTTTCTATTTTAGAAATAAAGTAGCAAATTTGGTCCCAAACGGATCTTGTGTGATCTTCTTTTTGGATTAAATGACATATTCATAAATCAAAATCTATTGAGTTTTGTTGCAACATCCTAAAAATCCTAAGGAATACAAAATATGAAGGTAAATTAAAAATTCCTGCATGCATTTGTTCTCCCTTGGTTTTCATTGGAGTTTCTTTGGAAAATTTTGATTTTTGAAAATCAAAAGTGCATAAAATACAAATCAAATCAAATCCGAATCAAATAAGTATACTTAAACTTAGCGAGAAATCTTCTCAAAATTTTTTAGAAAAATCAAGAGAAATAAAACTCTGAAAATCTACCTAGTCATCTGCGCCATCCGAAAAGGTTTTCCCTAAATCTTTCGAGTGCATCTGGCAAGTGACTAAAGTGCTTGAACCTCTCAACTTACCTCACCTCTTTCCCTCTCCCTTGATTGCGACCACTTGTAGTCGTTTACGACCACATTGGGTTTGATTTTGACTACGACCACGTTGAGTAGTCGTTTACGACCACGTGGGGTTCTTTGGATGTCGGCTTCAACCACTTGCTAGTAGACGACTTTGATTAATCGACTCGATCTCCATAGCTACTCAAACACCGTTCGATTCTCAGTTGCTGGTCGTATACCGTCCAATCTCTATAGCTACTCGAGCACAGTTCCTAAACACTTTACATGTCGAGTGTATACCCAAACAATCCTGTCAGGCCATCTATTTTGCTTGCTGATGTGCCGGGCCCGCTGGCAACAATCGTCTTCCACCTCGCGCGTATGCCCCAGCTCCGTCGTGGTCGTGGCCCGAGCTGCCCTCGGTTTTAGACGTCGTGCCCGCAATTTCTCCTCTGCTGCTGCCCACTCCTGCCTAACCCATCGCTCTGACATGATAGATCTCTTCCTGGTTGTCGTTGACTTTAGATCACACTCCACGGCGAGAGCCTGAGACTGTGCCTATAAAACCCCTCCAACCATACCATTTTCCCCTCAGCTCGCCCCTTAGTCTCTTGCATGCATTCCTTGAGCATTCCACTCTTTGGAACATCGAGAAACCGAAGTCGTACGTGACTCCGGCGAGCACGCCACCGTGCTCTAGCATCTCCGATGAGCTTCTCTCCTCGACCCCGCCTCAATGTGGCTTACCTCTCCTTTGAGCACCCTACTCATTTGTTTGACCTTTCATGCAGAGGATCACTCGAACTGGACCTTCATCTTCATCTCCGACCAGACATCGATTGTAAGACTTTCTCTCTCCGGTGAGTCGTACCTCTATTCCTATCACCCGTACTTCCGTTGTTCTTCATGCATGCATGCAAGCTCATGCGCACCTCTTTTTTGTAGCTTCACCGCTGCTGGATAAATCGTCGTCGCTACGGACCCCTTCGCCATTGACGAGATCTTCAACACTAGCTTCTTCCGCTTCTTGTGAACCATTCTCCCCCCGTGAACCGTCATCGCCTTCGATAAGCTCCTCCCTCGTAGCTTGCTTAAGTTGAAAAGGAGTAATTGTAGTCGAAAATATAACTATGGTAATCGAGGTCAACAAGAGAACTGAAGTGACCGTAGTCGAAGAGAAAACTAGAATAATTAAGAAGAGGACTAAAGTAATCATAGTCGAAAGGAGAACTAGAAGTAATCATAGTCGAGGAAAGAACTAAAGTAGTCAAACTCTAAAAGGGAACCATAGTAGTTGAACATGAGGACAGAACCATAGTAGTCGAGAACGAAATCTTTGACCACTGCTGTGTCATAATCTTCGACCGCTACTGTTGTTGCAATAATCGACCGCTTACGCCATCGAGATCTTTGACCGCTCACGTTGTCGAGATCCTCAACCACATGCGTAGTTGAGATCTCCAACCGCTAGCATAGTTGAGATCTTCGAACGCTCATGAGGTCGTGATATTCGACCACAACCATAGCCGACTTATTCGACTGCATGTGTAGTCAGAACCGCCAACTGCAGTAGTTGTAATCTTTGACCTCTGACCGTAGTTGTAAACTCGATTGCTAATGATAGTCGATAGACTAGTAAGTTGTATGTAACAGTACCGGTTGATAGTCGATAGTCGTGAGACATGATCAGTAGTCGATAATTGTAAGACGTGATCGATAGACGATAGTTGTAAGACGTGATCGATAGTCGTATGCCGTGGTCGATAGTCGAAAGCCATGGACGATAGTCGTAAGTCGTGATCGTAATTATAAGTTACAGTTTCGACCGTAGTCATAAGTTACAGTACCCAGTCAATAATCGAAAATCTACAGAACCTAGTCAATAATCGGTAGTCGTAAGTTGCAGTACCCGCTCGGCGCTCTGGAAACCTTCGTGGTCAAAGTCCGAAAGCTCAAACTCTGTGTGGTCAGTATGACCGAAGTTGCGGTAGGACAAAGACCTTTGTAGTCGAAAGGCTGTGGTCGGTGGAACGGTACTCGAAGTGTCCAGAGTTTGTAGTCGTAAATAGCTCTGTACTCACCGAGAAGGAATAACTCAAACAAGCCAAAACTCAAACGCTTATAACTTTTGCATACGAACTCCAAATTTAGTGATCTTTGTTTCTAAATTTTTATAAAAACAAGATCTTTCTAAATTTATAAAAACATTTGAGTCTTGTCTCTGTTTATTTGTCTTTTATTCGCTTTTATCTAGATTTATTTACCAGTTAGACGATTCCACACCAGACGACATCGAGAATGCATCCGAAACATTCTCTGAGCAACAAGAACAAAGCAAGCACCCCCTTTGACCATGTTGATCCCAGTATTTCAATTATTGTACATTGTTTGCAAAATCTACTATGCATGTGTGTATGTTCTACTAAACTGCTATACTGTGGGTGATGATAGTTACGACCACTCGTATGCATTAAACCTCCTAAAAAACTTGATACTCACACTGTTGTAACCTCTAGGATATGGTTTAGACAATGTATACTATCAATTGGGAATACTACTTGGATATATAGTCTAGATGCTTAGACAAGCACTAGTTTCTGCTAGGTTTGAATTTCGAACAAAATCTTCACGTGAGAATAATGGTTTCAAAAATGTTGCCCAGAGGGGGGAACCTCTGGTACTTGGTGTCAAATAAAATGAAAATCCTAGTTTTGGACACGGGCGAGCCAAATGATAATCTATCAAATGTGATAGGGAATCTCACATGTATGTAGGGGGAGATTCTCACCCGGATCAATTAAGGATCGAACGCTATTGCTGCACATCTAAATCACATCGTATGACCGCATGTGCTATATGGGCTCTGGCATTTAGCACATTAAGTTGTCTAGGTCTAGCATTGCATTGTGGTAGGCACAGAAGTAGTAAGGGCACTCCGGTTAGTATTGCTCATAGGGGCCCCTGACACCAAGGTGCTTGGGTCAAGGCTTTTAAACAATGATGAATGCGCACTTAGGGGACGGACCTAAGTGAGGGTCTTCACTTAGGGGTGTACCTAAGGAGGATTCGAATGCTTTCTTAGGGGTGTACCTAAGAGAGGTTCGATGTTCATTCGGGCTGGTACAAGGTTAGGACTAGATAATCTAAAGACATTAAGATAATCAACTTTCATCACACGCCAAAGGAAACGTGAGCCGACAGTAAAAATTGATTATTTCGTGTGGGTAAAGTGTACAACCTCTGCAGAGCGTTAAAAACTATTTAAATAGTCGTGCTCACAGTCATGAGCAAGCTTGGATGTAGCTAAAAAGGGTATAGTTTTTCTTTTCAAAACTGCTTCACTGAACATATGGGATGGCATGAACGTCTAATCGTGTGCCATGCCCATGGGAGGGAATTGTGCGATGTTCACAGCCGAGGAGGACTGTGAATGGTTTTGATCTACTGTTATGGAATTTATGCAAATGTTATTTCATTACATGTCAAATGCTCTTTACAACTACGCTTGCAAATTATTACTTAGTGTTATTGCAAAATGAACCTTACCTCATGCTGAAAGTAACTTAGTGTAGAACCTCATCCATTGACAACCTTGCATATATGTAAATTTTGCGATACACTACAGGTCTTACTGAGTACGCAATGTACTCAACCTTGCTTGAGTTGTCGTTGATCAGAGAATGAAGATCTCTTGCCTGACGATGCATATTTCGCCCCGGCACCAGGGAATTTGACGAGGGATCCTTGTAGGGTTTGACTCTAGTCGGTTGCCTGTGGGTTATAATGGCACCTCACTGGATACTTTTGTTTATTAGACTTTTATTGCTTTTGTTCGAGACTCTATTGGTCTTTTGGCCGGTTGGCCTATTGTGTATGTACTCTTTTATGCCTCGCATAAATAATATTATCCCTTTTATGTGAGCTATTTGTGTGCAATGTGTATGGATGTGATCACAATGATGTGAATGTGTGTACTAGCTACTGATCATGGGACTAGTACAGAACACATGCGGAGACAACGGGCACTCCCTTTTGCCATATCATTGGATTACATTTTGAAGTTTAGATGAAAAATAATTCTATTTGCACATTTTTCCATATCTTTTGAAATAAAAATTATTTCCCAAAAAAATCTTTTTGGGAAACTTTTTAAGTAGTCCAAAGTTAATATCTAGAAAATTTCAAACAATTTTGGACTTCATTTGAAAAAGTTTTGCGTTTTCTTCTTTTTAAGCAAAAAATTTGGCCTACAAAGCTCAATTTGGCATATCTTTTGAATGGAGACTCTCTTTTTGGAAATTCTTGTTGAAAAACTTTATTAGGAGTCCAAAGTCTGTTTCTACCAAATTTTAAAGCATTTCAACTTGATTTGAAAAAAAATTTAACTTTCCTCTCTTTGCTCAAATGCTAAAAATCCGAGTTTTGCATGGTTTTGAGCAGATTTGTGATTTTTTTTATCTTCAAATGGTTCACATTTTGAGGAAGGCATAATAATGAGTTTTGATCCTATATAGTTGATCTTCTGTGCCAAATTTTCTCAGATTTTATAGAACTCGTTTAACCAGCTTTTCATCTTGCTTTTGAAGCTCAAATGGAATGTCAAAATTTGAAAACCTGAAACCTTTAGATTTCTGAAGTTTTATGATTTTCATATCTTCTAAATAGTTCACATTTGGGAGAGAGTACAAAAATGAAACTTGTGTGTATTTATAAGGATTAGCTCCATGATTTATCTCACATTTTCAGAGCTTGTTTCCCAGCTTTTCCCAATACATTAAGGAACTTTGGCAATATCTTTTTGAGCTCAACATGATTTCAAAAGCATATCTCTTTGGTCATTGAAAAAATGAGCCCTTTTTCATATTGAAAAAATATTTCAAGAATATTTCAAGAGTGAACATATTTGAATATGTTTTAAATATCATTTCTTTGTATAACTCAAATATGGCATTGTTTCAAATTGTTTTACTCTTTTAGGCCATAAAAAGGGATTTGTGGAATTCATGACTTTTATTGAAAATTTCTTGAAAACCAAACCCTTAATTAGGTCATGTGTATCTATTTCATACTCTTTATGACCAAATTAAGATGAATCCATATCCAAGCTCTTTTGGAAAGACTCCATTTTGGCTATCTTTCCCTTGCATTTTTTGTGATTAATGCAAAAAGAGGGAGAATTTTTGTAACCAAAGTGCCACATTTGGATGATTAATATATTGTTTTCTAATGTCACCTTATTTGGTGCATGTCTTGAGGGGGAGCATCTCATTCATACACATAGCCTTCTATATACATCGTATGCATAGGCGTGTCATTCTCATATGCATAATAATCGAATTGCTTAGTGACATGCATGAATATAGTTCAATAGCTTAAATTCCTATCATATATTGATTTATATTCAAATGTTGTCAATGATTATAGGTTTGTCATCAATCACCAAGAAGGGGGGATTATCAGTTCAAGCTCCAATTAGATTGGTTTTGATGATTAATAACAAATCTAAATGTGAGACTAACTCATTAATAATAAATCTAAATGTAAGACTAACTCGTTTATTGAGTATGTTATTATTTAGTCTCATTTGGATAAAAAGGTGAAAATCATAGAGGTATGCATGCGATATCATATTATTATATCTTATAGCATTCATCGAATCCAAAATATAGGTCGAACTCCACCATAAGTCTAACTTAAAAATGTGCATATGATTTTATTATACATTTTTGTATCACACATCCAAATCTAAATATCAATTTTTTTGACAAAATTAAAATTTGAATATCAAATTTTTTCACAAAATTCAAATCTGAATGTCAAATTTTTTTCGGCCGAAATTTTCCAATAAAACCGGTTATCACTACCCTCCGATAAAATTTTGTCACCGATACAAATTTTCTTGGTTGGAGCTCACCTACTTGGAGCGGGAAAGAGATACCACTATTGGAATTGAGGTGTTTGAATTAATTCATGGAGCCGATCCAATTCGTTTGGGCTTACCTCAACATGGACTGCGGGAGATCAACAAGTCTCTAAACACCATGGTAAAAAACTGTGTTAATTATGGTTTGTTCTTTTGTGCTCAATATACTTCCAAATAATTTATATTCATAAATTTAATTGATTGCTTACCACTCCAGAATTGCAAACCGTTGACATAGTCTTAGATTGTTGATGTACTTAGTAAAATTAGTTGATTAGTGAAAATAGTTGATTTAGACCTTAATTGAGAAAAACCAGTTTGTCTCTACTATTTTGCATTTACATTTCTAGCTATTGAAATTGATATATCTTATACTGATAGAAAAGTATTTGTGGAGACTTAGCTTGTGGTGCCTTAGTAAAATTAAAATTGTTTACGTTTGAATTGTGCTAGAAATTCTTGTTTAGCCCAATGTCATTGAAATAGTACATTAGAAAGCAAGAATTTTTACAACCTCCTATCACTACTACAGAAAACCGTATTATAAACGGTTTAGAAACGTCATCACAGATGGTTTTGTGAGCTGTCTGAATTTATGGGTCAGTAATGATACGAGGTCATCACAGACGGCTTTTGAACCGTCTATGGTGCAAATATCACAGACGGTTTTTAGGTAAAAACCATCTGTGATATCTAGATTATAACTATCTGTGATATCTAGGTGAAAATGTAAGACTAACTCGTTTATCTGTGATATTTATAAATCACAGACGGTTTTTAACTAAAAATCGTCTATGATACTCTCTTCTACCCTGTTGGACCGAAATGGCAACAGAAGGGGGGTGAATGTTGCTTTCAAATCCGCCCCCAATTATGCACTTTCAATTCTTCTCCGATAGCTATAAAGCTATGAAGCAAGAAAACAAATGTTCACTGGACAAGAGCAGTTATTAAGTGTCACACGGATTTGAAGTGCCTAAACGAAGACGAGAATTGAGAGGACTGGAAATGCAGCTAAAAAGAAGAAATAAAACGGAGAGAAAATCTTGCTACAAAACAACAACTAAAAAGGAGAGAAATTTGTTGCCCTGAAGGAGACAGAGAGCAGCAATTTGATAATAGTCGGCACAGTGAGTAATTTCAAAGAAATGAGCTGCCGAAAAGATAATTGATTGACTGCTGCCCTTCTCAAATCAAGGGAGACCAACAGAACTCAGCCAAACTGACAAAACAGTAAAGGACCAAAGAGCAGCCTACAACCAAAAGGGCATAACCACCCAGCCGAAATGAGACTTGACTCTTTAGATCAATTTCTGCAGAAAATGCCAACCGAGTAAATAGAGGAAAAAGACTGCTAGCCAAAAGAAAGAGCTAAAGTAAAACTAAAAGAAGAAAAGAAAAAAGGCTAAAGAAGGTAAACAGCAGCCAGCTGAAGATGTTGTCGGCACTAGAACTACCAAACAGTACACGAAATCAGCAACAAACATTAAGTGATAGCCGATCTATTCAGGCAAAAGGAAAACAGCAGGCACAAAAGTTCTTGCCGAAGACTGAGTAAACCGAAAGAACTGCAGCACATAAAGCTAAAAAACAATCTTGTTGCTGCTGCCGAATAGAACAAGGATCAAACTTGCTGCCAAGAAAATTCACAATCTGCACCTAGCCGAAATGCAGTAACTTGGACTGCAGTTCTAAGAGCTATCGGCAAGGGCAAAAAAACATACTGGAGAAGTGCAATCGGCCAAACACCATGAACTGGGACTGCAGCGCAAAAGGAGACAAACTGGACTAGAAACACAAATCAAACAGAGAAGGGAAGAGAACTGAAACCAACCCAAAGTGCAGCACAAGAAATCATATTTTCTCAGGCAAGAAAAATCTTATAGAAAGACAAAGACATGAATGCTAATAAAAGGTTGTTCTAAGCTCATCTCTCTCTCAATCTCACACTAACTAAGTCCCCATACATGCTTGAACAACAAGAACTCAAAGCACACACGCACAGGAGACAAACTCACACATACACTCTCTCAAGCCATCTCTCAAAATCACTCTCTTTTTCATGCATACATGGAGAGAACTAAACATAAAACCCTCATACCCACTCTCTCATCTTGCACTAGAGAGCACCCTCTCTATTTATAGCCTCTACTACCGGGTTTGCATGACACTTTACCCAATAGCACCAACCACTCCGCGCTTTATCCATTAACTCGAAACCAAGTCCGCTTCCTTTTGTGCAGCGCTGCGCTTTTACCAAAACGCCCCTCCTGCACCTTCCAGGATGCTTCCACATTTCTTGCCGTCCAAGCCTCGCAACCACCTCGAGTCCTCGCCGTCTTCGGCACACCTCGACCGCTCTGACCTCGGCACTGCCTGTGCCTAGTTCGGTCATCCCGTGCCTCGCCACGACTTCGCCTCGACGTCCTGCAGCCATCACAGACAAGAAACACATCACATAGCACCGCTCGACATACTGTAACCATACATTAGCATCAGAAGAAATACTCAAAGCCCAAACTGATCGAAATGAAAAATAAACGACTTAAGCACGTTCAACCTAATTCAACAAAGTCCGACCGAAACCGACCATAGTCGACTACACCAAGCAACGACTTGGCTCGAACCATTCAATCCAAACTCAAACTTTCCCGAACACGTGTCAATTACTCATCACAAACATGGGGTCATAAACACATGGTCTCTCAATCTCCCCCTTGATGAGTATATTGACAAACCCAGAAAAAGCGTAAAGTTGAGTTTGTTTGAAAATGAAAAGAGAGTCAGACATGATCCAAAAGAAATCAAGGAAGCTTATGACCATGTCGACGAATGAAGCAAAAGAACGAGCAAGTTTTCCTCAAGGCTCCAAAAACCCCCCATGAAAATGGTTTTTTCTCCGCTATTCTCCCCCTTTTGGCAATAAAATCATCAAGGTGCAAGGAAGAGAATCAAACATGAATATTAGTGAAATGGCTGATTTTTAGTCAATCTAAGCATCTAGAGCCATGAAGATTATCCAAAATGACCGTGAAGTATTACACCAAGCCATAACTCATAAGAATGCTATCAAGATCATGACACAACATGTATAATCAAGCTAAGCCAAATAAGTCACAATCTGAAAATTAGTCGAATTGCTTAGCATGTCAAGTCAATTATGATTATAGTCTAGCTAAAGGTATCCAAAGATGATGCAGGCCATGTCAATAATCTAAGTGGAACCATGAAGCTGGTATTGAGTCAATTTAGAGTGCTACAAGTTCAAGAGTGAGACATTTGTTCAAGTACTTGTAAGTTTTGTTATTTTAGCAAATTGAGCACAATTGACATGTTTTGTCTTTATAAAGCTCATGGTCGTTTCCAACCAATAATTTTTGTCATGTTCTAGATCTCAAGCCTTATGCGACCACTCCAAGCAATAAGCTTAAGAAGATGATCTTGGTCATCCAAAACTCCCCCTGAGTTCATGCCTAGTGCAATGGCAAGCAATTTCATGAGAAAGAATTGGTGAGATCAGTTTTTTCGCACAAAACAGATCTTTTTGTTTACTTTAAAATTGTACTAACACATGCTACATCAGGAAACTAGCATAGCTCAATCTAAAGCTCAACAAAGATTCAAGACTCAACTCAGCTTATTTGACATGGCATGAATCATAAAAGGATAACTAAAGACAGACTAAGCTCAAGAACTAACATGACATGATTTAATTCAAGTTGTGCATTTTTAATCAACCTATTGTATGCCGTGAAATAAAACATTTCAACATGTACATGTATACATCCAATTCACATCTCAATTCATTCCACAAACATAAAACATCCATTTTGCAAATCAATTAATTGAAATGAAATGAAATATTCATTAACAAATACAAAATTACAATCAATATCAATATTATATCCCAAGCAAAAAATATTGTATGCTGTGGAACTCTCCATTTGAATTTATGACTTTAGACCTCAAAAAGTACGCGCACTCTCCTCGAATTCGTGCAAGATCCGGCTGTTGCAATGCAGTTGTAGAGATGGGCGCAGCCTGTTGATAGGAATATCAATGTGTGTACATATATAACCTGATAAGTATGAAATAAATATGGGAAGATTGACAAACCTTAGAATTGGTGATCTTCGAGGAATCGAGGAGTAGTCTCATATGGTGGCAAATGTAGGATCCACACATGTTGCCCGGCGACTGCTGGTGGCACTGCAAAAAATAGAATGTGTTAATTCAAAAGGCATTACTACCAAGTGTTGTATAGGATTAATTAATGTGTACTAGCGAATACCTGAAAATTTCGAACATGTTTCAAGGGCTTGGCCCCTTCTGTTGAGCCACGTGTCTATACAACGTACGTGGCAAATGACCTTCGTGATTTGAAAAAGTTAGATTAGTCATTCGGAAGGAAAGAAAGAGTACAATATAGTTATGAATGGAGAAAATGTACTTACCTATCGAGTATTTGGGCGATAACTGCGTACTCAGATTTGTTCTTACTTAGATAATCAAGGTATATAGCCTTGTTCCATTTTGGTACAATTACAATTAAAATCCAATGGAATCGCTCATTGTATGGCATAAGAACAAATTTCTTATTGTGGTGAGCCAGCAGTGTTGATGTAATATAGCTCTCGACGAAGGATGCATCCTCGCTGATGATATCCATGGCGACCAAGCGTGGATCCAGAAAACCAATTAGTGATTTGGATGATCTAGCTTCAGTCACTATGTATCTATATATGTACACAGAAAAGCAACAAATTATATATGACATATATCGGTATTACATGAACGGAGACTGTGATTGTACACACTTACAGCGTCCAGTATCGAACGAGTAAGACGTCGAGAGCGTTGAGATTGAAAAGATCAAATAAATCCTCAAAAGTCACCACGAAGACACATTCATGAATGTTGTGCTGCAAATGATCTGGTTTGAATTTGACAGTGATACCTGAGCGCCGTTCTGCTAGTGGCTTATTGGCCTGTTCTATATACCAGGAGTGTAATCTCTGGCAACCAAATCCTAGGGTTAGGAGGAGCTCTTCTGGGACTATCATTGGCTCGCCTAGCATGAATTTTTGCACCACTGGCAGGTAGGGGATATCAACTGCCTTCTTTGGTTTGGCCCTGCCTCGCTTGTAGGTCGACTTCACGGTAGTCGACTGTAAATGTACCACCGGTGGAAGTTGCTTTGGCGAGAATAGCACCCGTGGAGATAGCACCGGTGTAGGTAGCAGTGGTGGAGATAAGTCTTGTGGAGATGGCACCAGTGCATATAGCTCTAGTTCGGACTACCCTTATTGTCCTGCCACCGGTGAAGAAGCCTCCAGGGAGATGTCACTTTTGGGCCACTGGATGAATGTTCCAATGGCTTGCCCTAGAGTCACGATCTCATCGTTGGGGGGTTTCGGTAGCGATACGACCTCAAAATTGGCATGCACACCATCCACATGAACTTTTCTGAAGCCTGGTGCTAAAGCTGTACGGTGCACCATGGCCCCGTGACCAAACGGATATGCTTGGCCCCAAGCAGCACACAAGGGAATGGAGGTATATCTCATTTGTAGCGTGCACTTTGTAGCCTCCTACATAACGATACAAAATTAGCTACTCCAATAGGCCTATCAATGGATCGAGCATTCCAGAGATAATAATTATTACCAGGATATCGTCCACAGGAAATCTGGCCTTGCTTTCCGTCGTAGGATTGGACGGCAACTACTTGGACGGTTCGGCAAGCTAGCTAGCACAGGAGTGGCGGCAGCGGCCTGCAGATTTTCTGTAAATCTTCGCATCTCATCTCTAACATATTCAGCCAGCTCCTCTGTAAGAGATGCCTTGATCTCCTCTCGTAGCTGTGCGTCATGCTCAGCTTTGGTTCTCTTCCTTCTTCGATACAATTCGGAGTCATCTTGGAAACCATGTTTCCAATGAACATAAAGTCCAAGGCCTCTCATATGACCCGGGTGCTCCTTGTTTCCCAGGGCCGTGGAAATTATATCTTTCTCCCTTGTTCCCTAGAATGATCCCTGGGAAGATTCAACACTCAGCCCTTCTTGCAAGAGCACAACACGTTATTTCACTTCCTACGAAGTTGTGGAGTAATTAGAAGCTGTGTAGTTTGATCGATATCTTACCAGGCGGTGGGAAACATCCTGGTCTTCAGGGTTTCAGAAGGAGATGTCCCCAGATGACGTGGTGGATGACCTTGCTCTAATCCAATTTCGAGCGTGCTCATCCGGAATCGTGGCAAATGGCAGGGCGGTGTCCCGTAGAATTGCTTGTTCGTCCTCCGCCCTCTACTGTAGGATTTTGCCCGCATACATAGCTATGCCAAGTCTATGGGAGTGTGTGTTTTTTGCCTGGAGGGCCTTGTGCGCCGCACTTGCACTTTTAAAATCTTGGGTCGTCTTCATCGCCTTGAACTCTTCCCATTGTGGTTCCAGGAATTGGTATTTATGAAAGGGTGTTTCATCCTTCTCCACATAGTTCTTGACAAGCATGCTCTTGAAGTTCTTCCATGCTTTGCACGCTGCTAGCAAGGCATGTCATTGCACACTGTTTTGTTGTTCTTCTGGGATCTCGAACGATGCAAAAATTTCTGTCTACAACTCACGTTTCCGAGTCCCAATCACGCTCTTCCACAAATCGAATGTGATCTCAATTTGTTCTCGTGCAACTATTCCAATCATTCTTTGGAATGTGCATGCCGCTCGGCGAGGAAGGAGAGGGGTCCTAGATCCATCGACCTCTGTGATGGTAAATCGGCCCTCAGGCTTTTTCGATAGCCCTCTTTCTTGGCGTTTTGATTTTGGAGCGAATGCATCCGGCGATGATGTTGAAGAATGCGCAGATGACATGTTGGATATAAAGATGACTTCTTTAAGATATAAACAGGTGGAAATATTAAGCCATCTAAACAACATATCATGCAATAGCCTAAAACCAGCATATATTCATATTTGAGACATAGATCATTGAAGTAACATGCTGCCATTAAAAGTAGCCAGAAATAAAAGACTAAAATTAGCATGTTAGAGTGGTTTTAGTTGCTCTCAAATGTAGAGTTACACAAGATTTTAATCAAACCTTGAGCTCTAAGAAATGTGAATTAGTAGCTCTAAGATTTTAATCTTGGTCGTCCCACTACTACGGTCTTATTCTCTTCACTGATTGAATCTGTCAAATGTGAACTAAACCTTGAGCTCTAAGAAATGTGAATTAGTAGCTCCAAACCTTGAATCTACAACATGAACTACTAATCTAGCAAAACCGAAAGGACTACTAATCTACTAAACAGGTGATCACAGACTACACAGAATTCTGACTACTCTAGCAAAACCGAAAGGACTACTAATCTAGAGCTCAGGATTTGTGATCCAATCTCAGTACAAGACCAGTTACTTCATAGAACATATGATAGTTCCCACAAGCATCTCTTTTCTATTTAACAAACTCTAACAAATATTCCTATTTAACAAACTATATAGAATGAACAGCAGATCACAGAATGATCAGCTAGTAACAGCAGATCACAGAATGAACAAAGAAAATATATAGAAATGCTAGTCTCATACAAATCTTAACATATATGACCACAATGAGTATAAGTTCAACAAATTGAATTGTTTTTAGAGCTCTCAGAAGGCTAGTTGCATAAGATTTAATCTTGGCCATCTCCGCCATAACAAATCTAATCTTGATTATATATGACAATGATAGATTAGATCTTGAACTCAATTTAAACCTTTCTATTTAACAAACTCTAACAGATCATGAAATAGCTAGCTTTCTATTCAGAGCCGATCAAACACCCCAAAATAATCTAACACAGGATGACAGGACAATCTTTCATCCAACCACATAGACTGCTAGAGAACTAACAGGATGACAGGGATCTAACACAGAGACCAAAAAATAACCACTGAACTAATCTAACACAGGGATCAGCAGGAACAAAATAGCCAAGTAATGACCAGAGAATGAACAATAGATGATTTAAAAGAAAGCTCAAGATCAATCTACCATCACATTCATATATAATCTCAGTTTAGAGTCAGTTCATCACAGAGCATGCAGTAAACAGAAAGCTCAAGATCAATCTACCCTCACATCCATATACTCACAGTAGAGGTGATATTCTAAACCGCCTGAAGAAACCGAAACCGGCGACGGGCTCGGGGACGGAAGTCCGAGGAGGCAGCAGCGACGGCGTAGACGGGGGTCGACGGCGATTGGGGATGGAGGTCCGAGGAGGCGGCGGCGACGGTGTGGACGGGGGGTCGACGGCGACTGGGGATGGAGGTCCGAGGAGGCGGCGGTGGCGACGGCGTGGACGAGGGTCAACGGCGACTAGGGACGGAGGTCCGAGGAGGCGGCGGCGACGGCGTGGACGGGGGTCGACGGCGACTGGGACAGAGGTCCGAGGAGGCGGCGGCGATGGCGTGGACCCGAGAAGGAGGGAGATCCGAGAAGGAGACCGCGACGGGCTAGATCGGGAGAGCGGCGACGGCATGGACGGGGGTCAACAGGCTAGATCGGGAGAGCGGCGACGGCATGGACGTTGGGCTAGATCGGGAGACGACGATGGGCTAGATCTATAACTGCAACGCACGCGCAAAACCCTAGCTTGAGTATATATAGGAGGGTTTATCACAGACGGTTCTAGTTTAGAACCATCTGTATTAAGCCCTTTCCTGCCACACACTGGCCGAAGTTATTACCTACACCAACCAGCAGGTACTGTAATAAGATCAATTATAAATATTTCTTTACAACAGCATAATGAATAACTCTACACCAACCAGCAGGCACTGTAATAAGACCAATTATCAGTATTTCTTTATAACAGCCCAATAAACAAAGAGATACATATGTATGACACTCATTCTCAAAATTCACCTATATATCACACATTTTCACATATACATAAATGCAAATTCACAAATACATCACACATATGCATTATTATATACAAAATGCTATTTCACATAGACATCACATACATGCATGTCAGTGTCTCACTTGGTGAGCTCCTAGCGATTTGCTCCTTCAACCATTGGTTGAACCGATTGTTGTGTTGCCTCATGATCCAAACATCCGGCCGCTCCAGATTCTGTTGCTGAAGCACATCCTTGTGCTGGTCAACATAAGGCGTCACTTCAGTCATGTGTTGCAAGATCGTGAAATGGGCTTGAGTATACGCGTCCATATCTGAAGTGATTGCTTTCCTTCCGATAGTTCCAATACCCTTCAGCCTCCCATCATGACGAGATTGAGGCACACTTATCGGTTGAATCTAAGCCATATAATCGACACAAAACTTAATGACCTCTTCGCTTGCATAACCTTCGACGATGCTGCCCTACGGCCGAGATTGATTCCGTGTGTAGGACTTGAGAATTCCCATGAACCTCTCAAATGGGTACATGCTACGTAGGAATACGGGCCCGCACATTTTTATCTCCCACACAACATGAACAATGAGATGGACCATGATATCGAAAAACGAAGGAGGAAAATACATCTTCATGTTGCATCTAAACAAGTTTCTTCAGTCAGCCTTGGACAGACTATAACACGCAGGGGGAAGGTACGTTCGTCCATTATTTGTTTTTGTCGGTGCTAACTCAGGCCTGATATCCATATCAGCCAAGTCAAGCCGTGCGTTGACGCCGTCCTTTATTTTATCACGAATGTTTAGTAAGAGAGCAATCAAGCTGTCACATACATTCTTTTCTACGTGCATGACGTCGATGCAGTGTCGAACATCTAGGTACTCCCAATAAGGTAAGTCCCAAAATATTGATCTCTTCTTCCAGGTGTTCTTTTTATGAGCCCTCAATTTACGTCCCTTTCCGAGGACAACATCTAAATCCTTAACCATATTATAAGCCTCTTTTCCCCTTAAATGCCTTGGAGCTGAACCGTCCTCCTTCTCTCCGTCAAATTGTTTCTTCATCTTGCGGTATGGGTGAGCCCTCCGAAGGAACCAGCGGTGACGCATGTACACGGTTTTGCGTGAGTGTTTCAGCCACACACTTTCGGTACCATCTAAACAGTGAGTACAAGCTTTGGCACCTTTTGTACTCTGGCCCGACAAGTTAGTAAGGGCAGGATAATCATTTATGGTGCAGAATAATAAGAAGCGCAAAGTGAAGTTCTCTCGTTTGTATGTATCCCACACTTGTACCCCTTCGTTCCACAGTACTTTTAGATCTTCCACCAATGGTGCTAGGTACACATCAATATCATTCCCAGGTTGCTTGGCCCTTGGATAAGTATCAACAGCAAAATATACTTTCGCTTCATACACAACCAAGGAGGAAGGTTATAGATGTAGAGAGTCATGGGCTATATGCTATATCGGCTGCCCATTCTACTGAAAGGATTCATTCCATCTGTACTCAGTCCAAACCTTATATTCCTTAGTTATGCACTGAAGTCTGCAAAACACCTATCGATGTTTCTCCACTAGGCGGAATCAGCAAGGTGTCTTAGCATTCCATCCTTCTTGCACTCCTCCGAGTGCCAACGCAGCAATTTTGCCTCCTTTGCATTTACAAAAAACCGTTTCAAACGGGGAATTATAAGAAAATACCATGCCACCTTAGCAGGAGGTCCTTTCTTCACCTCTGTTCCCTCGCCGTCATCTGATTGACTGTTACGTTTGTATCGGGATGCGTTACACACCAGACATAAATGCATTGCATACTCTTTACGGTAGAGGATACAGTTGTTCGGACATACATGTATTATGTCTACTTCCATTCCCAATGGACAAAGAGCCTTCTTGGCTTTATACGTGGTTTTAGGCAACTCATTTCCCTCTAGAAGCATGTCCACTAAAAGACCTAGCAGCGTCGTGAAACTCTTGTCGGACCAACCGTTGCTTACCTTCAATTTCAACAGTTCAAGCACGGTCGACAACCTCGTGTACTTTGACCTGCAGCACGTGAACAAAGGTTTCTCTGAGTCCTCCATCAAGCCCCGAAATTTAACATACTCTCTCTCTCTCTCATCATAGTTCTCTTCTACATCGCGAAGCATCTGATCCAGATTGTCATCGTGCAACCTATCCGAATCCGAACAGAAATCGACATCATCCGGCGGCATATCATTCACTTCACCAGCGATGTCATCTGGTGGCAAATCATTCACTTTGCCGGCGATGTCATCCGGCGGCATATCATTGACTTCGCCATGACTGGTCCAACACGTATAACCTTTTTTGAAACCCCTCCGAATCAAGTGTGCTTCAATCTGCTCTCGGTTCTTAAACATCTTTAAATTCTCACAGTCAGTGCATGGACAGTACCTATATTCCACCCCCTTATTCAACATATCCTCCTCGGCAGCACTTGTAAAAACAAACACGCCATTAATGTACTGTTCACTCACACGGTTCGCAGCATACATCCAGCTTCGGTCCTACGTTATGCGTATATATCACAACTTAGCATTAAAAATTAAATTAATTAATTATTACTACATATATACAACATGCATTAAGGCTTTGCTAACTTAATCCATATTATAAACACAACAGCTATTTCCCCGGCGATCGCTGAAGGTATATAACCAACAATTCTGACAAATTTGGCCTCCCACATGACGGGAACTGATCTAGAGCTCCAGTAGATGCATACCATCTTCAATAACACTCACCAAAACTTAGATCTAAATTGTAATGCAAAGAAAAATAAATTTCATTACTAACCATATCTACGGCAACAAGGAACATATGAATCTTCAAAGCTCTATCTCTGCCTCCTCCCACTAAATTAATTGGCCTGAAATCGCCTAGCTTGCTTGCTGAGCAAAATGAAGACAGAGCGGCTAGATCTGGATTGAAATGAAAACAGATGCGGTTCTGAGCGGAGCAATAAATACGTAGCAGGATTATCACAGACGATTTTTAATAAAAAAAACCGTCTGTGATAATGCTGAGATTATCACAGACGGTTTTTAATAAAAACCGTCTGTGATATTCTAGTATCACAGACGGTTCATCGGTAAGAACTGTTTGTGATACTCATTTTTCTTGACACCATCAACACAGACGGTGTCCAAATTAAAACCATCTGTAATAGTTTCTGTCACAGATGGTTTTGTCAAACCATCTGTGATTTGGTGTCTACTAATAGTATTTCTGTAGTAGTGTATTCACAACACCCCTCTCGTCGGCCTCCTCGATCTTACATATGCCTAAACTCTTCTCGAGTAATCATCAATGATGGCCAATATGTAGTTTACACCTCCAAGAGACGGAATGTGGGACTCTCCCCACAAACAGAGTGAGCATAAGTTGACCATCAAGTCAAAATAAGACCCATCATGTGTTGATAGGATTCAAGTGAAGGATCCATCATGGATTGATACATATCAAAACAGTGACCTGGACTTGAAGTAAAGATATGTGTCATTAAGCTTCAAAAAGATACTCAAAGCAAATGTTTGACTAGTTAGGACTAAGAATGTGTTCTATGTCTTTTACCAGTCTTGGTGTTTGGTTGGAAGACCGAATTGCTTGTATAGATTTGCAGTACTATTAAGAGGGGTCTTATCTAGTAGCTTTAGTCTCATTATGTGTTGATGGCTCAATCTCACGTACTCTAGCTCTCTGTGGCATAATGCTTATATTTACAAATGTGTTTTGTAAATAGTTGAAACTCATACATAATTCTTGTAGCATGTGACTATATTTTGCAAATGTGTTTTGCAAATGGCAGAAGTCCATATTTTCTACTCCTTGTGGCAGGAGGCTTTATATTTGCGAATATGTTTTGCAAATAATTGAAGCTCATGTACAATCCTTGTAGCATGTGACTTAAGTATGCGAATGTGTTTTTCAAACGCGTTGAATCCATGTAAATACACTTATATCATGATTCCAAAAGTGTGCAAATGTGTTTTGCAACTTGTTAGGAATCATGGTTTGATCCTTGTGTGCATGATACTATAATTTACAAATGTGTTTTGCAAATTTGTTGGAATATATGCATTCTTATCTCTGCTAGAAATTGCTAGTATGGCATGTGCTTAGCGGTATGACCAGCCTCTGGCAGTACCGGCCTGTGTGGCGTGGTATAATTGTAATCCGGTAGTACCGGCCTGTGTGGTGCAGTACGACCGGCTTGGCGGTACTACTAGGCATTAGTAGACGATACGTAATTTTGAGAGAGGTGCATTTTGGAGCACTTTTGCTCCCTGGGAAAACGGTAGTACCGCTCTTGAGAAACAGTACTACCACACCAGACCCTATGTGGGCGGTACTACCGACAGCGACTATAACGGCTGGTTTTATAGTCGTTACAAGGGGAGCGGTAGTACCAGCACTTTGCATGCGGTACTACCGTATATCCTGGTTTTTGCTCCCAATGGCTAGTTTCTTAGTGTGGGTATAAATACCCTCTTGTGACCGGTTGGAGACAAGGTTGCTACACCCATTTTCACTCTCTTGAGCTAATGTGAGCTTTTTCTCTCAATTATTCATGTGTTGCACCATGTGAGTAAGGAGAGACGTCTTTAGTTGCATGTGTTGCATCTAGAGGTGGATTTTTATCCATTTGAGCTTGTGCACTCGTTGCACATGATGATAGTCAAGCAAGCGGCTTGACTTATTACTCTTGGAGGTTGCCAACTCCTATACAGTTTTGGAGGCATCATGTCCGGTGATATTTTTAAAGAAGTTTGTGATATGACCCGGCGTGTTGTGAAGGTTGGAGCCAGTAAAAACAATTTCACCGAAATTTTGGTGGTTAACAGCGATAACCGGCTGTATCGATGAGGGCCGGTAAGCGAAATATTTTGAAGGATTTCGGTTGTGGGTCCACATTTCAAATACATTTCATTTAAATACGAAAATACATTAGATTTCAACTTCATTTTCATCTCTATTTCACGTATATATAAATATCTGGTTTATCTCGACAAGTATTTGTAGTTTTTCTCAAAAATTCAAATTTTTTCACAAAATTAAAATTTAAATATCAAATTTTTCGGCAAACATTTTCCAATAAAACCAGTTATCGGCATTATCTCTACCCTCCGATAAAACTTTGTCACCGATAAAGGTTATATGGAAAGTACAGGCTGAATCAAGAATCCACTCATCACCGATTTCGGAATCATCAGCAAATGCAACGAGAACATCACCATTACAATCTTTATTAATAACAGTTGTGGCTTTAGTTTCATCCTCTTGTTGAATTTGAAATTGTTATTCATCTTCTCCTGATTCTGCAACCTCCAACACTTGGGTATGTCATGACCGCTCTTCTTGCAACAGTTGCATGACTTCTTATTCCTAGATTTAGATCTGCCTCCATATTTGCTTGAAATTCTTCCTCTGGAATCACCGTTTGAGCCCTTCTCGTGTCGCCTGCTGCGAACAGACAAACCTTCTGAATGCGTACTTAAACTTTCACCAGCAACTATAAGTTTCACATTTTCTTTAGCATACAGTGCTTCATAAATTTCACTAAGAGTAAGAGTATATCGGCTATATAGAATAGTATCTCTGAAAGTATATTACAAACTAGGCAGAGAACATAGAAAAATAAGACCCAAATCTTTATCATCATATTTTACCTCTATAGACTCGAGGTCAGCAACGACATCCTTCAATACTGTCAAGTGGTTCAACAATGAGGCTCCTCCGTCATCTTGTGAGAATAAAGTTTCTGCTTCAGATTCATTTTACTAGTCAAATCTTTCATCATGCAAATCTGTTCCAACTTCAACCATAACACAGCTGCAGATGTCTCCTTCAAAACTTCATGTAAAATATTATTTGATAGATGAATATGAATTTGAGATAAGATAGCAGGCGAGCTACCTAGCACCAGTTGCTCGGTAGGTAATTAAATAGCATTAATTAATTATGATTAGCACTAATTAATCAACATATTTTGTGATTAGCTAATTAAGAATGATTAGCCACGGCCGGCGTCTTGTCGAGCACAATAAAAAAGCTATATTTATAAAAACAGACATATAAAGGTTAAATTTAAAAAATAGCTGTAGTGCTAGATGTGTGTAGAGTTCTCCCTTTTCTACAGAAACGATGGCCTCAGGTTCCGTTCTTGGATATTGCTTGTTTTTCGCTTGGACCGAGTAAAAAAAGAAAAACGCGCTGCTGCTGTTGGCGCCAACACTGAAGAACCGGAACTCTGGCACGTTCTCTCTCTCTCCTCTGTCCTGTCACTGTTTCTAGAGCCGAAGGATCTCGGCTTTTATCGAAGGAACCTGGCTTCGCCTCGGAGACGGACAGCTCAATAGAATGTTTTGTACGGATAATCCGTTTTTTATTCGAAAATACATAAATATACCCGCGAGAAAATTTTTTACAAAAATAGTCTCCAGTCGCCGCCCCATTGGGCGACTTCTGCCTTTCGCCCAACCGGGAGGCAACATTTAGGGAATGTGTGAACCGTTGGGCGACTTATGCAGTCGCTATACGGTTGAGCGACTGCAATTGCAGTCGCTGTACGGTTGAGCGACTGCAATTGCAGTCGTTGAACGGTAGGGCGACAGGGGTGGATATCCAGATATTCCACCGACTGCCACCCACTACCACCTACCACTTTTCCCTCATTCTGCCCAGAGAACCACTTTTCCCTTATCTGCGCAGAGAGCCAGAGAGAAGAAGAAGAGAGGAGGAAGGGGAAGAAAAGAAGGGGAGAAGAGAGGGAGGAGGGGAAGAAAAGGAGGGGAGGGGAGAAGAGAAGGAGAGGAGGACAGGGTTGAAGGTGGAGGTGAGGGAGGAAGAAGGAGTCCAAGCTATTCCATCGATTTGGATTCAGGTATTTTTGTTAATTAGGTTGTATTTACACTATTATTTAGATGAAATATTGGTGTTAGTAAAAATTGTAGATGTAGTATACATTTTGTAGTATGGAACATTTTGTAGTATAGAAATTTTACTACCCTTTTTAGTATAGAAAGTTTAGTTTAGTGTTGAACGATGTTATTTGACATGTCGTAAATTTCAATCATACATGTAGGCCTACATCATTAATGGCTAGTACTACATTGAGAGTGTATTATGGTGCTGGAATGATTCGTGAATGTCCGAATGGTGTGGATTTGAGCGATTTTCCGCAAGTCACTCTCGTACTTCCGGATGACGAGAATGCTCGAATGACAGATGTGTAGCATCGGCTGACCCAGAGTTTTTCATTGGACCCCGAGGTGTGCAGCGTCGTTGTGCAAGGGTTTTGGAGCCGGTCTCCCACTGACATCAGATGGGAGTTGAAGACATTGGTGCGCTCTGCTTCGTGGAAGGGCTTTGTGCAAGGGTGACGGCGCCGTGGATACGAGTGTGTCCTGCTTGTGCAACCGTGCTCACTACAAGCAGCTGCACAAGCTCGTGCGTCCGCCTATGCTTCGAGAGGTGCTAGCAGCTCGGGCGGGCCGCACGTTGGTGGAGCTGATGAAGTTGCTCGTGATGAAGGCAATGCGGTACATGGAGGAGAGTTACGGCCGTCAAGCTATAGAGAGGGAACTGGGTAAGCCGATGCGGTACATGGAGGAGAGTTACAACTGTCAAGCTATAGAGACGGAACTGGGCAAGCTGATGAAGGAGAGCATAATGAGTATATCGTGCAGCAGATGGAATCTGATGACCAGAGGGCATGGGATGAAGAGCAAGCTGTAGAGGACGACGAGGAGGACAGTTCCGATGATGAAGAAGTTCCTATCCCCCAGGAATGGAACCGGTTTAATGCAGAGGGTGTTTTCGCACATAATGAGCATGAATCACCATGGGAGTATCATGGGACAGAGGTTCGGGTGCATGCTATGTTTGCTGACAAGGAAGCGCTGCAGGATGCCATCAAGCTTTGGGCCCTTTCAATGCAACGGACATTTCGCGTCGTCAAATCAAGCCAGGAGCAGTACACTGTGAAGTGCGAGCAGGCTGGTTGTCCTTGGAGGGTGCACGCACGTAGACCCAAGTATGACACTCACTGGATTGTGTCTAAGGTGGAGCCACACTCCTGCATTCTGAACACTGTCTTGGCGAGGCATCGTAACCTGACGTCCGGATTTATAGCCAATTTGATGTATGGGGAGATAGTGGAGAAGAAAGATGTTGCGGCAACACATATTGTGGTAGCTATTGAGAATAAATTCAAGTATAAGATTAGCTACGCGAAGGCGTGGCGTGCCAAGCAAAAGGCGTTGGAAAAACGTTTTGGCACTTTCGAGGCAGCGTACGACAACCTTCCTCGTATGCTTAAGGTGTTGCAACAAAGGAACCCGGGCACGTACATCGCCGTGCACGAGAAGCCGTCCATAAGTCCACCGGGATTTGCAGTGTTGCAGAGAGCATTGTTTGCATTTGGTGCTAGCATTGAAGCATTCAAGCACATGCTGCCAGTGATCTCTGTAGATGGGACCTTCTTGACAGGCAAATACAAAGGGCAGCTCCTGACGGCCATAGGCATGACGGTAACAATCAAACATTGCCGCTGGCTATTGCATTTGTGGAGAGTGAGAATTATGAGAGCTGGCTGTGGTTTCTCAGACATGTGAAGGCTGGAGTTGTAGGCACCCGTCCTGGTGTGTGCGTAATTCATGATCGCCACGCCGGTATTATAAAGGCGATACGAAAACTTCAAGAAGACCCTGAGGAGACCTTTTTTTTGGCCGGACATGAGGAACCGGTGGTGCAGTCGTCACTTAGGGGCAAACTTTTTCAAGCAATTCCCGAAACAATCTTTGATGAAGCTATTCAAGAGGCTGGCTAGGCAGAACCAGCAGAGAAAATTTCATGCTTTATGGAGGTTGTTGGATGAGCACATCAGGAAGAACGTCGATGAGAGGAGCAAGGGGCCGGTCACTCCTGGGGCGGCACAACCGTAATGCTTGCCAGCAATCGATGAGTCTAACCCAAGTGGTCCAAGAAGGAGGAGCGCGCGAAACATCAAGTGCTTCTCGCAGTGGATCGAGGGGGAACCATTGGAGAAGTGGTCGCTGTTGCACGACACGGATGGCGCAAGGTACGGAATAATGACAACTAACCTTGCCGAGGTGTACAATTGGGTTCTCAGGGGTCTCCGTTCTCAGCCCCTTGTCGCCATCATGGAAGGTGTTCTTCACAGCACAATCCGCTACTTCAGGGAGAGGCACGCGAGTGCCGCACTTCATGCGGCCAATCCCGGAGCCCTGTATTCGTCAAAAGTTACTGCGTACATGGAGACGAAGGCACAGAAGGGTCAATTGCACACAGTGCATGTCATGGGCAACAGGGAGCATCATTTCGAGGTGATACTCCGTGACAGAGCCGGATTTGGGACATCTCGTTCACTTATTACTCATGAGGTATGCCTTGGAGATCATGCAAACGAACCTAGCTGCACATGCAACAAGCTTAAGTTGTTACACAGGCCATGCTCTCATGTCCTCGCTGCATGCAGAACCGTGGGCATGGATCCTTCCAACTTCATGTCCGAGTATTTTTTCAAGGAGAGAATACTGCAAGCTTGGTGTGGGGAGCTCCGGTGGTTCAGGGCGGTGGGAAACTTCGCCACTTTGGACATTTCAGCGAGGACCTGGGTTCCGGATATTAACATGCTGAAGGGTGGGAAGGTTCGGCGACAGAGCCGACGTATTAGAAATGATATGGACGAATCATAAGCTAGAACATCTGGTGCACGTTGTGGGCGATGCGGTCAGGAGGGGCACACAGCTAGACGATGCAATGCATGTCCGGATCAGTAGTTGGTGTTATAATGCATGCTAAATTTCATGTACCATTTGTAAACCTTGTATGTTACATCCCTTTTCTGTAATGCACTTATTTCGTGGAACGTACTGTTTCCCTTTTAAGTATTGCAATTTTTTTGTGGCTTGTGATAACAACTATACGTAGATAACAACCAATCCATCACATGCTTAACAACGTTGCACATTACATCGTTATGGAAAGAGGCCACAGAATATGAAGGTCACAGAAAATGAAGGTGTCATGCACTTACAACACGAAACAACACATACATTGCACATACAGAATTTATGGAAAGTAGTACACCCAACACATCAACACAACAGTCCTACCGCCACAGCATCAACACATCAACAAATACAAGAACTAAAATACGACACAACCATAACCCTCGTGACCTACATGCCAAACAAGCCTCGTGGCACCCACATGGAGAATTGCTGAGGGGGCCGCCTCAGACGTGGCTGGTCGTCGTGGTAGTGGCATGCACATATGCAGCTCGGGTTCGCGCAGCAACATGTGGGATCATAAGAGCTTCCTATATTCACGACCTCCTCCTTGCCCCTCTCGCGTTGCATTTGTTCGCGGAGGTCGTTGTTCTCCTCAGTGAGACTCTCCATTCGGTACTCCAAGTCCCATATTCGAGCCCATAATGTATCCACATAACGATCAACATACCGTTCATGAGGAGGGTCGATCCAGCGGGAGAAGTCGCATTTTCCCATCTGCAAATAAAAGGACGGTAAACTTCGAGGGTCCATAAGCAATAAAAAATGTAATATTACTAATTTGTACCCCGGAGCGTGAGCATCGGAAGAAACGTCGCCCGCCATCGTTCGGGGAATCCAAGATCTGGACGACCGCGTACTCATTGTGTCTGCATTTCGGCCACACTGGTTGAGCACGCCGGCTTGGTATCAATCGGTACTGTGGACCGAACATCTCCCTCCTTTCTAAGGGAATGTCTTCCTTCGGTGACCCAAATCCCACTGGCCCCTCGGCTTCCGACATAGTATGTTTCACCACGAAAGAGAGGCTACTTCTTTGTTCGATTTACAATGTCATGGGACCCCAACCGTGCTACTTATAGCAAAACGGGGCAGCTTAATGCAGTGATCACAAAAAAAAGATGGCAGTTCTGCGTACATACTTCACAAAGGGGGCCAGCTTTGCACTGAGATGTGACAATAGAGGCCAGCTTTGCTCAGAGACGTGAAAAAAAGGGCAGCTTTGCTCAGTGAGATGTCAATAGAGTGTAGCTTTGCTCAGGGACATGACAACACGGCCCAGCTTTGCTCAGTGACATGACAAAAGAGGTCAGCTTTTGCTCAGTGAGATGACAAAAGAGGGCAGCTTTGCTCAGTGACATGACAAAAGAGGTCAGCTAAAAAGGCTACGTTGTACCACATACATTCAATGGTCCAAGCTATGAATTTATTACGAGACTACAGGCTCTGAAAAGCCTTCATACGGACATTTATTGCTACACTGCAATCCTTAAAAAACGAAAAGATTCCCATGTGGTCCTCTCCATGGACTATGCCCACTGCACCAAATAACCTGCCTACATAAAGGCCTCCCTCCTATGTCTTCCATACCACATCTCCTCCTCAAGGCATCACAATACTACTACACAACAATGTCTTCCTGGAGGTCCGACCCATTTGAACTGCTGGAGTGGCATGAGTGTCCAAAGTGCCATTGCGGCTTTAGGACGATGTTGTGCGTCCGGACGGATCCAGTACAACAAGCCAACTACGGCCGCAGGTTCTTCAAGTGTCCAGACCTGGATGACGACTTCATGGTAACGACGACAACTAAATTCTTTGTTTCTCGTTATCGTTTTTCAACTTGATCCATGACATCTACCACGCCATACATAGCCTTGCAAGTTCATCGAATGGGTGGATCGGGTGCCGCCGGCATGGCCACGGAACCGGCCAACGGAGGTGGAAAACAAAGGACAATACTTTGTCAAGATGACTCAGGCTCACGAGGTGGAACGACAGATGCGGCTTGAGCAAGAGCGCCGCGTGAGGGTGGACCAAATCCGTCTGAAGGGCAAGGAGAATGAGCTGCAAAGGAGGCGGGAGCAGCTAAGTCTGCGTGAAGCAGCCATCAAGCGTCAGGAGGAAGAGCTTGAAGCTCGTGAGGCAGCTCTCAAGTCCAAGAGTGACAGGAAGAAGGATGCAGCGGAGCCATCTTCAAGGCGCGAGAAAAAGGGGAAACAATCACGCTACACCCAGTAGACAAAATGTGGCGAGGAAGGCAAAATGGCCCCGGTCCACACAGTAGGTGGTACGAGAAGTTGGGTGGGCTAGTCGCATATCATGCTATATGTTATTCATGTAATAAAAATGTACGCGGCATGTTACTCCCAACTATATTATGAAGTTTATTTCTATTCACATAAGGTTATTATCTCGTGTGTTCGCATTCAATGATTCAGATAGAAAGTCATTTAACAATATTAACATACCAGTTCTCTTCGATCTTAGTAACATGAAAATATCACTTGCCAATGTATATATCAAACGTTCTACAGTCAATTGTTCTTAAAAAAAATTTCTCAAAACTTTTAATGCACCTACAACATACAATAAACATAAACTTTTATTACAACTATACCATATTTTTTTCCAGTTTAAAACTACAAAATTGACAAAACTCTAAAAAATCACGGGGACTGAGTAAAGTCGCTCCTCCATTGGGTGACTGCGCTTATAAGTCGCCCATCCATTGGGCGACTGCCATGCAGTCGCCTAACAGGAAAGCGACTACTTGCAGTCGCTCAATCACCCAGCGACAGATATTTTGTCGCCTCCCGGTTGGGCGAAAGGCAGAAGTCGCCCAATGGGGCGGCGACTGGAGACTATTTTTGTAAAAAAAATTTCTCACGGGTATATTTATGTATTTTCGAATAAAAAACGGATTATCCGTACAAAAAATTCCAGCTCAATACGGCTCGAATTCGACGAAAAACCCGAGCGCACCCGAGCGCGCCGAGGCAGGGCTTGTTCTTTTTCTCCAAAGCTGACGGTTTTTTATTTTTGCTATAGTATCTAATTTTTAAACGAAGTATTTTTTTCAAGACAGGGTTTACAAGTTAAACGATCTATATGTTAAAAGTCCAACATCTGTACCAGACAAAATCACAAGTGAGTATCTGTCTCTCCGTAATCTGTACCGTAAACAGTCAAAATTCAAAAATTTCAGCCAAAAGTCATAAGCCGCAACCGAAAAGAACAGGCCCACAGATTCGCTGAACAATGATTTTTTTCCCTCGACCGATTTCTCTGCTCTGATATTAATGGTTGAAAATAATGGATAGAAAAGTAGGAATAGGAGATCCAGATTTTTACGTAAACAGCTCTTACAAAAAAAATCACAGACACATAAAGATAAATCACTATAATAAAGAAATGTTTATAATAGAACTCTTGCACTTGCTATGGATTATAGTGGTATATACGAGGGCAAGAGATAAGTTCTAAACGGAGTAGTAAATTTAATCAAAGTTGGTTGTGGTAAGTTGACAACATGTCTGGTGCAACTTGTATCTGGTGCTAATATTGATCATATCACTTGTGATATAAGAAGATGCAGTGTTTAATACGGATAGGTAAAAAATTTAGAGCAGACTTCACCATTGTACTTATCAATCGGAGGATGTAAGCATCGTATTACCTTTTACACTACTGATGTGAGATTTGGAAAGGAAAAGTAGCTTACCACGTACCATGACCTCGTACTTTGGACCAAACATACCGTGAACGTGTTGAAGGTCCAGTGGCACTGGTCCCATTCGTCGCCGTGGCCATCGATTTTTTATGAATCAAGACCAGTAGGCTACATGCATTCCAACATATATAGTGTACACTCAAGCAGCCTCTGAGGAATATCTATCGATTCCACAGCACCGAAGCCCGCAATAACCACAACCACAGCCAAGCCAACCGGTGCAGCGATGAGCTCCACCGCGATCATACTTAGCGCCATGTCTTTTCTGCTGGTGTGCTTGGCGGCCGTGGCTCGAGCATCGGCCGCGGCCTCTCGAGTTGTCGGAGGGAATGGGCTCTTGCACATTCCTTCCGCTGCGTCCCTTGCTCACTGCCCCTCAAGCTGCGGGGAGGCCAACATCTCCTATCCCTTCGGGGTAGGACCAGGCTGCTTCCGTCAAGGCTTCGAGCTCATCTGCGACAACACCACTCAGCCACCTAAACTCCTCTTTGTACATAGAACCACTCAGATCATTGGCATGGATATCGATAGGGTTTGGATCCCTATTATCGGCTTCAACATCACCATGAAGCCAGGCATCACAACCTACAATAGATCCTGGGAGTCCCCTGCCAAAGGTATTATCATCAGTGATGTAAACGTTTTGTACGTCGTTGGCTGTGGTGTGGTGGTGTATTTGCTCGATCATGACACGAACGACACCATCGGTTGTTGCATGACTACATGTTTTAACGACCGGGCTATCATGGAGAGGCAACTCGAGCAAGCAGAATTGTCCTGTAATGGCATTGGCTGCTGCAGCATGTTCATGAAAAAGGGTCGCGGCTTTCGGTTCAGGCTTGTCCGCCTAGATGGCACAGTGCCACAATCAGATTGGAGGCTGTCTCGTATCAAGGTTTTCTTGTCGGAATCTTCATACGTGTTTCGAACCAAAGATCTTTTCTCAAATTGGATAAACGAGAGTTCTGGTGATGTGATTCTCTGGGGAGCTAGCATGGACCAACAAAGTTGTCAAAGCGCAATGACGAATAAAGCAACCTATGCTTGCATCACCGGCAGCGGTTGCGCGAATGCTACACAGGGAGGTTATCACTGTTACTGCCCGAATCGTAACGGCGGCAATCCTTACATTCTTCACGGCTGCATTGGTTCGCCCCCCTCTCCTCTCTCCCCAAACTTCTAAATAAATTGAGACTATTGGAGATATGACAACCTATAAATGTTTGCACTAGATTACCGTCCTTTTTCTATTTCTTAGAATTGAAACGCGCAATTTTTTTTCAAATTCATGTGGGAATTAAA
Organism: Dendrocalamus latiflorus; assembly: GCA_017311315.1. Taxonomy (NCBI): domain Eukaryota; kingdom Viridiplantae; phylum Streptophyta; class Magnoliopsida; order Poales; family Poaceae; genus Dendrocalamus; species Dendrocalamus latiflorus. The sequence goes on from CM029639.1 coordinate 14,112,327, forward strand.
CTGTTTTCTGTAAAAAAAAATCTTGCATCCAAATGAGGCCTAATTAGATAACTAGCAAAAATAGCACTGAGCCACATGTAATCTGTTAGAGTTTGTAATCTTGTTTTTCAGTTTAGAAACCATGGTCGGTAATCGTGGTCGTAGCTGTGGTCGTGTACGAGTGGTCGGAGTCGTGTACGAGCGTGGTCGTTGTCGTATAGGAGTACATGTGGTAGTCAAGTTCGAGTCCGCTTCATAGTCATAGCCGAGTTCGAGTCATAGTCGTAGTCGTACCCGAGTAGAAGTCGTAGAACAGGGTATAAAAGTCAAAGCCATGTAACTGAGAGGGCAAGGGTTGAGGCCAAGGCGATCGGTGTGATCGAGAGGCAAGAAAGAGCGATCAGTGTGATCAAGAGAAAGAAATAAAGAAGAGAAGAGAAGAGCGGTTTGGCTCTAGGAAGTTTATTGAGTTCATTGTATTCACAGACGTGGTCGTAACCAGAGTTACGACCACGGCAACGAGCGACGGTGTTCGCAGGTGCTGAAGACGTGGTCGTAAAGGAGTTACGACCACGGTCATAGAGCTAAAGACGTGGTCGTAAGTCGTTATGACCATAGCGAGAAGGCGTGGTCGTACGTGATCACAACAGGGAGATGTGGTCGTAAAGCGTTACGACCATAGCAGTCGATAGAGCCATCGACGTGGTCGACAATATCACAGCGTGGTCATAATCGGGTTATGACTACGGTGATCGATCGTGGTCGAAGGAAGTGCAACGCAGAGGCAGTGAACGTGGTCGTAACTTCTACTGAAGTTACAACTACGTGATCAGAATAGCCACTACATGGTCGCAACAACTAGAGGACCGGAGTAGTCGAAGATCTGACAAAGTGGTTGGAGGACTGGAGTGGTCGAAGATCCGACAGAGTAGTCGGAGAGCAGCGGGACGTGATTAGAGAGATTACAACGTGGTCGTAACGACTGTCAGCGTGGTCAGAGAACTAGCAGAGCGGTCGTAACAACTCAGGAGGTGATCGTAGCCTCTTGAACGTGGTCGTAGCCTCTTGAACGTGGTCGTACGACTGCAGGAGGTGGTTGTAGCGGCTCAAAGGTGGTCGTAAGGTCCTAGGAGCAGTCGTAAAGGCTATAACAAGTGATATTATAGCATGGGTGATAAGGCGAAGGCTCAAGGTGGGCTAATCTCCCTCCAGTACCCTCTCTTAATGATCGATAATTATCCAGTGTGGGCAATGAAGATGAAGACAAACATGCGCGCCCAAAGAGTCTGGAGTGCAATCGATCCGAAGGGGAAGGATAAGGAGGTGGACGACAAGGTGGATCAGACGGCTTTGGCCCTCATCTACTAGGTGATGCCAGATGCGATGATGCATCAGCTCATCGGCAAAGATACGGTATGGGAAGCTTGGGAGATGCTTCAGACGATGCGCAAGGGCATTGATCGAGTCAAGAAGGTGCGGCTCCAGAATTTGCGGAGCGAGTTCGAGAACCTGAAGATGGGAGAGACCCAGTCAGTGGACAAGTTCACTGGCAAGCTGAGTTCCTTGTACAATCAAATTAACTCGCTTGGAGAGAGGATGGAGGAATCTGTGGCGGTGAAGAAGTACCTGCGCGTGCTTCCGGAGAAGTACATACCTGTTGTCACAACACTTATGTACTCTCCCGATCTGGACAAGAAGAGGATAAAGGAGATCACTGGCTCTCTTAAAACGCATGAGGAGTTACTGAAGGAGTTTCAATCGTGCAATGAGTAGGGATCTCATAACGAGCAAGCGTTGCTAGTAAGGGGAGATCCGAGAGACGGTCGTGGCAACCACGGGAGGTGGTGTGGTGGAGGTGGTCAGAGTGGCCAAGGCGGCAGGAGTGGCCGTGGAGACAAGGCTGGGCAAGAAGGTGGTGAGAGATCCCGAGAGAAGTCACATATTAAGTGCTTTAAATGTGGCGAATATGGGCACTACGCGTTAGGATGTCACGGTCATATAAAGTGCTACAACTGTAACGAGTACGGCACTATGCTTCAGACTGCAAAAGCAAAAAGAAGGACGAGGAGGTGAACCTCGCCAAAGACGAAGTAAAAGATGACGAAGATTTAGTACTTCTCTCCTCATATGTTGAAAAGAAGCCGACCATGGTGGTACTGAATAAAGAGAACGTAGTTTCAAAACTATGCACGAAGGAAGGAAGCCACGACCACACGGATCAATGGTACTTGAATAACAGAGCAAGTAACAACATGACAAGAGATCGCTCCATGTTCCACAAGCTCGACGAGAATGTTGGGGCAAGATCAAGTTTGGCGACGGCTCCACGGTGGAGATAAAGGGCAAAGGGACGATGATGTTGTAATGCATGAATGGAGATAAGAAGTTATTGACAAGAATTTATTATATACTAAGTCTATGCAAGAACATACTTAGTCTCAGGCAAATGATAGAGAGAAGGTACAGGGTGGTGCTGCAGGATGAGTTCTTGCGAGTGTATGACAAGAACAGAGACTTGTTGATGAAGGCAAAGAGGTCTCCAAATCGATTATACAAAATTCCTTTGAAAACTTGTAGATCTGTTTGTATGAAGAGTGGTCTAGAGGAGCCAGAAGATGAAGGACTTCATGAACGGGCAACAAGAGGCAAGTCTAGCGCACATGAAGTCGACACGAGTAGAGAGGCCGAGTTGGCGAAAAAGCAAGATGGGGCAGAAGGCAAAAGAGTGCATGCAGTTGTAACGAGCAGAGGCTCCGGAGGAGCATGCAGCAGTCGTAGCAGGCAACGCAGGAGATGCGCACAGGCCTGCAGCCGACTCCGAACGAGCGCATGCAAGCGGAGAGGAGCGAAGAAATGGCTCGGGTGGTCGACATAGTCCACATGCAGAAGGCATAGTCGTAGCGAGTAGGGGCTCGGGAGGAGCTCTCACGCATGCAACAGAAGGCAGTCGTAGACTTGGAGCATGGGTCCCAAGAAGGTGGGAGGAAGCACAGCGTGGAGGGCAGGACCATGGTCGCCATGGCCACAAGCGGTCGAAGCAGTCGAGCAGGTCCAAGCGACAGGAGTAGCAAGGCTCAAGAAGAAGTGGAAGAGGATATCGGCGTGATCAAGATGGAAAATCAAGATTAAGGAGGTAATTGTTAGAGTTTGTAATCTTGTATTTCAGTTTAGAAACCATGGTCGGTAGTCGTGTACGAGTGGTCCGAGTCATGTACAAGTTTGGTCATGATCGTATACGAGTCCGTGTGGTAGTCGAGTTCGAGTCCGCTTTATAGTCGTAGCCGAGTTCGAGTCATAGTCATAGTCGTACCCGAGTAGAAGTCGTAGAGCAAGGTATAAAGGGTAGAGCCATGTAACCCAAAGGGCAAGGGTTGAGGCCAAGGTGATCGGTGTGATCGAGAGGCAAGAAAGAGCGATCGGTGTGATCGAGAGAAAGAAATAAAGAAGAGAAGAGAAGAGCGATTTGGTTCTGGGAAATCTATAGAATTCATTGTGTTCACAAACGTGGTCGTAACCAGAGTTACAACCACAACAACGAGTGAAGGTGTTCGCAGGTGCTGAAGACGTGGTCATAAAAGAGTTACGACCACGGTCACAGAGCTGAAGACATGGTCGTAAGTCGTTATAACCATAGCAAGAAGGCGTGGTTGTACGCGATCACAGCGGGGAGACGTGATCGTAAAGCGTAACAACCATAGCAGTCGACAGAGCCATCGACGTGGTCGACAGTATCATAACGTGGTCGTAATCGGGTTACGACTACGGTGATCGATCATGGTCGAAGGAAGTGCAGTGCAGAGGTGGTGAACGTGGTCGTAACTTCTGCTGTAGTTACGACTACGTGGTCATAACGACCAAAGGACCGAAGTGGTCGAAGATCCGACAGAGTGGTCGGAGGACCGGATCGGTCGAAGATCTGACAGAGTGGTCGAAGAGCAATGGGACATGATCAGAGATATCACAACGTGGTCATAACGATTGTCAATGTGGTCAGAGAACCAGCAGAGCGGTCGTAATGACTCAAGAGGTGGTCGTAGCCTCTTGAACATGGTCGTACGGCTGCAAGAGGTGATCGTAGCAGCTAGAAGGTGTTCATAAGGTCCTAGGAGCAGTCGTAAAGGCTATAACATAATCATTTTAAAGAAAGGCCTCTTCTTTAGTTTTTAAAAGTTGTTTTTCGACTTTTCTATAATAATTAGCTTTTAAACGGAGTGTCTTTTCAAGACGAGATCTACAAGTTGATTGTAGTACACACTATAGTGACTTCATTTATATCGACCAAAACCACACGCGGGTTTATGTTACTCCATACTTTCTCTCATGAATAATCAAAAAGTTATAAGTTTTGGCCACAAGCCGAAACAAAAAAGAACATGCCAAATCTTTTCTCCTAACTAGAACTAGTTTCTTTGAGGGAAAAAACTTGATGTTAAGAGTTCTCAGGATTTTTCATGTAATCAACATGGTCATTAATTGTATTATGAGTTTTACTTTAATTAATCACAAATCTCACAAAAAGAACCCAATGCACATCAGAAACATTCCATTGTTTGCTTTTAGTATATTCTTTTCAAATATTTCTGTAACAAATCCATGAGTGATATTGATATACACATGCATATTGTATCCCCAGCCTAAGTGTAGATAGCACTCCATTTTTAACTTTCCATGCTCATAATCCTACTTCCGATATCAATCTATCCTGGGAACAGGTTACAATCCCAATCCTAAAGGAAGATGTAAGAGATCATGTGGGAACACAACCATCCCCTTCCCTTTTGGGCTTGAAGAAGGTTGCTACGCGCTTGACAAGTTCCGACTTAACTGCACATCAGGAAACATCACAGTCCTCCAACGGCAATCCGTAAAATATCCTGTGACCAACATTTCAGTGGACGATGGATATTTGAGTGTTACAAACGTGCTGAGTGGTTCGAGTTCCAGCGACGAAGAGGTGGTAATAGCTGCTACTGACAAGGACGGTAGGCACGAAGACAACCCTCTGGATGACCTTTTCGATTTAACCGAGGAATGCAATAGGAAGATGTGGTGGGCTGTCACGAATTTAACCTGTCCAATAGCTTTGCACAAGCAAAACAGGGATACGTACGCATGCCGCAGCGTCAACAGCACTTGCCTTAATGTCACCCATGGGAATGGGGCGATGCAGCTTGGCTACCGTTGCAAGTGTTCTCAAGGGTTTAAAGGAAATCCATACATAGAAGATGGTTGTACAGGTAAACTCACTCCGCCTTTCAGTTCAAATTGATGTCAACAGCTTGCTTTTCCTAGTACAAGCATGAAATGGTTGACTATCTTGGATGGCAAAACATCTAACATAATGATATTCATGTGAATCCCAAGTTGAGTTTTTTTTAAGACGTAATTGGACTTTCATTAACTAGACGACCTAGCCAAATAGCTAATCACCAAGCACGGGAAATCCTCAAGTCATACAGATGACTCCAGCTGTGCCACATAACTAGCTAATCCATGAGATAGCTTACTACAAATTCTGAGAGAGAAAAAAACGCCTCGCCTCAGCCACATATGACAGTACCATTAGTTCCAGCATCAGAATCCTGATCTTCAAGAGCAAAGCAATAGTTTGTGCATCACCTACCAAGATCCCCTGCCTAAGCCAACTGTAGCATAGCATAGTGGTGTGGCACCATATCTTTTTGGCTGATGACCAAAGTTTAATTCCTACCAACCATGAGTTGAATGTGTTAGCATGTGAATTTTTTTACTTTAATTGTCCGAGATTTGAACCCGTGACCTGTGGTTTGTGAGTCTTAAGATTATTACGCTAGTCAATTGTCCCCATTTCTCACACACACACACAAAAAAAATATCACCTGCCTAAGACCCATCTCATATGTAGCATATATTCAGGCCTTGAACAGTAACAATCGACTCCGCTTGGTTTGCATCTTGCAAGTATTCAGTTTTCCCGCAGCTGCCATGACTAACTCTCCCTGATCATTTCGGAGGGCGGCTCCCCATCCTCCTGCATGCGTTGCCCTCCCCATCCTCCTGCATGCGTGTCAGGGTGAAGGCACTAATCTATATTAAGCTCCAAGTTCTGGTAAAGTATTTTATACACCCCGATGCCATTCATACCTTTTGAGGCACCAGATAATACGTATATGTTCATTTATACTGAGTTAATCTTTTATATAAACAGTATTGCAGAAACTTGTTGAAACAGCGCAAGCCAATTAACTAAAAGTTTTTTTATAAATTATTACTGAAATAGAAATTATATATTTTGTTCGCAGCAAAAATATTTATCTAAGAGGAAAATGCGCAAAGGATTGGGTTTGAACCCACCTTGGCCTTCACCACTTGAACCAACATTCAATACCATGTATACCATCAATCTTATACTACCTCTGTTCTCATATGTCTTTAAAATACACACAGTCGAACTTTAAAAACCTTTGTCACATGTATACACAAAAGTATGTAAATTTGCCTTATGAAAACAATATTAGTGTATATACTATAAACATATTTTTGTATTGTTAATTTTTATAGTATTTATTTACTAACATATAAATAGAGATAATGTCAATGTGGTGGTGCTTGGGTGGGGGTGGTTAGCATAGCCCTATGCTAGCCCTGACCTTGGTTCCACCCACGTTAGAATGATTTGCATGCATTAAATGATGCTCACTTCCCTACTGTTTACAGATATCAATGAGTGTTTACTACCAAATCTTTGCAATGGCACATGCCAAAATTATCCTGGAAGCTTTAGTTGCAAAGGTTGCTTTCACGGAAAAGAGTTTGATCCAACAAAAGGGAAATGTGTGACATCAGCTAAGAGACGCAATCTTCTTCTGGGTAGGTCATACCGAACTTAATCACCTCAATGCAATTATAATTTACAAAACGCATAATGACTTCCATGACTACAATTATTGGATGTATAGGTATTGCATTTGGAATTAGTTGTGGTGTTAGCGCCATACTTCTTGCATTTGGTGCAACTGTACTTGTAAACAAGTGGAAGAGAGGCATACAGAAGAGAATTCGAAGGTCATACTTCAAGAAAAATAAAGGCCTTCTCTTGGAACAACTAATCTTAGATGAAAGCACCACAGATAAAACAAAGATATTCTCCTTGGAGGAATTAGAGAAGGCAACCAACAACTTCGATATTACTCGTGTTCTTGGTCGTGGAGGACATGGCACAGTTTACAAAGGGATTCTATCTGATCAACATGTGGTGGCCATTAAAAAGTCCAAAATTGTGGAGCAAACTGAGATAGACCAGTTTATCAATGAGGTTGCCATTCTATCACAAATTATTCATCGCAATGTGGTCAAGCTTTTTGGCTGTTGTCTTGAAACAGAGGTGCCTTTGCTGGTTTATGAGTTCATATCCAACGGCACACTATATGAACTTCTTCATACTGATGTAAGTGTTAAATGCTTGCTGTCATGGGATGATCGCATTAGGATTGCAGTCGAAGCTGCAGGTGCTCTTGCTTATCTCCATTCGGCTGCTGCGATACCAATATTCCATAGAGATGTCAAATCTTCCAATATACTCCTAGATGACAACTTTACTACAAAGGTTTCTGACTTTGGCGCTTCGAGATCTTTATCACTCGATCAGACTCATGTGGTGACAATTGTACAAGGCACATTTGGTTACTTAGACCCAGAGTACTACCACACAGGCCAACTAACCGAGAAGAGTGATGTTTATAGTTTTGGAGTGATACTTGTGGAGCTTCTGATAAGAAAGAGGCCAATTTTTATTAATGACCTAGATACAAAACAAAGCTTGTCTCGTTACTTTGTCGAAGGGCTTCAGCAGGGAGTTCTCATGGAAATCGTGGATTCCCAAGTTGTGGAAGAGGCAAACCAAGAAGAAATCGATGATATTGCCTCAATAGCAGAAGCATGCTTGAAAACCAAAGGCGGAGAGAGACCTACCATGAAAGAAGTAGAAATGAGGTTGCAATTCCTCAGGACCACCAGACTAAGAAGGTGCCAACTTTTCCCAAGAAAGGATGGAGAGATTGAACCTTTTCTATGCCAAAATACCAGCAGCTCTCATGCACAAAGCAATTTCATCCCTGGAAGCTACAGTTTGGAGCAAGAATTTTCATCCTCGGCCAGTTTGCCACGCTAACCATATATGCAACAACAAGATCGACTGCTTGCTAGGATGCATCTCAGTTAGTTACCCTATAATTTCTATGGAGAAATATGTTATGTGGTTCCCTTTAATTGAGAGTATGTCATGTAGTTGCACTTCTTCTATGTTTTCATGATATATTTATAGACCATTTCACTTGTATACTTTTATTATCTATGATCAATATGCCCTAATTGAGATACCTCATTTTAGTCAAGCTATGGTGGTGCAAAAAGTATTTTGTGCCGTTGTCAATATGTTCGGTAATAATCTCATACCACCATTACCAATGGCTTACCTAGTACAGCACTACAGGTTCCAATAGGTGTGTGATTTACTGACACATGATATCGTAATTTAACTTGTCAAGTTCGCACTATATAGTGCTGCATTTTCACATTGCATTAACAATACATGAACAATGACTTGAAAGTTGGAGCAGAGATAGTACTGTAGTAGGCAAAAGAAAATCACGACAAAAGGATGGAACTCTTCCATCGGATGTCTATGCATAACAAGTATGAATGACATAGTTCTCATCATTTGTTCACAAAATCTCACAGTACTGCGTAGAGAAATGAACAAGTGAATTTGCAAATATGTAAATACGATTTGAACACTGCATACAGAAACTACTCCACAGTAGCGTAACAAGACACACAATCAGTGCACACAGTTTACTCTTGGGTGATAACTCCGTACTCAGATAGCCTCTAATCAGTTTAGCATTGCCACAAACCTGGTTTACACAAAATTAATAAATTTAAGAATAGCCCATCTCAATCTATACCGAAAATTTGAAATGACCTTGTCACATTTTAGATTGAAACCATTTTGCAATATTGTGCGAGCGAGCGGGTCAGTGTCTCACATTAGAGTATTTTGTTCTAACCTAGCTATGAACATATGAACCATTTACTACACAAAGCAGTACACGGAGATTGCCAAGGGAGCGTACCAATTCCAGCAGACAACCAGAGCCGAGCTCAGGGGGACGCGTTGGCATCGACCACCCCAACCCCTTCCCCTAACTCTTTGGACACTGCGGCCGCCGGCTGACGGCGAAGTGCGGGGCGCGGTGGGGAGGCGGCTGCCTGCTACCGCAGGAAGAATCGAGGACCGGATCTTGTGAAACTGAAACTGGTGGAGACTTGAGTACTCGGCTGGGCTTGTGCGCGGTGGGCCGACTGCGGAATGGGCTAGCAGACCGCATAATGCCCAGGAGGCTGTGGCCTGCGCGCTATCGAGGATGAAATGGGCCTAAGCTCAAACAGTGTCGGACCTAGATTTAGCCAATTTAGAATCCTCTGTAAAATCACTATAATATTTTCTAATGTAAACCATACCAAAATCACTATACTATTTCCTGAATTAGTAGATAGTGCTTACATAATATATCACTGAATCATTTTAAAAATAACGTAAACTATACCATACTAATATATTACAATCATCAAAGTTTAAATAGATCATATCGGATCAAGTTTACAATATGGCCGATCAGACCAAATGGATATATTATATAAATGCGAAAGTAAAAGCAAAAGAAAAAAAGATAGGGCACATCTCGTCACAAGAAAGCGTCTGGTGTAAGTTGTGTACAATTGATATTTAACCAAAGACTTGAATAATATTGGTGCACACAAATATCAATTTAGTCAACAAAACTGGGATAAGACCTAGACTACTACAAACTATCAGTTGTGGTTGGCACAACGACGTTGCCGTGCCATGAGACGGGCATCGAGGATAACCTCCACCCTCACCACCCTCCACACCTCCCTCCGTACTTCCATCTGCACGTCCGTTGCACTCCGGCAGTCGTCGTAGCTACAGTCGTTCGTCCTCCATGCACCTCGGGCCAGCGGTACAGTAGTTCGCAGATGTTATTCTCTTTTTTGTTCGTGCACTTTATTGTAACATACCTCTCAGTACCGTTTATTGTTGCAACATTTGTCAGGGGACAGCACTCTGCTATAGTTGTATTCATCACAAAGGGAGATGCGTGAACGGACTTCCTCGCTGAGCTGACGACCTTGCTCATGCTTCCTTCCATGGCAGAAAAAAAGTAGTCATATGGTAGTAAACTTCTCGGATTCCAAGTCACATCAAATCATGAAAGTGTAATTTTTGAAACGTAAGATCCTAATTTCCAAAACCTAAACCCTTAACGTTTGAGACAATTTCATAACATGTAAAATTCTAGAAAAATTATATGACCAAGTATATTGTATAAGGTGCCTTTAAAATAAATTTCATAATGTTCGAACCTCATAGCCTATATTAAAAAATTCCTACAAATAATACACTTCCATAAGGTTAAATTTGTAAAAAAAAATTGTACAAACCTATAATTGAGTACAAAAACACACATCAAAACTTGCTAAATAGCTACCTAAAGAAATTATGGAGGAAAATTTAGAACATTTTAACTTACAAAAAATACACAATTAAGTACACTCTGTCAGGAGGCTCCACAAAAAATTATAATTTCACAACATATAAAATTCTACAAAAATACACAAACAAGTACACTGTGTAAGGAGCTTTCAAAATAAATTTCATAATATTTATATCTCTTTTTCTATATTAAAATTCATTAAGATAGCACACATAAATAAATTCCAGAGGAAAATTCTGAACGTTCAAAATTACAAATAAATTACACAAGTAAGTACGCTGTGTTAGGAGGCATTTTCCTACAAAAACATTTTTGAATTTGTTTTCCTAAAAAATTACCCTATTTTGTTTCCCTGGAAAAAAATCGATGGCACCATGGCTGAGCCACCTTGCGCGGTACGCGGGCGCTAGGCCACCCTGCACGCTCACCCAGTGCATGCGTCATGCGCTGCCCGAGCGCTCGAGGGGGGCCAAAAAAGGGATTCTAGGGTGAGGGGCTACTTTGGGAATTACGGCGGACGGGAGGGCCAGATTGGCCGAAAATTCCCTGTACAGCCATCTTGGACGTATGAATTTCCTTCGAAGCCAACTGAACACTTGCAACAATGTTCAAGATATATTTTCCCATGGGTGACATTAAGGCATTCGCTGTGGGCACTGATGCATGCATATGATGCGCTCCTTTGCGAGGGTGTTTGGCATTAGTGGTGGCCAAATGGGCCAGGCCTACCCGGCCGCACCACGGCTCGGCACTGTAGACCCGGCCCGTTTACGGCACGGCACGGAAATAAATGGGCCGGACCGGCACGGCACGACGGACCGGGCCGTGCCTGGGCCGAGGGTGCGGCACGGCCTGTTTAGCAGTTGGGCCGTGCCGGCCCGGCCCGGCATGGCCCGCTAGGCTCGGCTATTTCAAAAAATAGCTGTTTTTTTAACCGTTGGGGGGTAAAAAATTTGAAAAAAAAATAGCAAAAAATTCGGAAAAAAATCTGAAATTTTTTCTATAAATAGGGGGCATCCGGCCTCCATTCTCCACACCTCAAACATCACTCTTCTCTCTCGGTTTAGCTCTGAAAAATACGAAAGTGTTTGCGCAAATTTGGTGAAAATTCAGGCAAAATTCCGAAAATTCAAAAATCTTCAAAGATTTTTGTGGGAGCTGCAAAGGAGGTAATAATGTTGTCTTATACTCTTATTTTAATTTTTGGTTTAATTTTTTGCTATTATTTGTTGGTTTAATACTTTAATAGTAAGTTAATCGTTCTTTACTATTTCAATTTGCAGTTGATTTAATGGAGAACTACGATTTTTAACTCTCCGAATTCGGCCTCTCAGCGGAGGATATGCAATCATTTCAACAAGCATATCCATCCGCAGAAGGTCCACATGTACAAACTGGAGATGCCGAAGAAACGACGGGCCCGGTGGCGCAGGGTCCAATCGATCCATCTTCTGCTGGCTCAACAAGTGCATCCACGACCCAAAGCACGGGTGCAAAAAGAACAAGAGCTAGTACATCAACAGTTTGGAATGATTTCGACAAGAAGTTCAAGACCGACAATGATGGAACTGAAGTGAGGTATGCTGTTTGTAAAATTTATGGTAATGAATTGACTGCAAAATCTTCAGGTGGGACGGGTTATCTACAACGACATGCTGCAAGCTGCAAAAAAAGACAAGGAATACAAATGCGCCAGACACAGCTGCAATATAACCCCGACGGCTCGGTACGTACGTGGGAGTACAACCCAGAGGTAGCTCGGGAATCTCTTTGTAGATTAATTGCTTCTCAAGATTTACCTTTGAATTTTGGTGAGTCTGATGCTTTCCAAAAATATATTAGGACTGCTCATAACCCTCGATTTACTTCTGTATCTAGGCAAACAATAAGTAGAGATTTAATTAAATATTATAACAATTGTCGTGATAAATTGAAAGAAATGTTTCATACTTGTACATTCTCTATTGCTTTGACTTCTGACATATGGAGTGGTAAGGCTAGAGAGGATTATATTAGTGTTGTTGCTCATTATGTTAATGATGACTGGATAATGGAAAAAAGAATTATAGGATTTAAATTAATTAATGTTTCACATAGTGCTGAAAATATTGCAGAAATTATTATTAAGGTTGTAAAAGATTTTGGCCTCACGGATAAGATTTTTTCTATAACTTTAGATAATGCTGTTGCAAACACTAAAGCTATGGAAATTCTTACTCCTTTGTTTAATACTTATGCACACTATTTCTTATTGCATCAACATTGCGCTTGTCATATTATTAATCTTATTGTTAAATCCGGTTTAAAAAGATTAAATGCTTGTATTGATTCTTTTAGGGATACAATTTCATTTATTAATTGTTCTAACCAACGAATAGCCGCATATAAGAGTTTTTGCGTAGCAATGAATGTTCGTCCTAGAAAATTTGGTTTAGACATGCCTGTTAGATGGAACTCTACTTATCTTATGCTTAAACATATATTGACATATAAGAGCACTTTATCTGTTTTCCTTCACACCCAAAGTCATCAATCTCATAGCTCCTCCAGTAGAACCCAAGTTAGAGACCCTGAACTTACTGAGGACGATTGGGTTGTTGGTGAAAATATATCTTCCTTTCTAGAAATTTTTCATAAAGCTGCAGTTTGTCTTTCTGGAGTATACTACCCTACATCTCCTATGATTGGTCATAATATTGTTGAAATTGCCACTCACCTAAAGGCTTTTGAAAATGATCATATACTACGGGATGTTGTAGTTGCCATGAAAACTAAGTTTTTAAAATATTGGAGAGAAATTCCTATTTTATATGCATTTGCTTTTATGTTGGATCCTAGGGCCAAACTCCAAGGATTTATAAATGTTTTACAAGTTTTAAGTGAGGCTACCGGTTTAGACTATTGTTCATACTTTACATTAGTTAAGGATAAATTATATGAGGTATATAATAAATATGAAAATAAGTTTGGGCCTGTGCATTTGGAAAGACCCCCGGTAGTCCCTAGCACCTCTAGGGGGGCTATGCAATGGGGCAAGATTTTTGGTTCTTCGTCTAGTTCTCGTGCAGGTGCAGGTACACAGCAGTTAGGAGGAGGAAGGCGACAAAGTACTGGAGACCTATCAAGCTATCTCAACAGTGATAGCGTCAGCTTCGAGCAGGAGTTGAACATCCTCTCATGGTGGCAAACCCAGAAGGTATCATATCCAGTGCTATCCATATTAGCGCGAGATGTGTTGACTGTTCCTGTCTCTACAGTCTCCTCGGAGTCAGCATTCAGTCTTTCCGGAAGAATAATCGAGGAGCGACGAACAAGTCTCTCCAACGAGATGGTCGAAGTACTTCTGACCGTCAAAGACTCCAACATACTGCAGATAATAAAGATTTAGAAGAATCTTTTGAGAATTTGTATTTAGATAGCAATGAATAGGATTTTCAACATTTTTCTTCACATGTAGTCACTAATGAGCTTTATAGGCTGTACTCTTTTTTCTTTACTAAGGTTTTCTCAAATTGAGTTTTTACTTGGTAAAGTTTTTAATGAATCAGCCATCCCATGTAATTTAATAAGTTAATAAAGCTCATTATGTCATTGCAAATATTTTTTGTGATTAATAATGTCTACAATTTTCTATTTTTTCTGAATTTTCTACAATTGTTTTACAATTTTTCTTAATTTTTTCTATTTTTTCGGCTAAACGGGCTAGCCGGGCCGGCACGGCCCGTTTAGCCTTAACCGTGCCCGGGCCGGCACGTCACGGCCTCGGGTCATGCTTGGGCTCGCACCGCGGCCCGCGGGCCGGCACGGCACGGCCCGTTTATTACACGGGCTGTGCCGAGCCTGGGCCCGTGCCGTGCCAGCCCGACATGACCCATTGGACAACACTATTTGGCATGTTAAGTTGGTGATGTAACACCTCTGTTTTTGGGAACAGGAATGCCATTACCTTCTGTAACAGTACAGAAGTTTAGTTACGGATAGAAGAAGTATCATGCCTGCTCACGAGCAGTTTAAAAGTTAGTTTGATTAAAATAAGACCTAATGGTCAATTTAACAAATTTAAGGGTGTCCAAGCCCAAAATTTACTTACACTCAGAAAATCCAAAGAAAATTTCCACGAGAACGCTTGAGTGCGGTCATAACCCTAACACAAAAACTTGTAACATCATTTCTTCTTCTAATCTCTCTGTTGGTGAAAAATGAAGTAAGACTGAGTACAACCAACTATAGTCAACAAGTTACCTGAGGAAATACTATATAACTACTTGCTAGGGTTTCCAAGGGATGGGGATATATGGGTTTTAACATTTTAGGCGGATGCAGTTTTATTTCTAACAAAAGAATAATAACTTCTTAAGGAATTGGGGTTTCACAACTTGATTACCAGACTTGAATATTTCCAAATCATTTCCAAATCTACTCATTCTTTGCTATTAGAATCACCTATTAAACACAGTTTCATTCACCAGAAGTACGACGTATTCGAATACCATTTATAAATATCTCTGTAGAGTTATCCAACTTTACCTTAAGATTTCTTAACCCTCATGACTGAGTTAAGAAAATAAGATTGTTTTAATGCTCATCTCATTATATAGCCTCTACCTAGTAGGTGTTGTTTCCCAACAAACACGAGTGGCTTGTGGCTTCGTCTGATTTGAAGCGGACTTACTATTGTTAAGTATGGTTATCCTCCTCCCACCCAACTCTCTTTTTCAGCATGGTTAACCATCTCCCATACCAACTCTTCTTTTCAGTGTGGTTAACCCCTCCCATTCCGACTCTTCGTTTTTCAGTATGGTTAACCCCCCTCCCATACCCACTCATCTTTTCTTTTTTTTTTGTTGTGAAGATTTAATCAATTTAAATAGCTACTAGACCAGGTTTGACAAATCAAAGCTTATGGTTGAGCGATCACTATGTTCTTTACTTAGCATAAGATTCTAGTCCTTACTTTTCATTAACAAGATAATTATCCATAAATCAATAATCCAGTGCACTGCGGCACTACCACTACTAGTGTATAACAGTTGAATTTTCTAAATTACCATAGTATATTTTATAGTAATTTATCATTACTTGGCCTTGTCAAGGTGAATATGACCATCAAATAAATAGGACTATTTCAGGTTGTAGGACATAACTAAATATTTTGTCATTCTAAACATTTATTGTACAAAAAATAACAATGCATAAATAAAATAATAAAAATACTAATAAATAAATAATTAAAGGAATTTAGGTTCAATATGATCAAAAACATGTGACTTACCTCTTCATCCATAGTCTCTAATTTTTTTGCTACAGTCTTTTGGTTAGACTGCTCTTGTATTTCTTATGTTGACCAACTCGTGTGGTCCGAATACTAGCACGAGAAAATGAATGCAAAAGAGTTCCTGCTTTACAGAATGCAAGCTGGGAGTAAAATACAAATAAATAACCAAATGACATAAGAATATCAGGTTTGGGTGATCAGGGTTTAGGTGGTTGGGTTTTTAGTAGCTTTTGGGATTAACTGAGCAAAATCGAAAAAGGTAGATGGGCTTGGAACATCGAGGTAACTGTATTGGGGCGAGATAAACTTTTGTGAACGGACTTGGCATGGTTTAGATTTTGACGGCGCTTAGTTTTGTGAAAGAAACTAAAATGGTAAGAATGGGTCCGAAATAGTCAAAAGGGTATAAACAGGTTAAATGGGTTCGAGGTGGTCGAAATAGCTATACATGTGCTATTGGGATTTTGATGAATAGTGATGGTAAAACAGTACTGGATATAGATTCGATTTGACATCGGGATGGGCTAGAGTTTTATCAATGTGTATTCAGGCTAAATATAATAGAGAATGGACTTTACGGCACAAAATGGTTAAGGCAAGTATAAGCAACACGAATTTAGGTTTAATGACCATAACGACATACATATGTAGGTTCTACTAGATTCTAATTGTAATTATACCAAAATAGAATAGGGTAATATATCTTGATTTCCTAAAGAAGAACAAAATCGACTACACAGTTGTCCAACAATTAATCGACAGGTAAATACATTTTCTTCATAGATAACTCTATTGTAATCTTTTCTTTCTTTCAAATGACTAAGGCTAAATTTTTGGAATCACGTAAGTCATTCACCACGTACATTACAAAAGTAGGGAATCCAATGAAGAGATCAACGCCTTGCGACACGATCTAGATTTCCCGGTATTCGCTAATACACATTAATCCTATATAGCACTTCATAGTAATGTCTCTCGAACTAACAAATTCTATTTTTACAGTGCCACCAACAGCCACCGAGCAATACTTGTGGATTCTATGTTTGCCACAACATGCAATTACTCCTCAATTCCGCAAAGAACAATATTGATCCTTAGGTTTGTCAATCTTGCGATAATTATTTCATACTTATGAATTTATATATGTATGCACGACATTGATCTTCCTACCGACAAGTTGTATTCATCGCTACAACTCCGTTGGAACAGGTCAACCTAAAGAGATTCGAGGACAGTGTGCGTACTTCTTGATTTCTAAAGTCATAAAAGAAGATAGAGAGTTCCACAATGCAGAATGAATTTCACTGGGATAAGATTGAGCTTAATTATTCATGCGTGTATTTGTTCATGGATGGATAATTTATTTTATTTTAGTTAATTAATTTGTGAAATAGATGTTCTTGTTTCTGAAATGAATGAGTGTGAATTGGATGTGTGTGTGTGTGTATTATTGATTGCTTGTTTCAGATGGCATGGCTGGCATTTTCTAAGGCTAGCCAACAAACAGAAATAAATTTATGAATAGAAAAGAATACTACAGATGGTTATTAACTCGTAACTGTCTGTGATAAATCATGTATCACAGACAGTTTTTAGTAGAAATTGTATGTGAAAGTCTACATCACAAACGGTTTGAAAGCCGTCTGTGATAACCTCATATTATTACTGACCCATAAACTCAGACGGCTCACGAAACCGTCTGTGGTGACGTTTTTGAACCGTCTGTGATGACCTTTTTCAGCAGTAGTGAATAGAATTTGTGTACAAATGATAGCACTGTAGAATCCCAACAATAATGGGGCTATCTATTTCTCAGCTAACTGAAAATCACTTAAATCTACAAAATCATCTAACTATCTACATCACTCCATCAATCCATACATAAACCCACCCGTAACCTTGACTCTATCCCTCCCACCCCCACCCTCACCCCCAGCCGCCATCGCCGCCACTCCTCCCCTCGCATCGCCTCCCCCCACCTTGTCAGCACCTTGCCTTCCCCTCTTGCTATCACCTTTCTTCCTCCTCTCTAGCAAGATCTCTCAGCACCGCTCTCCTTCCTTGTCTTCAGTGATTATTCGTCACTGCCTCCTGACCACTTCAATTCTTGTCACCGCTGCCGATTTCCTCAGACCCTCGGCTGGTGGCACCTCTGTTAGTGATGTGTCCAAGAGGCAATCATAAACAATTCAGTTTTATAGGCTAAAAGGGATATTGATCCATATGGGATTAGGGTTCTAATGGGCCTACAACGTGGAAGCCCATTAGCATACTCTATAAATATGTGGAGGCGGGGCTGCAGGTAGTATAGACTACTATGTTGAAAAACCCTGGCCACCACCTCCCCTCAGCCGTATCCCGAAACCCTAGCCGGGCACACGGTGCTAGCACACCAGCGCACGGCGTTCCAAAAAACCGTCTGTGATATTCCAAATTATCACAGACGGTTTTATAACAAAAACCGTCTGTGATACGTTTCCCGCCTTGCAATCCCTCAAAATTTTATATTTTCCCGCTTAAGTCCGAGTATGGTTCAGTTTTGAGACACCTTCAGTAAAACGGGCATAACTTTTGCATACGGTGTCCGTTTTTGACGTTTTTGTACTCGTTGGAAAGCTAACGATGAGCCCAATCAAAAAAACGACTGGCCCATGCCAGTCGCCCTCCAAGACCCCAAAAATCGGCCATCTTTGGACCTAAACCTGCGTCGCAAGTTTTTGGTTTTTGTTTTTGCCCTTTTTCTTGGTCTTATTTTCAGAATTTGGATTTTTCTTCAACTACAAAGTTGTAGATCTCGTCGAAACCTTTCAAATAAGTATATATAAGCTATATAAAACTTTGTTATTTTATCTTTTCAGAATAGTTGTTTATATTGCATCGGTATATAAAATTTGTGCTCCAATTCACAGACGGTTCTATATATAGAACCGTCTGTGATAATCTGACCGCTGGGCCCGTCGATCCTCAGCCCCACGAATCGTAGCTCCGCCTTTCCGTTCCCGCGCCAAAAATTTCGAATTCCCGCCTCTCCCTCCCTCTCCCTCCCCTATAAATATAACCAAAATCCAGCCTCTTTGCTGGTCTCCTCTTCCTTGCTGTCCTCCTCCTTGATGTCCTCTTCCTTGTTGTTCTCCTCCTCCTTGCTGTCCTCCTCCTTGCAGACGACGCAGAAGCATCTATCTCGTGCCAACGCCAACGATGGTGGTCGTCAAAGACATCCAGCTCATGCGTTGCATCAGGGGGCGAGAAGGCATAGAGGATCTTTGCTTGTTGTGTAACCTGCTCATTATTCATGTTGTTCTTGTTGTGTAACCTGCTCGTTGTTCTTGTTGTTCTTGTTGTGTAACCTGCTCGTTGTTCTTGTTGTTCTTGTTGTGTAACCTGCTCATTGTTCTTGTTGTTCTTGTTGTATAACCTGCCCGTTGTTCTTGTTGTGTAATCTGCTCGTTGTTTTAGGATATTATAATGGTAGACTCTAATCTTAATAAAAATGGATGTTTTATGTTTGTGAAATGAATTGAGATGTAAATTGGATGTATACATGTACATGTTGATCTGCTTGTTTCAAAGAGTATAGCTAGCATTTCCTGAGGCTAGCCAATAAACAGAAATAGGTTTAGGAGTAGAAGGAAATATCACAGACGGTTTTTAACTAAAAACCGCCTGTGATATTTCCATCACAGACGGTTCGAAAACCGTCTGTGATGACCTCGTATTATCACTGACTCATAAATTCAGACGGTTCACAAAACCGTCTGTGATGACGTTTTTGAACCGACTGTGATGACCTTTTCTGTAGTAGTGACAGTCGGTGGGCAGTGCCACGAACCTTCGATGCAGCCATCCAGTAGGGGTTGCCAACTACACGAGGTTTGCACGTAACCTCCAGATGTCACATTTTGGCATAAGCTATTAGTGCTGCATGCATAGGTTGCCTTATTTGCGGATGCCATTTCACAATTTGGCTGGTCCGTGATGAAAGTTTCAAGAGTCATATGAACTCACTTTTGTTTAGCCAGCTTGATTAAAGGTCACTCGTGTTAAAAAAAAATAATCTGTGATGCCATCTCTGCGGACCAGTGTGAACCGAAAGCCTCGCATGTAATCTGGCAAATTACAATTCAAAATGCTGCAGCAGGCCAACCCATTGCAGTGCCACACACCTTCTAGTTCCTTCTCCATGGTCGCTCTGTCGACTATGCACATACTCATGCAAGAACCAATGGTCTTGTTCGTATCTATATCGAACAGGTAGGCCTCGACATCACTGCCCACAACATGGAACAGGTTGGTAGAACCGATGTTAAAACCCTTAGCAGGGGGCTCCCAGGACGTATTGTAGGTATTTGTACCTGGTGCCATGGTGATGTTGAAGCCAATCGAGGAGGCAAAAGCAACGTAACGATATGTTAGGGCAAGGATCTCGTTAGTACTATTGCCCAGAAAGAGCGTGGGAGGGGTGAGTGGTGTTGTCGCAGGTGAGCTCGAAGCCTTAGCGGAAAGCAGCCAGACCCTATCCCAAGGAGTAGAAGATGTCGTCGACGGGAGCCACTGGAAGGTTGATGCAAGATCCCTCCGGCAACTCCTGAAGCTCCGGGCGCTCGCGGCGCAGCTACCAACCACATCAGCAGGAGCGACATGCTAATTGGCATTGCCGTGGCGGAGCTCATGGCTGCGTTGCTAAGTTAGTTTCTGTGTTGGTGATGGCGGTTGGAATTCGACCGGATCGATAATAAATATATATGCGGCAGCATGGCTTCAGTAAACGAGTACTCCATTGACTAATCCATCGGCCGTCCCGATAAGATTCTACGGTCGTTGCCGGGGCCATCACAGCAAACGCCACCTCGCTTGCCGCCGAGTGCTCCATGCCAAACACTAGATGGTCATTCAGCACCGAAGAGGTCACGCATACCATTGTTGATAGTTGAGTCCGAGGCTGACTTCCCGACAAACAAACAAACAAACACTTAAAGATGGATAATATACTTTAACATACTCTCTCTTCTTACATCTAGACTCCACTGTATTTAAGGCCCCGTTTGGCACGGCTCCACTTCATAAGTGGAGCTGTTTTTTTTAACTTCACAAGTGGAGCAGGGTGGAGCTACTTTTTTCAGCTCCTTGGGTGGAGCTACTTTTGTCTCAGCAGGTTTTAAGGGACTCCTTAGGTGGAGCTATTTTGTTGTACCCCGTTTGGCACAAAACGGCTCCAAACAGCTCCAGGAGCTGGTGGTGGAGCTGTGCCAAACGGGGCCTAAGACGTAGACTTGGATCATATTCTTTTTATATTACATAACTCGGGATTGAAAATCGTTTGGTTTTAGTACCATATTAAGTTTCAGATACCAATAAGTTTAACTATAACTAAAAACTTAAACTGATGAAAAAGTCATAGCACTTCGCGTTATGCCGTCCCTTTGACCCTCGGTTCGTGCAGAGATATCATCCTTGCATGAGAGACGGCGCGTGTGGCTAGGCCTGTCCTCTCCTCCAAATCAAGTCTTTATGTGGCACGACGAAGGGATAGCCCACATCACCCCATTGGAGATGCCCCTATGAGCAATTGCGCAATGCAAGGTGGAAATTTTGGCTTTGATTTTTTTTAAAAAAAAATATGGCAGGAGCTTTGCCATTCATCGAAAGGAAGAAGATAAAACAAACAACCGCTCTAAAGACCAAATCAGAGAAACCTACAATCGCTAGGACCAGAAAACAAAAACCTGAAACAGCCTCAGGAAAATAAACATGCAACGCAACAACAAACTAGCACCACTCCTAAGGCGTCAATGTGTTAAATCGTGCTCCGCTGCTCTCCTTCTATTATCAACATCTTCCTTAATTAAAAAGAAAAAATAAACAACAAATTTAAAAGAAAATCTGATCGACCGACTGATATCGATGTTCAAAAATTCCCCTATTCCTTTCTTTCCAGATATTCCAGCAGGTATAGATGGTTAAGGCATCATAATCTCTTCTTGTCTCTTTGGGAACTCCTTTCCTCCCCTGTTGCCACTAGTTCACTAGATTTCCTGGAAGCATGCTGTTCTGGGCTGAAAACAGAGACCAGGAACTCCAAACTGAAACCTTAGACCAGATTTGTCTTGCAAAACTACAATGCAAAATCATATGACCTGTTGTTTTAACATCAACCTCTCGTGTGTTATGCGCATTGTGTTAACATCAACCTTAGGCCAGCGGTTGATGTAGCATACTTGTTCTCGATCTACACAGGCGCAGCATTAACATTACTTCACCATTAGCCTTAGAGGTCAGGTTAAGACAATGTTCATAAAAATTAAGAGTAATATTTACCTGAATGAGAGCACTATACTACAAGCAGAGTTTATTTATATATTGGCTTAGGAAATTTGGACTCAAATATCAAAGCTGGAAAAGAAAATGTTTCAGTGTTTCTCCAAAAAAGGTGAGCAGCAAAATTCGTAAAGCAAAATGAGAATATTTGTAACCATCCGCTACCTACCAACCACACTACTGTCAGGATTGTTCAATTTAGCTTTTGAAAGCATAGAGATGCTACTCACCTTGAACGCCTTCGGTTTAAAGATACAGTTTTCATCTCTTCAACCATCCTGACAGCAAAGAGAGATGGTGTTACTAGGTAATATATAAATGCCTTCTCAAGCTTTTCCATGCATTCTCATATTCACAGATTTCATCAACAGTACTGCTTAGTGATTGGCAGAAAAGAGAGATGGTGAGGAGATCTAGGTACCACTCGGTTGAACTGAAATAAGTTGATTTATAGCTAAAATTATACTGAAGCTGGTTAAAATTGACGTAACTAAATTTAAAATTTTAAAATAAAAAATATGTTAGCTTATCACGGGCAACGCAAACGAATGCGGAAAAAAGAACTAGTAAAAAAGTTAAAAAAACTAAAAAACCAGAAAAGATTAAAGTTAGAAATAGTAAAAAATAGCTTAGAAGCTAAAAGTTCAAGCCAAAATGAAATGGACGCTAACCTGATTTATGTTCATGCAGCTAAAGTGTCATCTTCCAAGCGGTAGACTGCATAACTGAGTTCCATCTCCTTGCTTCGCGTGAAAAATTAAGTCTAAGCAATCGGGATGACCCTTAATCAGCTTAATAATGTGCCAAGGAATCCAAGAAATCTGTAGATAATGAAAGGAACCCAACAACAAGAAGTGACTTGTTTTCTCCCTGTCAGACTGCCAAGAACTCCCTTCCCTGTACTACATCACTGACGTTCTTGTCATTTCGGCCGTCCGGCCAACCGTCCGCCACGCGCTGCTCCGGCGAGTGGACCGTGGAGGCCACTGGAGATGGCCCCGCCACACATGGTAGCAGAACGGCCTTATTCGCCTCATTGGGCGATGACCGATCGGTGGATCGCCTGGGAGCCCCCGGGTTGGAACAATGGCTCCACACTGCAGGAACTCAACTCACGATCACACACAAGATTCATCTGGAGACGTATATTATACGGAAAAGATGATAAATAGTCGAGTATTTTTTCTGGTACGAACTTAACTTGCGTCGCTTTTCTTCTTCTCTATTATTCACCGTTGCTTAACAGACCGATTACAAGGATATAAATAGACACTCTATGATCCGGTTCTACCGGCCAAGACTACACGTCTTATGTATATCGCGCACCACGACTCCACAATTTGCGTACATCGCGTACTACATGAAAAACTTGCTCGCTGAGACCAAATCTAGACGCTACGACTATTCAACCTTACAACCACTCATACACTTACGGATGCAATAGTACTCGTAACAACTGTCATAATACTCTTACGAAAACCCGGTCATTAAGGTGGTGATCGGTTCGGCTGAAAAGCTCATGGCTTATGGCTGAAAACACTGTAGCTGGCTGAAAAAAGCACTGTAGCTGACAGAGCCTTATTTAGCATAATTAAATTTAAAAAAATTTAAAAATAAAAAAATATGTTAGCCCATTACATATAATACAAACAAATACGGGAAAAAAAGAACCGGCAAAAAAGCTCAACAAAAAGCCAAAAGTTCAGAAAAAGACGAAACTTATGAATAGTGAAAAAATAAGCCAGAAGCCGAAGCCGAGTTGATTAGGGCCCGCTATAGTAACTTACGACTATAGCTGCTACGACTACTTTGGGCACGGTCATGACCGCTGTTTCGACCACGCATTCAACTGCAGCTTTGACCATGTCTTCGACTGTAGCTTCGGCCACGCCTTTGACTGCAGTTTCACTACCTCAAACACACTTAACACAAGTAACATGAGTTTAGATTAGTTCCAACACACCGCTCACGTTGGGGCGCCGTCGCCGCCCCCTCTTGCCAAAAACAGAGAGGGGAGGTGAAAGGGGGCGAATGAAATAGAGATCAAGTCAAAGGTACCTCTGCAAATATCTCTGGTTGCTTCCACCACGATCAAAAGCCGCAAAGTATTGATCGAACAGTTGTGGTAAACCCACATGTGAACCTACATGATAATATTAGATTATCAAAGTATATCGAGGGTTCTTGTGCAAAACTCCTACCGCAACCTTCCCCTTATCATATTGGGCCACATAATTCGATCTACCGGTTATCCGTAGCCCAAATTTGGATCGCGATTTTTCATCATAGTCCATCCAGATACCGGATGACGGGATGAACAACTATAAGGGTTTGTTTGGGAAGACTATTTTCGGCTGGATCTATGTGGGTAAATCGAGATTTTAGTTCAAAATTTTGACCTATCTATATAGATCCTAACTGAAAATAGTTCTTTCAAACAACGCTTGCCTAAGAGGTTTTGGGTTTTTGGTGGTGCTTGCCACCTGGCGCCAAGCGCGAAGCCGATCATCATCCTCACAGGCGCGACTGCGCACACCGTAGGCAGTAGGCCTGCCGCCTTGGGAGGCCTCGTCGTGGGAGAAGGAACGGCAGCGCGAGATTGAAGGGGAACACATCACCATTATTGTTCCATCGACCACTTCGCCATATACGCCACCAGACGGCGCGAGCAAAGAAGCAATGTGCTAGACGACTAGACCTGCACGGCTGCACCTGGACCTAGCGCCCGAGGTGGTGGTCGAATAGCTAGCTGCATATCACACGTTGCGATGGTCGAGCACAGATAAGAACCTCCTTGTAACACCCCCATTTCTGGGGACGTTAGGTTACCCTCGCAATTGCTCAGGATTGTTCAGCTGCGAGTACTGTATGTGAGTGTACTGTACTGCACAGGGAGTGGGTAACGGCGATGGCGGCGCGTGGCATGGCCGAGAGGGCGCGGGAAGATGTGGCGCGAGTGGATAAGGGGGAGGTACTGGCGGTTTTAGGCATGGCAATGTGGCGGTCAAAGATTGCGGTTGAGGGATGTCGGCTAGGGACGAGATAAGAACAAGGGCGGTGGCGGGAAGGTCGGCAGCGCTTGACTCGTGGCAGGGACGGCTAAGAAAATGTTAGGGGCGAGAGAAGCGAGGTAATACGGCCTTTGACACCTGCAGTAGCGTAGCAGCGACGGGATGGCACGGGAAGGTGCGAGAGAGCTTAGGCAGCGGCAAAAATCAGATCAGTGGCGAAAATATCCAACGATGAACAGTGCTGGCACGAAATTGAGTTGGCAAGGGATTTAGGGCGCAGTTGGCTGGAATTTGAGCTAAATTAGGCAAAGGTTCAAAAGGAATCAACATCAAATAAAAATTTAAATTCTTTTTAAAATTTCAGATTCGTTTCACTCCTCATCCTGAGCACCGGCTCTTCGGTCCTCCTGCTGCCGCCGCCACACCGTGCCGCAGCCGCATCTGAATCCGGTACCGACCGACCAAACTAGCTAATGCCTGAAACAAACGTACTGTACTATTATTTTGGGCTCCCATGCCCAGTGCCTGACATGGGTGATCGATACGCTGACTCCTGCCACTGCCACATAGATATCTTGCGTGTTGTCAGGCAACCGGGCCAGATGCCCCGATACTTTACTCCCCACTGGTCCCTGGACAGTCTTCTTGTCACTGTAGTTCTTGTTACAGTGCTACACTCTGCCACTGCGCTTGCACAGTTGCATGTCTGCGTCCAAAAGATTTGCTCCCAGTAGCTGGGCACCAATCTCTCTTGGAACCTACAACGCCATCAAGACAGTCATCAACTCCTACTCCCAGAGTCCCAGTACTCCAGTCCAGTCATCCAGACGTCAAACGTCGAAGCTCTAGAACCAGAATCCGATCCCCATTCCACGGCTGCGCAGGGAGCGGCTCACGTACTGGGAGCCCTGCACATATTATGTGCAGGGGTGGCTCAACGTGTGACATGTGTCACCAAAAAAATCAAAAAAATACTTTAAAATTCCCAAAAATGCAAAAAATACTTAAAAAAATTGTATGTATTTTTTAGAAGTATTTTTGGATACTTAAGAAGTATTTTTTTTAAAAAAAATAATTTTATTAAAAAGTATTTTTGAAGTACTTAAAAAATACTTTTTAATAAAAGTATTTTTAAGTACTTAAAAAAATACTTTTTACAATTTTTTTGCATTTTTGGGAATTTTAAAGTATTTTTTGATTTTTTTGGTGACACATGTCACACGTTGAGCCACCCCTGCACATAATATGTGCAGGGCTCCCAGTACGTGAGCCGCTCCCCGGCTGCGCATTGAAATGTTTCTGTCAAGGCAGACACGGGGTTACTGTACACATATTTGACTCCTTTAATTCGCCCAAGTGTTGCATTCATAGCTGTACTTGCTCGGTGGATTCTGCGTGCCGTACGTTCGCCGCGAGGGAAATCGCATGCAGGCACAAGAGTTCGTCGCGTCCATGCAGAGATCGATCCTGGACACAAGTAGGCGTCGAATTCTTCATGACATAGCGTACGTGCGTGCGTGCATGTGAGACGGTTTGTCCTTCGTCTGGTCACGGTTGCTCTTAACAATCTCTCGAGAAAAATCTGTGCATGCATGTATAAACAAGGGCAGTGCCATGCCATTACGCCAATATGGTGGCAGTTTTGTCAATGCATGCACGAGTTGGCATTCGGCAACAACGAAAGCTGGCTCTCACGGTTTTCCAACGCCCGAGCTGGCACAGATGTACACATGAACACTACCAACAAGGCAACAATAGGAGTAGAACGTTTTATGGCACATGCAAATATGAATATTACAGCTAGAGCTGCAGACTAGCTAGCTAAGGCCGAATCATATGCACGTATCGCTGATGAGATCATAAACGCATCAATGGGACTCTCGAATAGTCGTATTTAAGAGAGGAGATCTCGGTCCTTGGCTGTGACGGGCAGGAGGGAGTGTGCCGGTACTTTTTGTTTGAGTTTCAACTTATGGCTTTTAGATTATTCATGAGAGAATATAAAATAATAAAAATTTACGTACGATTTTGACTGATATAAATAAAATTATTATATTGTGTATTACAATCAACTTATAGATATAAAAAGACACTACGTTTGAAAACTAGTTACCATAGAAAAACAGAAAAAAACATATTTTAGAAGTCGAAAAGAAGTGGCCCAATACTTGACTCCTATGTGTTAGAGTATATATATGTTTTACAAGATTATAAGAGATAGAATAAAATCAATTAGGATAATTTGTATCCGATATGGTTCCTTCTATATCTCTAGTAATATTCCATATCTATATCAGATTGACTTGATCTCCAAGTCATATTGTACTCTATATATACATCCTCGGAGGCTCAAGCAATACATCGAAGAATTATTCCGGCTATTCTATCTTCCTACATAGTATTAAAGTAGCTTCACATCTGGGCCTATTCCTAGCCACCACCAAATTCCGTAGCGCACCACCACTGGGAGAGATAATTCAATCTCCATGATCTAATCTCCTAGTGGCTGTGCAAAATATTGTAGATAGATGGCCTCTTTTATCAATTCTTTCCTCCGATCAGTAGATTGGATCATCAACACGCCAGGCCACCTCCCGGCTGCCGCATCGCGCTCACACCGTGCCATCGTGCCAACAATCGGATCCTGCTACGCCCGCTCGTCAGCTAGATCCCACTACTCTGCGCCGTCTCCCCGTTGGATCCGGTGCCGCCTCCCCACCGAATCCTGACTCCTAGCCGCTGGATCCTCCCACGCCCAGCCCCTAGGTGGAGGCATCGTTCGCCGACTCCGAGGAGATGATGGAACAGAAGGATGCCGACACCAATGGAGATGGCCACCTTTGATCTGCCGTGGTCCACCTGCCGTGGTTGATATGTCGTGGCCGTGCTACCATGGTTGATCTTTTATGGTCGACATGCTATGATCGATTCTTCCAACTCCTCCGCCTCTCTACCGTGGTCAACTAGCCGTGGTCAACTTGCTGCGGTCGATCCTTCCAACTGTGCTGCCTCTCTACTTTTGCCTCGGCCTTCTCCAGTGCCCAGCCAGCAACATCTTCGTCGCCTCTGCTATCGAGTCCTGCTCCCGCTTCTCCCTCTTAGCCGACAGCGCCTGCCTCCAACTTTCCTTGGCCTTCTCCGGTGCTCGGTTGACGACCTCTTAGCTGCCCCTGCCCATTGAGTCCTCCTCTTGCTTCTCCCTTTTGGCTGACGGTGCCGCTTTCTTCAGCTCGCCCCAGCCTTCTCCGGTACCACTGCTAGGCCAATCGCGCCGAGGAAGCCCGTCGCCCGGATCTACAACGTCCCCTCTACTCTCCTCGGTGGTCTCTCCGCCCAGTTGCGCCATCCTCTCGTCTGCTTTGCTGGTTCTTTCTTGCTTGCTCTACTTCTTGCCTACCTGCATCTTTTTCCCTCCATGACTCCCGACGGACCCCTCTGCTCCGCGGGCTTCTTTGACGCTGGCTTCTTATCTGCGGGCTCCAGCGGCTCCCACTGCGTTGCGAATCCCCTCACCGGTGCCTTCTCACTCTTCCCCATCGGCAGTCGCTCCTTCACTGGTTTCTTCAACGACTACCTCTATGGCAGATAGCTTCACCATCGGCTCTTTGCATAGCACTCCGCGTCGGCTTCTACTTCAAATTGAGCATCCTCGTCAACCTCTTCTCTAGCCTGAGCATCCGCAATGCTCCTGCTGCGACTGGGGGTATGTTAGAGTACATGTTTGACAAGATTATAAGAGATAGAATAGAATCAATTAAGATGATTTGTATCCGATATGGTTCCTTCCATATATCTAATAACCTTCCATATCTGTATCAGATTGACTTGATCTCCAAGTGATATTGTACTCTATATATACGCTCTCTAAGGCTCAAGCAATACATCAAAGAATCGACCACGACAGGTCGACTATGACAGATCAAAGGCGACCATCTCCATGGGTGTCGGCGTCCTTTTGTTCCGTTGCCTCCACAGTGCCAGCGAACAGCGCCTTTACCTAGGGGCTGAGCGCGGGGAGGAACCAGCAGCTGGGAGTCCGGATCCGGTGGGGAGGCGACACCGGATTCGGTGGGAAGACGGCGCAAAACAGTGGGATCCGACCGATGGGTGGGCGCGACACGATCTGACTGCTGACGCAATAGCACGTTGCGAGCACGACACAACGTTCGAGAGGTGGCCTGGCACGTTGATGATCCGATCTACTGATTGGAGGACATAATCAATAAAGGAGGCCATTTATCTACAATATTTTGAAAGAGATAGAATATAATTAGTTAGAATGATTTGTATCCGATATGGTTAGGGATGGCAATTGTACCCGTTTACCCGTATACCCATGGGTAAATACCATAATAGAGCCGAGTATGGGATATTTTTTTTTACCCATGGGTATGAAAATGGGGAACACTCTACCTGTCGGGTAAACGGGCACGGGTATGGGTAAGCTCCACCCGTATCCGCCCCGCCCATTTACCTGCGATATAGATTGACAGGTGGCGCAATCATAGCAATATCTCTAATTACTATTGATTGTTTTAAATTTTTCCATATCTCTAATTGCTATTGATTGTTATAAATTTTTTGATAGCTATTATATTTCCTAGCAGCAGCTGTTGTTTATATGTAACTGTCATTAATTCAACTCTCAGATGGTGACTCTCAGCTCGCGGGTAAACGGGTATACCCACGGGCGACGGGTATAGAAGAGGTTTTTCGCCCGTCGTCCTTCGCGGGTATACCCGTGGGCGTAAATCGAGGTCATGGGTACGAGCATAGGCGAACACTATCTGTACCCGCCGCGCCCGATTGCCATCCTTAGATATGGTTCCTTCTATATCTCTAATAGCATTTTATATCTGTATCAAATTGAATTGATCTCTAAGTCATATTATACTTTATATATACACACTCCGAGATTCAAGCAATACATCCAAGAATTATTTTGACTGTTCTATTTTTCTACACTGTTTTTCTGTTCGCAGCAACAAAAGATTTCCAGAGCTTTACTCGAGCGCCGCACCAGTGAGTTCATACGTGTGGCACGTGTGCATCCCTCCGTATCAGGGGCCGCATCGAGATCTCGTGGAACCACTCCGATCCCTGCACAGCTGCACTGTCCATTTCTGCCCTGGGCTCGCCGGTATATATGCACCACCCTGGTCGAGATAGATGGTTGAGACTTGAGTCCTGCTGATACGATATATATACCACAAGCGATTCTACATCGATCGCCGCGTAGTACGAGCTTGAGATGTCGAGCGCCGGGGGCGTGGTGGGGACGGCGGCGGCGGGCGGTGGCGCGCCGCCGCACGTTCTCGCGGTGGACGACAGCTCGGTCGACCGCGCCGTCATCGCCGCCATCCTCCGGAGCTCTCGGTTTCGTGGTGCGTGATTGCATCTATATGCTTGTTTCAGGTTTCAGTTCGCGTGGTGACTAATGAGTGCATGGCTTGGCTTGTTGCTTTTGTGTGCAGTGACGGCTGTGGACAGCGGGAAGAGGGCCCTGGAACTGCTAGGCTCGGTACGACGCCATTTCTTCGTGTACTTTTTGCGATCTCTTGGCGTTCATTTGCATGTGAAGTAGTAACGTTTTTCTGATCTTAGTCCTCTGATCGTTTCTTGGATTGCAGGAGCCCAACGTGAGCATGATAATCACGGATTACTGGATGCCGGAGATGACGGGATACGAGCTCCTAAAGAAGGTCAAGGTATATATATATACACACACACGTCTTCTGCTCCAATGGCATTTCATTCTGCACAAACTTGCTGATTCGATCCAGAGCTTCAATTTACGACGCAAATCGCGCAGGAGTCATCCAAGCTGAAGCAGATCCCCGTGGTGATCATGTCCTCGGAGAACGTGCCAACAAGAATCAGCAGGTCCTTCACACTATGCTCTTCTTCCCAGAGGCCAGAGGCCCAGAGCATTCCTATACATGCTCCAGATGGTTTGATGTTATCCGTGCATGTTGCATTGTGGAAAATGGGACGCTAACCCCTGCTTTTTCTCCCCAATATTGTCTGGTTAATCAGATGCTTGGAGGAAGGCGCGGAAGATTTCTTGGTGAAGCCCGTCCGGCCGTCCGACGTGTCGCGGCTGTTCAGCCGCGTTCTCCGATGAGCATCGGCGGCGCGCGGCGCCATCACGCGTGCACGCATTGCGGCAGGCGGGGCTGACTGGTGCATTCCATGCAGCGTCGGTTTTCTCTGGGACTTGGGATAGTAGCAGGAGATATTGGGCGTGCCTGCCTTGGTGAATGCGGTCACATCGTTTCACTTGTGCCTTTTTTTGGGTTGTTGGTCTTGTTATCGCTTGTACGTCGCAGCTAAGGCCCTGTTTGTTTCCACTTAAAATTATTATAATCTAGCTTATAGGTGGAGGATTATATAAGCTAACTTATAATAAGTTGGTGGGAAATAAGCTGTCAGGTGTTTGGCAGCCTGAATTATTAGAGTTATGGATTGTTGTATTCGAATGTTTAAAGACCACAATGCCCTTGAGAGAGAGGTACGGGAGTTGGGGGATGGTTGAATGGCAAAGGTGGGTAATATTCCTAAAGTTTTATGGTCATTAAGATAAAAGGTTGATCTATAAGCTGAAATAAGCTCCTTTTTTGAGCTTATTAGATTACAATAATCTGGGCTATTAGATTATAATAAGTTACCTTGTAATCTGGGCTGTTTGTTTCCAGTTATGATTATAAGCTAGATTATAATAATCTTAAGTGGAAACAAACAGGGCCTAAGAAGAGTAATGATCTGTGTGAACAGAAGGTGGTCTGATTTTTTTCCGGTTTCTTGGGGGCCGTTTTTTTAAAGTGTGATTGATCGGTTCGATAAATAATGCTATCTGATAAAAGTCAAAAGCTAACTAAAAAACTAAAAAGAACATACCTTAAGCGTGTTAGGAAGAAGTGCCACCTCATCTGTGGGTGGCGGCTTATCTACCTGTTTAGGGCTTGGCGTCTCTTTTTTGGCTTCAAAGCTTTGACTTCAAGAGAAGCTTGAAAATCCTAACTTCAAATTCTTAGGCCCTGTTTGGATCAGTTTCAGATTCTTAAAAACCAGCTATTACTTCTAGTTTTTAAAAGCTGGTTTCTAAGCAAAAACTGGTGGGGTGTTTGGATCCCCTAGTTTTTAAAAGTTGGTTTCATTTATGATTGGTGCTAATAGACTATTATACCCTTACATTTATTGCTCTTGAACAGCACATTAAACAGCCATGCGTGGTCTTTAATGAGGGTAAATGGGTATTTGCGCAAAAAAACTGGCAAAAGCTGGGTATCAACAGCTTCTTGGTTTTTAAGAATCTGGGTAGGTAGATTTTAAAAGCTGCCCACCCAGTTTCTAAAAACCAGATTCTTAAAATCTGAGTGGATCCAAACAGGCCCTTAGATCATCTTAGACTTGATTTTAAATTTATAGTTTTGCTATTGCACAGACGACTGAAATTTTTTATCTTTCAGCCACCTAAAATTACACTTTCAATCAACTAAAATTGCAGCCCCCTCAAAAACAAATATATGTAACTTCAGGTTATTCAGAGTGTAATTTTAAGTGACTAAAAAATAAAAAAAATTCAGTCGCCTGTGCAATAGTCACTCCCTTAAATTTATAGTTCATTTTTAGACTTCGAACCCCTCATCGTTTGGCCAAGAAAAATAGTTTTGAACCTGAAAAACTTAAACCGGAGCCCATCCGAACGGAGGCCTTAATATCTGTGGTTTAATTAAAGTTGGGGCATTTACCCTTGCGACGTGTAGCACATACGTGAATCGGTGTGTATTTGGTGATGTGTTGCACGTACGTACGGCAAGAAAAATCTTGTCCTCGTCGCGTCCGTTCGTATCCTCGTGCAAACGTACCCGGCGATCGCTCGCTCTCGTGTGAGCATGTATGGTAAGTAAAGAGCAGAGTAGTGGCTCGCTCGTTCGTTCTGCTGATACGGTCTGCCATTTCAAAAACGTGTACTTGGCAAAATGCAACCTGGATTTGTGCTCCGGAAAAAAAATTAAGGCCGTTGATATCGATTGACAAGCCAGCCACTCGTATTTATTAGCCCATGAATGCAAGCAAAATGTTGCTATACGACTATATATACCTCGTACTGGTACTTATTGTAGATATAGACTCATTTGCAGGAACTACCGCAGTTTTTTTAAGTCATAACTCACCATATAAGACGCATTTTGATTTTGCACTAGAATTAAGATGACGGTGAAATTGAGAAATGCATGAGAATACCTCTTGTAATTATCTTGAAAAGATGAGAGAGATACTTTGTGTAGATGGTAATAAATAAATGCTTATGATTGAGAGATAATAAATGATAGTAGAAAACATTTCATTAAGGGCATCTCCAATGGTTCTAACTAGCAACTAACTATAAGACTTCCACATCATTTATATAATACACACTAAAGCTAGCATTCTAAAGAACTATCTATAAGGATAGCTATTTGATGCTTACATGCACACACAGAATTTATAGAGGCTGCCTCGTTTGGTGTTATAGACTAGTGCTTAGGGCATCTCCAATGGTCTGAGTCAGCTAGCTATATGCATGTACACATCAGCATATATCCTATGTGGAGGAAAGAGAGTATGCAAAAAAAAACCGAGTCAGCTCTTCCTTAAGCACTAGTCTATAACGCTAAACGAGACAGTCTCTATAAATTCTGTGTGTGCATGTAAGCATCAAATAGCTATTCTTATAGATAGTTCTTTAGAATGCTAGCTTTAGTGTGTACTATATAAATGATGTGGAAGTCTTATAGTTAGTTGCTAGCTAGAACCATTGGAGATGCCCTTAAGGAAGAGCTGGCTCGGTTTTTTTTGCATACTCTCTTTCCTCCACATAGGATATATGCTGATGTGTACATGCATATAGCTAGCTGACTCAGACCATTGGAGATGCCCTAAATCTATATGTAAACCATATATTTCTGAACAAATTTATTTAAACTATAGGTCTTATATTTCTTAACAAAGGAGTATTGCCTAGTAGCATGTGTCTACCGTATACTGGATACAATGTGGCTGTGCCTGGTACCAAATAATACCACAGGGGTTGTGCAAATCTCCCATCCATACCACTTCTGTTAACTTGTGGCTAACGGGGTTAAAAAAGGACCAAAATGACCTTCTCTTGACCCTTCTCTCTCAAGTCCATTCCCCACCATTCCCGTTCTCTCCCACGAGGGATACATGAGGAAGAGGACGGGTGAGTATGGAGAAGTTGAGGTAGGTGCAACGAAGGTAGAAGAACACGAGGAGGAAGGTGGTCAGGATGATGACAACGATGAAGGATGCGGCGGTGGTGAGGACAGTGGGGAGGTTGTCGCCTCCGCCAGTGCTAGGAGGAGAAGGGAGGAAGGGGAGGAAGGGGAGGAGAGGTGGGAGAGAACATGAACCTTTCGCTCATTGAGGACGATTTATAAATAATCAAACTCTCACAATTTTGGAACTAATCTTGTTATAAGTCGTACTCGGTGTGTTCGAGTATTGTGGTCGTAGTCAAGTACTCGTGTATTCGAGTACTATGGTCGTATTCGAGTACTCATGTATTAAGCAATGCGTAGTCGT
This sequence comes from Dendrocalamus latiflorus, assembly GCA_017311315.1. Taxonomy (NCBI): domain Eukaryota; kingdom Viridiplantae; phylum Streptophyta; class Magnoliopsida; order Poales; family Poaceae; genus Dendrocalamus; species Dendrocalamus latiflorus. Next base: position 14,147,051 of record CM029639.1, read on the forward strand.
GTCGAGTACTTAGCGTGTTCGAGTACTCTGTAGTCGTGTGTCGAGTGTAAGTCGAAGACCCGGAGTCGGAGACCGGTTGTAGTAGTCGTAAGTTGAACTACGTGGTGGTCATAGTTGTAAGTCAAACTGCGCAGTGGTCGCAGTCGTAAGTTGAATTGCACGGTGGTCGTAGTCGTAAGTCGATGCAATCGGTACTCGGAGCAGTATTGTAGCAGTAGTTGTGCCACGGTGGTCGTAGCACAGTAGTTGTAGAAAGTCGCAGTTGTTAGTCGAGCTGCGTTGTGGTCAATGGTCGGTACTAGTAAGCTACAGTACCCCGGTTGTGCTCGGAAGACCTGTGTGGTTAGAAATGTTGGTCGATAAGCCGTGGTTGGTGAAGCGGTCGAAGGCATCGAGCAGCCGTGGTCGACAGGATATGGTCGAAAGATTCGAAGGAGAACCCGAAGAGGACTCAAATGATTGTGTGCGGTCGTAGACTAGGCCAAATTACAGTTAGTCTGCATATAACTGGTCGTGTCCACTAAACTGAGTGTAATAGGGAGTGTGCGAGTTATAGAGATCGTGGCCGGAAGAGTCGGGTAGTTTTAGCCTATACACTTGTAATCAGAGTTTATAAATAGATGGAAACATGGAAGAGCGGTGGTGGATTGACGCAGCGCAAACTCGTGTGTCTTGAGTTGGAGCAGAGGTATTCATGTGTGTTTCTGACCATTGTGCGCGTGCGTTAGGTTCAGTCTTTGGGCCAACACACAAAATGGAATGAGAAGCGGGTCAATGTAAATGATTGGGATCTAACGAGGAGGACAACGAGGAGCATGCGGGTGAAGACGCCGATGTTGCCACCGGTGGCAATAGCGAAGGAGGCGGAGAAGGGGGGTAGGGTGTAAGGTGACGAGAGGAGGTAGACGAGAAGGGTGGTGGTGGAGGCCTCGTTGGGAACGGCGGCTGCAGGGGACCGTGGCTGCCAGAGGAGACCTGTTTACAGTTGGTGTGATTGCCTGACCGAAAGGATGTGGCTTGGAGGGTATTTTTGTCATCTCGCGTGAACAACGTCGGGGAAAAAGATGAATTGAAGCAAAAATGGGTAACGGGAGTTGATGAAAGTGGTACGAATGGGAAATTTGCGTGATCCCTGTGCTATTGGTTGGAACCATTGTATTTTTTGGGTACTGAGCTCAAATTTAGGGTCTGTTTGGGAGAGCTCCACCACTGAAAACGTGGATCTGGAGCAGCAGTTCCACCATGGAGCAGCTCCACCGTGGATCTGGGATCCCACCATGGAGTGTTTAGCTTGTACAGCAGCTCCAGATCCACGAAATTGAGGTTTTGGTGGGAATGACCACTTTTGGTGGGATGGGGTGTGTAACCAGTGGCATTGGTGGGTAATTACCACCCAACTCCACGGTGGAGCACCCCTTGAGGAGCTCCATGAAATCCATGGATCTGGCCCTCAGATCCAGGATTTTGGTGGATCCAGATTTCGCGGAGCTGGAGCGTTTGGGTAAAATTTCGTGAAGTGGAGCTGTTTTTCGTGGATCTAGAGCTGGTGGAGCTCTCCCAAACAGGCTCTTAGGGCCTGTTTGGCAGAGCTCCACCAGCTCCAGATCCACCTAAAAGGTGGATCTGGAGCTGGATTCACCGTGGAGCAGCTCCATCGTGGATCTGGGATTCGTCAAAGTGTTTGGTACAACTCCACCTCCCTCTCTATCTCACTTACACCTGGGCCCCACGCGTCAGGGGGCAAAATGAAAAAAACCCCGGGCGGCGCAGGCGCGGCAGCGGCCGGCGGGCGCGGCCCCGGGCGGCGCAGGCGAGGCGCACGGCGAAGGCGGCGCCGGCCCGGGAGGAGGCGGAGGCGGCGCCGGAACGGGAGGAGGCGGAGGCGGACGCGGGGGAGGCGGAGGCCGGGAGGAGGCGGACGCGGTCGGAGGCTGGAGGAGGCGGGGGAGGCGGAGGCCGGGAGGAGGCGGACGCGGTCGGAGGCAGGGTAGGCGCAGCGGAGAGGACGGCGCGGCGGAGAGGACGACGCAGCGACGGGAAATAAAAAGAACGAAACGTTTTTTTGCGTGTAATCAGTGGCATGGTGGGTAATTTTCCCCAACTCCACTAACTTGAGTTTGGTGGAGCACCCCTTGAGGTGCTCCATGGATTTGGTGGATCTGAAGCCAGATCCATGATTTTGGTGGAGCAGATCCACGGTGAAGCTGCTGGAGCTAGAACTGTTTGTCTTGGAAAAGTGGATCCGGATCTGTTTTTTGTGAATCTGGAGCTGGTGGAGCTCTCCCAAATAGGCCCTTACGCTATAGATGAAATTCTCATTTTGCTTTGAGAGGGGAAGTAGATTCATGGACTTATCAGAGGGTCATTGAAGTGCAACGCCGAGCTGAAAGCCCATGAAAGCCATATGGGCCGGCCCGCCAGTGCTTTCCTTCCAAATAAGCCGGCTCTTACATCTGCTTCCTTCCCGTGCTCCTTGCGCCCCGGAGTCTACAGAGCCCAGACGGCCAGACCCCTCTCCTCCTCCGCCGTCTTCCCCCAACCCTTCGTGCTCGGCTCCAACCGAGCCCGCGCGCTCGTCGCCGGCGACCGCCGCTCCCGCTCGTGACGGTACGTATCCGCTCCCCCCTCCCCTCTGTGCGCCGGTGCCATTTCCACTAGGTCTTCCGGGCCGAGGTGGCGGCGCGAATTTCGCCGCGGCCGGCCGCCCGCTCGATCCGACACTCTCCCTGTGACCTAGCGGTTTTAGCTTTGGATTTGTTTAAACCAGCGGTTCCATCAGGCCCTGATTGTTAGGCGGTGCTATTTTGACGTTGTTTACCGCTAATACAGTTGCAGTGTAAAATTTGGGGCTAACAGTGCAACTTTTTTTTTTCGTTATGCAGGTTTCCACAGGCTCTGTCTGATTTTAACTGTGTAGCATAAAATGGAGAACACACAGAACGAGAGCCACACAGACACCAAGCAAGATGACGAGGCACGACAAAGCAAACAGGATGATGAGGTAATTCTGATACGCCTTGAGTAATAATATGAAACGGGTGAGTGGCCTCGAGTAATAATATGAAACGGGTGATTGGCTAACTTAACGCTAGCATGGTGGTTCTTGGTGATATTTACCGACGTTGCAAACTTGCAACTTTATTAGCCAACGGTTATCTTTGCTGTCTTCTGCCTCATTTTTTCAATATTGAGCATTGATCTACCGAAAGCTTATTCCATTGGCAAACTTGGGACTGATAGGGCTGCGATTTATTGAAGGAGAAGGTTGAGGTTTTTAATTTGGCATGGTTAGAATTGGTTGGGTGCTTGCTAGGCCTGCTGTGATAGTGGGACATGCGAGCTCCAATAAAAAAAATGCTGCAAAACTTTGATTCCTTGCCAGGGTTTTCACCTTGATAGCCACAGATGCATTGATAACTTACAAGTTACGACCAAGGTTGCTCGAATAATGACAAGGGAATGGAACACAACATGATACTGACACCGTGAACCGCCTTTTACATGTTACTGGGAATCGGTTTCCTTGCTCCGAATTGTCTTGCGGTTTGTATAGCTTGAGGTAGAGGCTTATAATTGGACTCTTGACTACAGCTCTTTCTGTTCCTAGGGTTTAGGGGCAGATCTTATTTGAAGTCTCATATCTCATAAATGACTGTTTACATTGGGTATATGAGCTTTCTAGCATTTTAAGTTCAGAATCCTGCTCACTGATCCTAAATTTCGGCTGTGTGCAGGAGGCCCGTCTTGAAGAATACAAAAAACTTCTTGATCAAAAGACTGCCCTCCGCCGTAGCAATCTAAACCCTGAAAGGCCTGGTAGTCCTTTTCTTCGAGGAATTGATATTTCATAGAAGTCATGATGAAAATTTCTGTCTAATATAGATATCTGAAACTCGTATGCTTAAAGTCAAACTGATGTACAACATGTGTATCATTTACACTTGCAAAAAAAAAAAACAATTGGAATGAAGCGCTAGAAAAATTCGTGGTTTTTATTCTCATTATGTGGAGAACTAGCTTCTATGATAAACAAAGTTACAAACAATATTATCAAGGTGCATGAATTGTTAGTGCAGATGTTGCAGACGGTAGGAGTTACTTGCTATTATCCTCATGTTGCACTTCAAATTTATTCATTTGGTAGACCAGCGCTGTACCGATTATATTTCCCCTGCAAAGGCATATGAACATTGTAGGAGTGACAGAGGGAATTTATGTTCATTACAACTGCAAGTGTATATGAAAACTGTAGGTAGTACACAACAATTAGTTTTAATGGATGATTAAATTTTCAATTGTTGAGTGGACAATTTCTGATCTCGATGAGTCGAGCACATTTTTTCATATCATCATTTTGATGTGACGATTTACTAATTTCAGATACAAACTACCTGAGGACTCTTGACTCTAGTATTAAGCGTAATACAACAGTTATAAAGAAACTCAAAACAATAAATGATGAACAAAAGGATGGGTTAATGGATGAGCTGAAAAGTGTGAACTTGAGCAAATTTGTCAGCGAAGCTGTTTCTTATATTTGTGAGGCCAAACTTCGTTCTGCTGATATACAACCTGCTGTTCAGGTAATTGACAATAGTTGTCTTAGTACTTGTGCAATATGCCCATATCTCATAGACTTGCTCATCATGTTATTGCTATAGAGCTCTTCCCTGTACTTGAGCAAGCCCTTTTGTTCATTGCACGGTTGCACATGTCTATTTCAAGTTTCTGGGTTACAGAATGAATCATGTTCCTTGCCTTAGTGACATCTTTACACTTTGTGGTGTTATATATATTATGAGTTATTTTGTTTGAACTTATTGGCATCGTGCTGTTACATGGCTTCATAACTATACTTAGCAGATTGAGGTTTAGGTGATGATAAAGATGTGAACCTCCAATATCCAAATGCATCACGTATATTGATTTATGTAATGTAATAACCCTTGTAGCAATGTAATGTAGGTTTGCTCGCTGCTTCATCAAAGATACAAGGACTTCTCTCCTTGTCTTGTACAAGGTCTGCTGAAGGTCTTCTTTCCTGGTAAATCCGGAGATGATTTGGATGCAGACAAAAACTCAAGAGCTATGAAGAAGAGAAGCACACTGAAGCTTCTGATTGAATTGTATTTTGTTGGAATTTTTGAAGATGCCAGTATCTTTGTAAACATTATAAAAGATCTTACATCACTGGAGCATTTGAAGGACCGTGAAGCAACTCAGACAAATTTGTCTCTTCTCTCTACCTTTGCACGTCAAGGGAGGTTTTTCATTGGGTTACAGTCTCATGGTCAAGAAGCTTATGATGAGGTAAGAGAAATTGAAGTACCAACATCATTTATTGAAGCTTATTGATTTATTGATTACTTAGTTCAATTCTCATCCCTGAACCCCAAAGTAATCTTTTTGTTTCTGAATAAGTGCACGTACTTTTTGCAGACTTTTTAAAATGACTAGAGACTGAATTTGATTAGGCTCCTCCCACTTAGCCATTAAGGACAAAGTGGACCAATATGGTTTAGATTTTCATGAGAGTATTTTGGAAACTTCAGTTCAGGAAGTGTCATTGACTTGTTAGGCCTAAGCATGGGAGGGACCTCTGGACTCTCTGGACTTGCATACATAAAATCATGATTGTGATAAATGGGCCTACTCCCACCACCCTATACTGTTTGGTGTACTATTCTCAAGAGTCTACCAGCACAGCATGTCTGCACTGTATATATTGCTTGGTATATTGGTCGAAGTGCCTGTTCTTTTTTTGCTTCGGTTTTTGGTTGCTGCTTATAACTTTTGAGCTATTCATGAGATAATACGGAATAACAAAAACTCATATGCGGTTTTGGCCTATATAAATAAAGTTGCTACAGTATGTACTACAATTAATTTGTAGACCCCGTCTTGAAAATCCACTCTGTTTGAAAGCTAGTTACTGTAGAAAAACCGAAAATCAGCATTTAGAAGCTGAAAAAAAGAGGCCCAAAGACTGACATGTTGAATGTCCATGCTGAGCTGAGTAATTGACCAATATAAATTTGAATGGATGCAGTTCTTTAAGGACTTAAATGTTACTGCTGATCAGAAGAAGTTCTTCAAGAAAGCCTTGAACTCTTACTATGATGCTGTAGCTGAACTACTACAATCAGAAAATGCGGTAACTACACTCTTTCTGTATTTGTTTGGACTCTCTCTGTCATCATTTGACTTTACTCTAATATCTTTATGCATACACCTAAACTATCCCCTGTATCCAGTCTCTTCGTCTGGCAGAGAATGCTAAATTTTTAAGCACCAAAGGTGAACTAAGCGATGAGAACAGTGTCTCATACGAGAAACTCCGGAAGTCTTTTGATCAGTTACTACGTGGTGTATCCTTGTGAGTACCTATTTGAGAATGTCATTTTTAGTTTGTTTGTGTATTGTTTCATAGCAGCATAAGCTGCCGTTTATCTAGTTCTGTTATTTGTAGGTTGAACTTTGTGGCATCTGGTCTTCTGTTAGGGGACTTGGTTGTATAACACGGCCCTTGACCCCTGGAATTTACCAGCTGAATTTGACTATGTTATCATTGGGTTCTTACCTCCAATGGCCCAACCCCTAAAATTTGTAAAGTATTGTGGTCATATGGAAATATTGTATTTACCTGAAACATGAATTAACCATATACCATTGCAAATATGGCACAACATGAACTGGTCATGTTTGGGTTTCCCCAATATAAAAAATAATCTCTGCATTACTGAAAGAGTGCACCCAGACACAACAAAACATTCAAATCAATCCAAAATTTCTATAAAATATAGATAGGATAGAAGAAATATTGATGCACTATTGTGTAAAGTTTCAGCCTCACATTTGATATATGCGAGGAGAAAGGATAACAATAATTTGCCACAAAATAAATTGAAAGGAGGAAAAGACAAAAGTAACTATTTACTCCAAGATTCAATTTTGGTTCTCCTAGTACTAGTTGAGTTAATACATGTAATTTTACAATGCCTTAGATCACCCAAGAGACCCTTCCTTTTTTTGGAGATCTTTTTAGGGTTTGGTGCTTAAAATGGAGGGTTTGCGCTAAATTGCAAGAAATGGAGGGTGCACATAGGATTGGTTCCATCACATCTGATAACCAAGAACACATTTGTTCAGCTGAGAGGATTTTTCCCCATGATCTGTACTATCATTTTCTTCGTTAAACTTCAAACAATATTTCCTTCCTATCTCCTACTTAGGGAAAGACCTGAGAACAAGTATTAAGCAAATGTAGAACACACCATTTCAACCAATTTAATCCTAATAATGGCTTACATGTTCAGCATTGCAAAGGACTGTAGATGTTTAGTTAGTTTATTGTCTTAAATTTTGGTAGTAAGGAAAAGATAATCTTCTGCCATAGCTTGAATAATTGTTCTCTTTTAGCATGTCAATATTATCTTTAATATGTATTTACATATGATTCTTGACAATCCTTAACCTTGTCTTTGCAGGTTAGCTGAAGGTCTTGACATGCAGCCTCCAGTGATGCCAGATGATGGAAATACAACAAGGGTTACTACAGGAACTGATGTCACCCCCTCTTCTGGGAAAGAACCATCTGCACTGGAACCTATTTGGGATGACGACGATACCAAGGCTTTTTATGAATGTTTACCTGATCTCAGGTTTCTGTTCATACTATCAGAAAGACCTTGCTCCACTATTTAGCGTGCTGTGGGGCTACATTAGCTATGTTATTTGATTATTCTTCTGAAACTATGCAACCTACTTTTTTTGAGCAGAGTATTTGTGCCCGCTGTGTTATTGGGAGAGGCTGAACAAAAGTTGAATGAACAACATGCTAAGGGCCGTGAACAATCTAATGTAAGAATCTGATATCTCAAAAGTAGTACAGGTTCTAGATAACTGTCTTTGTAAACTGAATTATTAGATGTCACCCAGTGACTATCTGCTTGTTTGCAATTGCAACATTTCAGCACAGATCTTTTCCTTATTTTTTTCTCGTCATCCAGAGTGTCTCCTGCTGCTTCTGGACAGCAAAATTCCGGCCTTTTCAGATGTGGCTAAAAACTCTGTTTAAATATTAATAACTCTGGATAGCTCCCAATTTACATTAACCAAATATGTGATGTCTGAATTGTTACCCACAGAGATGGTTCAGAGAACATGATCTCATGAACGTGTTTTAATTTTTCATTGGTAACATGTTTCAATACATTGTTTATATCTGACTCCACAGGGTTGTCTATGTACCCTTTTGACTTTTTGCTCTCTGTGCCTGGGAGAGGGGGGGGGGGGGGGGGGAGGAATATCCGAATTTGTTTACTCCTTTTTTAAATACACATTTGCTTGGCATGTTTTCTTTTATTATCTTCTTTTGGGTTTGACACAAAACCATTGTATGAATTTTGTTTTGAAGGAATCAGGCACAGAGCAAGACATTGAAGTTCATGATAACGCTCAACCTTCTTCTCCCACTGATCAATTGGAAGGAAAGGCAGATGATGGAGCCAAGGATAGTGAAGACAAAGATAGAGATAAGGGAAAAGATGCAGAAAAGGATAAATCCAAAGAGAAGGAGCTGGACAGAAAAACTGAAAGAGAGAAAGAAAAAGTAAGAGCCTTGGATGGTGCAAATTTGGACAACTTGCTACAGAGGCTGCCAGGATGTGTTAGCCGTGATCTTATTGATCAACTGACGGTATTAGCTCATGTTGTATTTTCTATCCTCTCTGCATCTAAGGCTGATTGTCATTCTCAAGCTACTTTTTATTTCTCCAGGTTGAGTTTTGCTACCTAAATTCCAAAGCAAGTCGAAAGAAACTTGTACGGGCCTTATTCAATGTTCCAAGGACTTCACTGGAACTTTTACCTTACTATTCTCGATTGGTTGCCACATTGTCAACATGTATGAAGGATGTCCCAAGCATGCTTCTCTCTATGCTTGAAGAGGACTTCAACTTTTTAATAAATAAGAAGGTATGCCCATATTAAAACTTTGTTCCTTTGCCTTGTCAGTGCTCAGTTCCAGATTCCTTATCATAACAAATTCTCATTTTATCCTTAACAATATCTGGTATTTGTCATTAGCCCTAAATCTAAGTTAAGCTAATACATCAAGGTAAACAATTAAATTCATGGAACGAACATCTCCAGCACCTTCCCTGCATCCTCCAAAGTAGGAGTTGAAGTGGAGGGAGGCCGGAATCTTTTTATCTACATAAACTTATGTACTATTTACTGTGACTACTTATTCTTCTCTGTTCTGTTTCCTTTTCAGGATCAGATCAACATTGAGACAAAAATTAAAAACATAAGATTTATCGGGGAGTTGTGCAAATTCAAAATTGCACCTGCAGCTCTTGTTTTCAGCTGTTTGAAGGTACGCATGTCTTATGCATGGTGTCAGTAATTTCTAGCTTTCTTGCACTTCCATCTGTTACTTAGGTCAAGGCACACACTTTATATTTTACAGGCCTGCCTAGACGATTTCAGTCATCATAACATTGATGTGGCCTGTAACCTTCTCGAGACTTGCGGACGCTTTTTGTATCGGTCACCTGAAACTACAGTTCGCATGGCTAACATGTTGGATATACTGATGCGATTGAAAAATGTCAAGAATTTGGATCCGCGTCATAGTACACTTGTAGAAAATGCCTACTACCTTTGTAAACCGCCGGGAAGATCTGCCCGAGTTTCAAAAGTTCGGCCACCTCTGCATCAAGTAAGATTTCCATGTCTTCTCTGATCTCTTTTGTTTCTCTGATCATTTTTGTTGAACTTATCTACAGTGTAATAATGAACAATTCTTCCTCTTTTCCTCCCTGCACAGTACATAAGGAAGTTGCTTTTCTCAGATCTTGACAAATCAAGTGCTGAACATGTTCTTCGCCAATTACGCAAGCTACCTTGGGCAGAGTGTCAGCAATACCTTATAAAGTGCTTTCTAAAGGTTCACAAGGGAAAGTACAGCCAGGTTCATCTGATTGCTCTTCTCACTGTTGGGCTTAGTCGCTATCACAATGACTTTGCTGTTGCAGTGGTAGACGAGGTTAGTTCCTTTTGTTGAGTCCTTAAACCACGATGCTTTTCAATCCCAAGGGAAGTTTCTAACTTGAATAATTTACTTTTATTGCACAAGCATATACTTAGGAACTCAAAGTCGTACATGGCAATGGCATGCAAAGTTACCTCTTGATTGATGAAGAGAACACTTGCAAGTAGAGATTTACGTGATTTAATTTATTTGATTTAGGTTTTAGAAGAGATAAGGGTTGGGCTGGAGTTGAATGACTATGGAATGCAACAAAGGCGCCTCGCCCACATGCGATTCCTTGGAGAGCTATACAACTACAAGCATATCGATTCATCAGTTGTATTCGAGACACTGTACCTTATCATTGTGTTTGGTCATGGAACTCCTGAAGTAAGCAAATACATCATTTAGCAAAGATAACTTTGCTCTCTTTTATTTGCTTCCTGATACAATTCTCCATCATTGTTGATATGTTAGCTTATGTGGTTCAGGTGCTGGCTTGTAAAGACTTCTGTTATTCTGACAATAATTTTACATGTTTCGAGAAGTGTTAAAAATTATTGGGTTTTGCTATATAGCAGAACATTGTTGATTAACCTAATCCAAATCAGGAGTTAAATCAATTTTCTCGAAAGATAATCAGGTTTCTGGTTCTGGCCTTAGCATTCTTGTACATGTTAGCTGTATTTCTGTGTTCAAAACTGTACAATATACAGAGTTTACAGACTTCCAACTATACAGAACATAGTCAGCGTATTTCTTATGCGGGGATAAGTATTCGCCAATTAGATAACATTAACCTTGATTTCTCACTATTATCCTTTTCAAAACTTATTGCAAACGTATGTTTGAGAATGATCAATCAATGTGTGTCTATGTTGAGCTGAATATCTTTCATTTTTTTTCCTTGTGCAGCAAGATGTGTTGGATCCACCAGAAGATTGCTTCAGGATCAGATTGATCATTACACTTTTGCAGACTTGTGGCCACTATTTCAATAGAGGTTCTTCAAAAAGAAAGCTCGACAAGTTTTTGCTACATTTTCAAAGATATATTATTAGTAAAGGGCCCTTACCACTTGACATAGAGTTTGACGTTCAGGTTAGTTTCTTTCTCATGTATACAAGTTGCCAACATGCATAAATACTTATGATAGCTCCTTTCTCATGTGAACAACTTGCCAACATGCATAAGTACTTTTGTCTCCATTATAGATGCCGGGTTATAAAGTAAAAAAAAAAAGAATCTAGAAGCTGTAAGATGCATGTAGTTAAATTTCTGGTGTTGGTAGCCAAGAATGGTTTTCTAGTAGGTTCTGGATTCTGATTTTGAGGAACAAATCCGATAATATGATTCAAATGACTGTGCTGTATACTCAACCTAGGTATATTACTGATGGGTACCTGAAGATCTGTGGACTTACTAATAGGCGAATATTCAGGACTAAACATTTTTACAATCATAATGATGCTGATGCATGCTTATCAACATTTTTATGTGTGGTTTACTCCTCGACATGTCATGTAATCCTTTTGTTTCTGAGGAATCAGGGGACCAGATCCCTTTATTTAACTTCGTGTTTTTACGGAATAGAAGGAGCTAAGTCATCAGCACCCATCTTATTAATGAAAAAGTATAAACACAAAAAGTAAAAGAAAGAAGCAAAGAGGAGCATATGGTCTTGAACCTTCACTAAACATTATACAAATGAAATAATGCATCATCTTAGACCAACATAGTACTTTTTAACCAGTCAATATTGTTACGGTGATGAATCCTGTTGCTATTTTGTTTATATAAGGAGCTGAAAGGCAAGCCAACATGATTAGCCCACGCATTTTAATGTAAAATCTTTCACTCTCTACTGGAGCTGTGGATATGGTGTAGCTTCACTTGGTTTCTTTTGTTGGGCTTCATTACACTGATCAGCATGTTTGATGATGCTGAAGACACAATTTCTTCAGTGAGGACAGCTCTTACATGTGTTCTTGCAGGATTTGTTTGCTGAGCTACGACCAAACATGACTAGATATTCATCAATAGAAGAACTAAATGCTGCATTAGTTGAGCTTGAAGAAAATGAGCGTGTAGCCTCAGTAGAGAAGCCTGAAAGTGAAAGGCACTCAGATAGCGAATGTCAGAAAAAGCAGCCACATGATGCTGCTTTTTTTGTGAATGGCAGGGGCTCAACAAATGGAGCTGAGGAAAATGGTAAGGATCATGAAGAAGCAGCAGACAGCGAGAGCTATTCAGATAGTGGCAGTATTGGTGGTCACGAAGATGAGGAAGATCTTTTGTCTGAGGAGAAATCAAATGATGCATCAGAGAATGAAGGCGATGATGAAGACGATGGCATGCCTGTTGGTTCTGATGAAGATGAAAGTGTTGAGGTTAGACAGAAGGTCGTGCAAGTTGATCCTGAGGAGCAAGAAGACTTTGACCGAGAGCTAAAGGCCCTTCTACAAGAGAGCTTGGAGTCACGTAAATCGGAGGTGCGTCCCAGGGCCACTTTGAACATGATGGTACCAATGAACGTCCTTGAAGGTTCAAAGGACCCAAGGGCTGTGGAGTCTGAGAGCGGAGAAGAAACTGTGGATGAAGAGGGTGGTAATGCTGGGGGTGGCAGCAAGGTGCGTGTTAAGGTGCTAATGAAGAAGGGGCACAAACAACAGACAAAACAGATGTTCATTCCTGGTGACTGCTCACTTGTGCAGAGCACAAAGCAGCAAGAAGCTGCTGAGCTTGAGGAGAAGCAGAGCATCAAGCGGAGGATCCTTGAATACAATGAAAGGGAGGAGGAAGAAATGAATGGTGGATCACAAATGGGGAATTGGGGTCAAGGAGGAGGCAACACGGGCAGCAGTATTAGATCAGGTGGACGGGGCAGTTGGGATGGTTCGATCAGGGGAGGTGCTCGGCAACGGCACCACATCGCTGGTGGTTTCTACCATAGTTATGGCAGGAGAAGATAAGTTGCCGTGTGAACGATAATTGTCCTGAGGTTTTCGACAGGACAACGGTTTTCTTCTATCTGACTGCCTTATGGATAAGCCTTGAAGATATTTCATAGGAGGTAAAACAGGTTGATGACAACATAGACTTTTCACACCTTAATAATCAATATATGATAATACTTCTACCGATTGGAGAGAAGAACGTCTTGAAGGGGCTATTTTCTGCTGGGCTAATGACTTCATTCTTGCAATGCTCGGTGATGTTCTTCAGGAGCTCATTGATCTGGTTGTGCATATGTACATAAGGTGTTCTTGCATCCTGGAGTGCAGAATTACTTGCGTCAGTTGTAAGCTTAATATGTGTACCTACATGTCTACCTGAATGTAGATATGGTTGTGCTATTTGCAGACCTTCCATGTGCCAGGCATGTTGTTCAGATGCCATGTCAGTTTATGTCACTGTAACTACAGTTTCACGCTAATTCTGTCTAAATGTGGAGCATTGTTAATATCCTACAGATGTTCGGTAATTGTGACACATGTTTGCATCATTTTTATTGTACTTCCGGAACATTGAGCTTAGACTTAAGAGAGCCTTGACACTGCTACCACTACCAGATTCAGGACTTTACGTGACGGTGCGAAGCTGGTCCCTCCTGACCCAGTTCGATCTTTCCAATTCCAGCTCTCGCGTTGTTCCTCTCTCCCGACCCCTGATTGCTTACCGATTATGCATGTATGTGTCTGGCATGAGCTGCCACTTCACACGGTAATAATTGCGACGGAGAAATTAGCGAGCCTGAATGACCGGCACGACCAATGAAGGATGCACAAGCACGCCCAATGGAAGCGCGCGCCAGTGCTCCCTGTAATTGCCACCACGCCGGCAAAATTTTACAACCCACCGTTGCGTCAAACGGCCGTCTGAAGCGCCGCGAAAAGGCGCACAATTCACCGCACAGACAGAAACGCCATTCCCTACCTACCGATCCATCACTCGTAGGTTTAATTACAGCCACAACGTTGGCAGTGAACTGCAGATCCATCACTCATAACCGGCCATTGCTCTTGCACAGCAGCCATGCATGCCACCTTGGAAAGATCGATCCATCGTCCATGCAATGGCAATGCAACCGATTCAGATCAATCACCATGCTAGCACAGCCAGTGAGTCAGGGAGGGGGAATTAAACCAAGGGTAGCCATCCATAGTTGCGGCCGGCCATGAAGCAGGAGCACTAGTAGGAGAAAGTATCTGGGTGGCAATCGGAATCTCTGTGCGAGTGACGGAGTGAGTGGATTCTGCCGTCGTGTCGCCTCCCTGCTGGCTCCATTGACGAATCTGCTGTGGGGAAGGCAAAGCTTTGACTCCCGGAGGGGATCTGTACTGATCAGGGCAACTAATGCTTAGATTCTACATCGCATTACTGGCACAGCTAGCTAGTTGCCACCTTCTTTTTCGTTTTCAGTGTGAGAGAGAATAAAGCGATCGATGATGAGTACGTCGATCCTGCCTTGTTTGGGGGAAAGTGCGTGTTCCGTTGGCGCTTTCTGCTACTCCCTCGTACTGCTAGTCCGGTTTCCTAGTTGGATAAAGATGCATCTCTCTCACCTTGCTGTGGGAAAGCAAGGTTCTAGCTAGTGCCTTTCTTCGTGCGGAAGCTATCATTCTTCGTGTGGAGGCTATCAGTTCGTTATTATCAGTTCATGGTGTTGAATCGAATTTGGCAACAGAGGGGATGAATATTGCTTATAAAAAAAATCGCCCCCAACAAAAAGACTCAACAGTAGGAATGAAATACAAGAAAATGAAGATTGCAGAGCACTTGAGAACCCACAAAAGTTTGATTTGCAAGGGATTAAACTGAGCAAACTTGCTGCTGCAAAATCATCTTGCCAAGCACTGAAACGAACACAGAGGACTGCTCAACTTTCAGACTGCTATCAACAAGAAGGCACTACAGAAGCTAAAAGAAAAAGTAAAAAAAAAAAGATCACAAAAGAGAAAAGATAATCTACAGATTAAAGCTTCTTTCTGGCCGAACTGAAAAAGAGAATAGCATTAGTACTCTTGTCGGCCGATTATTGATTTTCTGCAAAAAAAAACACACACACACACACACTGCAGACTAAACAAAAGGAGCAGGCGCTAGGACTCAAACAAGACAAAAAAAATGCATGCAACATCAACTATACTAAAGGCACAAAATAAAGGACTGCAGTTAACCGAATAAAAAAATAAAAAAGAAAGTTGCAGCAAGGAGACGTGATATGGATGATGACTTGCTCAAGTCTTCATGCAATAAAAGAGACAAAAAAAAACTTTGAACTGTACTCCCAAATTACTAGCACTAGCTTGACTGCAGGAATGATTTGATTGATTAATTGCTCAAGACTTCATTCATAAAAAGAGTTCGGCTGCAAGAGCACAAATCGGTTGACCATTAAAGCTGTCGGCAACAAGGATTTTAAAGCTGCATGCAACAATGAACTAGACAAGGAATCAGTTTGCTGCCAACAAATCAATCTCATGGACCAAGATCAGAGATGAACAAGAACCATGAACCCGAGAGAAAATTTGCCAGAACAAAAGAACTCGAGAAACTAACCCAAATCACAGAAGGCAAAGAGAAGAAATCAACCTCTACACCAACAAAATTAAGAGGGAATATCTCATAGATGGCCAAGGAGACATTGATGATTACATGAGTTTGTTGTCTACAACCCTCACATCTCATGCATACATGGAGAGAAACAAACATAGAAATTTCACACCAACTCTCTCGATCTCACACTAACTAAGTCCCCATACGCCCGGAGAGCATAGAAAGAATCTCTCACCTTCTCTCTTTCTCTCTTTCTCAATAAGCAAAGAGTAAAACCCTAATCCATCTCACAAACCTCCTCTCAAAAATCACTCTCATTTTCATGCTCATTTCATTGCATGGAGAGAACCAAATAAAACCCTAACTCTTATATCCACTCTCTCAATTTCAGCACTAGAGAGCACCTCTCTATTTATAGCCTCCATAATGGGTTCACACCACACTTTACCCATTAAGCCTCCACCAACTCGTGGCGCTTTATCCACAATCCACTTCTTTTAGTGCAGCCTTGCGTATTCACCAAAACGCCCCTCGCGCACCTTCTAGGAAGCTTCCTCATTCCTTGCCATCCAAGCCACGCAGCCATCTCGAGTCCTCGCCGTCTTTGGCACACCTTGACCGTTCTGACCTCGGCACCGTCCGCGCCTAGTCCGGTCATCCCGTGCCTTGCCACGACTCCACCTCGACGTCCTGCAGCCATCACAGACAAGAAACAAATCACATAGCACCGCTCGAAATATTGTAAACATACATTAGCAGCAGAAGAAATACTCAGAGCCCAAACCGATCGAATCGAAAAATAAACGACTTAAGCACGTTCGACCTAGCTCGACAAAGTCCGACCGAAACCGATTGCACCGCGCAACGACATGGTCCGAACCACACAAACCAAACTCGACTTTCCTAAAACAGATGTCAATTACTCATCACACAACCGGGGTCACCTCCACATGGTCTATCACATGGCTTATAATTTTTTTAAATAAATAAAAAAAAATAAAATTTTCATCGTCATTTATCGAGGTAGACTTTTCAAAATAGCTTATCAACTTATCATTATTTGATTCATTCCCACAAATATGCTAGAGTCAAAACCTATTAACCGTAGTCATAAGCCGCAACCGAAAAAAATACACCTATCATCGGTCTCTTTTTGCTAACTGTTGCTTTGTTCTTTTGGTTTTGTCTGAAACTATCACCGGTCTCTTTTGCTGTCTGTTGCTCTGATTTTTTGGTTTTGTCTGTGCTTTTTGAGATGACAATGGACGCGAAGACATTGAGATATCATACACAGTTTTAGATTTGAGAAGTTGTTTGGAGAATCTGCTCTAAGAAGCTGTTCTATTTATTTCAATTTTTAGAGAAACAAAAAGATAAAAACTTAAAAAGAACAACGCCGTTATGTACTCTAGGTGGCTCAGCTCAAGGCTTGCCCCAGATAGTTTTGAGCAAATTATTCTCTCCCTCTTTTTACAAGTGTATATGCAGCGTAAGAATAGTCGCTGACATGTGGGTTATAGCGATAGAAGGATTGCCATAGGGGCTAAATCTTGCATCTTACATAATATGCATGCATGCTGCTAGATATGTAGATACTACTTGCTAAGTTTCCTACTGCAGGGGTGGACTTGATTGAGTTTATAGGTGTTTAGCTGAATACCTAAAAATTTTAAGCAAAAATCTATTATATATTAGGTATATTACACATATGTATGAGTTAGTATTCTCAAATTGATGAATCAATGTCTCATTCGCTCGATCGCTCTTGGCGCGCAGCGTGAGGCATCTGGCGTCACACCTTAATGCTGGCCTGGCCCTCTTTTGGCAATTTGGCCCATCAGTGATCACTGATCAGCCCATCTGCCCATGAAAAAGAAACCCTAGAAAACAAGAGAGCAGAGAGTCATGCCCTATGACCCAGCCATCCATCCCCTGACCTCCACCTCAATCGGGCATCCAGGCGGTGACGCGGCGGGCGCTTCAGCCTCGAGGGTCCAGGGACCTAGGCGGCGGGCGCACGAGTGCAGGGCACAGGCATCGTCGGCACTCCGCACTCGCCCACGCCACCGCCACGTGCACATGGCACGCCGCAGTGGCTGCAGCGGTCATCGTTGTGTCGACGTGCCATCGTAGGCAGCATGGCAAGTAGGCAGGCGGTAGCAGTGGTCCAGACTCGCCGACATGCCGTCGCGGGCAACGGTCCATTATCAAATTGTTTACAAGCTTCTCAAATTAGTGCTAATTCTTTTCGTAGCAACTGTAAGTGTTAAGAGAGTCTTTTCTTCAATGAATTATGTCAAAAATAAGTTAAGAAATAGAATGAGAGAGTAATACTTGAATGATTGCTTGGTTACCTTTATTGAGCGAGAATTTTTCTTATAAATTAAGGATAATGATATCATATCTCGCTTCCAAATTAAGGATAATGATATCATATCTCGCTTCCATGTTATGAAGTATCGTCGAGTTAGATTGTAATTTTCTTAATTATTTTATAATTTTTCTATATTATTCGATATATTGTCTCTACTACGAATAATTTGTACTTTAATTTTTACTATCATGAATCTTTATATTTTCTGTTGAATAAAATTTATATAACTTAAAATATCTATTTAAAAAATCTTAGATCCGTCACTGCCTACCTGACTATACAGTTATCTAATTTGGTGCGAAACATGGTGTGAACCATGAATGAACATGTGAAAAGATGAAGTTTGTGGTGGCCAAACATTAAACATTCTTGGATGATGTCACCTTAAATTGTGCAGGCTCTGCAGTGCCAAATATCTGTGGGTCTGTTCTTTTGTGGCTTTTGGCTTTAACTTTTAGCTTTCTACAGTAACTAGCTTTTAAACGGAATGTCTTTTCAAGATGAGGTCTACTAGTTAATTGTAGTACATATTGTACCGACTTCATTTATATTGGCAAAAATCGCACGTAAATTTCAGTTACTCTGTAATCTCTCACATAAACAACCAAAAGCCACAAGTTATAACTAAAAGTCATAAGCTGCAGCCACATACCTCGACTGCAGAATGGTGTGTGAATGTGTGCAAAAGGAGGACACAGTGCATGCATGCGTGGCTCTTTTGCACAAGGGAAGATTTTTGATCCATCCGTTCGGGTAGGGTCAAGCTCCCACCTAGGACTTACACACCGGGAGAACTTTTACCGACGGATAGTTTATCGCCGAAGATGGCTTTTGCCGACAGCTGGACTATCCTTAAAATTGAGTCATGTTGTAGTGGCCTTGAAGGGACCATCCAAAAACAATGCCTTTCTTCTTCTTTTTTCGTATGTTTTTCACTGGTATGTGTGTGTGTTGTGCTTGCTTAGTGGCAACCAGCACTGCATTGCAATTCAGCTGCAGTGTAGGTATGTGTGCCCGTACATGTTTCACCATTGCCTGATGGAAAGTGAGCTTAGATTTCAAGGATCTGAAATATTTTCGCTATCAATCCTACTATCACTATATATAACCCACATTGAAAATTGAAGATTGATGTGTTCTTTCATAACTGTGTTTTTTATAAAGTGAGAATTAGCCAATATATATGCTCATTCAGATCGCGTTGCTTCTATGGCAATCCCATTTCCCCTAGTTTTGTTATCGTAAATCAGATAATTCACCAAGTCGATAAGTAACACTAGCTAGCCTGTGCAACCCCCCCCCCCCCCAAAAAAATCTTACCTAATACTACCACAAGAAGTACTTTCATTTCAAGTGTCGAACATAAAAAAGAGAGAGATTTCTAACGTAAGTGCTACCGACTTTCAACTTTTAAGTAATCGAAAGAGCTCTCTTTCGCCATCCAAATCTACATGCCCGATAAAATACTGCGAAAACACGTCAGGGTGACTGGGGGTCAATAAATAAAGCGCTTTTTTCTCGCAAAGAAAAATAAATAAAGTGCTTTAGTTTCACCTTTAGTGATCGAAATATAGTTATGAACAGGACGATGGGAGTAGGAAAATGATGACCAAACAAAACTTTAGACTGGAGGAAGAACAAGTACCACTGTTAGGGCATCCACAGTGGAGGCTACCCTTATGTGATGGTCTCAAGAGAGAGAACAGTGACACGTCAGCTGAAACTACCACATAAAATTTTGTCCTTCCACAATACATGTAACCTCATGTGGTGGCTTTATTGCGCTCCTGTCTCCTCCATCTCCATGCAGGCCCACACCGAGACAACACACTGATCGGATCCTCTCACCGTTGACTGCCGCCAGCACTGGAGTCGGCTCAATGTTGTGGCCGCGCAGCTTCGCCGCGCTGCGCCGAGGATGGATGGGGGTTCGGATGCCAGCGACATGAAGAAGCCGCCTCCAGGGGTGGGGGCGACCCTAGCGCTGGCACCGCCGTGGCGGCGGGTGAAGGGGGAGGACTTGTCGACGGTGGAGCGATACAAGCAGAAGGAGTGCGGGCAGCGGCGGAGCCCTCGCCACCGAACGGTGACGGCCAATGCTTGCTCCAGAAGCTATGGCAGCGGGGTGGAAGAAGAGGAGGTTGTCGAGGCTGGATGTGGCACCCCTCCGATGTGCGTAGGCTACAGCCTAGCACCAGCTTCCCTAGCTAGCTCATCGCTACGAAACCACCACTGCTCGGCGTCATGGATGTGGGGACGAGGAAGTGGGCGAAGCCACCGTGGTGGCGGCGGTGGGGCTTGGCTCCCTGTAGAAGGCTGCCGCCGCCGCCGAGGCGAGGAGGAGAGGGAGGTAGTGAGGTGAGGAGGGGAGGCATCGAGCGAGCTAAACTTAGGCTTTTCTTTTTCCCGGATCACTATCTCTCTTCTCAAGCCACCATTTCTTCTGCAAGCTACCTAACAGGTCTGAAGCCATCACCTTTATCCTCTCTTCCCTCCATACTGACACACATCCAATATGAAAGCTTGAGACCACCATTCAAAATAGAGCACTGTGGATGCCCTTACAGTTTCAACCATGCAAAAGCAGTAAAGCACTAGATGCTGTACGTTCATATATGCATGGCTTTCTCGCAAAGCCATATCGATCGTCACAACATAAAGTGTTGTGTCGATGACTCGATCGTTAAGGTGTCCGCACTAATTTGTAGATGCGTATTACTAATTTATTGAAAGGCGATGAGTTATTTTCTGCATGTTTAATCTGGCTGTCTTTCTCTAAAATATTATGGAGTGAAAATTTACCATGACCACTCTTTAAGGATACGTACGTGGCAGTTTAATGGACATGGTTTGACATGTTTCTTATTTTTGGATATTTTGAACAACCATGTTATTGCATCCTTAGCATGTTTGAATGGTCCGGCCGGGCCGGAGGCCTTTGTGCATGTGATAATTGATGATAATTTAGCATCACCTTACAAGTTAGAAGTAGGAAATGTGCACTGGTATGCATGGTAGCCTAGCTAGGGTTGTTGTATAGAGCTTGCGATGGGGCTCTATTGTAGGCCTTATGCCACGATCTAACTCGGAAATATTCTTTTTTCGAGGAACCTACAGACATTCGTTAATGACATACTAATTCTTACGAGCTTTTATTATAATAAAGAGTAAATTTCATAAAATCATGCTACCTTTAACAAAACTATCATAACTGCAACCATAGTTTTAAACAATAGTTTCACAAAACCACACTTACCTCTGCATAGCGTTTTACAAAAACCGAACTTTAAGCAATATCGTCACATTTGACATCCCAAACCCACTCGTTAGACTAACAAGGCTCTTTGTTTTCGTTTGCTATGTTGAGGTAATTACCACAATAGATAACAACTGATTTGTCAGCATGTTTGCGTGTAGCGGTAGGGCTAACAAAATGGCTTGGGCTCTTTTTGGAAACCACCAATCGAGTTTGAGAGGTGTATGAAGGGAGAGAGGCAGAAGGCTAGGCATTTAGACATAGGGCAAAGCAGGATGCGGCGTGCAGAAGTGGCATGAAATGTGGTGGTCTTGTTAGTATGATGAGTGAGCTTGAGATGTTAGGCCCGTTACATATGATAACATTACTTGAAGCGTGGTTTTGTGAAATACTATGTATAAGTAAAATGGTTCTATCAATTTGATGCTTAAAATATAGTTTTATGATTATTTTATCAAAATAAGTATGGTTTTACAAAACTTACTCTATAATAAAGTATATTGTTAAGCTAGCCAGCTCTTGTCAAGGTGATGAAGCGTAATTCGTTAAGGGTGGCTCCCCCAAGTTTTGGCTCAAGCCAGCGCTGTTGTATGCATGGAGTATTGGAGTGCACCCAAGACTTTACACCAATAAATTACTCCTAACCATAGCTATATTCAATCTAATATCAAAACACCTCTTTCACAAAGTTAATCCGATCTATCTACCCTAATTTTTTTATTTTCGATTTTCTAAAAACATAAACAAGAGTGTGAATAAAGATGGACACAAGACTAGAAGTCTAGAAGGTCTCGTTCTTGGCGCTACCGTCGTCCCTTCGCCAGAGCGTGCTCACTTTCCACGCAACAGTACGGTCGTGCTGGCCCCGTGCTGCGTAGGCCACAATACATCACGCGTTTCTTCTCTTCTCTTAGGGCATGTACAATGGTATAAGCTAGTTACTAGCTTTAAGATAACTTCTCCAATAATATTAACTTTTAGCACATAGCTCATAACATGAATAGTCCCACATGACATCTCATATAATCTTGGAATGTGTGTATGAGACTAGCTCTTGATCAAGAGCTAGCTTTTCTTTCTCTTCTATTAAAATATGAAATAATATATTTAGAGCTAGCTCATAAGTCACCATTGGACATGCCCTTATTAATTTTTCCATTGGTTTGCTCGCGTCTGCTGCATCTATACTGGTGTGGCTGCCTGGTTGGTTGGTGCTCTCCGCCTGGACCGTGCACTATCCCATGTGTCCCGTACCACCAGCGCATTTACGCCTCTTTTTCGCCGCCGCCTCCGTTGGCCAATCATTTGCCGCGTCGTGTCAGCGCCTCACTGACCGGGCCACCAGCCGACTAACGGCTTCCGAGCGCAATCAAAGGTGAACTGAAAACACCATCTCGAATACAAAATCTCATGAGAAAGTTTATCATTCTTAATTATTTATATCACCTGCGAGTCTCGTGGGGAGTTATTCATTTTGAGATCAAACAAATATTTTGGACGGCCATTGAGACTTCACATTCTTTTATGTTTCACTCACATATATCGGTTGGATAAACTAGATTTAACTAGAATTAATTGAAAACTATGTATTCCATACAAAATCTCTTTATACCGTACTGATCTATAAGTATTTCATGCCAATATTTTAGTTGTCGATCTTCCAAAGTAACGAGAGAAAGCATGAAACTTGGGACTACATGAAGGAGACATATCATCTTTATTGCTGAAAATGTGTTACAGAAGTGCTCACTAATCAAAGAGAACAATGTGTGGGTATGTGTTACAATGATGCATGTGTGTGTTCAGACGTTAGATCTGCTCGATTTTTCACTCGACTGGTCCTTAAATAGCGTTGATGGGGTGACATTTATTGTTGTTGGAGAGGTGCAATATTGGTTCCGGGATAAAACCGCATGTGGACTCGTCCCATCAGCATGGTTGGTGGTTTTTGTCAGAGACTTTTCTATGTATGTTAGTTATCCTATATCTTTCGCACGTGTAGGTGCATCGCGAACTTGTGAGCTAGTCAGAAGGTGGATTCATATGATAGACTAATAAACCTGTCGACTGGTATTATACACATGTCTGGTGATAGACTATAGATTAGACGAATATGTGGGTCTACGGCAAACCTTGTAGACTTGAATCCATATCCGACTTGGGGTCTATGGAGGCTTCCGACCAGGATCATTCCGACAGGTACTGTTCAAGCTAAGTACATTTATTGTGAAATATTATCCTCATCAATTCTAATCAGGCGTCTATTGCTACCCAAAGTGTTAAGACTATTGCTTCGTCCGTTGCCAACCTACACCATTCCCGCACCACTGTCTTCCCCAACCCATTGCCTCCCTATATATGCCTAGCCTCCTTGTCGTGAGTTCCGGCATTGCCACACTTCCTATTCACCTTTTTGAAAATGGTGAATCGAAACTTCCATAGAAATTATCAAACATAATTTCAACTCGAAATAGTTTGGAGTTTCAGCTCGGAAGGTTTCAAATTGTTTGGGAAAACTTTTAAAAAAATCAACTTTCAATTTATTTGAAGGGAAGCGTTCACCTGGAACGAAGAATCTCTTTCAACAATCTATGGTGGACACAATGGGTAGCGCGGGAGGATTGTGCGACACCCAAAACACTTAAGGAAGGAGTCATGGCATATCTAGCGGACACTTCGGTGTGGGGTGGATGCATCTATCAATGGTTCAGATGCGCTCCTACCTGGATCAGACAACTATCAAAATTCACGAATTTTTTTAAATAACCATTTTTTATTTGGAAATACAAAATTATGCCTTTGTTTTTATTTTTTACAAAAGTAACCGACTATAGCCTAACCGTTGGGCGATAGGATGCATTCACCCAACGGTCGGACGTCAGGCGTCGTTGTCGCACAACCGCTGGGTGACAGTACCTCCTGTCGCCCAACGGTTAGACGACTGAAGCCCAATTCATTTTTTTGAGATAATTATGCCACTGGAGAGTAGTCGGTTGGACAAACTACCATCGATGAAAGGCCTAATTACTATATGCCAATGAGTTTGAGATTAGTTCCACTATATGCCACTACCATTAGTTGACCGTTATCTTTTGAAAAAAACAAAAATGCCCCTACGAAAAGATCAAAGACTTGATTTATTTAAAATAACAAACAATCTCTAAAATCATGAAAATTCACAGTGGTGTTGTTCAACATGTCAGTGAGCTAGGAAAAATATTTGAAGGCACTATTCAACAAAAATGTCTAGATTTTTAATTTAAATGCTAATAAAGATTACTACTTACAAACAAAGACTAAATGAGGTATAAAAATTGTGGGAAAATTCTAATGTGCTCCTAAGATGTGACATAGGTCCTGAAAAATATGATTTTTCTTTTTGGTATAGTGAATTTGTCCCGATTTTAAAAAATAGCTCAAATAGCCTGATTTTCCTTTTTGCTATAGTGCGAATACAACAGAAGGTATAAGAGTGATGAAATGTTCTAACCAAAGATAAATTGGGAGACAAGAAACATGTAATATATTGGAGTCCCTGAACCGACACGCATACGATGCAAATATATGGCATAATACTTACGATAATTGCTTAAGTAAACATCGATAGTACTACAGTACACTGTGACAGAAGCATGTGACTAATGCTAGAATACACGTATGTGCATAAAAGAACAATATAGCCAGGTGGGGGTTGCTATGGAATGCCTCGAACTACTATGTGGATCGCGGCCATTTACCCTTCCCTGCGAGGTCGACATTCTACTCCTTGCCAGCCGCCCTCGTCTTAGCTGTGAGTTCGCGCTTTCTCACGTTTCTCCACGCGAGTCTCACGCTTCCTACACCTGCATTCCTCAAGATGAGCATGTGTCTCCAACCGGATACGGTCATTGTGCTCTTTATCACAGCGACACTCCTCCATTCTCTCGTGGTGGGTCTTAGCATCCCACTCCTCGTAGTCTAGACGCTACTAGTCGTGCAGGTGGATTTGTCAGTCGATCCAACTTTGGTAGGCACATAGCGGATGCAGAGACTACGAGTAGACGAGAGAAGATGTTAGTGCACAATTGCGGAGAGAAATGTTACAGGAATAAGTTGTAGCAGGTCCTTACCGGCTGCCGGTAGCGGCTCGTGTCCCAACGATGATTGGATACTCCCATGCGTAGTTTACACAACCCCAATAGCATATGCCGAGGTTGAGCCGCTGCTTCGACTTAAAGAACTTGCATCTGTCCCTGCACCAATAGAGGGGCGTCGTCTCCCCCTTAGGTGGTTCTTGCGGTGAGTACTCGGTTGGAATGTTGAGGTAGGGATTGCTGCTAGGGGCATCATTGCTGGGAGGTGTTCTTCTGGCACGTTCCCTTTGTTTGTAGCGAGCTGTAGCAACTCTTGCGAGCCTGCGAATCTCATCCCACTGGTTCTTCATTTGGGCGAGGTATTGTTGTAGTTTTGATGCAGGAGTACCCTGTTGGGGTAGTACTTAAGTAGTGATGCAGATCAGCGGACGCGGTTGGAGTGTAATTAGGTTGGAGCAAATTTGGCGTCCGCAATGCACCAGGCCCAGTGAAGAACCATACTGTATCCTTGCATCACGTCGCTGTGCAAAGCTGTGTCGTTAGGTCACGTCGTAGCGCAAAGCTATCTCCTTGGGTCACATCCTGTGTAAAGTAGGCTCATTGGGTCACGTCCTGCGCAAAGCTAGCTCGTTGGATCACATCTCACGTTCTATGCAAAAGCTGACTCGTTGGGTGAAGTCGTAGCATAAAGCTGCTTGTTCGGGTCACATCCCATGCAAAGCTGGTTCGTTGCATCAAGTTGCTACAAAAAGCTGCCTCGTTAGGTCACATTAGTGCAGAAAGCTGCCTCATTTGGAGAGGGAGGCCACATCCCGCTCTGATGATGGAGGCGATGTGGTCACTCTGGAAGCTAAAATATGACCCACTACGAGCTATAAAATGCACGGGCCATCCCTTGAAAGTAGGAGCACTCGACCGTGCCAACCGTAGGAAGAAGAACTTTGTCCGTCCTATAGTAACATACCATAGTAGACGGCAATGTGCTTGTCCAACTAGGGTCACTGAAGCAAGACATTCCTATTGAAACAAGGGAGCACTTCGGCTCTAACTACCGCTTAATGCCAAACAAGCATGCTTAACCGGTATGGCTGCAATGCAGGCAGAGTGAGGATGTGGTCGTGTAGGTCTTGGATGGCTAGTTCGAAGGTGGATGATGTTTCTTCCGATGCCCACACTCTAGGGTATAGTTAGCCAATAGTTTATTTTTTGTTATTGCTAATAGATATTAGCCCTCCTTTTCAGCAGATGGTGAAATGCGACTTTGTCCACTGGATCAATCCTCCTTATGAACGCCATGTTGTAATGTACATGGATACATTGTGGAACTGAATCTTAGAGTTGGAGACGCAGATTGACAATCTCAATGAAGATAATGATGACATCCGCTAATAGATGCATCACGAGAGGGGCAATGAGGAGGTCATCAACATAGGAACTTCCTATGATCTCACATGCTGCTGCGCAAACCCTACCTACATATGTGCATGCCACTACAACTATGGCCAGCCACGTCCGAGGCGCTTCAATCTGCAACACTCCATGTAGGTAGCGCCAGGCACCTTCTACCAGTAGCCACGCTCGGAGAAGTTTGTACCACTGTACTCTTCCCTGTTGTATGTGGTTATGTTCAATATCTTGAAGCATCTAACTAAATAGTGGACACGTTGCAGTTGCCATTTATTGAGTGGACGTTTGTAGCACTGCGTCGCGTGCATTAATCTAGAGGTGCCAATATGCATTGAACAAACGTACATCATATAAAAGAGTAAAACTAAGAATGCAATAGTATTAAAGACATCACATAGTAAGTACCAAAGTTAAGTAATACAGAAACAACAAAAATACAGCTGGCACAAGCGGACGACCTGTACTAGGCCCCCCAACAGCACCCCCTCCCTCGTCACCACGGCCCACTCCAGCTCCACGTCCTCTTGTACGGCCCCACTTGGGCCTCCTCCTCAGCGTCAGGTGTTGAGGCCTCGGTCCCCTATAGGGAAAGACGGTCGGGAGCTCTGGTCTGATGAGCTCCTAAAGCCGGAGGGGTGGACAACACTGGTGGCTGTGTGGGTACTGGTACACCCCTGAGCTATGACCCGAAGAGAATCTCAGGGGGTGTGAGCTGAGACGCCTGGTCTGGGTCCACAAAGTAGTCGTCTGTGTCCACGTCACCTGGGGAGGCCCCCAATCCCTTAGAGGGCATAAGATCTGCAACGCAAATATCATTAGCTCATCAAGTAAAGCAATGAGAGGAAACAAATGGAGATGGGACGTACTCTTGGCTAGCGCCATGGCGCACACAAAGCTGTCCAAAGCAAAATATGGCATGTTGGGGAAGCTAGAGGAGTGTAGAGGACCCAGGTACTGCAGTGCTAGCGGTGTATGGGGCCGTGCGTGCAGATCAACCCTAACTCAGTCGCATCGTTTGTGCTAGTAGGATACGGGACACGACGCGACGCGACGCGTGATGTAGGCAGTTGATGTGCTTATCCAGCAAAACGACTTGAAGTTAGTATGCACGAACAAAAAAAATATGGAATGTAAAGCAAGATTAAATTTAACTTGTATACAACAAACAAAACAGTACTACGCTAGCAGGACACTACTTATAACAGTAATAAAAAGGGGGTATTAGCACAACAGCTATATAAACAATACATTCAACATACGATACATTTACTAAGCCACTACGTACATCAAATGTAGCAACTAACAAAGTACAGATGATAATGTACAATGATTTATAATCTTGGTGCCACTTTGCACACTTGAAGAAGTGGTATCGTAAATCGTGCTGATGTGCCTACTCGTCAGCACGTGCCTTGTATCGTCTGGCTGTGTGGCCCTCCTGGCCATAGCGTCCGCAGCGCCTACCCAACACCCCGGCTTACGCTTCATCCATATCATTGGTAATATGATGACTCCGCCGATGACCCTTCCCACCCTTTAGTATGTCAACATTCAAAATCTAGGTCCTCTGTGCAATATGGAAGGTGGCAAAGTTGCCCGCAACCCTGAACCCGCTAAGCTCGCCACACTACGCCTGTATCACCCTCTCCTTGAAGAAGCACTCGAACATGAAGTTTGAAGGGTCCATGTGCATAATCTCGTATGCAGCGAGGACATGAGAGCTGGCTTGTGTAAGAGTTTCGGCTTATTGCACATGCAGCTAGATTCGTTCTCATGATCTTCAATGCATACCTCGTGGGTGACAAGAGAACAAGCCGTCCCAAATCTGGCTTTATCTCGGAAGAGCATATCAAAATGATGATCAATATTGCCCATCATGTACACCATGTACGACTGGCCCTTCTCTTTCTTTGCTTGCATGTACGCTGTAATGTTCGAGCAGTACGATATTTGTGGGTTGGCAATATGAAGTGCGGTATTTGCATGTCTCTCCCTAAAATAGCTAATTGTGCTGTGCAAAACACCTTCTGTTTATGATATTTTTTCTGCTCCTAAACCTATTTCTGTTTATTGGCTAGCCCCAAGAAATGCTAGCCATGCCATCTGAAATAAGAAAATCAACACTATATATATATATATATATATATATGCATCCAATTCACATTCATTTATTTTAGAAATAAGAATATCCATTTCACAAATTAATTAACAGAAATGAAATAAATGGATATCCATGAACAAATAGACACA
Organism: Dendrocalamus latiflorus; assembly: GCA_017311315.1. Lineage (NCBI taxonomy): Eukaryota > Viridiplantae > Streptophyta > Magnoliopsida > Poales > Poaceae > Dendrocalamus > Dendrocalamus latiflorus. The sequence goes on from CM029639.1 coordinate 14,176,006, forward strand.
TGAACAATTAAGCTCAATTTTATACTAGTAAAATTCATTCTACATTGTCGAACTCCCTATCTTTTTTATGATTCTAGACATCAAGAAGTATGCATACTGTCCTCGAATATGTTTGAGGTCGGCCTGTTCCAACTGAGTTGTAATGATAGACGGAACCTGTCGGTAGGAAAATCAATGTCGTGCATATATATATATATACATATACATATACATATACATACATACATATATATATATATATATATATATATATATATATATATATATATATTGATAAGTATGAAATAATTATCATAAGGTTAACATACCTCAGGATTGTTCTTCGTGGAACCGATGAGTAGGCACATTGATGAAGAATCTGGTGTTTCATGGGAGAAGTAAGCACATTGATACCCGGTTTTACATTATCAGAGAGCATGGAGAAGAGACTGATTGTTTTCAAGCATGTGTGCATAGGGGAGCAGCATGCAAATATCCTCATGAAGGCACATCCTCGAATCAAGTTCAAAGAGATGCGTGATCTGCTACGCATCAGAAATCTTGTATAACCAAGTCTAGATTAGAGTAGAAATTATTAGAAAATAATTAAGACTTGCCAAAGTTTGTAAAGATCACGTAGTGTACATGCCTTGTGTGGCAAGTTAGATGATAGAGTTTAGATGCAAATCCACATCAAATCAGTTTGTTTCATTATTTAATTATTCCATAGACAGGTCTATGCATATATTATAAATTGTAGAGAAATACAGAGAGAAAATTACTCCAAAATTTATGTGTTCCCTCCTATCAAGGGCCAGAAATAAGGTAAGACATGGGAAGAGGTGGTGAGCCACTCTAGGCAGCGAGATCACTATCACATAAAAGTTCATTGCAGACAGTTCAGAACTGTCATCACAAACAATTCCTTGAACTGTCTGACTTGATGGGTCAGTGATAATAGGGGTTATCACAGATAATTTTTAAACAGTCTGTGAAAACGTATCATAGACGATTCAAAACTAGAACAGTCTATAATCGTCCATTATCACATACGGCTTGGAACTAGAACCGTCTGTGATCATCTGTTATCATAGGCGATTCAAAACTAGAACCATCTGTAATAGTCAGTTATTATAGATGGTTTTTGATAAAAAAAACAGTCTGTGATAGCTGTACCAGAGCTAAAAAAAGTGTGTAATTTTACAGTGGCTTGGATGCCTAAAATTTGGCTAAGTCTTAGTTTTACCATTGTTTGAATTTTGCCATGACTTGGAATCCTAAATTTTTAAGCATCCAAATCATGGTAAAATTACTCACTTTTTTTTAATCTTTGGTACAGCTGTTATAGACGGTTTTTTTACGAAGAACCGTCTGTGATAACTGATTATTACAGATGGTTCTAGTTTTGAACTGTCTATGATAATGGACGATCATAGATGGTTCAAGTTTTGAACTATCTGTGATATGATTTTTACAGACGGTTCAAAACCGTATGTAAATAACCCTTATTATCATTGACCCATGAAGTCAGACGGTTCAAAACCGTCATCATTCTGTGATGATGGTTCTGAACCATCTGTGATAAATTTTTATGTGGTAGTGAGCTTGCTATTTTATACCTGAGCAAATCCAGGTTTTAGAGGGGGCAAGCATCCTGCAGTGCAAAATGTAATAAAAGCATGCATACTCAACACAATTCAGTAGTTTTATAAAAAAAAACTAATTAATAATTGGCGTTTACGTGGAAGTCTTGTGTAGAACATCTGAAGGCAGAAGCGTTTTCCAGCAAGCTATAGGTCTCATTCTTTTTGGTAATTAATTTATGATTTTAATTTTTTTAGCGATCACTATTTATTAAATTAATAAACAATAGTAAAAAACTATAAGCCACAGTTTAAAAGAACTCCTTCATAGCTAACTTGTCAATTTCTTTTAACAATGACAATGCCATGGATTTCAGAAAATTCAGCAGTGTAAATATCGTATACTATAGTACTATACTATACTAGAATCGATTCGTTCGGCGAGATCGAATACGCTACTTCATTCTAATCCTATGTTATTCAGTTCCAACCTTAAAACAATAAATATATACAATCATCTTTAAATTTCTCATAGATTAAATTTAAACATGGAATTTATATTATTTTATATAACATCGAGGGTTACATCTATAATTTGCTGAAATTTTTTTAACTTATTTTGTGTGAAGTGGTCGTCGTTTTAGCAACGAGTTAATGGTTAGCATTGAATGCATCCGAAACTAACATTTCAAAGCCATAAGGCAAATACTTATAACTTGATCTTTCACAGTAATTAGTTTTAAACAAATTTTTTTAGATAGAGTTTATAAGTCGATTATAGTAGATACTATTTTAATTTTATTTACATCGATCAAAATCACATACAAGTAACTCACCACCTCTCCCCCGGTCATCACGGCAGCAGCTGCGCTCACTCCCGTTTGGTGTGCGGGTGGTGCATGTAACGCCCCCAATTTTTGGGACCAGGGACGTCGTACGGCCTGCAACAGCCCAGGAGTTCTGTTGCGGCTTAACAGTGTATCATGCCTGCTTATAAGCCATTTAAAAAGAGTTAATTGGATTAAAGTAAGACCTAATGGCCAGCTTTAACGACAATAAGGGCATTCAAGCCCAAAACTTAACTTACATACAAAAGAGCCGAAGAAAACTCCACAGGAACGCTTGAGTGCGGTCGTAACCCTAATGCGAAATCTTGAATTGCTTCCTTTTTCTTCTGGTATCTGTTGGGGGAAAGTTCGGCAAGCCTGAGTACTCCCACCCCGTACTCAGCAAATCACATGTGGAAATACTATATAACTAATTGCCAGGGTTCTCGGGTGGAGGGTGTATAGTGGTTTTATTATGAGGTGGATGCAGTTTTATTTGCAATCAAGTAAAACTTAAAACATTTGCTCCTAAGATCAGGGGGTTTTCATTAACAAATTCAGGTCATCACTTATCACATTAAATCATCTCAAATCCTACTTATGCCTCCTTGTTGGAATCACCCAATTAACACAGCTTCATTAACCGGAAGCACGGCGTATTCGAATACCATTTATCTCACTCTGCAGAGCTGCCCTGCTTTACCCACAAGATTTCTTAATTCCACGTCTGACATTAAGAAAACATGGTTTTTCGCTGCTCAATTCTTTATATAGCCTCTACCCGGTAGGGACGAGGCAACACAGGCAGTCGGCATTCCGCTGGCCCACGCAGAAAGTCGCACATCGACTCCGTGAAATCCTACCGTTGTTGAATATGGTCTCATTGTTTCCATACCAACTTTGTGTACGCGGGACATCCCTTAGTCGGAGTCCCCAAAATAAGTTGTAGATATTCAATCGATTTGAGCAGCTACTAAACCAGGGTTGACGTATCAACACTTGTGGTTGGGCGATGACTGTGTCTTTTACTTGGCACAAGGTTCTTGTCCTCATCTTTTTCCTGAGGTCCGCAGCCTCAGGCTCAGGGTAAGGTCGTGGCGTAGATCACCGTGTGATTTCCCACAGTACACCCTTCCCAGTCTCAATTCCTCTAAGGTAAAGTCGTGGCGTAGATCACCGCGTGATTTCCCACAGTACACCTTTACCTTAGTATCAGCTTTGAAATCCTACCGGCCCGCGGCCAACACCTTAGTAGTACAAAGTTGTTGTATGAGGCGATCATGGTTACTTTAATATCATATATTATTTCTTACTAAGGTTGTCAAGGTGAATATGGCCATCAAGGTGAACAGGGCTCTTTATCGGTGGTAGGATTATCTAGATAGCATGCCATTCTAAATCTTTATTTTAATCAATTATCAGTTCGCAACTATCAATAATGAAAATACATTAAATAAATAAATAATGTAATTTAATGGGATTCAATATGATCAAAAACATGTGACTTGCCTTGCGGACTTATGATTTCGACAATTTCGTATTCTTCAACTTCTTGGCCTTGACCTTGATCCGAGGCTTCGTATTCTTGAATCAGCTGATCCTCGACGTCACGTGCTAGCGCACAGCAAGAAAAATCATCTCAATTCCGCGCTCGACGAAAATTGAGCTAGGAATAAAGAAATGGAAATAACAAAATAAATTCACCAAAATTCAAATAAAATAGGTTTGGGATTTTTGGAGGCTTGGTATGAATATTTGGAGCTAAGAAATGGATTGGCGGCTTCGAAACGGTCGAAACGGATATATTTTTGCATTTTTGGGCTTAAAAATGGTTTAACGGGTCTGGTTACTGTTCATTGCGGGTAACTACTGTTCAAACCGGGCGAAACACTGTTCATCGCGGCGGATGCTACAGTACCGGGCGGGTACTGTTCATCTCCTACCTCCCGCGCGCGCACTGTAGCAGCCGAACGGGGGAGATTTTGCAACGGCGATTGCCAGCGTTACAGGGTTTTGCGACGCCAACCGAGGACATGGGTGGACTCAGGGAGATGCCGGGAACCCATTTTTGGGGTCGGCACCGGCTATTTCTCCGGCGATCGCCGGCGGCGAGCTCGGGAATTCGGGTCGGTTTTTGGAGGTTATGGCCGGTTCCTAGGGTTAAGGGGGTCGGGGCTCTGGCATTTGAGCATCCTTGGGACCAAGGCAAGCTCATGGGAGTGGTGGTTCGGCCCGGGGAAGTCTGTGCGAGGCCGGCCACAGTGGGGTGCCATGGCCGAGCAGAGGAGCTCGGGGTTGAGGGAGTAGAGGGCTCGGGAGCTTAGAGCAAGACTTGGGAAAGGTTCCTGGGAGCTCAGGAGTGCTACTGGAGAGAGGAATTGGACTCTCATTGGCCGGAGTACAAGAATTGAAAGTTAGGGCACCGTAGGGATTTTCGGCCATTACCGGCGATGGAAGAGACCGGAAACGAATTAGGTGGGTGGGGAGCTTCACTGGTGTGTCAGGAGGAGGTCGGAGGGGTCATTGGCTTTCCTATGAGCTTGGAGGCGGCTTGGCGCAAGGAGAGGCCATGGCGGCGGCTGTGACTCACGGGGAAGACGATTCGGGAAGGGGCAGCTGGGGCCTTAGCTGGCGGGGAGGGCTCCCGAAGGGTGGGGTGGCGACTGGCAAGGTGGCAGGGGAGAGGAAGACACGAGAGCGGACGGGAGGTGGAGGCGGCGGTGGATATTTTCGGATGCTACAGTGTTGCGCGAAAAAACAGGTGTAGGGCAGAGCTTGCTTGGAGATTGGTGAAAATTTTGCTTGAGATTGGTGAGGATTAAGCTCTAGTTTGAGATTTTGCAATAGAATTTGGGAATTGAATTGTTTTTCAAATTTTTGAAAAATCAGGTCATTACAAACTACCCTCCTTAAAAAGAATCTCGTCCTCGAGATTCGAGGAAGAGGTTTAGCAAACTTTCACTGCAATCAGGAACTTGCATTTAAGTTCCACCAAAATTTTGAGCTTAAAAGGTACGAGAAGAATCAGAACAGAAGAACACAGATACAAGCTGAGACGAAGTAGGGTAGGAGTAGAAAAATTTTCCACATAAACTTTTCTTAAAACCAAATATTCAACTCTTTGCACAAATTGCTTATATATAGCAGCCTACCAGGCTCGTAGTGCAATTTGGCTACTGTTACAAGCAGAAAACTTCGTCTACCGAATTGGTTTTACCCGTTACATCAAGGGAATTAAACGGGCATGATGTACTATCTACTCGGACGGTGACTTCAACTTTTCAAAAGGAAAGTTTTGGTCAGGGACATTCGTGCTATTCTTCTTAACTCCATCCTCAGCACTTCTACTAAAGTTAGCCTTCGTTCCATTTGGTTAAAGACCTGCAGCAAGAAGTTAGTCTAAACGACTACTCGTATTTTTGAGCTTTTGACCAATCCAAACAAAATTTTTAATGCATGTCTAGGAAAGATACGGCAGACATAGGAAGAGTGAGGCAGCAATATTACTTATGATTTTTGTAACTCTTTTGTATCATAAATTTAGATTTTGTAAAATCGTGTTCCTATCGAAATCAAACCTATACTTAGGGTTACATCCTACAGTCAAGCATAGCTCTGATACCATTTGTAACGCCCCCAATTTTTGGGACCAGGGACGTCGTACGGCCTGCAACAGCCCAGGAGTTCTGTTGCGGCTTAACAGTGTATCATGCCTGCTTATAAGCCATTTAAAAAGAGTTAATTGGATTAAAGTAAGACCTAATGGCCAGCTTTAACGACAATAAGGGCATTCAAGCCCAAAACTTAACTTACATACAAAAGAGCCGAAGAAAACTCCACAGGAACGCTTGAGTGCGGTCGTAACCCTAATGCGAAATCTTGAATTGCTTCCTTTTTCTTCTGGTATCTGTTGGGGGAAAGTTCGGCAAGCCTGAGTACTCCCACCCCGTACTCAGCAAATCACATGTGGAAATACTATATAACTAATTGCCAGGGTTCTCGGGTGGAGGGTGTATAGTGGTTTTATTATGAGGTGGATGCAGTTTTATTTGCAATCAAGTAAAACTTAAAACATTTGCTCCTAAGATCAGGGGGTTTTCATTAACAAATTCAGGTCATCACTTATCACATTAAATCATCTCAAATCCTACTTATGCCTCCTTGTTGGAATCACCCAATTAACACAGCTTCATTAACCGGAAGCACGGCGTATTCGAATACCATTTATCTCACTCTGCAGAGCTGCCCTGCTTTACCCACAAGATTTCTTAATTCCACGTCTGACATTAAGAAAACATGGTTTTTCGCTGCTCAATTCTTTATATAGCCTCTACCCGGTAGGGACGAGGCAACACAGGCAGTCGGCATTCCGCTGGCCCACGCAGAAAGTCGCACATCGACTCCGTGAAATCCTACCGTTGTTGAATATGGTCTCATTGTTTCCATACCAACTTTGTGTACGCGGGACATCCCTTAGTCGGAGTCCCCAAAATAAGTTGTAGATATTCAATCGATTTGAGCAGCTACTAAACCAGGGTTGACGTATCAACACTTGTGGTTGGGCGATGACTGTGTCTTTTACTTGGCACAAGGTTCTTGTCCTCATCTTTTTCCTGAGGTCCGCAGCCTCAGGCTCAGGGTAAGGTCGTGGCGTAGATCACCGTGTGATTTCCCACAGTACACCCTTCCCAGTCTCAATTCCTCTAAGGTAAAGTCGTGGCGTAGATCACCGCGTGATTTCCCACAGTACACCTTTACCTTAGTATCAGCTTTGAAATCCTACCGGCCCGCGGCCAACACCTTAGTAGTACAAAGTTGTTGTATGAGGCGATCATGGTTACTTTAATATCATATATTATTTCTTACTAAGGTTGTCAAGGTGAATATGGCCATCAAGGTGAACAGGGCTCTTTATCGGTGGTAGGATTATCTAGATAGCATGCCATTCTAAATCTTTATTTTAATCAATTATCAGTTCGCAACTATCAATAATGAAAATACATTAAATAAATAAATAATGTAATTTAATGGGATTCAATATGATCAAAAACATGTGACTTGCCTTGCGGACTTATGATTTCGACAATTTCGTATTCTTCAACTTCTTGGCCTTGACCTTGATCCGAGGCTTCGTATTCTTGAATCAGCTGATCCTCGACGTCACGTGCTAGCGCACAGCAAGAAAAATCATCTCAATTCCGCGCTCGACGAAAATTGAGCTAGGAATAAAGAAATGGAAATAACAAAATAAATTCACCAAAATTCAAATAAAATAGGTTTGGGATTTTTGGAGGCTTGGTATGAATATTTGGAGCTAAGAAATGGATTGGCGGCTTCGAAACGGTCGAAACGGATATATTTTTGCATTTTTGGGCTTAAAAATGGTTTAACGGGTCTGGTTACTGTTCATTGCGGGTAACTACTGTTCAAACCGGGCGAAACACTGTTCATCGCGGCGGATGCTACAGTACCGGGCGGGTACTGTTCATCTCCTACCTCCCGCGCGCGCACTGTAGCAGCCGAACGGGGGAGATTTTGCAACGGCGATTGCCAGCGTTACAGGGTTTTGCGACGCCAACCGAGGACATGGGTGGACTCAGGGAGATGCCGGGAACCCATTTTTGGGGTCGGCACCGGCTATTTCTCCGGCGATCGCCGGCGGCGAGCTCGGGAATTCGGGTCGGTTTTTGGAGGTTATGGCCGGTTCCTAGGGTTAAGGGGGTCGGGGCTCTGGCATTTGAGCATCCTTGGGACCAAGGCAAGCTCATGGGAGTGGTGGTTCGGCCCGGGGAAGTCTGTGCGAGGCCGGCCACAGTGGGGTGCCATGGCCGAGCAGAGGAGCTCGGGGTTGAGGGAGTAGAGGGCTCGGGAGCTTAGAGCAAGACTTGGGAAAGGTTCCTGGGAGCTCAGGAGTGCTACTGGAGAGAGGAATTGGACTCTCATTGGCCGGAGTACAAGAATTGAAAGTTAGGGCACCGTAGGGATTTTCGGCCATTACCGGCGATGGAAGAGACCGGAAACGAATTAGGTGGGTGGGGAGCTTCACTGGTGTGTCAGGAGGAGGTCGGAGGGGTCATTGGCTTTCCTATGAGCTTGGAGGCGGCTTGGCGCAAGGAGAGGCCATGGCGGCGGCTGTGACTCACGGGGAAGACGATTCGGGAAGGGGCAGCTGGGGCCTTAGCTGGCGGGGAGGGCTCCCGAAGGGTGGGGTGGCGACTGGCAAGGTGGCAGGGGAGAGGAAGACACGAGAGCGGACGGGAGGTGGAGGCGGCGGTGGATATTTTCGGATGCTACAGTGTTGCGCGAAAAAACAGGTGTAGGGCAGAGCTTGCTTGGAGATTGGTGAAAATTTTGCTTGAGATTGGTGAGGATTAAGCTCTAGTTTGAGATTTTGCAATAGAATTTGGGAATTGAATTGTTTTTCAAATTTTTGAAAAATCAGGTCATTACAGTGCAAGTTGCAGCGGAATTGGCAGACGGCTTTGGCTTTTTGGGCGCATATAGCCAGCTTCTTTCTCGCCTTTGGGGAGGCGGGGCCGCTGCTTTTCTCGTCTCTCCCCTGCCTTCCCACTGGAGCGCACCACCATTTAAAGGCGGAGGAGATCGAGCCAGAGGGGAGAGCACCACCACAGTGCGGCACTGCACGGGCGCACGCACTCGAATTGCGCCGCTGTTTGGCTGGCTTCTCTGCCCTGCCTCTGCTTCTGGTGGCTTCTTTCTACGGCAGCTACGGCCTGACGGACGGAGGGACGGCAAGATCATTGGCGTCTCTGGGGCAGGTGCATTTCTTGATTTGGGATTCCTCACTTGGCGACGTGCTCACGCTAGGATCTTGATTTCGTAGGATCGGTTCGAATCGTGCTCGCGGGTGGTTTCTTGATTTGGTTGGCCTACCTAGTGGAAACTTAGCTGTTCAGGGAGGGGGATGGATTTTGCGGGGGTTGACGTGAACTTCGATGTGGAAAGAGAGTCCTTGGATGGTGCTTTGCACGTATGCGCGCGCCTGGGGCCGCCGTCCTTGTGTAATCGTCGTTGCTTGATTTGGTTTCTTCCTTTCTGCTCTAGTCTCTCTCTATTGCTTGTCCAGTGTGACTGTGTGAGAGCAGATTAGCATAGCTAGGCCCTCTTGCTTCTTGATGAGTTTCGTTTCAAGGACGCGTTTGCGTGTTCTCCGCCGAGTACCAAGTAGGTTTCTCCATCCTTCAATCGTGCTGGAGTTCTGCTTCTCTTCTTTCTTGGACTCTGTTATCGCTGAACGGATTGATTGTGTGCCTGCTTCTGTGTATTGCTGTCTTGATTTGGTATTGTACAGTACAGCCCTTGCAGGAGCCTTATCCTGAGGTTTTTGCGATTTGATTCCTTCATTTGGTTCTAAGCATTATTGAAGCTCAAGTTTTGACTCTGGGTGTGTGTGTTGAGATGCCTTCTTCTGCTTGAAAACCTATGCCCTCCCTCTCTTAGAAGTAGACCAACATGTTTTCAAGGTATATCAGTTTTCTTGTCATGATGTTTGTAGGGTGGTATCTTTGCATACAGCATGTTCTCCTGTTTGTCAAGTCATCAACTGATTGGGCTTGATAGTTGATTTTTTTTGTGACTTTAGGATTGTGGTTGTTATCTTGATCTTAATATTGTACTCTTGCTCAGTGTAGTCTAGTCTTCTATTGCTGAGAAGTGGATAGTTGAACGATTTCTTGTGATGCACTGGTTCTTTCATCGTGCTAATGATAGTTCATCTAGTTGAGGACTTGACAAAGAATATATTTTTATTATGTATCTAAACTTTTGTTGTTTGGGTCAATCTTTGATGTGTATTTTAACGGGTAATCAAAGAAAGTGTCTTTCCTTTATGGCAAGTTGTTATAGCATTGAGCTTCCATGTGAAATCTTGTAGCTATATAATTGCCATCTTCTACTCTGCTAATTAGTGGTTTTAGATATTTGACCTCACCTCAAAATGTTCTTCAAAGTATGCATTTACTAAAATTTTGAGCTTTGGTTAAGCATTTCTTGTCAGTCTCGTCTAAGTAACTAGTTATACAAGATGCTTAAATATAAGAAAATACTAATCGGATTCTAATTCAAAACAAGTACTTGTTCATTGGATGGTACGCTTCAATCTCTTATGATTTTCATTTTTTTTCCAAACTCTTTAGTTGTGAATAGGGTTCGAAATCCCGACGGTAACCGGCCGGTTCGGTTCTACTAGTGGCAACCAGTAGAAAAAAAAACTGACGGTTTTTTATTTAATTCAAATTTAAAATTTTGAATGTAAAAGTTAATTTCCCTAATGATGTTTACATTGTTTAACACTAATGGAATATATTAGAAAGATGCATGTACTTTCCGTACTTAACTTCATACTTTTTTGCCATGAATATATTAGGAATTTTCAATTTTTAAATATAAAAGTTAGTTTCTCTAATGATGTTTACATTATTTAACACTAATGGAATGTATTAAGAGGATGCATACATCTCCCGTGCTTGACTTCATACTTTTTCCATGAATATGCTAGGAATTTCCAATTTCAAATTTGAAAACCAGTTTTTAGCAGTTTTTCTCCGGTTTTTTGGGCTGTAACCGGTCGGTTTTTCCATTTACCGGTTTCAAATTCAAAATTTGACATTTGAAATTTGACTGGTTTTTTTCCAGTTACCAGCCGGTAACTGGTATCGGCCGTCCGCCGGTATTCCTCCCAGTTCCGGAATACCGCCAGATCCGGGTTTTGGAACCTTGGTTGTGAATTTGTATGTGAACAACGGTGCTTCTGTTTGAAAACTAGATCCTCTGTAATGTTAATTCCTGGAATAATAAGATTGCTGAAAAGTACTTTAGGAGTTTATTTTGATGGATTAGTTTCAGTGGTTATAATACTACATATGTTGTGTGGACTCCTATAGTACTTATGGTTTGTCTAGAAGCAATGATAATAAGATTACTCCTTTCATGTCTTCTGCAGAAAGCGCAGTGTGCAAGCTTCTCAAATCTGGGTACTGTTGTTAGAGGAATGATCTGTCTTCAGTAAAGTTTTGGACATCATCTTCATAGTTTGGATGGCATCCATGGTTACTTTGATGAGTTTATGGAGCCCTGGATGCTAAACTCACCTAGGCCGTCCCAAAACGGAAGTGTAACTTGTGGTACCACAGTCCCTCATTGAAGAAGAAAGGTTCAAGGGGGATAACAAAATAAGTTTTCGTCTGAAGCTTGATGATGTGCTTGTGAGGCTGAAGTCGGGAGCACAGAATCTTGCCTGGCATGCAGATGTCAACAGATCCTAACCACTTTGGGGTATTTCCACAGTCCTGCAACCAACATGTGGTTTCATTTCAGACGAGCGCAATTACCAGTGGGCCGTCAGGAGCCATGCCGGTTTGCCTGGACTCTTCCAGTAGGATGAATGGCAATCTGGCAATGTTGAACACTACACCTTCGACGAATGTATCCACTGGTTCACCTAACATGACTGCTGATTCTAGCCAGAGCCTGAAGAGTGGAGCACCGATGGCTGTGGATTGGTCATATCCTGAGTTACAAATGCTCAACGATGGCCTCCATAAGTATGATTTACTGTCACTTTATGTGAAATTACTGGCTTTTATATATCCTTTAAAAAAGATCATTTTATCACATGTATATAATGCAAACTTAATTCCTGTAGTTTAACATTCTGATATTATACCTGGCAATTGACACCAAACTATGAGATATTTATGCTGCCTATAATGTTTCAGAATAACGAGTGTTTATCATGTTAGTGCTTCGAGCTAGTCAGAAGTTTACCTATTTGTCCTTTTCTTACTCATTAAAAGGGACACTTCTAGTTCTGCTAAGAAATTATTTCAAGAGTTCATTTGTTGGAAAGTCTAGTTCACTTTCTTTTATGAGCTTGTCATTTTCAGTTCTGATCGCTATACTTCTATTTGTCTAATAAACAGAGATCTAATGCTCTTATCACAAAATTATCTTGTCTATATTCTATTGAAGTTTGCATCCATCGGTCCATTCCTAATCTTGTATCCTTGTGTGCACTGGTGATGAAATTGTCAGGTATGCAAATGAACCGGGAATCATGAAATATATCAAGATAGCAGCTATGTTACCGGAGAAGACAGTAAGAGATGTTGCAATGAGATGCCAGTGGATGGCGGTTAGTACCTGGTCCATTTGATCTGTTCTGCAGCATATAAATGATATCTTTTTCCCCTCCAGATCAACAAAACGTCTGCAGATTCTTTTTTAAGTCTGAACTCTGAAAATTAAAAAAAATGCAACATGTTAATTCACTCTCTAGATAATTTTCGTAGGTAAAGGAATATGTGGTCCACTTCACAGCTTAAGAATGGGGACTGACAGTACTTCATACTTTTGTGGCTTTTCAGGATGATATCACTATAATTCCACTAAACCAGTGCCGTGTATATGAAAGTAGATCATGCAGTAGATACACTTATTTGTCCACATCTATACAAATACTATAATGGTCTATTATGGACTATAAAGTTAGTGTGGTCTGAGCGGGTCCTCCTAAGTATCCTTTCGAGCTGTTGTCCCACAGATTTTGAATAATACTATAGGGCTGCAAAGTCTCTGCTTTTGACATTTCTAGCAATACTTGTGCCTCTACTAATATTGCTAAAAAGATATCCAATCACAAGTTGTCCTTCTCTTGTTTCACGGCAAAACATCTTTATCTTTTGGAAGTCTTGTAGCTTTTTTGTTTTTAATATATTTGGTCAGTTAATACAACTGAGATGGTACTCCCTCCGTTATTTTTTAAGTGACGCCCTATAATCCGTGCAATCAAATTTTCTAAAGTTTAACTACTAATATATTTAAAACAATTTAGATTGGCCATATAAAAACTATATCATTAGATTTGTCGTCAAAATACTTTCATAATATTATAATTTTATTAGTATATAATAAGATGAAATTACAAAAAGTAATGGTCAAAGTTACACCTTGTAGACCGTAAAAAGTCAAAAAATCGCTTAAAAAAGAAAAGTGGGAGTATCACTTAAGCTGACATTATTTGCACAATAAATAAGAATGCTTTCATTCCTTTTTTTTAGCACCAAGGAAATTGTTTCAAGTTTTGCTCCGGAGAGCTAGCAGAACATAAGGGCTGAGCTTTGTACCTTGAGTAGTTTTGTAGCTAATCTGACTTGGTGCCTTCCAGATCTGTAACAAGTATTTTTTTCTAAGGGAACATAAGCAACAAACGATGTTTTCCTTTTTCATTGTTTACGATACTAACGATTATATTTGCTTACAGAAAAATGAAAATACAAGACTGTGGAAGACTGAAGAGCATTATCTTGGGAAAAAGATAAAAAATAGAAAGGTGTTTATTCTTTGCTCTTCTGTAAAATATTTGCCTTCTCATCCACCTTTAGGATACTCTTGTTAGGAAGCAATTTATGTTCTGACTCCTGAGAAGCATACCCTAAATTTTGGGTTTTTTGAATCATGTTCTCAAATGTCAAATATATTTTTAAATCCACTATATATATCACAATGATGTATGGACTGTGAAATTGATGCAGCAAAGATGAAGTTTTACGTCTCTTGTGGCCTCTTTTCTCTGCTAATGGTCTTTTAATCAGATTAGCCCCCCAAACGGGAAAAATATCTTCACCCTCAAAAGTTTTGAAGTTGATGAGAGATATAAATGTCTCACTTATTCAGCTTTTGCATTTTTTGTGCACAAAATATATTTATTGCCTGGTGCTCATCAAGGCTGTTTCTCAGGACAAAATGGTGGAGTTCTCACCATGGGCTACCAATCATCCTGTTCATACAGACATCAGAGATTCTTCCTCTGTGGCATGTAACGCCTTTCACACTAACCGATTTGTATCTGGAGGTTGGTAGGTCACTTATGGAGTTACTGTGTAATTGATTATTTTAATTGTTTCCCTTGGCTTGTGTTTATCATGTTATATTGTCCATGTGGTAAACAAGCCTGAAATGACTTCAACAGATATTATGTCAGGGTATTGAAAAAACATGTCCTCAGTAATGGTGAAGACTTTCCATAAAATTCCAAAGCTTAGATCTGTAATGAAACAATTGAAAATTCTATGCATACTTTTGCAGCATATAAATGACTCAAGACATTCTGAATGGTTTATGTGATTCCTATTCTTGATATGGGTGTTCTTTAATAGAAATGTTAGCCATTTACAAAAGTTTTGACACAATTTGGGAGCAGCTGAAGTTGAGTACCTTCATTGGTTACTCTATTGCTAAATTTATGCTGGAACTACTTTATCCCATTAAAACTCGCAATACTTTTTCTACATATGTGGCTGTTATGAATATTGTGTATATTGATATGAGACCCAAAGGGCCATATATATAGGAGAGTACAAGGGGATATGTATATTGATATGAGACCCAAAGGGCCATATATATAGGAGAGTACAAGAGGATATGCCATATAGAGATAAGGCATATATGGAATAGAATACAAACTCTATATCCTAATACAACTTATCTCCAATACCCTTAACACCCCCCCCCCACAAATGCAAGGCGTATGCAATAGCATTGCATTTGAAAAAAGGGTTAATACTAAAACAAGAAATATCCGACGTTCGAGTCGTGATAAAGTCGTCGTTGCGTGCAGTCGTCGAATAAACTGTCAAATCAAGCCGAAGAGGAATAGATAGAAGCATGACGGCACAGATCGAAGCCTGAGACGGCGGCGGCGCAGTGCACAAGAAGCGCAACGGAGGCGCGGTGCAGAAGAAGCGCGACGACCTTAAAAACCCGGGGCGGCGGCTCAAAGAGAAGCAGCAGCATCATAAAGACTTCTACGATCTGCAGCGGCTCAAGAAAAAGAGCAGCGGCTGTTGCCATGCAAAAGAAAATTCCTACACTTCTATGACTGACAAAAAATTTGTGGACTCGCACGGCTTAGACGGACTAAAAATTAGAGACTACGGACTTAAATGAACGCAACAAAAAACTCATTACAAAAAAAAATGACTGGAAGGCTGACTCACGAAAAAGACTGACTAAATCAGACACTAAAAACAACCGACCAAACTATGCTTAAGAGGCTCTGACCGACCGACCAAGAGAGAGATCGGTCAAACCAACCGACCGACCGAGAGCAGTCGGGACAGGCGACTCCGGCGGCGACAGCGGAAGAACCGGAGAGCAACTCCGGTGGCGGCAGTCTTGGGCGCGAGAGGCGACTCCGGCGGTGGAAGCCTCGGCTCGGCAGCCGAGCCTAAAGGCGACTCCGGCGACAGAGCAACGGCCTTGGGCAGGGGCAGAGCGACGACGCCGGTGGAGTCGGCGCCGGCGACAGCGGAGACGGCGACGGCAACGGCACGGAGAGCGCCGAATCCGGCGACGGGAAGGCCAGTTCCGAGGCGGCTCCAGTAGAGCCGGTGGCGAAGAGGCGCGGCCGGCGGCTGGGATCTTGGATCCGGGCGAAGACAAGCCGGATCTGGAGCGAGGAGCCGTCGGTGACCGCCCCAAAAAGGCGCAACAGTCGAGTGGCCGAAAGTTAGTGGAGTGGGCGCGGGGAGACGCGGCGACGGTGCGGAGAGCGCTGAATCCGGCGACGGAGAGCCCGGATCCGAGGCGGGGAGACGCGGCGACGGCGCGGAGAGCGCTGAATCCGGCGGCGGAGAGCCCATCTCGGGTGGTGGCGCGCCGGAGAAGGCCGGATCCGGGCGGTCCATCCAGATCCGATCTGGATGGAGTGAGAGCACGAGGAGGGCGGCGGCGACCAGAGACGAAGCGACGGGTCAGCGTAGCCCAACAAGGTGGCCGCCCCCGGGAGCGGAGATCGATCCTCCCGGGGGGCAGCAACAGCGGAAGTAGAACGAGGTTAGGGTTTCAACCTAAGCTCTGATACCATGTTATGAATATTGTGTATATTGATATGAGACCCAAAGGGCCATATATATAGGAGAGTACAAGAGGATATGCCATATAGAGATAATGCATATATGGAATAGAATACAAACTCTATATCCTAATACAACTCTATCTCCAATACCCTTAACAGTGGCAACGCATATATATGTAAATGCACTAGAATCTTTCTATTTTTCAATACAAGCATATGCACAAGTCCTATTGACCCATAAGATCTAATAATAGGTCTTGTGCCTTTTAGTTCATTCAATTTATTCCAGCATATGACAACGTGTCTACATTCCATTATGCAGCCTCTGACATTGATCGTACAATGATAAATATATTGGAAGAAAATGCTCAGCTTCTCAATCAAATAGAAGCAAATATTTTGACATCACAGGTTCTTTTATTTCATGTATAATTGGAGTAATCTTGTTAGCTCCCCCCTGATTCTAGTGTATGGGAGCATTAGATCCTCCAGGAGTAAATTTTGTTCCAACTTTATGATCCCTTTCAGGCCCAGAACAACATTGATCTTTTCCATCGCACAAGAAGGAACATCAATGATCTCCTACAAAGGTACAGTATTAACCACATGCATTGATTCATAATTCAAAGGTGCAAAGTTGGAGCTATGCCATTAGTACCATGTTATATCTAATGTGATGCTCTCCTTGATAAACAGCATGAGCCAAATGCCTGAAATAATGAGCAAGATGCCCTTCCCTCTTTAATGCAACGACGCGCTTTGTGCGTTCTAAAAAAAAATGAGCAAGATGCCCAGATTGGCAGTTTCAGTGGATGAAAAGCTACCGAGTTACCTACTTCCTGGTGTTAATTTGGTAAATTTCCTTCTACTATTGCTTCCTGCTGCACAGATTATTAGATTTGAGTAACCAGTACCTATACGTATTTTTGACAGGGAAACTTCTGAAGTAAGATTATGGATCGAAAACCTATCTTAGCCTCTGAAGTAAGATTATGGATCTAACTACATATTGGTTTTGTGAAAAATCTTTTAGTTTAAAATGCTTGTCCAAAGTTGCCAATAGCCACTTTGGCCTTGAATGCACTGAAATAGAATTAAATTCCAAGTTCTCGCTACTGAGAACAACATATGGCTGTTGATGGTAAAGGTTGTGACCAGGGTTCGGAAAACTGGTGGTTACCGGCCGATGACCGGATTTCCCGGTGGGTACCGGGAAATAAAAAACCTGTCAGGTTTTTCCGAAGTGCATTTATATTTGTGAGCCTTTTGTAACTGCATAATGCACCTCCTAGGTTGCTTTAGATTTTTTGTGCTAGATTACCTATTGTATGAGTTAAATATGCTTCGAAACATCCTAAATTTAATTTTTTTTGTGTTTTCCCTGATTATTTAGCGGGTTTTTCAGTTTTTAGCGGTTTTTCCGGTTTTTTTAGCGGTAACCGGCCGGTTTTTCCGGTTACCCGTTTCAAATTCAAATTTCAAAACTTGAAATTTGACTGGTTTTTCCGGTAACCTCCCCCCACCGGGATTTAGGCCGGTACCAGGTTTTTGATCCTTGGTTGTGACCAATCCTTCACTCAAAATAATTTAAGTCAATTACAAATAACTTTAATCAATTTCATATTTTCAGTTGGCAACATGCATAAATAAAAGTATAAGACTCTTTACTATCCTCTCAACAACCGGGCTCTATACTGAATTGCTCACTCTTGATGTCCTTGTTATTTTCGTTTGAAGGCACATGTTCTTGGCAGCAGCCATCTGAAAGAAGAACCAAGAGGATGGTAAGCCACTGCCCAACAAAGGTGTCGGCTCAATTTTCAGCAATGTTTGATGAAATATTTGGAGAGCCATTTACTTCGGTGTCTGCATGGAGAAGCAAGGTGAAACAAAGATCCTGCTTTTCCTATATCTGAAAGCTAAAGGAAGTAACGCAGCCACTTCGCCGCATGGCCTTCAAATACAGCAGTCAAACGCGCTTTGTCTGAAAGTCTATATATAAATATATTAACGATTCAAATAGGGAGGGTTTTCGGCAATTGCAGTTTTCCTCATCTTGTTTGCACATACTGATTATTTTTGGTTCTCTCCTGGTGTCTTTGGCTCCAGACCAAGTGGTGATCTTAACAGAGGTGTAACCTAGAAACTTGATATGAATAATTAGCAGGAAAAGCCTTTTTTGTCAGTCACCTTCTGTGTATAATGCAAGTGCCCACTTCTCTGAGATCTCTCTCCACTGGATGTGCTGAATATATCAAAACCGCAAGATTTCAGCAGAAATCTCATCGATTGTTTTATTAGGCTGTTGTTATATTGTTCTTGTCAAATGTGCATGGAGTCCATTGATTTCTCGGTGACGGCAAGCGTAGTTTTGGAAGAGGCTAATCAACTGAACTAGTACGGGCTACAGGCTGCTGCCACCTGCCATTCCTTCTCTTCTGAATGTCTGATCAAATGAATCTCCCTCCTACCGCGTACACACTATAAAATTTGGAGATTTTCGTAACGTTCATCACGAAGCAAACACAGATAAATTCACAAGGGAAAAAAAATCAGCTACGTAACGTTCATCACGAAGCAAACACAGATAAATTCACAAGGGGAAAAAATCAGGAGAAACATTGCTGGAGAGAACGACATTCTAGCCGGTATCTTTCTTGCTTTGCTTCAACTCCAGATACACTCATCACGTATGTACACAGGTGATCTAGCTACTGCTCATATGTTTCTTACAGAGTCATAGACTCATCATTCTGCCAGAGTTTAGGCGCACCTCCCTCCTTTCTTGCTTCCTAGAAGATGCATGGCAGTTCTCATGCTATCTCTGTCTCCCCCTGCTTCACAACATGGCGTTGCAATGCAATGCAGGGGCCAGGGGCATATGATACGACCCCATCAAACTATTGCGACGTCGCAAGGGCGGTGACCACCTCACGGAGAGCCTGAGCGGTGTCGCTGTAGCGCACCTTCATGACGGAGAAGCTTCGGCTTTTCACCGCATCGCCCAGCTGCCATTTGTCCAAGAGCAGTCTTAAGTCAAATTAAATATGAAAGGCATCCACAAAATTAACTGGCTGAGCTGACCCGCTTTGTGTCATTGTCCAATTAGTTTATTGTACACAAGGACCAAACTACCAAACCTTAGTTTTCCATGGTTGACCATGACTAGTTTACGCAGTTGCTGCATCGCAAATAGGACTAAAACGCAATTGGCATCTATTTATTGGGTAATCCTAGTCAAGAACCATATCAACTTGCTAAAGGGGCAGAAACATTGATCTGCAATTAATAGACATCTAGAAGATCTAAATGGTCTTTGTTGACCTGATGATATGGGCAAGTGAGGCTGAGAAGCCTCTCAAGAGTATTATTCCCATCTGCTATTACTTGAACAGTTGAACTCACTGACAGTGGAACTGGTGGTCCATAATGATAACACAAAAAAGCCAAAACAAGGGCAATTTGAAGTAGAGACAGCTTCCCATGGACACTTTGTCAGAATTCAGGAATAGCATACGCATTAAGAGACTGCTGAATTTGCTACATGATATGAAGGCAATTCTAAACAATTGCTAATTGAGCACTACAATGTGTGCCAAAAATTGCTACAGTGTTTCTCACTAAGATTGACTCATAGGTGGGCCCGATGGGGTAGATTTTAAGGGCACACCTGTCAGGGTGCCTAGGTAAGAATTTTGTAAAAAACAATTGTTGTGCGTGGTCTTTTTCTTACAGGTAAATTTATCGTCTTGGTTGCTAATGAACAAAGGAATTGAGATCCTCTGACGTTACGTGGGGTCACTGACGCGTGGGCCCCACGCGACGCGGGGCCCACGCGCAGTGACCCTGAACAAAGACATGCTTGCAAGAAAAGCTAGCAATGATTGGGGGAGAAGACAAACGATCAATCACCTCATCCATGGAGTAGAAGAACTTGTTGGCGAGAAGGGTGAGCACCTTCCTGCGTTCATCGCTCTCGCTGCGGGAGATTACGCGGTTCAGATCAATGTACAGGAAGGTGATCTTCAGCCGGAGGTCCCTCCAGACCAAGTCCGACGGGTCATCGTCCAGATCAGTCACCAGATCCTC
The DNA here is from genome assembly GCA_017311315.1 of Dendrocalamus latiflorus. Lineage (NCBI taxonomy): Eukaryota > Viridiplantae > Streptophyta > Magnoliopsida > Poales > Poaceae > Dendrocalamus > Dendrocalamus latiflorus. Next base: position 14,196,360 of record CM029639.1, read on the forward strand.
CTCCATCGACAGAAGTTCGACGGCGCAGTTCTTGATCCTGCAAACGCACCCCTTCAGCTCCATCCCTTGATCCATAGCTGCTTCTGTGCAGTTCCCTTGGCCCTACTTGCATATGACAAAAGATCAGAGCCAATGATGTGGATGTATTTATGGAAAGGCAAAAAGAAACTGATTCTTGGAGCATGTCTAGAAGCACCAGATGTCGGCATGTGCATCCGAGAAAAGAGGCCGTGTAATGCAGCAAGGGGCCAGTTGGTCAGTGCAGATGATTAAAAGGTTGGTTAAGGATGAGACCTTTCTGAATGTTGTTGGGAGTCTTAAAAAAAGACAAATAAAAAGGAAGAAAAGGGAAGCCAAATTTGGCCACCTTGCTCTGTTTAGATATTCAGCGGCAGAAGAAGCCACCAGGAATTGCTCATAAGGAAAATTCATGAGAGATGGTCACAACCTAACCCCTTCGCAGCCGTAAGAATTCAGAGGACAGGGGGAAAAGGTCAGAAACTTGGGAGCCGGGGAAGGGGAACATGTTAGTGCCCCAAAATTAGACTGTAGAAAAGGAAGAAACGCACGCCTCTATTATTTGGGAAAATGTTAAAATAAATGAAATTCCAAATTATAAGGGCGAACTAAAACATACAAGAAATCTATAGTACAAGTTTAGGATGACATTTTAGAAGGAACATATTAATCACACATGACTTCCATAACAAAGTGTTCTTCCGTAACGACCCAGACCAAGCGAGTCTGATGAAACAAGATTACCCGATCGGAGTCAGCTTCATCCAGATCAAGGCAGGAGGAAAATAGCTACATTAGAATAAAAACAACCATAGATTTCCCCCAACATTGTTAATTCCACTCCACTTACCACGAATCAAATCAGGTTCTTTTCTCAATTCCCCTGCCTAATGCCTCCTCTTCTTCCCCACAAAAAGGCAAGTCGCGAGTCATCACCCCACAAGAAAAAAATATCTTTCAAAGCGGAGAGAAAGAAAAGGGGAAGCTTAATGAAGAAGCAACAAGGTTTAAGCAACAAGGTGAGGAAGCTCGCTGTTCTTGAAAAGAGATGCCTCAAAAAGTATTTTTCTCCCTTCCTTTCCTTGGGCTTCAGCGGTATAATCAAGGTTAAATGGGGAAAGAAAACAGCTATTCCAGCTTCTCTTGCTGTTTTCTCCCCTCTGTGCCACTCACCGCTAGCCCTCCTCCATCGTAATAGTTATTGTTGATTAAAGTAATTGCAGTTAATGCTAACGCAAAAGAATTAGGTACAGGAAACAAGCTGGAAAGAAACAGGGGATGTATGTTGTTAGTTGCGTACCTCGACGGCGTCGGTAAAAGAGGAGGGCTAGAGGCGAATACTGACCTGAATCTTATGTAGGGTTTGTGCTTATATTCCTATGAGAACACGGTGAAGTCCCGAGGATTATCTGAGAGATTGCAAGCCTTTGCATGTGTTGTCACTGTTGGGGCAGGCGCCGTAGCCCGTAGCCATAAAGGGAATTTTTAGTGGATTTGACACTATTGATCATGATATTTATAAAAGTAATAGTATGTGTATCGTATTTACAGAAATATTATTTTTGTCGTTCGATGGGTGGACGGCAGCGTCGGTGAGGCAATGCGTGGGGGCCACCGGTGGCAAGTGACGGCCGCTGGCGGCAGACGCCTACTGCTCGGTGAGGAGATAGCAGATGATTAAGTTGACTGATTAGCCGGCATAATTATTTACCCTAATTTTTTCACTTACCATTTGTTTGAATTTTTAAATATACCAAATGAGCTCCAAAACTCACAGAAATTTATATGCAGCTTTCTAACAAAACGTACTTAATACTGTAATTTTTAGGTAATTTTATCCATTGTGAATAGTACTCAAAAATTCATACAATTTTGATATTTTTATGAGCTTTTACATATAGTAAATGAGCTCCAAAAATTACAAAATTTTATATTAAGCCTCCCAACACAGTCATAGTTATTATTTAATTTTTTAGAAATTTTATGTGGTCCGAATTTTCCATGTTTATTCAGGTTAATTTACCCATAAATTCATGATTAAATTAACCCGAATAAACATAATAAATTCAGACCACATAAAATTTCCAAAAAATTACAAAATAACTATGACTATGTCAAGAGGCTTCACATAAAATTTTGTAATTTTTGAAACTCATTTCCTATATGCAAAAACTTATAGAAACATCGACATTGTATAAATTTTTGAGCAATATTCACAATGGATAAAATCATCCAAAAATTACAATATTAACTACATTGTGTTAGAAGACTGTATATAAATTTCTGTAATTTTTTAGCTCATTTGGTATATTTAAAAATTCAAATAATCACTAAGCAAAAAATTTAGGATGGGTAATTAAGCCAACTAATCAGCCGGCTTAATCACCTGTCGTCTCCTCACTGGGCGGCAGGCTGTCTGTCGTCTGCTGGTGGGGAGGCAGGCGCCTGCTGCCCCCCCCCCCCCACGTGTCGCCTCGACGGCGCTGCCGCCCACCCACTTGGATGGCAAAAGTGATATTTCTGCAAATACGATGTGCATACTCTTAGTTTTGCAAATACTGTCTCTAACAGTGCTAAATCCGCTAAAAAGTCTGATACGTATTGAGTTACATGCATCAGATAGTTCACTTAAAAGTTTAAGTTGATGAGGAAAGACGAATAATTTACTTATACTTCAACACTTCTCATGTGTAGGCTGCCTCAGACCTAAGACATGGAATAGAAGTGGGCTGCAATTATCTTTTTAGTTGCGCCAACCGGATTAAGAGGTTTTGATACCATATTGAGTTACATGTACCAGCTAGTTCACTCAAAAGTTTAAGCTGATGAGGAAAGACGAGCAATTCACTTATACTTCAACATTACGTTGGGATCGAGCCCAATCCTCCACTGGCACAACTCTGCACAGGGTATTTAATTGTACTTTTTAAACTTTGTTTCTCTTCTATTCATATATAAATTTGAATTGCATGAAACTATATTTATTATATTTATCTCAATTTAGTTTAGTTATATTTGATTTTTAATTAATCTTTCGAACCTCCTCTTCAATTTTATCCTAGCTTCACCGCTTATTGGGGTCATGCATGTTTTGGGATTGATGGGGACTCAACCAACATACTACTAGAGTACATGGTCAGTTGGATATTATAGTAGAATCTGTTTGTGACAATTTCAGATATATGTTCAGCCACTTCAGAGCATGCATAGCTCGAAGCCTCGAAAGAACAAGAAGAGGATAATTTAGAGCAAGGTCAGCGTTCTCGAAAAAATTTAGAGCAGGGTAAGACCAAGATTCCCACATGTCGCCCAACTGTAACGCCCCCGTTTCCAGGAGCGCATACGGACACGGCATTCCGCAACTATTCACGTATGAACAGTTATGGAGTGTCGCGCAAGAGTATACCATTGCATGCTTACAACAAAATCCAGTATATATTTTACATAAGGATTAACATCCATTTTCAACAGCGGGGCGTGCAAGCCCAAAGTATAATTATATTACAGGAGCTCCAAGATCCGCTTGAGCGCGGCCAAGACCTAAAGCCACGGGTCCTTGCCGAAGAAGATACCTTCCGGGACTTCCTCAACGGGGAGACAAACACCTTCGTCTTGATCCTCTAAAGAAGGGCAAAAGCAAGCCGTGAGCCAAACAACCGGCTCAGCAAGTCCCAAAGGGACCCTAACTTATTACATGCACGGAACATCAAAGGAAGGGAGTATATTTGGTTTATTAACTTTGAGTGGATACAGTTTTATTTGCAAACATTTTGATAAGACGGACCCAAAACTGCTCCTTAAGAACTCAGGGATTTTCACGAAAGTTTAATTAACCAACTCAACAAGTTAAAGCATTTACAAAACTACTTAAGCTTCGCTGCTGGAATCACCCAAGTGACACGGCTCCAATAACCGGGAGCACGGCGTATTCGAATACCATTTATTTTGACTCTGCAGAGTTTGCTCAGCTTTACCCACACGATTTCTTAACTTCCGCGTCCGGGTTAAGAAAGCCAGGTCGTTTCACTACTCAACTCTTTATATAGGCTCTACCCGGTAGAATCCACTCGGGTCTGGCACATATATATAACTCCCGTCCGCTTCGAGTGAACTCTACCGTTGTTAGGCACCCGCAGCACGGCCTACCTAACCTCGCTTTCTCAATATCAAGCCTTTTCAACACCTGCAGAGTTTCAATCGAGTTGAGCAGCTACTAAACCAGTGTTGACAAGTCAACTCCTGTGGTTGAGCGATCACCGTGACATTTGCTTAGCGTAAGGGTTTTAGTCCTTATATTTTCACATGGTCCGCAACCTCATCATGCCCGCGACCCAACCTAGGGTAGGTGGTGGGCGAATGATCCGTCTTGCGGCGCACCACCACCCTACCCTAACTTCAGTCCTAGGGTAAGAGTTGGGCGAAGACTAACTCGCCAGCTCTTTCCCCAACCCTTACCCTACCTTGTGCACGCAGGCACTCTCCGCTCTAGGGCACGGTGTCCCATACCACCCTACCCTAGAGTCGGGTTTGCAAATTCTATTGGCCCGCAGCCACAACCTTATTAGTCGAAGACTTTGCATGATAATAATATCCTATGATTATCTAGATTAACAGATAATTATTTCTAAGGTTACAAAGGCATGGCTACAAGCTTAACATGGCATTTATCGGTGGTAGGATTAACTACATAACATGTCATTCTAAACATTTTATTTTAATTTTGAACTAACCTTTCAGAACTAGCTCAATGCAAATAGCATAATAACATAATTAAATAACATGGATTGCAACATGATCAAAGGATTTGGGACTTGCCGGCAATTTGGACGAACTCGGCTAGCTTGAACGTAGAAGCACCTTGGTCCTGCGACTGCACTTGAACTTCCGGGATCTCCGAATCTAGCGCAAACATATAAAATAATTAAATCCAGCTTGAGACTAATCAAGCGAGGAAAAATAAACTATTTAAAAAGGAGTAAAATACATAAATCCTCAAATTGGAATTTTAGGAATTTATCTGGGATGAATCTGGAGAAATGGAGGCCAAAGATGGGTTCAAGACAATATTTGGAGCAAAGTGGTGAAATTTGGGAATTTTTGGGGTTTCTGTGATTTTCTAGGATTTATTTGGATTTTTCTGGATTTTAGAAATTGGAAAAGTGCTGGAAAATCGGAATGAACAGTAACGGAGGCCCGCTCGGCACTGTGCGGCCCAGGCGGCCGAGCGGCCGGCGCGGCCCACTCGGGCGCGCGCGTGCGGCGGAGGAGCAGGCCGAGGGGGGTTCGGCCCATTTCCGCACGCGACCACGTGGCCTGGATGGCCAACGCGTGGTGAGGTGGACGGCCGAGAAGCGGTGGGTGCGAACGGCCCAGATCAAGGCGGTGGATGGGGATCGGACGATTGGGACAGAAGGAAAGGGGGCGAAGCGATACGGTGAGATGGACGGCTGCGAGGAGGTACGCTCACGAAGATCCGACGGTCGTGGGATGTTGCCATCGGGCGGCCGACATTATATGGCGACGGGGGAAATCAGACGGCGGAGGAGGGGCCACGTCTCCCCTTCGTCTACCTCACGCTGGGCGCGCATGGCAGAGGGGCAGCGCCTCCGCTCTCCGACGACGGGTACGGACTCCGGCGGCAATGGATGGTACCAACGGGTGGAGTGGGACGCGGGGAACCCATTTTGGGCCTTAGGAGGAGAAGGGAATCAAAGGAGAGAGCGGGAAGGAGAGGGGAGTTGTTCGGCTCGTCGACGGCCACAAGGGTCACTGGCGGTGATTCAGCTCGATTGGTGGCGGTCACACGATCAGGGGAACCAGGGGCTTACATTGGTGGCGTTAGCTTCTGCGGAGGTGTCTCAGAGCGTGCTGGCCACGGAGGAGGTGCGGCGGCCGGAAGGGAGTTTCGGTGCCGGCGCAACACAAGGCTTCACCTGTCCAGAGGAGAGTGTCACAACGATTAGTGAGTAGTGAGGGTGCTCAGGGCGAAAGGAATCGAGGAATGAAGGGCAGGAGAAGAAAATGAGCTTCGCGGGGACACCGGCGCAGGGGAGAGCGACGACGGCGAGGAAGGCGATGAGACTCCAATCGGCCGCTCTGGGGGGTTCTGGGGAGTAGCAGGAAGGGATTGAGAGCAGTGGAGGAACTCGGGAAGCAAAGGGGCATGCGGGAGAAGGAGCGGGGTTTTATACCCGGGCGGAGGGAGGGGAACCTTAGGGGAGAAGGCAACGGCAAAGGCGCCAGGGTCAACCTGAGTGACGGGAGTTGGTGAGCGGGTCTCCTCCGCGCAATGGGCGGTGACGCCGGCTCTGCAGGGGAGTAATGGCGAAGCGACAGGGGATGGGAGCAGGTGAGCGGCGGGCATGGGCGGAGGCGCGTCCGTGCGCGGGGAGGGGAGGTGGCGGCCAGTGGCAGGCGGGACCACGGTAGGAGCGAGGTGACGCGTGCACAGGGGTGCGGTCGGCTTCGGACCGGGGCTGTCGGGCGGGCGCGGCGCGCAGCGCGCAGCGCGTGCGCGAGGAGAAGACGGGGAGGGAGCAGGCACCAGCGAAGAGGGGAAAGGGGGCAAGCGCCAGAGGGGAGAGGAGACGAAGAGAAGAGCGGCGCCTGCGAGGGAGAGAGCGGGGAGGCGCCAGGGGAGGGAAGAGGCGGAAGGGGAGGTGGCGCTAACGGGTGGCGCGGGCGCGGGGCGCGCGAGAGAGGAGGAAGCAGAAAGGGAGGCGGGGCACCAACGGAGCGGGGAAAGCGAAACGGCCGAAAAAGGAAAGCGTATTCCGGGGAAAACTTCCAAAAAAGGGAAAGTTTTTAGAATTCACTAAAAAATGCAGCAAAAACAATCAAATTTTTTGGTTTGAAATTTTGGGGACTTTTCACCAACGTTGCTAGATCACATTTATCAAGGGATTTAGAGCAGGTTAATTTAGAGCAGGATCGGCAAAGAAAGCCATGCAAAGCACATCTATCAAGGGAGCGTATGGGTTAGATTGGTTCCGTTCAAGACTTCAAGTCTGCCTCCTTGAGTGCATTAGACGAACCCAAAAAACACGGAAATAATTAGTCGTCGCAAAACATCTAGTACAACCCCGACGCCATGAGGGATCGTCAGACGAGATCACACCACCACATGAACCCGCTTGACCAGCGCGTCGACCTCTCGTCGTCATGGCTCTAACTATGCATTTTCGGCAGAGGACAGCCCCGTTTAAAACATGAGAAATTTTTTTCTGCATTTCGATCGGAGATCGAAATTCATGGCCCTCAAAATCGCTCGTGCATATTTTGCTCGTGTCACATAATTTTCAGAATCCATAGTGTTTGGCACATATAATTCACATGGAAGACCTCCTAGAAAGAGAACTTGTCTGGAAGATTTGTCTTGTAGCTGTCTTAGCAGATGATTGGACATTCGAACATGTCCAGATAAATATTGTTTCAATATAAGTGAAGACAGTGATTCGTGTATAGATTACCGAGCAGCAAACCCTAGTATCTGAAACTGACAAAAAAAGAACTTGTGGAGTAGACAAAGTTACAATAAGGACGTGCCACTTCCAGATGTTGCTGGTATCTGAAGAACAATTTAAAAAATGATACGAGACAAATTGGTGATGCTAAATTCTGAGCAAAAGCTCCAATATTAGTTGTGAGTAAAGTTTATTAAGGTAGTAAGCAATTTGTGAATAAATATATACGCTATTCAAAAATTCAACCTTATATATTACAGTTTGCCTAATTCAAGAAGCGTAAACTTGATTGTTCTATCTCATCCACTGATTCAATACTGTTTTGAGATTCTTCTAACTTAATAAGGTCCTAGAATTTTAAGGACCCGGGGCGAAACTAGAAATAGGAGCCCTAGTATAAATATCTAAATATAAATCTACATACGCGCGCGCGCGCGCGCGCACACACACACACACACACACACACACACACACATATATATATATATATAATTTTCCTATATATATATATATATAATTTTACCAATAAACACTTAAAATGTGTTATGTATGAAAGAAAAATTCATATCAAAGAGTTCATAGATATTACCTTAAAAATTTCTTCTAACATTTCTAGATGCGAAGTCATTGATGATGGTATTGATATCAATCTCATCTAATAATTTCTTCTCAATACATAAAGTTGCTAAACTGTTTAACCACTCTTGAGACATTGTTGACCTTAAATGATTCTTCAACAATTTCAACTTTGAAAAGCTTCTTTCAGCTGATGCCACAGTCACAGGCATAGTAAATAAAATCCGATAAGCAATAGAAATATTAGGATAACAATCCGCTTCTTTGACAAACTCAAAGATCTCCATAGCAGACATTGGTTTATCTGATAAAGTCAATTGCATAACACTTAACTCAGAAATTAGATCATTTAACTCAACATCAGATGAACCATCTAGAGAGAAAGTTTCTACAAATTTTGTATAACATTCTTTTAATTTAGTTCGATCCAATGACTTCAATGTTGTTGAACTCATTAAAAATCCAAATATACGAATGTTTAGAGTTCTTGAAATCTACTTTTCAATGAATTGATTGCCATATCAACCATAACAAAAAAAAATAATTAACTTCAAATTCTTTCTCAGCTTGCAAAACTGCTTCATCACAATCAATTTCATCAAATTGTTTCTTCCGAAGAACATGCCGCTTAACTGGAAATGATGGCTCTACATTCATTTGAGCTGTAATATCTTTGGCAATGATCATACTCAAAGCAAACCCTTCATTCTATATATAAGTATTAAAGTATTTAACTATGCCTACTATTTTTTACATGTATATACTCTATATAGTATATGGGGGCCCCTGAATTTTGGGGGCCCGGGGCGGCCGCCCCTCTTGCCCCCCCTCAGGGCCGGCTTCTTAATCTTTTTTTAGAGAATATTATATAGATTAAGTATTAACAACTCAACTATTACATATGTTGGACGTAACTATATATGTTGCTTATGTTTGTGCAACGTACTCTTATAGCTAGTATGATTAGGAAGACATATTTGTTCATTATTTAAGTGATAACACTCTCAAATCAAATTTGGAACAACGAAAAAATAAGACTAGAAGAGATGAAACAATGTAAGAGATAGAACCATCTCTAAAATTGTTGCATAAAGTTGTTAGTAAAGAATCTCAAAACAATATTGAAACAGTGGATAGAGCAAGCAATGGAGTGTTTTGTGTATCAGGCAAATTCTAATATATAATGTTGATTTTTTGTAGAATAGCAGAAGTCGTCTTCTCTAAAACATCTATGATTGTCATACAAAATATGTATATTTTTATTGATCAACTGCTCTTATATACACGACGAAATATTTAATTTGAACATCACACTAGTTTTTTTAGCGATCCCTGCATCTTAGAGTTTCTAGAACAAACGTAGCATCATGAAAACAAAAATACAAATTTGTGGTTGCATGTTAGTTCATGCTCTAGCAGCCGTTTGGACGTAGATAAAAACATAACACGATAGTGCATATAAAGAGTTGCCTAAAACAAACATGTGTAAAAAAGATTCGCACACTTTTGTAGAATGTAAACACTTTGGTCTGAATGCCAACTTTGGATTCAGACCAATGGACTGCACATGAGGATGTGCTGGGTTGGTGGTCTGAAAGGTTTCAGAGTGAAGTGAGCAATCGGCAAAATGGCCAAAGCACGATGATTGTGTTGGTACTTTGGCAAATTTGGAAAGAACTAGAGGGCCATATGAGAACGTCCAATATTTTGTTGTGATAAACCATTGCCATTTTAGATGAGTGTGAATTTGGATTTTGCAAGTTTATAGTTTGGCGGTTTTTCTGATCAGTTTGCAGACCAACTGGTCTGACCGCCCAGAGGCGACAGTAAGACTGGGTGGGGTCGGCGGTCAAACTGGCTGGGGAGCAGTCTGACTGGCTAGAGGTATTGCCTTCGGTAGAAATAAGAAATTTTTTAAAATTGAGTCATGTGATGATTTGATTTGATCTAAGTTAATGCAATGTATTGCATAATGCATGTCTTAGCTAATATGGGTCAAGTTATGAAGAACTTGCGTTCGAAAAAGATTTCTTGGTCTTTGAATATGTAGAGTTGTTTATAGTCAACCATGGTCAACAGTAAGGATCAGGGCTACGCTCATGGAGGAGTTGAGGCTCAGAACGATCAAGAATGTTAGGTGATATGGCTGAGCTCAAGTATGGCACAAGGAATGCAAAAAATGTTAAAGGGAAGTTTGAGTCCTTAGATGAAAACTGTGGTGCTTGAGCGGCACTTGGAAAAGCGGTTTAGATCAAGGAGAAATTGAGTTGATCAAGTTTGATAAAAACTAAGGACTTAGCTGATTTGGGATTATGTGCTTTAAAAGTATGCATAAGTGTAGTGTGTGAGTAAAACTCGTGTTGTATGGGATTAACAGGTTTATCCTATATGTGCTAAATGGATAGTATCCATTAGGATTAGATATATGTTGTTACCTATATATTTAACGGGTTAGAATGGAGACATGCTAGTTAACCATCCAACCTTTGCTCATTAAACCAAGTATTGTGGTGTGTTCTCTTGTCCTCCAAGTGGAGTGGCTGTAAAATATTCATAGTCAAGTAGTAATATATCAACTTTATTCATTCATCTTGGATCCTTCTTGTTTTGGTTGATTTGCTCTTGGTTTGATTGGTTTTGATCTTCTCTTTCTCTTTTTTGATCTTGCTGGGTACCAAGGATGAGTAAGTGATAGAGATATATCTTAAAAATTATTCAACATCCATCTAGGCATCAAATTTGGCAAGTTCATAAAGTTGCCCGGTTTTGCTTGGATTTGACCTTCTTAGGAGTTTTCTTATTCCAATTGTTTTTGCCTCGATTCTTTGGGTGTTCTTACTTACTATGACATGTGAGAATACATCTAGAATTATTTTGACTATCCTCCACCCACGAGCAAGTTATATTCCTCGTTTTCATCTTTTATCTGGTTTTAGTGCAACATTCTTTCAAATGAAAAAAGTCATAGCTTTGAAAACGATTTTCTTGATTGTTGATTGGAATAGGCTCATAATATTCTTGAGAAGGTGCATACCAAGTTTGAAGTCATTTAGATCTACAGATCAAAAGTTACTTAGATTCTTAGTTTTGAAATCTTGTTTACTGTTCATTTGGTTTGACTACGGATCAAAAGTTACTTAGATTCTTAGTTTTGAAATCTTGTTTACTGTTCATTCGGTTTGACCATAATTTGATGGAGGCCTGACCGGTGGGGTTGGAATTTCTCAATTTTTGGTTTCTTATTTTGTTCTCCTTTGGTTTCTTCTTTTGCTGACTTTTGTGTTTGCTTTCCATTCTAAATCTTTGTAGCTCTATAGCTATCGGAGTGAAGAATCAGTGAGTATTTGAAGGAAAATTAGAAGGCGTTATTCATCCTCTACTATTACCGTACCGGTCCTACGAGAAGAAATAGGAGGATCTTTCAAAATCAAAGAAATGAGACCACGGGGATAATGGCAATCATCGAGGAGGAACCACGAGATTGGATAAGTGGTGCAAGTGGTGCTGCACATCTTGCCGCTTACCTGCAGGGAGAAAGCCAATTCACTGTATTGTAGCATCTAATTTCCCATACAATTTGTAGGGCATGGCCGCTGGTAGTTAAGCGTGGCTGTCATGTAAATTAGGCACTATGTTTTCTTCTTGACCTCCTTTAATGAAATAATAGCAGAGCTTCAGCTGTTTCCTCAAAAAAGAAAACAAATGAAATGCAGCTCCAAAAAAAAAATGCTAGCAAAACCAACCGTACAGACCAACACCACGATAATTTTTTGGAAGAAATTAAAGGAGACTATCTATTCATGAGGTGTCTGATTTTTTTCCTAAAGTCCGATCACCTTCGTCACCTCACCTCCCTAACTTTATCGTTAAGGTACGAACTCTGTCAAAATTTCACCATGTTCCTCATCTCCAAAGGAGTAACTGCAAATAAATATGGGTAAAATAGATATGGAGCATTGATCGTATCAATGTTTTACACCATGAAAATTGCACCATGTTCATCATCTCCCAAGGAGTAACTGCAAATAAATATGGGTAAAATAGATATGGAGCATTGATCGTATCTATGTTTTACACCACCATGTTTCAACGTTACCCAAAACTGACCTATTCGCCTCCATTTGATAGCTTCCAACCTCATCTTGTCAGGCACCAAGTCTCCAGTTCCACTCTCCATTGACAACAAAGTTCATCCATCGAAGGATGCACACACTGTGGCTGTGGCTCATAATTTTTTGTACTGGGTTGCTTTGGATCATATCAATCACTATTTCCAATTTTACAACAATGCTACATCTGTGGCCCAAACCAGTTGAAACACAACGATATATGCCTAACCGATGACGAACTAATTTCACAGACAAAACAGAAACAGTTTATGAGCAATCAACTTGCCTCCACTTCTTGCTTCTCCGCATTTTCTTCCTTTGGCAGCTCCTTCATTGTTATCATGTTATTCAATTCACTATCTACCACTGAACTGGTAGCAGATACTCCATCAGCAGGAGCAACTGGGGTCAACCGGCCTGAGTTGGATCCCGAGTATTGCCCCATGGATTTATTTGATGTGTTCAGCGCATGACAATGTGGGCAGTAGTACGTAATATGTGGGTAATCTTCCTTCCGGGCCAAGCCTGCACATTAGTATGTTAGGTAATGCATCCATTCTTTTTAACACAATAGGTGAAAAAGATCAAAAACAGCTTTGTTTATCATACACACCATTGTGCATATGGCAATTGCCACAGATCAAAGCGTACGACTGTGATGGGTCCTCCCCCACAAGTAAGGCAGCGATTTTTGCAATCCAACTGCTATCACTAGCCCCTGAGCCTTGATAATGTTCTACCACCATTGGAGGTTGCACAGTTTCCAAGCTATCACTAACAGTTGGACTGGATTCTGCCCCCTGTGCTGAAGTATGAGCAGCTGTGGTGCTTCCAGTCTTGCTTCCTGTTACATTTGGTTGCTTCCTGTTTCTCAGCCCATCCGAAGGTAATATTTCAACATCATTGCTCCTAGCCACCGCTGCATCCAATTTTGGTTCTTCCCCAACATGTACTTTCAAGCCAGTCTCCGCCCCCAGCTTAGAAGCCAAAACCGAAGCTGCCGCAGCCTTTGCAGCTGGATCAAGATCATATTTCTGCACATGTTCAAGTTAGGGTACACTTTTGTCATCATTTAGTATTGGTGAGACATATGACATGATAAAATGATTCCAAGTACTGAACTAGTAATTGCCGCTTGCCTGAATAAGCTGTTGGGTAAGGTAATAATTTGTTCTTTCTTTCAGCTCATCAATCTTGGCTTTCCTCTCAGCTCTCAGCTTTTCAAGTGTCTTCTGGTCTTTCCGGTCAACTGTGAACAGATATGAACAGGAAGTCATTTAATTATACTAACAAGGCGTACCGATAATATGCTACATCATATATGTTAATATCCCATACAATTAGCATATTAATATATAAAATAGCAAGATAATTTCAGTGCCAAGATCCTTCCTGGCAAAAAGAATGTTTTCCCTTAGACATTTGCACTGCAGAACAACCATGCAAATTTCTACAAGAAATAATGCAAACATCTAGTTTTTAATGTGTCAAAACAACTATGCAACTACCATTATTTGTTGATAGATACAGCAGTTATACCAAGTACAGTGCAAACAATTTGCCAAATGAATCTGGTCATTTGTACAAAAAAAACTTTAATCACCCTGGCAAAAAAAAACACAAGAATAATTCTGATGCCCATTTTCTTGTCTTAAGATAGTCTTCAGATAAAATTGCTCATGAAGCTGGTTATAAGATTTAGACAAAACTCACGTTTCTGCTTTGGATAAAAATGGGAACCAGGGGAATAACAACCTCCTTTCTCAAAAACATATTTGCAATTAACAAAAGCCCCAAATAATTCGAGACAGATTTCGACTATCAAGCAGAAATAAAGCAACATCCAAAACAAAAATGCAAACTTCATAATATAAACCATAAATTCTGGAATGATCAGCCGCATATTATAATCTCTTAAGTCAGGCCCCACCACAATTCTGTACTGCAGGACATGCAAATTTTAGGAAAGGCAAGTGAAAACAAAAGGACACCAAACACCTCTGATAAGATTGCAAACAAACAGAAGTGCAAAGACTAAAAAAAAACTCGACCTGCGGGGGGGGGGGGGGGGGGGGGTGGGGGGGAAGAAACCCCCCGGGCATTATGCTTAAGAAGAAGATCCTCTCACACAGATCGAGAAAATCCCCGAACCCTTGCCCCACCCTGACACAGCGGCATCAGCCTATGTGAGAGCGACCAATGGGAGCCCAACGCTCAACCCGCGACCAACGACCTAGGCCAGCCTTTAGACCTGTGCTTTGGCTTATTGGGCAAGCGAGCGGATTTTTTCCCCCAGCCTGAAATTCGCTCCCACTGGGAGTCGAACCCAGGACCTGGGGGGTGCTACTAGAGCACTCTACCGCTAGGCTAGAGGCCCGTTCGCCAGAAGTGCAAAGACTGATATTGTGAGAGTCAAACTAGAAGCACTCCATATATTAAGATATACAGAAAACTAATGTGATGTGTTAATGCATTACATACATTGCGAATGGCTTCACATTGTGCGGGTACTTATCAGAAATGAGGAAAAAAGGAGGTTGGAAGTTTAATTGGTTCAAATTCCAAGTCAGAGACTTAACAAAGAGATTGACCCCAGCATTGGGGGACTACTATGATACTCTCCCTAATAGGAGCATGCTGTTAATTGTCAGAAAGAAACCAACACAGAGTTTTATACTTAATTAAACTACAGAAAGAATATAGTTTACAAAAGTTTCATTTAACATACAAAAAATAGCAGCAGAAATGCACGACTCACAAAAAATAATAAAATTTTATGGCAATAGTTTTGAATATGTTGATCAATAAATAGGAATAGAAGTGATATGTCCTGAAAGGGGTTTCAATATACTTACGCATCCTTGTGAAGTTTACAACTGTTGAATATATAACAGAAGATACGGCAGGCAAAACAAACATAGGCAGCACTCGAATTGCCCTCATTTGCCAAGTTAGATCCTCATTTCTTGTCATCATGATAGCATAAGCAACTGCTACCACCTGAGAACAAGACCAAACTATTAAACAGGAAGAAATTGCTTGCATATGCAGTGCAAAAAAAAGTCATTATTGTTCTAAGATAAAATGTAAACAACATCATATACAGTACACCAACCAAAAAAAGAGGACAAGAACACTAGAATGAAGAGATGGAGTCATAGAGAGGAGAATTTATTTTTAGCAGCTGATTGTCAGAAGTTTCAGAATGCATCAATCATGGCCCATGAACTCTTTGAACACAACAGCATACATTTCAGGTGTGCAATTCCTGATACATCACAATCCATAGAATGAAAAATTCAATTATTCACATAACTAGATGAGCACAACAAGAAACTGCAAAATCACATGAAGAGCCCAAAAAGAGACACTCTCACTGCAGCTTGATAGAAAAACTAACTGCGTTCCTTTTTGGGCAATACAACAAATAAACCAGTTCAGCAATCCTACAATTCTTCTAAGTTCTAATCAAAATCTCAAATACACCAATGTGCAACTAGACACTAGTATAATTTCCTGTAAGGCTGTAAACACACCGATTGCTCAATCCAAATACCTGCTTCTTATGCATCACCAATCTAAGCATGCAATTAAACATATACTAATTTCTACTTTGAGTAGCACACGACTGAACCTTTTGCACAAGTGTACAAAACTCTTTTGTAAGCTTAAAAAAAATCAGTGTAAACGACATTTGTTTGCTAGCAGTTAGTAACTACAAAAGGAATTCATGAATGGCATTGGCTTATGAACACAAAAACCTGACAGAATGATCATAGCCAGCCTTTCCAGTGAGAAGATTTCACTCTGAAGTCTAAAACTATAAATATTAGAAATTCAGAGTGACCGTCCATTTCCCATCACCATGGTATGATTCCTCCACAATCCATCCTTGACAGAACTAATTTTCCCAGAGAACATAGGCGTGAATCTTCCGTATCATATTAGAATCTGCTCTATGCAGCACTAGTAATCTGAGGGCCTGTTTGGGAGAGCTCCACCAGCTCCAGATCCACGAAAAACAGCTCCACTCCACGAAATTTTACCCAAACGCTCCAGCTCCGCGAAATCTGGATCCACCAAAATCCTGGATCTGAGGGCCAGATCCATGGATTTCATGGAGCTCCTCAAGGGGTGCTCCACCGTGGAGTTGGGTGGTAATTACCCACCAATGCCACTGGTTACACACCCCATCCCACCAAAAGTGGCCATTCCCACCAAAACCTCAATTTCATGGATCTGGAGCTGCTGTACAAGCCAAACACTCCATGGTGGGATCCCAGATCCACGGTGGAGCTGCTCCATGGTGGAGTTGCTGCTCCATGGTGGAGCTGCTGCTCCAGATCCACGTTTTCAGTGGTGGAGCTCTCCCAAACAGGTCCTGAATGTCCCACAACACACATAGCTATTCTTTTTTTATTCGGGATGTAACCATTTTCCATAAATCATAAACGGAAACAGAGTTTTATAGAATTTTTATAGAATTTGAACAGAGCGGAATCATCCTCCAACCATATACCTGTTTATGTTGTTGCTTGTGAGAACTCTGAAAACACTGTGTTTACTTTGTTTCAATAAAGCTGTTTCCCTTTTACCCTTCAGTCCAAGATACTCCTATAACACTGCTATCACATGTTTTGTGTTCACTAGCAGATTCTCATCCTGTTCCATTCCACCCCACAAACTCATCTCGAGTATCACAGCAGTAATCCACTAAATGCACTAAAAAAACTCCAAAGATTGATTACCGGAACACGCCCAGAGCAAAATCACCGAGTTTGACAATTCGATCACCACGAATCCAAACATAGGCACACCCACAACGGCAACCACAGCCCGCACCACGAAATCATCCGAAACAGGCTAGCAACAGTATTCTCGTAAAAAGAACAAAATGGAAGGAAATCTGGAGACCTCGGCAAGGACGGAGAGGACGATCAGGTTGCGGACGGCACGGCGGGAGAACTGAGTCCGGCGGCGCATCCGCGCGTGCACGGTGGCCTCCTCCTTGGACAGGTACTGCAGGCGCTTCTCGTAGTCCTCGCGGCCGCCGAACAGCCCGCGCCATATCCTCCCTAGCAACCCGCCCCCCTTCCTCTTCTCCTCTTTCCCCTTCCCCTCCGCCGGCTCAGGAGCCGCCACCTCGCCTGCCCCCGCCTCCGCCGCCGGGGAGGCCATTGCCGGGCCGCGCGAATCTGCGCGTCGCGGGATCCGATAGGAGAAGAAGGTGGTGGGGCGCCACACGACGGTGGACTCCGCGCTGCCTGCCTCTGGACGTGACGCGACGCGTGTGGTTTGGCTCTCAAGACGAGAGAGCTCTCGGCGCTGTAACTTTTGGGGTCCAAGTGGAGGTGGGGAGGAGAGAAATGAGTAGGGCACGGGGACGCGTGCAACCTCCCAACCCGGTGGAGCGAACGGGCTCGGATCGTCTCGGACCGGCTCTTCGACTTGGAAGCTGGAAATCAACGGTTTGGATCGACTCCAAGCAGATCAGATTGGTCCAGATTTCCCACGCTACTCCTCTCACTGTATTTGTGTATAGTGTTAAGGGCAGTCCCAATGGGTGATTTCTATGGCATTAAATAAGGTACCAAGTAGGTAAAATGCTGATGTGTCATTAGAGTTACGGAGGAGAGATAAGGAAATGTTTTCTTATACAAGAAACCATGTCTACATGAGAACCAAGATAGAAAGAGCTGTGATAGGTAG
The DNA here is from genome assembly GCA_017311315.1 of Dendrocalamus latiflorus. Taxonomy (NCBI): domain Eukaryota; kingdom Viridiplantae; phylum Streptophyta; class Magnoliopsida; order Poales; family Poaceae; genus Dendrocalamus; species Dendrocalamus latiflorus. The sequence goes on from CM029639.1 coordinate 14,214,235, forward strand.
ATGATAGAAGAGAGAAGATAGATGATTGGATGAAAGTTTTATTTGTAGAAACTATCCATTGTGAGTATAGTTTCCATGGGTAATGTCTACATTAATTGGCAAGTATAGAAACTACCTCATAGTTTCTGCATTGGGAGTGCCCTAAGGTCCCGCTCGGTTGGGTTGAAATATAGTGGTTTATAGCTGAAATTGCACTGTAGTTATCTGAAATTATATTGTAACTGAATGTGGGTTATTTGGAGTAATTAAATTTAAAAAAATTAAAAATAGAAAAAATGTTAGCTCATCACGGACAACGTAAACGAATACAGGAAAAAAAAAGAACCCACAAAAAATCTCAAAAAAACTAAAAGTTCAGAAAAGACGAAATTTATGAATAGTAAAAAATAAGCCAAAAACCAGAAGCTCAAGCCGAAATGAACGGGACGTTAGAATATCCATTTTAATATCTTTGTTTATTGACAAAATTTAGAGAGTAGTTATTATAAATTTTTTACTTATTATCACTACTTAAATGCTTTTGTAAGATGCTTAGTAGTTGTGTTATATCCTTCAATTCAGGTATATATGGTTATTTTCCAATAATTATTTTTTTATATTAATGTTTTTTCTATCCGTACATATGATGCGATATGGATAAATATAGCGAAACAACAGAAGTAATTTGCAACTTATGTATATACTATGGTCTTTGTCTACCGAATTTCACAGTTTCAGATAATCACAAAGCAATCGAAAGCAACATTCTACCGCTGCTTTGGTAACGCTCGAAGACTTGGCAAAGAGCTAGAGCGCTGCTAGTTGCGCAGCATGTGCACGCCTCACCTGCCTTTGGATTGGACGCATGAGCAAGTCAACACGCGTATGCATAAACTTGCCCTAAAGGAGAGCAGGAGGCAGATCAGTAGATCACCCGAAAGTCACCTGCTCCGATCTACAGGCACAAGACTGGAATTGGAGGCAACCCATGCGTCATCCATTATGCCTCCATATTTTCGAAATTTGGACACTGTTGACCCATAGCCCACCGAAATTCCATTTTTGGCCCCCCAAAACAAAAAATTCCAAAAATGGACCCCATTTGAGCGCGCGTTCACGGGAGGCTGCCACGTGGACACTGTTCATCCGGTCGTGCGGTCAGCGACCGCACGACCGGCCTGGCGCCGCGGCCGAGCGCGCGATCACGCGCCGAGCGCGCGACCGCCTCGCGCCAGCGCGCGACCGCCCCGCCCAGCGCGCGTCCACCCCGCGCAGCGCGCGTCTGCCTCGCCCCACCGCGCGACCGGCCCGGCCAGCGCGCGACCGCCCCGCCCAGCGCGTGTCTTGACGCCGACCGCGCGAATCTTTGCCATTCGCGTCCCGTCCTTTCGGCAAAAATGAAAAAACACTGGGAATTTTTCTTGTACCCGGCCGCACACGCGTCAGGAGCCCAAAAACGGCCCCCCTCAGGAGCACACGCGCATGCAGACTTAAAAGAGCAAGGAGAGGGAAGAAATACTTGGCCAGCCAGAAAGCTCAAGCACAGCTGAAACGAAGCCAGAGCGAGAGAGTGAGGAAGCGAAGGAAAGTGACGAGTGAAAACCCGTAGATTTGAGTTGTGTTTGTTCGAAATCTGCGGTTTTTGCAAATACAAAAGTTGTAGATCGTCCCGTGTGCTTCAAGAAGAGGTAAGTCTTGTGCCCCCGAAACTAAAATTTTATGTATGTGATTAGTCCATAATTAGTCGATTAGCACAAACCATCGTTTGGTAATGTTATTTTATGTGAATGTGTGATACGCGATGTCAATATTTGGTACGTTATGTATTTGTAGATAATCTTTATGTGAACATATGTATTATAAGTCAATGTATCATACAGTGTGTATGTGTAGGTAAAAATCCACATATGATGCATGCTTTATTGTAGTGTAGATAATGTTGTATTTTATGTTGAAGTTACGTATTGTAATGTAGTTAGTTTTTGCTGAAGAAAAGAGAGGAGCGAAAGCCGGAAGAGTTGAATTGTTTTCGTTTGGAATCAGTGAACTTGGCAAGTAGAAAAGTTGTAGATCGTCTCGTGAGCATCAACAAGAGGTAAGTTTTGTGCCCATGCAACTATAATTTTATGTATGTCATTAGGCCTGAATTAACGAAACCATCTTGTGTTACTGTTATTTTATGTCAATATTTTATACGCTATGTATGTATAGCAAATCTTGCATATGTTTAGCATGATGTATTGTAGTGTATATAGGGTTTCATTTTTTGTGAACATACGTTCTGTAAAGTAGTTTCAGTTAGGTGGAAAATATGAAGTTGTAGTGTGTAGACGTTGAGAAAACACATATTTATGTTAGAGCAATTGTAGGTGATAACAATAGTACTAGGATTAAAATAAATTAGAAATAAATTTGGTAGATTAGAAATAATGGAGGGTGAAAGGTACAGAAGTGGTAACTGAGCAAAGTAACAGGTATGGTGTGGGGAGGAGCAGGTGAGGACTGTGCAGTAAGTTTGCAAGTGGGGAAGATCTTGGTCTGCGTGCTAGTGCACTTGTTGGCTGTACTGTATCGTATAGAATCGAGGTGGTGGAAGGAGAAAGAAATCAGAAATGGCATGGCACCCGACACCACCTCTACTCTACTCTAGGCCAGCATCTTTTCGCTTTGAACTTATCCCAAAATAAAAATAAACGGATACCTTTTGAAGTGAATTTTTCGAATGGTTTACAGACTTCAAATCTATATATGCTGTTTATGTCGTTTGCTGCGTCTCGAAAAATGTTGACCGTAGTTATTTGTAGTGTTTATGTCGTTTTCTATCTATATAGCACTAGAAATTTACATAGACATTTACTTTTTCAGAAATATTTGCTGCGTCCAAATGTCGTTTGCTACATAGACTGTTTATGTCCATAGTTAGAAAAGATTGTAGTTTAAATAATGTGTATGTGTTGAAAAAGTAAATATTTATGTTGGAGCATTTGTAGGTGGTAAATTTGTAGTAGTTAGATTAGAGACAATTTGTATAATTAGTATGCTTAGTGAATGACTGTAGTATGAAGGTCATTTGATGGAAAAAAATGATAAGTATATTTAATTTGATGTATGGTACAATTAGAAAGTGAAATAGTTACAAAAAAATCGTAGATTTAGAAATACAAAACATATAATAATCGAAACTGTTAATTACATGATACGATTGTTACATGCCGTGTACTAAAATGGTTGATTATGCACTTATGTTAGGTACGCAATGGCTGGCATTGAACAATTGATGGTGTTTTATGGGAGTGGTCTCGTACGTGATGGGCCGTATGGGGCGGACCTGTCAAATTGCGAGCGGACCGTGATCCGGGCACCCGGTCTGAGCGCCATGAGCTTGTCTGAGCTACGGAGGTGTGTCCGTTCAGCGTTCGATCGACAGACCGCAAGGAAGAAGTTACGGATCGAGGCAGTCTATGCCTCAATGGTGGACGACGGAAGGGGGAGCATATGGCAACTTCTGAAGGTGACCAATGACGCCTCATGGGCGAACTACATGGAGGTCGTGCGCAAGCCTGATGCTGCGATATATGGGAGGCCAATGGTGTATGTCGAGTTCGTGGAGAGGGCAGAATCATCAGGCATGGTTGGTTCAGACGCCGCTGGTGGAGATGAAGTGGCCGGCGGTCATGAAGACCCTTCTGCGGGAGAACATGTGGGCGAGGAAGTGGGTGATGAAGACGACAGGAGGCGTGCGCAGAATTTCCAGCCCAACGAAGGTGTGCACGACAGGTGGTGGGCCGCCCGTATTGACTGTCATGAGTATCTTGGGGACCGGGTGGAAGAAGAGGACAGCGAGGAGGATGAGGAGGTTGACACAGGCAGCTCTGGAGAGGACGAGGATGGCGAAGGTGCAACTGGAGGGGTGGTAGGTCGTGTTGTGACCACGGACGGTGCGTACGTGTCGTCCAGACTGGACGACATCGCAGCGGCAGCCCTAGTTCTGCCACAGGCGGAGGAGGGAGAATGGGGGTTCAGCGAGGGCGCACTCTTTCTGGGGCAGTGCTTCCGTAATAAGAGTGCTGTCCAGCAGGCTATTGCTAGACATGCCGTCAACATAAGCCGGACGTATCGGGTCCACAAGTCAAAGCCGGACACGTACGTTGTGAAGTGTGTGGACGGGTCATGTGGTGGCAAAGTCCGTGCACAACGGTACAAGGGCGTCGGCACGGAGTTCCGGATAACGGTGCTGCAAGATCACAGTTGCGAGCTTACGGGGCCAGTACATAGACACCGCAACATGACATCACGTTATGTTGCGGAGGTGGTCACGCACCTCGTCCAGGCGGATGTGTCAATTACCCCGAAGGTTCTGATGGCAGCAGTAGCGAACGAGGCGGGCTACGAAGTGAGCTACAAGAAGGTGTGGCGGGCGAAGCGAAAGGTGCTGCACGGTATGTATGGGACGTACGAGGAGGCGTACGACCTGGTCCCAAGAATGCTGGATCAAATTGCACAATCAAACCCAGGCACTTACATAAACAGGCAGGAGAGGGTCCATCCTACGGAGGGCCCGAACTGTTTCATTCTTGACAGAGTGTTCTGGGCCTTCCATCAAGCGATACAAGGGTTCAGGTGGTGCCGTCCAGTGCTAACCGTAGATGGGACGTTCCTATCCGGCAAGTACAAGGGCACTATCCTTACCGCAGTTGCAGCCGATGCAAATGACCAGTTACTCCCAGTGGCATTTGCAATTGTGGAGAGCGAGAATACAGATAGCTGGCTTTGATTTCTTTGCAATTTGAAGAATGCCGTAGTGCAAGACAGGCCTGAAGTGTGCCTTATCTCCGACCGCAATGCAGGCTTGCTATCTGCGTTGCGAACGTTGCAGGATGGGACGCAGGCCCCCGTCCCGTGGACTGATGTGAAGAACCGCTGGTGCACGAGGCATATTGCAGCGAACTTCCACAGAAGGTTCCGTAGCAAGGACCTCATGAAGATGTTCAAGAAGCTATGCATGCAGAACTAGCAGCGGAAGTTCGACGCCTTGCGGAGGCAGCTCGATCAGGAGGCTACGAAGCATGTGCATGCAGAAGTAGGGGCCGTGGAGGGGGGCTCCACAAGAGTCGGGGTATTCTCACAATGGGTTCAGTCCAATGCACCTGACTTGGAAATGTGGTCTTTGTTGCACGACACCGGTGGGGCGAGGTATGGGATTATGACAACCAACATGTCCGAGGTTTACAATGGTGTATTGAAGGGCGTCAGATCCCTGCCGATCACGGCAATTGTGGCCGAGACCTGGAACCGTACCGTCGGGTACTTTGTGAATAGAGCCAGGATGGCGCAGAAGCACGTTGAGGAAAACAAGCAATACTCTGAGGTCATGCAGGCCTTCATGGACAGGAAGATGGAGAAGGCTCGAACCCACATTGCTCAACCCATTGATGGCTTAAGGAGGAAGTTTGAGGTCCGCCTAAGGCAGAAGTATGTCATGGGTCAAATTAGAGGGGAGCGCAAGCAGGTATGCACGATTGGTGATGAAGCATCTTGCAGCTGCAACAAGCCCCAGCTTCTGCACAAGCCATGCTCCCATGTGTACGCGGCATGCGCTGTATGGAACCAGGCGTCGACACAGTACATCTCCAAGTACTACGACATGCAGCACTTGTATGCAACCTGGAGTGCAGAGTTCCATTCCTACGGGGTAGACATGCACTACAGGGAATTATGGCCTGGGGAGATAAAGTGGGTGCCCAACGTTGCACTGAAGCATGTCGGGCGTGGAAGACGACAAAGCCGTCGCATCCGCAACGACATGGATGAGAGCCAGCGAGGGGATCGTGTTCGGCGCCCGAAGTGTAGGCTATGCAAGACCTTTGGCCACTCCCTCAGTCAGTGCCCAAACAGGCCGTCATCAAGCAACGCTCCGTAGTACCAACCACAATCCATATGTAATGTATTATTCAGGAGGTGTACGCTTAATTGTTGGCTCGATGGTGTAGCTATGTATTGCACATTACCATGTTATGTATATTTTCGCACATTCCATATGTTTCCTTGTCGTGTGGGTCATATTGGTGTGCACATTTTACGTATGTTTTTGTACATTCCGTACGTTTCCCTGTCATAACATTTGTTGTGAGTTATGTTGTTATTTGTTGCACATTTTGTTGTAATGTACACTAACTTGTTATCCTTCTTTGGCAGGACATGGCGTTCGAGCTGCTAGAGCCCCGTTGGGACGAGCACCACCGATGCCATGTGTGGTTGTCGGCACCCGCACAGGGGCCTCCTTGCTTCGTCCTTCGGGGCCCCCGAGAGAACTGGCGTCTCGACCCTCGGTACATCCCACTACTGCGGGACACCGGTCTGCTGCCCATTGCCCGCATGTTGGATCTACCGCATGGGTTCCAGTACGATGCGCCACTGTTGTCAGCTCTCGTTGATCGATGGAGGCCGGAGACTCACACCTTCCACTTCCGTTGGGGGGAGATGACGGTTACGCTGCAGGACGTCACGATGATTACAGGTCTACCCCTCCGTGGTGCTGCTTTGGTGCCACCCCCGAAGGCAGCAGATTGGAAGGTCCGTCTGGGTCACCGGTTCGGTCATGCGATCTGAGACAACGCAGCTGGGGTGCCACATGGATGGCTTCGTCGCTTCATGACCTGTCCTGCAGACGCAGATGAGGTCGCGGTGCGGACGCACTTCGTTGCATACCTGCTATATCTGTTCGGGTACGTCTTGTTCCCTAGCACGACTGGAGACTCCGTGCAGCCTAGCTACATACCGCTAGCGGAGTCCTTGGCGGATGGCTGGCCTGGTCAGCAGCCACAGTATAGCTGGGGATCAGCAGTCCTTAGCTCCACATACCGAGGCTTGTGTGACGCCTCGCAGCGTACCGCGGCCAGCGAGCCGATCCTAGCCGCCTGCTACCTTCTCCTTCAGTTGTGGTCATGGGAACACTTCCCTGTTGGCAGGCCTGACTTTGGTCGTCGTGTGCACCCTTATGACCTCATCCCGCAGTTGTATGGTGCTGACGACCCCATAGATGGGCCCACAATGGGTACACGTTGGACGCATGGTCAGTTGAGGTGGGCCAGGGAGAGACCGAGACGTGCGTACTCGGATTTCCACCAGAGGTTCGAGCTTCTGGCGTTTGGCGACGTAGACTGGTGGCCATGGTCTCCACAGTTAATTGCAAACACGGCCCCCCACGGGTTGTCATACCAGTGCGAGCGAGATCAGAGGTACTGGATGACGACCTGCCACTTGGTGTTCGCGCACTGCGTCGAGCCGTACAGCCCACACCGAGTCATGAGACAGTTCGGGCTGTACCAGCATGTCCCTCCCATGCCAGGACGCCCTCTTGCGGAGGTCGACATCGCCGCACGAACCAGAGGGGCCGTCCGAGAGTCGGCAAAGCTACGGTCGCTCGGCCTCCACGCGCTTCGGCCCGGCGGTTCGACAATTCGCAACTATTTGTTCATGCACTCATTTACCATTTATGTCTAACCACATGTTCGTCTTGCAGCAATTGCGACGGGATAGCACGTCGCAACGGGCATCGTCATCACGGAGGGCGACGGACGAGCGACCGCGCTCTCCAGGACGACGGGGGCCCACTCCAGACAGCGGCGCTGACTCGCCGGACCAACCAGAGGGGCAGATGCCCTCGTATCTCCCGGGACAGGTGCAGACCAACCTATATGACCGGGACAGGTGGGTTGTGCCGACCTATCAAGGCATGACATCGCACGAGTACATGGGGGACTTCCCGTCGACATCCTCATTTCACCAGCCACATACCCCGGTATGCACTAAACGTGTGTATTTCATTATGAACAATTTTCGTACTTTCCATTGTCTAATTCAGTTGTACCATCTAAGCAGGACGTAGGCACCTCCTCCGATTGGGTGAGCTCTATGCTTTATGACCAGTCGTCGCAACTGTCTACAGAGTTGTACCCACCGCCGCCTCGGCCACACCCCTCGCACTACGATCTTCGCGATGCACCCCGCTCCCCTAGTAGGTTCACCTTCTCAGAGGATCATATGCGCCGTACGAGGCGGCGACGACAAGATGATGAATGAATTTTTTAAATTGTGCTTTTGTAATATTTGTGATGTTTTTCAAGTGCTTCATGGTTTGATGTTCAAAGATGGTTTCCAGTATAAAAGGGTTGCTCTAAGTTCTTTGATTTAGTACGGCATACAACCAACTGAGAGATGACAACACGGGGTAGCGGGAGAAGACATAGCTTGACGACAAATTTTTTTGCCTTTTGATAACAACTCCACGTACATAACAACCAATTCATCACATGCTTAACAACGTTGCACAAAATATGAAGGTCACAGAATTTATGGAAAGTTCTACACCCAAAACATCAACACAACAGTCCTACTGGCACAGCATCAACACATTCGGTACCGTCGTGGCCTACATGCCAAACGAGCCTCGTGGCACCCACATGGAGAACTGCTGAGGGGGCCGCCTCGGACGGGGCTGGCCATCGTGGTAGTGGCACGCACATATGCAGCTCGGGTTCGCGCAGCAACATGTGGGATCATAAGAGCTTCCTATGTTGACAACCTCCTCGTTTCCCCTCTCGCGTTGCATCTGTTGGCGGAGCTCATTGTTCTCCTCATTGAGAGTCTCCATTCGGTACTCCAAGTCCATTATTCGGTCCCATAAAGTACCCACATAACGGTCAATATACCGTTCATGAGGAGGGTCGATCCAGCGGGAGAAGTCGCATTTCGCCATCTGCGAAAAATGACAGTAAACATGGAGGGTCCATAAGCAATAAAAAAAGTACTATTAGTAATTTGTACCCCGGAGCGTGGGCATCGGAAGAAACGGCGCCCGCCATCGTTCGACCCTTCCAGGACCTGCACGACCACGTACTCATTGTGTCTGCATTTCGGCCACGCTGGTTGCGCACGCCGGCTTGGTAGCAAGCGGTACTGTGGTCCGAACATCTCCCTCCTTTCCAAGGGAAGGTCTTCCTTCGGTGACCCATATCCGACTGGCCCCTCATCTTCCGCCATGGTATGTTCTTTGTTCGATTTACAGGGTTTTCTGGCTACAACTTCATGGGACCTCTACCGTGCTATTTATATCGAATGGCGGGACAAAAGATGGCTGCTTTGCCCAGAGACAAGACAAAAGCGCTCAGCTTTACTCGGTGAGATGACAACACATGCCAGCTTTACGCAGTGATATGACAAATCGGGGCAGCTTTGCTCAGTGAGATGACAACACATGCCAGCTAAACTGCCTACATAAAGACTACGATCTGAAAAGCCTTCATACGAACATTTGTTGCTACTCTGAAAAGCCTACATAGGAACATTTATTGCTACTCTGAAAAGCCTATCGCTACAGAAACCAACAAAATGGGGGCGTAGGCTGTGGCCTTTACAGTGAGTGTTCACGTCATAGGCATGTATCCTTTCCAGTGAGTTTTCATGTCACATTTCCTTGTTGTTTCATAAATACAGGATACAGGCTCTGAAAAGCCTACATAGGGACATTTCCATGGACTATGCCCACTGCACCAGATAACCTGCCTACATAAAGGCCTCCTATGTCTTCCATACCACATCTCCTCCTCAAGCCTTCACAATACTACTACACAACAATGTCTTCCTGGAGGTCCGACCCATTTGGAGTGCCGGAGTGGCATGAGCGCCCCAAGTGCCGCTGCGGCTTTAGGACGATGTTGGGAGTCTGGACGGATCAAGAAGAGCGAGCCAAATACGGCCGTAGGTTCTTCAAGTGTCCAAATCTGGATGACGATTTCATGGTAACGACGACAACTAAATCATTTGTTTCTCGTTGTCGTTTTTCAACTTGATCCATGACATCTACCATGCCACACATAGGCTTGCAGGTTCATCGAATGGGTGGATCGGGTGTCGCCGACATGGCCACATAACCAGGCAGTGGAGGTGGAAAACAAAGGACAATACTTTGTCAAGATGACTCAGGCTCGCGAGGTGGAACGACAGCTGCGGCGTGAGCAAGAGCGCCGCGTGAGGGTGGACCAAATCCGTCTGAAGGGCAAGGAGGATGAGCTGCAAAGGAGGCGGGAGCAGCTAAGTCTGCGTGAAGCAGCCATCAAGCGTCAAGAGGAAGAGCTTCAAGCTCGGGAGGCAGCTCTCAAGTCCAAGAATGACAGGAAAAAGGATGCAACGGAGCCATCTTCAAGGCGCGATAAAAAGGGGAAACAACCACGCTACACCCAGTAGACAAAATGTTACGAGCAGTTGGGTGGGTTAGTCGCATATCATGCTATATGTTATGCATGTAATAAAATTGTACGCAGCATGTTATGAAGTTTATTTCTATTCACATAAGGTTATTATCTCGTGTGTTCGCATTGAATGATTCAGATAGCAAGTCATTTAACAATATTAACATACTCTTGGTAGCAACACGAACAACTCATACATTTCACGTACATGACATGTAGCAAGTAGTACAACCACCAACACACCAACGAACACAAGAACTAAAATACAACACAACCGTACATAAAACATTATCAAAAGAGCTTGACGACAAGATAGCATAAAACATTGCGAACATACACGAGGATAACCTCCAGCACTACAACTTGAGGATAACAATAAACACAAGAAACAAAATAGCACACAACATTAAATTTATCTTCCACTCTAGTCTGTCGAAACGATGCTGCATCCCGACGGGGTCGCAACCCCCCACGACAACTCTCTCACGGCGAACACTGTCATTCCTATTTCCCATTTCATCCTCCCACACCCAGAATCGGCATCCACCATGAGCTTCCTGCGATTCCATGACAAGAAGATTTTTAAACATACCACCACGATTTGAATGAACCCGAAACAATATGACTCACCGAGTGATTGGGGCACTTGTAGTAGTGTCGCCCGGGATTCTTGGCCGTCTGTGATGTCCTACGTCTAACCACCAAGTTGCAATTTGGGCACATCACCGTGGGTGCCCATGAAGACGTGCTGAGCTGACTCATTGCCTAGTCTTGGGGAGTGAGCACGAAATAAAACTACACAGATTGTGAACAACTTACTCAGGAGGTGACTGATAACATGGCCAGGGAGTATGTGAGGGATGGCTCCGTTTTATAGGCTGTGTGGGGGGTAGCCTCACGCACAAAGACCACAGACAACACAAATCTTGACCCCACACCATGCTCAGTGAGGAGACAAAACATGCCAGCTTTGCTCAGTGACATGACAAAAGAGGTCAGCTTTTGCTCAGTGACATGACAAAAGAGGTCAGCTTTTGCTCAGTGACATGACAAAAGAGGTCAGCTTTTGCTCAGTGACTAGACAAAACAAGTCAGCTTTTGCTCAGTGACTAGACAAAACGGGCTGCTGTTGAGCTACCGCCTACCGAGCTGCTTGATGACTCTGCCTAGGCCATTACGACATATACATATTAGGCTAATACTTTAACTTGGCAGAATGACGTGTGGTACAATTTTCTACGTACACGTAAGAGAGTGAATGCACAAATTCCTGCAGGTCTTTAGGGGAGGAGCCTATCTCATCAAATGCATACAGGGACAGATGTACCTAATATTGACAATGAAATAAATTTTAATATTGGATCAAATAACACCTCTTACCGAATGAGGCCATCATCTTCGGTTCCCCGTGGCTTGAATAAGGAGAACATCATTTCTAGCTTGGGTGACTGGGTGTGCACTGATGCTCTGTATTTAGAGATAAGAGGCCATTGGCGAGAGCTAAACACCTAAACAATGCCAAAAGGCATGAGTATAGCCAATTCGTGATTACTAAAAAGAGCAGTTGTCCTCAGTGGGATGCCAAAAGATGCCAGCTTTGGGCAGTGACATTACTAAACAGAGCAGTTGTCCTCAGTCAAATGACAAAAAGAGTCCAGCTTTGCTCAGTGAGATGACAAAACATGGCAGCTGTGCTCAGAGACATGACAAAACGGGCCAGCTTTGCTCAGTGAGATGACAACACATGCCAGCTTTGCGCAGTGACATGATAAAACGGGGCAGCTTTCCTCAGAGACATGACAAAACGAGGCAGCTTTGCTCAGTGAGATGACAACAGATGCCAGCTTTGCGCAGTGACATGATAAAACGAGGCAGCTTTGCTCAGTGATATGACAAAACAGGTCAGCTTTGCTCAGTGGGATGACAAAAGATGCCAGCTTTGGGCAGGGACAGTACTAAAGAGGGCAGCTGTGCTCAGTGACATGACAACAAGAGGTCAGCTTTGCTCAGTGGGATGACAAAAGATGCCAGCTTTGGGCAGTGCCATAACTCCCATCTTTACTCACTGCTACGACCACGCGGACCAACTTTACACGTACGAGTAGAGACAAAACGGCCCCTATAAATTGGTATGCATTCCATTTCCCAGCGAACATTGCACATCCAAACCCCATACTCCATCGCGCTTCCCTCACCCAACCGGGATGGACAAAGGCAAGAAGAAGCAATGGGACAAGATGGTGAAGGATTGGGAGGAGACCCGTGACATAGCACGGTCAGCTGCAGCCCGCGATGCCGTCCGCGATGAGAAAATAAGGGCGATACAGGCCCGGGTAGAACAAGCCCATCGTGCTACGATGAAAGGTCCCCCCCCAGAGCGCCCGCGTAGCAACAACCCCATCCCGGACGTCCCCACCGAGCGTTCGCCACAACTACCACCTGAGGGGGAGACACCTCCCCTTTGTTGGTGCGGGGACGTGTGCAAGTTCTTCAAGTCTAAGCACCGCATCAGTCTAGGTATGCGGTACTGGGGTTGCGCAAACTACTCCAGTGACTACCCCAACCGCCGTTTTGACACCGCAACCTATCGGCAGCCGGTAACGACCACATGCACCATTTTCCCCTACCTTTTCTCCTTCACAACACGCACTAACAATATCTCTCTTTTATTTACAGTCTCCGGAGCCCCTATGTGCCTACCGCAAATGGATCGATCTTGAGATCCACCCTGAGGACCAATGGACCCTCGACTTCGAGGAGTGGAATGTCACAAAGGAGAAGGAGTTGCTGGAGGAGGAGCGCCGCAAGCACGAGCACACCCTGCGTATACAGCGCGAGACGCAAGCTCATCTTGAAGCGTGCACGCGTAGGGATCGGGAGGCTCGCGAGATGGAGCGCGAGAGAAAGAGGGAAATTGCGGCTAAGGCAAAAGAGGCCGCGGAGGAGTTCAACGCCGAGCGGGCAAGGAAGGGAAAGTGGCCCCGGTCCACACAGTAGGTCGTACGAGCAGTTGGGTGGGTTAGTCGCATATCATGCTATATGTTATGCATGTAATAAAAATCTACGCGGCATATTATTCCCAACTGTATTATGAAATTTAATATCTAGTATTTTCGCATTCCATGATTCACGTAGCACCTCATTTAACAATATTAAATGTACCGAAATTTATGTATCGCATTCCATGTTACTCACCTTCAAAATATCACTTACCACTTTATGTATCGACCGTTCTACGGTCAATCTTTCCTACAAAAAATTTACCAAAATTTTTTATGCATCTACAACTTACAATGAACATAATCTTTTATTACAACTTTATCTGATTTTTATCCAGTTTATAACTACAAAATTGCCAAAACTGAAAACAATCACGGAGATTGCAAACCCTAAAAACACAGCAAACCTTAAAAGTCACTTACCACTATTTGTATCGATCATTCTACGGTCAATTGTTCCTAAAAAAAATTTACCAAAATTTTATTGGCATCTACAAGTTATAATGAATATAAACTTTTATTACTACTTGGTCAGATTCTTTCCGAATTTACATTTACAAAATTGACAAAACATACAAATAACATGGTCATTGCAAACCTAAAAACCATACGAAACCCTAAATATCACTTACCACTTTACGAAACGATCGTTCTATGATTAATCGTTTTTAAAAAATATTTATCCAAATTTTTTTTACATCTGCAACTAACAATGAACAAAAATTATTATTGCAATTTTATCTATTTTTTTCTCAGTTTATAACTACAAAATTGCGAAATCATACAAATATTCACGAGTATTGCAGTCGGGGACATGCGGTCGGGGGAGCAAACGCGCGCTCGTGCGACCGCGGGACCGGGGACGCGCGCTGGCGGGGCGGGACGCGCGCTGGCTGGGCGGGACGCGCGCTGGCGGGCGCTGCACGCGCGGTCGGCGCGGGGGACGCGCGGTCACGCGAGGCGGTCGCGCGCTCGGCCGCGGCGCCAGGCCGGTCGTGCGGTCGCTGACCGCACGACCGGATGAACAGTGTCCACGTGGCAGCCTCCCGTGAACGCGCGCTCAAATGGGGTCCATTTTTAGAATTTTTTGCTTTGGGGGGCCAAAAATGGAATTTCGGTGGGCTATGGGTCCAACAGTGTCCAAATTTCCATATTTTCTTCCATTGATGTTGCCGCCACATTAAAAAAAAAGTAACAAGGTGAGAAGCAAGTACTTTTTGTTAGAGAGCACTTAAATTTTAACCATTAGATCTAAATCTAAACAACATCATCTCTTGACGAGCATGGAAAGTGTCCCCGACGTCCGCCCCCTACCAAATGCCATCAATCAAACCGCATGTACAGATGTACTCAACTTTTTTTTAGAGGTAACAACATGTACTCTACTAGCTGCCTAGCAGTAACCTTGGCAATGGGCAAGAGAAGTTTCAGGAGTCAGGACGAAAGCTGAATAGCTGGACTGAACTGCGTGGCATGTCTTGACGAGCAGTTTTTTCTTTCTTTTTCTTGTTGGAAAGAGAGTCTTGACGAGCAGATGAGGGCTCGAGCTTAACTTGTAGTTTCAGTCCAACACTGCACGAGCCCAACATGCGATCCCGGCAGGCTAGCTGCTGCACAAGCCCAACAGGCAACTCTCGCATTCCGCACGCATCAATGGCGCTGCGCAAGCTGTCCAAGCCCCCACTCTCGACGCGGAACAGGTTCACAAGCCGGTCCACATCGCAGCATCCAAATTGCAATCGACAAAATCGCTGCCGCAGTGCGAGTGCCATGCGTGGCGATCCGTAATCCCAAGTCAAATCTTGTTAACAACCAAGGCATGGGCAGTGGACAAAACGACACGGATAATATACTGTACGTTGCAGTAGCTCTCTGGATTTCTCGAATGTTATTAGCACAACTGACAGGCCAATGACGGCATCACGGCCACAGTAAATTTGACAGATGGTGAGACTTAGTGTTTGGCAAGTAACGCGCGCTGGAACCAGTCAACCAAAACATTTGCGTATCGGTTTCTTGGATTATCCTGCGTGTTAGATCATATGGGTGGGTTTAAGATTTTTAGTGATAAATAATTGATAATATAGATGATAAATGATAAATAATTGACAACGCTGGTTATAGTATTACTTGTAGTGTGTTACATGTGTGTGCACTGATATTAGTCAAGTTGGAGAGAACTTATGCTAGAAAAATATTTTTTGGTTTTTGTATGATGTTGGTCAACTTGGAGAGAACTGTTGAATTATGTGGGCCAAGCCCATAAGAATAATTCCTAAATCTCAAAGGCCCACTCGTGCAAAGGAGGCTTACATGTGAACTTTAGTACCATATTGCTAGTTCTAGGAGAGGAAGACCACCTTAAAAGGGATGGTGCACTCCTAGCCACTTGAGGCATGTGTGGGAGAGAATTAGAGGATCACATGTGCGCGCTCGCTCGCCTCGCCGGGCGGGGGGCGCGGACGCACGGCACCTGCGTGAATGGTCCGCCAAAATCGGCTCCAGGTGCTTGCGCAGACGCTGTTTCTTTTTGCAGTTTTATTTTTGCTGTTTTGAGTGGCGGTGAATCCGGATCGGTTACGCGTGACTAATCCGTTTCGGTTACGAGTTATGGAGAACGTGCAGGCGTCTTGATCACGCGTCCTGCTTTTTCTATAAATACTGAGTCGCCGCCTCCATACAGTATATGCGAATCAATCTAGGGTTTTGCCTCCTCCATCGTGCTGCGTCGTCCCACGTAGTCTACTCCGTCCCGTCCGCTGGCGTGCACTGTCGTTCGGGAGAGCAGGTCTCCGGAACCGTCGCCTTCGAAGTCCAGCACCGGGAGAGGGCGAATAAGGTTTTTGGGAAGCGCTCTGCGCGACTGCTTGCTGTAGCTCTGGCTCGTCTTCCTCGTCATTCGGTTTCGGCGAATCGTCATCGACCTCGTGTCATCCAAACCGTGCCTGCAGCGTCAACATCGCCAAACCGGTCAGAACAGAATCATCGGTACGTAACAGTCATGTTCTCCGTATTAGATCTGTTCATGTATAGTTTCCTGATTTACATGTCTAGATCTTTTATGCCTGTGATGGTTCTGTTATTTTGCGTGCATGATGTCATGATTTATTTATGGAATAAATTGAACCTACATGTGCTTATATTTCCAACAAGAACTTGTGTTAGGAAAACGTTTTTCATCTTTGCATATGCAGGTTGGACGTGAAGACGATCATAATCGGTGATTTATCGTACACCGACGGTCCCTCATGATCACAGTCCATCAAACGTTCACACATTAGTGTCAATTGGATCAGAGATGTTAGAACTGAGTTTTGATATCACTTATTGGATTGTAAAGGTCTTCTTACTCCAAAAAATAGCCAATAAAATAAGAGACTCTTCTATTTTTAAGTTTGATCCTTTATCCCTTTATAATCAATGAACTGCGTGTCAACAATGGAGAACCCCTTCGCGGCGTCCCAAACGGAGCGTGCGTACGTGTTCTGGAACGGCCGCTGTCACGCTCCGATATGTAGCTAGTCCTCTTCGTCATGGACGACGAGATGCTTGTCGAGCTGCCGATGCCACGGAGGCCAGAAGGGTGGACCGTGGACGTGCGCCTACGTGGGGGGTAGTCGGCCGGGCACCTCCAGATCCAGATGATGGGTACAGGTACGCAGCAGGAGAGGATCGCCGGTTTCTTGGACGTGCTCGAGTCGAGACATCACACGAGGAGACCGCGCGCTCCGAGACTCCCGAGTGGACGATGCTCGCTGCGCCGCGTCGACCTCGGACTCAGGGGTGAAACTTGGAAGGAGCTGTACCCGGAGACTCACGGGACGGCGTGGGAGTTTCGTCAGCCGGCAGCCGGGCAGGATGGCGGCGTACCTGGCCATTTGGCAGACGCACTCGCACGTCGACGTTCGAGGGGTGGCTGCAGGGCAACAGCGCGCGCGCCGTGCTGGTTCTTCGGCATGCCGAGGACGATTATGCCGTGCGATCTGAAGGACCAGACGGCCGTTTCGGTGGTCTACGCGTGCGTCGTCCGGTACTTTACTACTTTATTTGGTACCGCTTGTGCATACTAGCAGTCCGAGACTTCCAGGTGGGTGGACGCTCTGTTGCTCCATGAGCATCATTTTTTAGATCACAACGCAGGATGGGTACTTACACACATCACACTCACACGGACACATATATGTATATTTTACTGAAATACATATTAGAACTTAAGCAAAGGTCGCCGAATAAATCTTGAATTTATCTGATTTCTCATGGAACACAGAGACATGCTTTTCTACTGAATGTGCATGTATGTACAAGTTAAGACACTTAGACCAATCTAAAATTAAATCCCGACGAACAACTCCTGTCGTGAAGCTTGCTAATCGAGCGAAGCTCTTTGCTCCGCGAGCATCAGGCTGAAAGTCTGGAACAAACTTGTTACTTCCAGTCCATTTTACAGTCCAGGGTTAGAATAGCGCTGTAGGGATGGGCCTTTCTTACGGACCATTTGTAGGCCCAATTGAGAGAGCGGCTTCCCAAAAAAACGTCGAGTGATCAAACAAGGCGAATCCTCTCCGGGACAAGGCAAAACGATTTCTCCTATCGACGTGTGTGTAATTACACCCGGAAGTAAAAAATATTATATTATAATATATATATATATATATATATATATATATATATACCACTATAAAACCACCAGTTGTAAATTTTTCTATAGGTACCCCAACAAATGTCCCCCGCAGTCAAGACCTCTCCTAGATGCACCAAACCAACTGTTCCCAGAACCAGCGAACCTTTGAAACGAAGGGACGATATCCACTGTAGCCTCTCCTTTCTCGTAAAATTTTTGCTTTTTAGCCCAAAATTTGAAAGTTTTTTACATATGGACCCCTGGAAAAAAGATTTGCAAAAATGGACCCTTACCACGACGCCAAATCATATAGCGCTCAGGGTACATGTCACGGCGCCATGTGCTTTAGCGCCGTGTATTGACACGTCGGAGCCACGGTGGCACAGCACGGCGCCATGGTCTGTGGCGCCGTTTCATGTACCCTAGGCGCTAACTGTGATGGCGCCGTGCTTCGTGACTTAAGCCCGAGCGCGGCCCCCGGCCCCCCAGCTCCCCCTCTCTCTGCTATGTTCAAACAGTAAACCGCCGCCGCCTCCCCTCTATTTCCCCTCCAAATCCTCTCAAATCCACCGATTTTTCTCACGGTTTTGCTTCCAAATCGAACAAGTAAGGTGAACTCTCTCCCCTCCCTTGATTTTTTTGCAATAGATATGGATTATTTGAGCTACATTTCGTGGGGGAATATTTGAAACCCTAGATGAAATTAGTTCAATTTGGATCGGTTTTAGGTTAGATTTGCAATAGAAATGCGTAATGTAAGAGTAGTATTGTGTATACAATCGTTTTTAGGATTTGATTTTTGTGAGATTGATGAATATTTAGAAATTTGAGTAAGATTGATGTCGGAGAATAGATGCATTTATCGTTTATTGGTGAGACTTATATCATTTTGTTGCCCTCATTATCAATAAGCTACCAGTGAAAACTATTCATAAAGGTATTTGCAAAATACGTAAAAAAAACTATAGATTCCCTTTCAATTTTTTGTTTGGTTCATATTGACATATATGTTATAATTAGTTATGAGTATATCCAAAATGATCAACTTTGTAAATGGGACACCGGGGATAGAGAAACGGGGATGGAGGGTAAATCATATACAAGCTGACATGTATTTAACCAAGGGTAAATCTCTAATACTTTCATTTTGATTCAAATTTCATAATTCAATTTGATTCTTATTTTATTTATAAATATGTTTTATAAATTTCTTATTTGAATATTTCTTAAACATTGAATTCTAAAATTTATCACAGGATGGCGAGATACCGGCTGCTAGACGAGTTCTACGAGAGGGAGCACCGCGGCAGGCTCACGGAGGACGGCCAGGTATGTGTGTGGTCGAATTGTACATGTGTTCAACTTGATGGTCACGCAGCTAACTTTTATAGCAATTTTCAGAACATACCCATACTTCGTCCTCGAACCCATGATGCGGTCCAGTTGATGAGATACGACAACCGCTATACCCCACTGCTGCGTCGTGCTGGGCTTCACACGGTCGCTAACCTAATACGGCGGGGCACGTCGGCACGTGCCAGTCCACGAGGAGCTCGTCACGCACTCCGACTTTTAGTCAGGGCGATGACGACGACGACGACAACGAGGCGGAGCAGGGTGACGACGTCGAGGAGGAGCAGGGTGACGACGTCGAGGAGGAGCACGAGGACGAGGAGGCATCTACCCACGACGAGATTGGGATGTCGCAGATGCCTGACGCACCGTCTACTCAGGCTTCGCAGCGGCCTCGTCGTTCGGCTCGTCCCCCGAGCACGTATACTCCAGGGAGTGATGCTCTAGCCAAGGGCAAGGGGAAGGCCAAGAGGCAGTGATGTTTTGAGACTTTTTCTATAGACATGTCATATTTTCAGACTTATGTGATATTTTGAGACTTTTGTATATTTATGTGGTATTTTGAGACTTATTGATAACGATGTTGTTATTTAGGTTTTCAGATGTTTCATGTGTGTATGTCTGTGTATGTGCATATGTTTTACAGAAAAGTTTGCTGTTTTGCTGTGTTTTTTGTCAGGTGTAGCTTACACGGCGCCATAACATGTGGCGCCGAGATGTGTATATACGGCGCCCAAATGTTTGGCGCCAAAAGAGGCGCCAAACAGTCGAGCGCCTTATATACACATCTCGGCGCCACATGGTATGGCGCCGTGTAAGCTACGTGCGGCGCTCGTATGTTTGGCGCCGAAATAGGTGGACGCAAGGCACGGCGACCACGCTTGAGTGGCTAAGGCAGTACACGGCGCCACTACATTCAGCGCCGTACGTGCATAGCACGGCGCCGTGTGACATGGCGCCGTTTTGTGCCACCGTGGCTCCGACGTGTCAATACATGGCGCTAAATCATATGGCGCCGTGACATGTACTCTGGGCGCTATATGATTTGGCGCCGTGGTAAGGGTCTATTTTTGCAAATCTTTTTTCCAGGGGTCCATATGTAAAAAACTTTCAAATTTTGGGCTAAAAAGCAAAAATTTTACTCCTTTCTCTTACTCACTCAAATCCAATGGCCCAGATTGTTTGGATCATACCTCGTCACGCACCCCGCGCGAGGCGCGACTCCCCCCGACGCCCTCACCCTGCGCGAGGCGCAACTCCCCCCGACGCCCCCATCTCCCACCCCCATCTCCTCCTCTCCTCTGCCGCACGCAGGAGCCCCAGGACACGGCGGCGTCCTCCCCACCCGCGCGCGAGTCCCCCGACGCCCCATCTCCCACCAGGGCGGCGGCGATCCTCCCCACCCCGCGCGCGACTCCCCCTCTCCCCCGGCTCCCCCTCTCCCCCGGCGGCGGCGCGGCGCCCACCCCGCGCGGCGGCGCAGCGGCGATCCTCCCCACCCCGCGCGCGACTACCCCGACGCCCCATCTCCCACCAGGGCGGCGGCGCGGCGCCAATCCTCCCCACCCCACGCGCGACTCCTCCTCTCCCCTGGCGGCGGCGCGGCGCCCACCCCGCGCGGCGGCGAGCGGCGATCCTCCCCACCCCGCGCGCGACTCCCCCTCTCCCCCGACGGCACCCCGCGCGCGACTCCCCCTCTCCCACCAGGGCGGCGGCGCGGCGGTGATCCTCCCCACCCCGCGACTCCCCCTCTCCCCGGCGGGCGTGCGACTCCCCCGGCGGCGCGGCGGCGATCCTCACCCCGCGCGCGACTCCCCCTCTCCCACCAGGGCGGCGGCGCAGCGGCGATCCTCCCCACTCCGCGACTCCCCCTCTCCCCCGGCGGCGCGGCGGCGATCCTCCCCACCCCGCTTTTTAGTGGATTTGCGTGAGACTGCACAGGCTGGGTAGATATGGGGATTATTTCGGTGATGAGTGGTGAATTTTTGGCATGCGCATACTGATTTGTTTCTGGCTCAGTACGGTTGTGCCCTGATTGATTAGTGAAAAGTGGTGGCACATCTTGTATAGAACAAATACATCTTTCGGGCTTACAATTGGGGCTTTTGATGGGCATGGAATTGTCATCCAATTTTATGTGTCAACGCGTATGTCTTAAGTTAGTCTTTCTGTTAGCTTTTTTGAACCTTTTTGCACATGGCTTCTATCAAATTAATGGGTGAATTAATCCCAATTTCTTGTATTTCAATTTTTAAAAAGATTGTATTTTTATTTTGAAGTTTATATATTGGATTATGTTAATAGTTTGGTTAGAATTCTGCTTCAATCATTTTGCAATTTTGCCTGTTATTTACCTCTTTTTTATGTATAGCTTTGAATGATTTGTTCTTACATAGATTATTCAAATTAACCAACAATATTCCTCCGTTAGGCTCTTTGAACTTGTGGAATCAAAAACTGAAAACACTGAAGAAGATGTCACAGATGAAATCAAAGGTGCTTCGCATCCTCTTGGCTTTCCAACAAAAGAGCCCTTTGCATTTCCTGGACTTCGCAGTGACATAGAAGCTATTGAGAAAGGCTTCTATGGGAGCCTTGGTAGCTTTCTGGATGAAGCTGAGCGGATGACCAATGATTTCTTCAAATCTTTTGGTTTTCCTTCCACCCATGACAGGGATTCGCGTCCATTTCCTAGACGACCTGCAGAGAGGCATATTGGGGAAGGTACCGCGAAGAAGGCCCATGAGAATGAGTACTCAGAATTTGGTAGCCAGATTACAGATGTGTAGTAAGAAGCTACAATTAGTTCACATGCCTTTCCGGAGCCGAAGTCTGCAAACTGTGTTTTGATGGATGTCTAGGGTCCTTCAATGGTTTCTCTTTTGAACATTTTACTTCATGGTTGTAGTGGGAAGATGGATAAGCAATTTGACTGCTTTTATCAGCACCATTATCTCAATTCTGAATTGTTCGGTTTGTAGAGGCATTCTGTATAGTACTGTTTTCAGACCCTTCAATTAAGCCAATTTATATTTTCGCACCAACAATGAGCTCGATTATGTATGCTTTGTAGACATGAATTATAGTACAATGCATTGCTATATTTGCATGCAGATGTACTTGGCTTCCCTTCAGCTGAAATATGGAACATGTCAGAGACCACTTAACCTGCTATTGCAGTGCAGGGGGCCAGAGCCCAGAGCACTGATATTTTTCCTTTTACTATGGAGAAGTTAGGAGTTGTTCTTGATGGTTATGATAGTGTGGAAGTAGTTCCTTCTCTCTTTGTTTTAATGGGCAACTTCTGCTCTCGACCCTGCAATCTGGCATTCAATTCATATGAAGAACTCAGGTCTGACTTTTGTGTTGCATAAAACATAATCAAAGGTTGTATGTTGTTTTCGCCATTCCAATCCAAGACAAGGTCTTAACTATGTAATATCATGTAGATTGCAGTTTGGAAAGCTTGGCGACATGATCCTCCAGGTTCACTAGCTGAGAAGAATTGGGAGAAGGCTTTAGAATTTTATAGGCCGAAGACACGTCCTACTATGTTTCTTAACATCTTTATGGCGCAGTCTGCCATTTCTATTAATATTTCTAATTCCTTCCAGTCAACCGCGGTATGCTTTTTTTTTCTCCGTTCTTGCTATTCTCCAGCTTTTTAGTGTGCTAGAATTAAGTCCAGTCACTATTCTTATGGAATTTTGAAAAGGGCATACCTACTCAAAAGCAGCTTTTCAGTGGAGTTGGTCTTGGATTTAATAGTCCGTCTGATCTTTGTAACTCAAAGTTTTACCACTCACTGGCCAAGGTACAGAATATAGTGTGAATTTATAAGAGAAAAACATTTTTGAAAGAAAGCTTTATGTATGCTTTGTAGAAGAAAGTAAGAAACCTTGCCTAACTTCACATTTTTTTGGTAGGACTTCGGTGATGACAAGCCTATGGCTTGGAGCCACTTCACTGCTGAGGGAGATGTTGAGTTTAAAGCTTTGCTCTTTGTTCCCCCAAAGGCTCCACATGATCTCTATGAGAGTTACTACAACTCTAACAAGTCAAACCTCAAGTTGTATGTTAGAAGAGTTTTCATCTCTGATGAATTTGATGATCTTCTTCCAAAGTATCTCAGCTTTTTGAAGGTACTGGATTACTATTTCATGAATGGCATACTATTCCATTCATTGACTTGTGCAGACTAAACTTAACACGCTATTCTCTCTAGGGTATTGTTGACTCAGACACACTGCCTCTCAATGTATCACGAGAAATGCTTCAACAACATAGCAGTTTGAAGACCATCAAGAAGAAACTAATCCGCAAAGCTCTGGACATGATTAGGAAACTTGCTGAGGAAGATCCTGATGAGTACAGCAACAAAGAAAAGACAGGTAACCGGGTTTGCTGTCAATGTCAAGTACATACTCTATATTTATGATGATAGTCCTCATAAATCATCTTTTGTAAACAGATAAAGAAGAAAGTGCAATGGAGGAGAAAAAGGGCCAGTATGCTAAATTCTGGAATGAGTTTGGCAAATCAATCAAGCTGGGAATCATCGAAGATGCAACTAACTGGAACCGTCTTGCAAAGCTTCTGAGATTTGAAAGGTTTGTCTTGTATACTGCCTTCCATTAATTGTAACTGTAGTTTTATGTACTGGGGAAAAGGAAACTGATCTTGTATATCAACTTTGTTAAGGGAAAGTGATCTCTCTTAAGTTGGTCACCTCGATCGCCAACCGTTGTTAAATTTAGCTCCGTTTAGGTGAAAAAAAAGAGTGACTGTCTCGTGTTAGAAATGTGATGGTTTTGAGGGACGTCCATCAACTTTATGCGCTTTTGGAATGGTATTAGATTACCAATGTTTCCAATTGTGAGTAAACAATCTTTTGTGTACTTGGTAAAAATATTCTACAATTAATTGTTATTTATAACAGTAAAGTGTAATGATTTGTACATGATGGGAATACACTGAGGATCAATTTCTTGGTACAGATGTTGAAGTGTGAGGACAACGAATCTAAAGACAACATTCCTGAAGATATACAAGAACTTATTAGGCATGTGAGGATTTAGAAAACATTCCTTAAGACATACAAGAACTTATTGGAACCAATTTTATGGTAGAGATGTTTCAGTGTATGGACAACGAATCTAAAGACAATATTTCTGAAACAGTCTTTTTATTTTTTACCGTATCGTTAGCATGAGAAAGAAAAAATATCATTGTTTGATTGTTTTTATATGCATCCCCGAAATATAGCCGTAGCGTTAGCACGGGCACTATACTAGTATATATATATATATGATCTGATCGTAGCACAATGTCATCCTTATGATGGACTAATCTTGCCAAGCAGAGCCCAACATATACACGGATAACTGGATAAGAGAATGAGGTTGGAACAACCAGTTGTTCCCCCGAATCACTGTGATCGAAGGAAGTCCTACGTATATGAGTGATTGCCAACAAGGTTATTTGCCTATATTTGAAAGGATTGTTTCAGAGGCTACCTATTTTGCTGGTGGTTTTTGATTGTGGTTGATAAATAGTAGTGGCTGATAGAAGCTAGAGCGTTCATATTAACTTATGGTTTTTGGGTTTTTGCTGAATGTATGAGGTAAAAAAGACGGTACAATGAAAGACACTACAATATTCGGACCACTATACGATCTACGAAATTGTGACATAATAAAATACAAAGTGCGTTACAACATGTGAAAGCATAAAGTAGTAACTAATATAAGTAGCTTATAGAAGTTGAGGCATTCGTATTGACTTTGGCTTCTCTAAGTATAAGCTAGAAGCCAAACCTAATTCTAATACAAATGGGCCATTGGAGCAATAAGGGCACTCCCAATGGTCCCATGTCAGCAATGTCCATATATTTAATTAGTCTGTCAAGTAGGATTTATGCTAAGGTGGAGAGGGAATTAAAGAAGAGAGGGAGGAGAGAGGAGCAGTGTCTCATGCAAAGATACTGCTTGGGCACAAAATTCGTGGCCCCTCCATAGAAAATGAGAAATCACAACCACCTTCACCTTCCCCTGATGCTCGGCTTGGCCTGTTGATCGATCGTATAGCACAATAGAGCAGAGAAGAGCGTAGTGGACTGGAGCAAAGCAGATCCAACTCATCTCACCAAGGGAATTCAAGGGCAAGCAGAGGGAGCTGGTTGCTCTTCTTAGATGGATCGGTTCAGATCGGATCGACGAGAGAGCAAGAGTGAGGCCATCCCAACCAAGCATCAACATACATGGCATTGACCCTAGCGGCAGCGGTGCAGGTGCGCTTGTTCAACCAGATTCACGTCTCTCCACGCTGGCGTCGCCTTCCCATACTGCCTAGTTAGATCGAGGAGGTCGACTAGAGGGGAGGTGAATAGGTGGTCTAAAAAATTCTTCTCTAATTAATTATCAATTTCTATTTGGCTAAACCAAGTATAGATATGAAAGTTTAACTCAAATTGGTTTAGCACAAATATTGCCTAAATTAATTATGTTCACCTAAGTGCACCAACACTCTAAGGTTTATGACAAGGTTTACAATTATGACAAGCAATCAATTTTTATGAATATAAATTGAGTACAAGAAAACAAACCACAATTGACACGGTTGCTTTTTATCGTGGTGATGGGAGACTTGCCGGTCTTCCCTAGTTCACGTTGAGATTAGCCCAAACGAATTCGATTGGCTCCACGAATTAAGCCAAAACACTTCAATCCACTAAGGTTGCTCTTCCTCCACTCCGAAGATGGCGAGCACCACACCACTCAAAATTCGCCGGGCCTTCTAACAAGCTTCTTGAGAATATCATCACGCACGACACCTTCAAAACCGTCTAGGAGTCGACAAACTCCAAAAGTAATAAATTAAGCCCCTCGCTTGACTCTCACCACATACAACAAATGCACTCCACTCAAGTGGATATACAATCCACCTTTAGATGCAACACATGAAATCTAGAGCCTTCCTCCTTACTCACCATGTGTAACACATGCATAATTAAGAGGGGGACCTCACACTAGTTCAAAGGAAAGTCAAAGGATGCAGCAAACCTTACTCCAATCGGTCACAAGGGGATATATATATATACCCATACCACAAAACTTAGCAGTTGGAAATAAAACCCCTGAAAAAATAGGATTTCTGGAAGTACCGCTGGCGTACGACCAGTAGTTCCGCTCCCCTCTACAACGGTCAGAAAATTAGCCCTTGTAGGAAAATCCAGTAGTTCTGAAAAAATAGCCAGGATGGTGAATCGGTGTTGACCTGTTGGGCACACACTCTCTCTCTAAAAAAAGCAAGGACAAGAGTTCTGCCATTTGTTTTAAAGAAAAGAAAAATATACCAACCTGAAGGAAAAACACCAAAAACACCAACATCGGCCCAAGAGAGAGGACACCAATATCGAGAAGGAGTCTCAAACCTAAAACTCCTACAAAAGCACAAATTGCACCCACAAGGTAAGCATCTCATGGAGCAACAAAAAAAATGCCCCCTACAAACAAACGAAGCCTATGGCTAGCTATCCACAAGGTAAAGCACAAAACTAGAAAATCATGACTTTTGCAGGGGCTTGAGATACGGCTATCAACACAAAGGTGCTCACCACCAATGTACTAAATAGCGTTCGTAGCATCCGCAATTATGTAACAGAGTATAAATGCTGCCGATATGAAGTAGCGGTTAGAAATAGCAGCTTTAAACTTAGCGGCCGCTGTAGCGGTCTGACAAGCTCTATAGTGGCTGCTACATAGCTGATTTAGTGGCTTGCTACTACCACATCATTCGTGAAATCCCATATTAGTAACGATCGCCGCACTCCATACTCATTCTCCTCAGCCATCATGTCCTAATCTCCTGCTCCATGGCTGATGGTGCTTGCCATTGACCATATTCACCACGTGGCCGCGCCTCATGTTCCTTCTCTGTTGCTTGATTGCTCGAACATTGATCTAATGCGATATCGAATTTTGGCTCATTTATCATGCATGTACTATTTATGCCTAAGTTTCTAATTGACCTGGCTATCTTGCATGTTGGAGTTGCTTTTTATCGTGGTAGAACATCATAAGATATACATGATTAACTAAAGAATGTCGAATGTCTTCAAATTCCGCTATAGGAATTTAGCGTCCACTATATTGCCTGCTATCCGCTATCTACTGTATCAATATCACTCCGTTACAACCAAGCTATCCACTATTTAGTACCTTGCTCACCATGACAAGCCACACCATATTAGGCACACTCTTGATATTGGGCACACTCTTGATAAGGTTACATGTCCATCTCCGTATGAAACCACTGTTGCAGGTCATCGAGCGCATCTACAATACTCCAACATTTTGATGCAAATTGAGCAACTCGAAACATACACATAAATCATCCCCTTCATATTAGCGGGGGGATTCCCGGCCGCCGAGCCCCTCCACGTCGCCCCCAGCGCTCCCTCGGCCGGCGCGTGGCGGCAAAATTCGCGTACGGTCGGGGGAGCAGTTTTGCAAAAAAGTCCCTGTATTTTTCAGAAATTACGTACAAGTCCTTTTTCCTCGCGAAAAGGTCCCTGCCAGTTTTTTTTAAAACACTTTTTGTGAAAACACCCCTCATACTTTGCAGGATAGCGCCATGCGGTTTTCTAAATTACGTACGGATCCTCGTTTAGTTACGTACAGTTCCTCAATTTTTTACGAAAAAGACCTTCAACTTTTTTGAAAATACACATGTGCCTTCGAATTTTTTAAAAAAAAACTCCTCACAAATTATCGCCTCTTTTACTTCGGTACACACGGTGGTTGGCGCGGCATAACGCCGCGCCTATGAGGCTAGTATATAACATTTCTCGTCCACTGAGAGGGGTATTTGCACTGTACGTATATTGCCCTAGCTTTCCTATCATTCCTAGATATCTGTGCTTGTAAATTAATCATGCTGAACTGCTGTTGCGGACATGTGCTGCGCATCAATGCATGCTCGTGAAGGCTGGAGCAGCAAGTACCAGTATCCGAATTCAACAGGCATACAGTGCTCACGAGGCGTTGTAGACAAGTGTACAGACCACATGAAGAGCATGGTGCTGTATGCTGCACTGCAACTCTGCGAGGCTGCATGCGAGTCTGGCCGGCCGACCGACGTGCTGTTGCAGTGCAGTCAAAAAGATCCGCATGCACTGGCGGCCGGCAGCAAAGCATGCACAACACGCGTCACGGTCAGTCAGGGAGAAGTAGCCACTATATGGAATCGTATAGTGATGGGTTGGGATTAAGCTTCTGGTTTCCAGCTTATTTTTACTATTTATAAATTTCGTCTTTTTCTGAACTTTGGGCTTTTTGTTGAGTTTTTTTGCCGGTTCTTTTTTTCCCGTATTTGTTTGTATTATACGTAATGGGCTAACATATTTTTTATATTTTTAAAATTTTTTAAATTTAATTATGCTAAATAAGCCTCTGTTAGCTACAGTGTTTTCAGCCATAAGCCATGAGCTTTTAAGCCCAACTGATCACCACCATAGGTGAGGGTGAATGACATATTAAAATCTGTTAGTGTTATGAGCTAAAGATAGTTATAAAAATTAATTATATTGCTATATGTTTATGTTTTTTAAATAATATATTATTTTATTCTTTAAATGAATTATCATTTATAAAGGTCATCAAGTATGTGACTTATTGATGAATCTTTTTATTTGTAGTATGATATCATTCTAAAATGTCTATGATCGGATATCACTGGTCGGGATACTAGTGACTTATGGACTAACACATATATTAATTGATGACCATATTTCACCGGTTATAGATATAAGGATATCAAATCAATAATGTGAACACATATTAGAGAACATGATGTTGGATAACCCACCTTGAGATACTATTAAAATATTATGTTTTTATGTGTTATCAGTTGGTCTCAAGCAATGATAATGTATAATCTTTGTATCTGAGGTACCAATTGCAATGATGATGTATAATCCTTCTACATGTGTAATAGTTCATTTAGGGGTTGTCAAACGCTACTTTGTAACTGGGTAGTTATAAAGGTAGCTTTCGGGTATACTATGAAACATGCGGAGGAAAGTGATTGGTCAGATATGGAATTTGCCCCACATACATAACATGAGAGATATCTCCGGGGCCCTCGATGTGGTCGGATAAAGAAAGTGTATGGCTATACACAAGTAGGTGAAGAGTTGACCACATGAAGTTATCTATCACTAGATTGGGAAAAAATTGAACAATCTATGGATGACACGTTTCTCACCTAGAGTTCGATCAGGTATCATGAGGTAAAAGGAAAAATACACAAATAGGTCTTTAAATTCGACCAGGTATGAATTGGTCGTATAGGTATACTGACTGGACGTAAGCTATAGGACATATCACAAACTAGTATGCAAACTGGTCGTATGGGGACACGGACTGGTCATAACCAGATACGGTATGGTCGTAAGGAGTTATGGACTGATCATGAGTGACTAGGACTTGATTGCAGATCATATTGCATAAGGTTCATCCAGATTGATCTTTGTATATATTTAGGGTTGATATGTCCTACTAAGGACCGCTATTGACTGGTGATAGGAAAGATGTTTCCGGGTTACAACCAATTGTACATGACTCTACATGATCACACACTTAACGGGTTGAAACAGCAAAGGATCCGATCGAAGCTTTTCGATTGAGATACGATTTCTACTCATATTGGATAAGGATCTGGTTAGAGGTTTTTCGAGTTGGATATGATTTATATTCTTATTGGATAAGGATTTGCTCGGAGGCTCTATATAAATGGGAGCATTGTGGTTATGGGTGGAGGTGTGAGACAGAGAGAGATTGCACCACCCATCAAAACCGTAGCCGCCTCCTTCTGAAGGCCCTGCTGTGTGCACTGGTTCTATCACACCGGTGCATAGTGTTCCATCTCTGGACATGTGGACTTTGGTAGAGGCGCTGCTATGATTGTAGCTCTGACGAAACATCTAAGGAGAAGGTAATCGGCTCATGAAGATCGACTACTGCTAGAGGATGACCGGCTTCCGAGGATCGCTTTCTAGAGGCATTGGACGATCGACTTCTTCCACTATATAGACGTGCACTACGTAGAATCAGGCTACTTCAACTCTTCTTTGGATGTACTACGCATCTAGTGGTAATGATCAATGATGTCTTACTCGCATGACTACCTGGTTTACAAGGTAGAAAATTTTAATTTGTGCTAGTGTGGTCTATTCGTATCCCAACAAAATCTTCCCTAGGTATTAGAAACTCGGTGCAACAGAAAACATAAGCCAACAAGAAATCCTAAAACCAAGAGCCAAGCATCACAAATATCGTTTGAGACAACAATGTCTCACTAGTCAGATTGTTGGCCAGGGGGTGGTCGGACCACTCGAGCAGTCTGAACATAAGGTCACCAGTCTGACCGGGCCTTAAGCAGTCTATAGTTCGGGTCACAGTAGTCTGATCACTTGCTGAATAGAAGATGAAATTCAGCATAATTCTCAACCAAGAGCGTCGAGACCCGAATATGCAAATCAGGACTCTCTATGTATTCTGCACTAGTCCAAGATCACGCTAGTGCACAAAATGAAAATATAGATGGATTATCAACCATATTCATGATTAGCCAAACAAAAAGACTTAAATATTAATAATTATCAAAGTTGCGACTTTATGGCCAAGTTTATACTTTAATAGTCGGATGGGCTTAACCATCTAGAAGCGGAAACACAATGAAAATGAGGTGGCCATTTGACATGTCTACAGGCAACCGACTACGAAGAAAGACCCTAATATGAGAAGTCATCAAAGTATGCTCCTTCAGGTACCTCCGATTGATATGGTTCCTTCTCTTCAACTAAGCAAATACGGATATAGCCATGAATACAGAGAGTATTCAGCAAGATATTTATAACAAGAATGCAATATAATTATGTAAAGTTTACTAAATGATGGTTGGGTGGTTATTTTGCAGAAAGCAATAATTTAAAGTAATTACAATAAGTACATTGAAAGTGAACTTAGAAAATAATTAATAAGTAAATAACCAAAGGAGTTGAACATGCCATAAGTGAACCGATTATTCACCCAATGAACCACCCGTGAACTAACTATTCATGTAATAACCACCAGTGAACTAACCATTCATTTCCTAGATTTATCCCAACCAAGTTTTTATGAAACTCTACCCCACATGTGAAATCGCTGAGCATTGTCCATAATCGGGGTCATGGCTATTCGAATAGTTATACACTCTATAGAGGTTGCATAACTTTACCCACATGATATGATCATCCCATACTAACACTAGAGCAACACGCTTCCTTGGGCATGTTGACCAAGAAGATCATAACAAAGTTATTACAAAGTTTCATCTTAACTAAGTTTCGCTACTAAGATTTCATAATCAATTAGGCTAACAACCTAATCAACATATCCCTCTTATTCCCCATGAAAATGTCTAACCAACACCCACTGACATATCGATGACGAAACCAAATTTAGAACCTCACAAATTAATTAGTTAGGTCCATCCCATACTGGATATGTGATTATACGATAAGGCTCATATTAATGGCACAGAAAGTTAAGTCTTTAGATATTACCCAGGTGAGATATCCACATCCCAGAAGTACTAACAACACTTTCCCCTATTTTGCACGATCACTCGCCCAAGTGAAAACCATTTTGTATAACCAATACCAATGATGCTACCCATGTCATGGCACTCAAGTTTTATAATTATGGCTGACCACCATGATTTAATATCTCATTAAATGAAAATTAATTAATTAATATGTGATGATGAGCCCAACGTACTACAAGCATGGCTAAGCATACTAAACGTACAACCTATGTGACAACTAGTACTGTATCACTAGATAAATATCCATCTTACAATGGCAATGGAATTATGATATTCAAATTACCAAGGTGGAATTAATCAAGTCGATCAATAACTACCAGATACAAAAGTTTATAATAAAATAGCAATGCGTCATAATTTAAAATAAAATAATAAATAAATAGATTTAAAAACAAGGTTTAGCATGATCTAAAGATACGACATGCCTTGGCCTTGCTCAGTTACCAACTCTTGGTCTTCAGAACTTGATTCAACTCCTTCAAAGATGTTATCTAATAAGAGAGAAAGCGAATAAAATATAATTAAAATTCAAATGAACTATAAAAACTTAAAAACCAAAACCAAAATATAGAGATCAATTTTAGATGAATGTAGGAAAAATAATCAGGTCAATCAGAGTTAGGACGGAGAAGAACGAGCTCTTGGAAGATTTAAATCTAAACAATAAGGAACATTAGCTTTTACTGGAATTATTTTTCTAAATGAAATTCCTAATTATGACATCAGTATCTATTTTCTTTTTCGGCCGAATTATAGTTCTGGAGGATATTAGGATTTATGATGTCATCGCTTACGTGACTGTTGACTAGGCTGCTAGGGCTGGCGTGGCATGACATGTAGCACCTAGGGTTGAGGTGGCTGACATGTGGGACTGACACATGGCTTGGTGGGCTGACGTGGCCGACACGTGGACTGACACGTCAAATCTAGGGCTGAGGTGGCTCTGATGTGGCTGTTGACTCGGCTCCTCACGTGGCTCGCTCATGGGTCTGTAGCACAGCGCTACTAGTAGGAGGGACCCGCATGTCAATGATACAGTGAGCGTAGATTGGGTTCACTAAGAAGACATAGGGACGGTAGGGGTGCAGTTTGATGTCATCCGTGACATCTGTGGGGTGCATGGCTAGGGGCGACCGTTCAGTGTGCATACCATCGCACGACGCGCGACGATCGAGGGGCGATGGCGGCGGAGCAGAGTGAAGCGGCGGGCGGCTAGCTAGCATGATGGGCGCATGGTGAGGCACGTTGATCACTTACTGGCAGGCGAGAGTGGATGAGGTGGAGTGGCAACGATCGGAACGGAGATGACAGCGCCGAAGATGAAGACAACGATGATGCACGAGTGGAGAATTAGGGAACAGCGTGATATTTATGTGCGTACGTCGAGGACTCCACAGCGGGCATGGGCATTGAGTCCAACGCAGATACGCGCGAGGTGGCGACGTCACCAAAAATATGGATGCCGAGGCGATTTCCTAGGCAAACACAGCAGTGACACCAAATCAGGGAAGATGCACAATGCATGTTCAGCTCGATGCGCAACACGTGGCAAGGAAAAAAGATTGGACGGCGAACACTCGACAATACTAGATGGCCGACATGTGGACAACACCGATGGGTGACGCATGGTCACGGGTAGAGCAGGCTAGGTTGGGCCAGAGGAAAGCGGGCTAGACCTTAGGTTTTGGCCCAAAGCCTTTTTTGGGATTTCTAGGGACTTTTCAAATTTCAAAAATAGGTTTTAATTCGATTAAGCTCTAAAAATAGCAAATAAACCAGAAAAATTCTAAAAAAATTCAAGAAAAGTCCTTGAAGCACAAGGAATCTAAATAAAATACTTTCAACAATAATTGATGTTTAATTTAGTCACTTTAAATATTTTAATTTGTAGAAATTTAATTTAAGCTTTAATTAATTCAGAAAAATCCAATTAGTGAATTTTATTTTAAAGCTTCCAGAAAACTCTGAAAAATAGGATGTTACAAAGAAAAAATACAAACTCTCAAATCAATGATCCAAACACAATTAAAGATGGTACAAATCCTCCCTGGGATGTTTGGAACCTATTCTCATCGTGGATCGTGATGATTAATGCCAAAGTTCTGACATTTATATAAAACAAGGAATGTTGCATCAAAATCGGGCAAAAGGGAGAAACATTGATCCGCTCTTGCTCTTGAGTCTTTGTTGATCTTGATGATCTTAGATGGGTTCTCACATATCATAACAAGCTAAATCATAGCACGAACTCAAGCCAAAATACTCTCAAGATCAAAACTTCAATTCACCCATTTCTTGAGGAAAATCGGGCAATCTCAAGAACTTTCTGCAGAAAGTGCCAAGATAGATGGGATATGATCTCCAAGATATATCTCCACATCTTACATATCCTGGGAACCATGAAAGATCAAGAAAAGATGAAATCCAATAAAGAAAACTATGCAAATCAATAGCACAAGGAAGAATCCATGGCACAACTTGAACAAAATTTGGATCTTCATTTCATTTAGAGAGGAATGTTTTATAGCTACTCTCTCTTGAAAGATAGAGCTCTAAGCATAAAGCACACACGTACAAGTCTCCAACATAAGGAAACTCAAACCTCTCTCTCCTACTTGATAAAAACTCTCAACACACATAAGGGCTTACATAGTGGAGCCTCCTCACCTACCATCAAGCCCTAGCAACTAACACACACTTAGTGGATACAACTACTTACATATGGAGAAACTCAGTAACCAACACATAAATGGATGTTACACTTGCACATACTTGCACGCTTTGTGAAGTATAACTTCCACATGGCTCTAATAACCCGATATAACGGTCCATCCTCCAAGACATGATCTAAACTACTTAGATTATCATCGCAGTTTTGCAAACTACCTTTCCACCGGGTATCATACAATTTTCTCAATTGCCACACACCGGTCTTCACGATGCTTCTCCTCAAAACAACCTCCACATGAAGTCCGTGATGCCTAATGACTTGTTGTCAAGATCATACGTTTGGTCCAAGGATTGTCACCATTTGAATGCTCATATCCAATGGCACACCACATACATATACTTGCCTCATCGTGATCCTTGTCTTTCTCCCATGCTTCTTCATTGAGATGATGCTCCACCCAGACTTACGCAACATGCCATAGCCTCAGAGAACCTCTCCTAGCCTTGGTCTTGCTGTTGAACGCAATAATCATCGAATGCCCTACACATCAAATATCAAGCAATCGTTTCGAACACAAGTGGCATAAACTTTACTCTCATTAATAAAACTGATGCAAACATGCACCACTTGACACCCACATCAAGGTTTCCACAATGTACGGACTCCCGTTATGACTAACAATTGTACGGACTGGGCGGAGCCAGTGAGGACTGGGCCTAGGTGGCAGTTGTGTTGACGATTTGTTGGTTGTTGAGGCCTCTCCCATGAGGTAAAGGTGTTGCGGTGGTGGTGTGTTGAGGTGTTGTGATTTGCAGCCTTTGTTGGCTGTGTTTGGGTGTGGCTTCAATTCATCCTGGTGTTTGCCGGTCTCAGTTGGTTCTGTGTCTTATACGACATTCTCTCATCCTCGACTTCATGCTCGTGTTGAACCTCAATGCGTCAAAGAGGCTTTGTATCTATGAGAACCATGCTGGATAACCATGGTTAAGAGGCGGCGATAGGTTTTCTGGATCAGCGTCGTCCTTGGCATGCCTCCTCGTCCTCAATGTGCCTGGCCATGTTACTTCTAGATAGCTTCGAGTGCTATCTCGTTGTGAGTACTTCTGTTGGCTTCAACAGCTATTTTCAATCTGTCAAGTGTGCTATACTAGTGAATATCTTCATCTATTTATCTTTGATTTAATTCATTACTAGTATTGGGTGACCTGACATGATTAGGTATGGGATAAAACATTCCTCAATGAGGATTTTGTGGTCTGATTGAAATAATAGTGACAATTTAATTAGAAGCAATATGCTAGTTTTGAGTAATTAGTGAGTATATCACTTGTTGTCCTATCACTTGCCGTGGTATTAACTTGTCCTCAATTAATTCTGTTATTGCAATTCAATTGATATTATAATAGTTGAACTACTATTAATAGTTGAGGTAAAGTGTATAATTGAAAACTAGCAGATTATTTGGAATTGTCACTATATTTTTTGAAGTAATTAAACCCGTTGCATCTCGGGG
Organism: Dendrocalamus latiflorus; assembly: GCA_017311315.1. Classification (NCBI taxonomy): domain Eukaryota; kingdom Viridiplantae; phylum Streptophyta; class Magnoliopsida; order Poales; family Poaceae; genus Dendrocalamus; species Dendrocalamus latiflorus. The sequence goes on from CM029639.1 coordinate 14,250,272, forward strand.
GCTTTGTTTAATAACAAATGCAGCCAACATCGGATAGCACAAATTTATTAATTTAAAATGAATATACTACATATTGTTTATCACTTTATCTCTACAGTAATCAATATAATATCATTTTTATATGACTCGAGGAAATTTCATATTTTAATAAATATTTTAATTGAGCTCTTGTCGTATCTATATCAGTCATGCCGACTCTAGAAGAAACGACTCATTGCTGGCCCGCAACGTAGAGCCGTTCTCAGTATTTATGTTTCTATACTCCCTCTCTCTCTCTCTCTCTCTCTCTCTCTCTCTCTCTCTCTCTCTCTCTCTCTCTCTCTATATATATATATATATATATATATATATATATATATATATATATATATATATATATATATATATATATCACTGTACATCCATCATATTCGTATATAAAATCGAAGGAGAGAGTTTGCCGCACGCATGAGGCTTGATTGCAGCTTCAACATATTTTCAACGACTGAATTAAGCGCATGCGTATCTTTCGATGCAACTTAACTTCAACTAGTAGTGTGCCCGTGCTAACGCTACGATAAAATACAAAATAAGATAAAATTTGTAAAAAAATAAAACGAACAATCAGATTCATTAAGATTCACGTCTCACATAGTTCAATACATTAAGTCAAGGTTGATGCAATCCATAATGCAAGTAGAATTTTGTTTGTGAAATAGTTAAGACTGAAAACAAGACAAATAAGTACCAAAAGAAATGGCAGAAGCTGCTTAATTGAAAAATATGGAAATTTACCAGGTGTCGAAATTAATCCTTGCTCCTTCCGGGTATCCATGACCTCTTTCTCTGGACCCAAGGTAAAAGGACCTACAAAATAGGTTTATCAGATTTCCAATGATGGCATGCCGTAAAATGTAACAATAAATTTGTCAGAAATGAAAGGAAATAGTACACAGAATGAAATTTTGGCCAAGCATCAAGTATTACATTCAACTACATCAGTGCTCGTGAATTAATTATTAACACATGCTTTCTGAGTTAAAAGCAAAAATGTGATTGAAATGTCATATATTTTCCTTTCCATGATATAAATAACTACTACAAATGCAACACATGGACACCCAGCAAAAATGCATAAGTGACCCCATGATAAATTGCAGAAAAGCAATTGGCGTGTATTAATTATAAGCTTTTTATGGAAACAATACAATATGTATTGATTAGTTATCCTTAGGAGCCTTAAAGTTTTAATAACATATAGTAGGATTACAAAGGCTGACAGTCTGCTTTGGAGCAGCCCTTTTTTTGGGTTAAAACTTAAAACATGGTCATAGTCCTTAATCCTTATATGTTAAGGAATGAACTCAGAAAGTAAAGAATTACAGTACTCAGTTGCAGGGGCGATCTTTAGTGGACTACGAAATATTATTCTTCCTGCATATAGTGAAAAACTAATGGTTGAACTCTTCTGCATAGAGATAGATGACACACTAAATTATGAGAAAATGCCTAATTGCCTACACAATGTAACAAGCGTACCAATAATTGTTGAAAGAAACTAAAATATGAAATACATACCTTTACTATACCAAGGTCAGGCCTATCAAACTGGACCTTGTAACAATGTACTCCAGCCAAACCCAACCCCTGATGGGTCCCCAAAAGTACCTATATGTACATAATCCAAATGATAGAAAGCAACACAGTTTCTTGAGTACTTACTATTGGTCCATTTTCAAGAGCATGTTCTTTGGCAAACGTAGAAGCCTGCTTAACAGCAAGAACATCCATCCCATCGACCTGTACCAAATACAAGGTGCCATACCATTATGACATATTCACTGCAATACAAATACAAGCACCACGGCCAACTTCCAACTTCATACCTTTTGCTGAAACAAGAGAATTGCGGGGGGAAACCAACTAATTTCGACAATAAATAGCAATTGAATAATACCATAGAATAGCCCTAACTACCAACAGTTCTAGCACAAGATCAAATCACATGTATTTTGTGCACAGATCAGACTCCAGAGGACTAATCAGATCCTATTCCTTTTTAGAGGTATGGATGGCAGTCACGGCAGAGACCATAGAATCAACACCACACTTATTTTGGACATGCGGACCCCTGCAGATCTTGTAGTACCCGTTCTCACCCCAGTTCTCGCCCCACGAGTTCTTTATGATCCAGTAGGGCTTTTCCTTGAAGCCGATCGGCGCGTAACCAGCCGATTCATAGCCAACCAGGAGAACACCATGATCAAGGTGCCTCCCACAAATGTATGGGCATGAGACACCACCGATGTATGTCTGCATGAACACTGCATTGATACCAACTGCATGAAAGAAAGTATGCATCAGCAACAGTAATTTTCCATGATATCCGTAGGCAAATTGCTAACAGGCTACAGCTGAGGATGCAATGACCAAATATGCAAAGGGAGCATCCTTACTTGCGAGTGGGCCATATTTCACAAGGTTAGCAGCAATTTGATCTTCATTGACAGAGACAACGCTGAAATTATTGACTTGAGCAACAATTTTGGACTTGTCAAACTTGCAGGTGCTGTCCCTCCCGGTGTAAGGGTAATCCTTCTCGGTCTCTAGACCACCAGCTTTCATGAGATAGCTGAAAGCTGTAGTCATCAAGCCACCATTGCATCCTGCATCGCATGAGCGTGGTTCTGATGGATCACACTGCAAATTCATAACAAGAGCATAGCAGATATTAGGTGCACCCTTCAAAGAAAACAACTGAGAAGCCAGCAGGGATAAAATTAATTTAGCAATACAAGAGAAATGGTTTGCAAAATGTAGGAAAATTAAGCCTTAGTATTGTCGACCAGACAAACGACTACTCATAATCGCTCAAAAGATTAGAAAAGAAATGAGTATAGAGTTTGCAGATATTGAGAAGATTTAGCAGCTAGGACACTTGGTTAGTACACAATAGAAAATGGTTTTGGAACCAAACTGAGGGTGAAAGTTTGATTTAGGTCCTAGTGCGGGTTGGCAAGAACTAAGGTCAGGCACACAAAATGGTAGGTTGTTTGTCGGCTTTTTTAAAAAAAAATAATATATTGCGATTGTTCCAGTTGAGCTACTGCAGCTATTAAGCTCCCCAAAAGGCTGTTCCACATTTTTTTTACAAATTATGGTGCATCTCTGATAATCACGATTCTTCCATTTGACACTAATGTTGCTTGGACGTAGTATGTAAATCTTCTCTTTCCTAGTCAAAGTAACATCTGTTGTTCTACTTCTAGTTCTATCCATCGAAAAACAGTATGTGCTTTCTTTAAGGAATAGCTTGCTTGAGAAAGCCTAGTTCCCCAGGTTCCAGCTGCGCCATGTTGGCTTTGCCAGTGCTTCAAAGTTTTCAAAAGTGAAATGTTAGAACCATTCACCATTGAAACAAGAAAAATTAGAGGATGTTTGATACAGTGGGTGCTTTGGAGTTACAGCCAAGGAAAAACTTTCTGAGATCCAACAACATGTTCATTGACTATAACTACTATATTTGAGTACATTTTACAAAACCACACTAATTTTGGTAAAAATATCATCAAACCACACTTTTAAGTAATAATTTCAGAAAACCACACTAATGCTTGAAAGTGTGGTTTTTTTTAAATGTTATACAAAGAGAAGTATGATTCTCTGAAACTGATACTTAAAAGTATGGTTTTATGATAGTTTTATTAAAGTTAGTGTGGTTCTGTGAAAAATTTACTCGTTATACTACAAAGTGGATAAGATCCAACCTAATTCAGTAGGCCAATATCGATATGGTGAAAACACAAATTGTAGGAAGTGAGAAGGAACTGGAATCCATATCTTTCTTCTAGTCCACCATGTAATTCTTTCTCAACTATTCTTCCTATTTTCTGATGCTCACCAACCAGAACAGAGCACATCTAGAAAAGGACACAGCAACAGCAGCAATGACAGAACAAGGCAACAAGACAACTCATAAGAATATCCTTGCATCATCCTTTTAGCCCAACCACCCAAGAGTGAAGACTCCATAGTAGAATTTTTACTCAATTAAAGGGGGCAATTATGCGAGAAGAAGCAAGATTTTGAAGTGCAAAGAAGTAGATACCTCGTGGTCGCAGTCGACCATCTGCTGCTCGCTGAGCACCTCCAGCTTGCCGGTGGCGAGGTAGTGCGCCCCCTCCAGCGCCCCCGACGTGCTGAACGACCAGCACGACCCGCACGAGCCCTGCAGCAAAAGCATCAAAGAAATCCAATTGAATCGAATCGAATCACATCCTCCGATCTATCCGTCGAAATCCAAGAAAAGCAATACTTGAATCCTCGAATCAAGGCCGGACCTGGTCCTTGACGGGGCCGACAGCGCCGTGCTCGCGCCAGTCGAAGTCGGTGGGGAGGCCGTCGGTGGGGAGGATGGGCGCCTCGTGCGCCGAGCCAACGACTTCCTTCAGGAAGCTCCGGCGGGAGCGGCGGAGGCCGAGGAACTGGGCGCGGAACTCGTCGGGGGTGAGGTCGGAGAATTTGGTGACGCCGTGGACCGCGGAGGGGTCGAGCCGCTGGTGGTGGCAGCGGAGCGGAGGAGTGGGGGGATGATGGCGTCGGCGCGGGTGGTGGCGGCGGAGCGGAGGAGTGGGGGGAGGAGGAGGAGGCGGCGGCGCGGGGTGGGGAGGAGGAGGAGGCGGCGGCGGCGCGGGGTGGGAGGGAGGGGAGGAGGCGGCGACGCGAGGTGGGGAGGAGGAGGAGGCGGCGGGTTCAGTTGGGGGAGGCAGGAGCGAGGTCGCCCCGCGCGTGTGCGTGGGCGTCGGGGTGGATTCCGGTTCAATGATGTGCATGATCCAAATAATTTTGGCCTTAGGATTTTCAATGAGTAAGAGAAGTAGGCTTGAGGAGAGATTCAGCCCATTCATTTGTATAAAGTTGGAACCCTTTGGTACACAAATCTGGGTGGACTTAGATTAGGCATGACTGTGGAGATGGTTGAGGGGGTGGATTTAGTAAAGAAAATTTTGGTGTATTATAGAGTAGGGTAGATTTGAGCCTTTGATACTCCTTTCTAGAAAAAAAAGGAACCCAGCTTTAATCGAACGTTAAGAATTTTACACCAAGCAACCTGCTGGGGATGCTAGCTTACAACTTCAGTTTACAAAACAAGACTACCATTAGTGAAAGAAAACGAAGCGAGAGAACGTAACAGCAGAATATTTGTGCGCGGAGAGATATCGAAAATTAAAAGCAAGAAATTAACCAGCCGTACCGTTCTACCTAGACATCGGTCTCACTAAAGCGAGAGATTTGACGTTAATAATGGTGACAAGTCGGACGCTAGACAACCTCATTTGGGGAAGTGTGTGCTTGTGCAAACGCAGCGGGACCAACACCATGCAAGTCCCTTTTCGGGCGGCCAGCCCTTTTCCTCGAGACTGAGTGAGTAGTGCTCTAAACGCCTTAAAACTATGTCTTTTGAGTTTTATTGCAGATTCATGACTATAGGTGTACTGTAGCGGCTGTTAGTTTTTTATAAATTAAAAAAATTTAAAAACACTATTATATCTTTAGAACAAAATAAAAGAATAAGAGAAAAAACAAAAAGTCAAAATTAAAAAGATAAAGTGTTCTAAGTAACTTCTAATTTTCGAAAGTCCAAAGCCAAAAACTGAATAAGAGAAAAAACAAAAAGCAAAAAACTCAAAATTAAAAAGCAAAAACGTTCTAAGTGACTTCTGATTTCTGAAAGTCTAAAGCTAGAAACTGAAACTGTCTAAAACGGGGCTGAGCCACGAAGAAGAGGAGAGGAGGGAAGAACTTTAGGTCGCCGTTTGCCGCCAGCACATAGTGTAGGAGACACTGGATCGCGAAAGGAGAGCGAAAGAAGCTGGCATGCACCGATCGATCGAGCCATCCCTTAGTCACAAGAAGATCGATCCAGCCCGGTGGTGCTGGTTGGCTAGCACTGCTCCAGCTGCGCGCTCCCAGCTGGAAGAAGCTTCTAAGCAATCGAGCGCGCGTACGTTGCTGTTGCCGACCTCAAAAAGGCATGTCCTTCACGTTCTCCTGCCGTCGATCGTTTCACTTGAAGCTGGCCTTCCGAATGGCAGCGGGCGCGGCGTAGTGAAACCAAATCGTCGTAATTAACGATGTAAACATGGTGCAAGCAATCGCGTCATTGCTTAGTTATTTTCAACTAGCTAATAGCTAATGCAGGTTGTGTTGTACGTACCAGATCGAGCTAGCTAAGGAAAGACAGTGACAGTCTGCTAGTATCAATATAGACCGGAGTGCCAGCGATATGTCTTAGAGACAACTATAAAAATAATTATATCACTTATATATTTATGATTTTTTAAATAATATGCTATTTTATCTATTGAATAAATGTTTTTCATATTGATTAACAAGTATGTGACTTGTTCGTGAAACTTTTTATTTATGATTTGATGTTATTCTAAATTGTTTATGATCGTATGTCATTATGTGGGGACAATTATGATTCATAGATCACCACATATATTGATTGGTGATCATATTTTATGGATCATGAATATGAAGATATCAAATCAATAATGTGGACAAATGTTACAGAACATGGTGTTGGATTAACCCACCATGAGTGCATGAGACACTGTGGGAATTGTTATATTCTTAAGTGTCATCAGTTGGTCTCATATATAATGTATATAGGATCTTTAAACTTAAGATCATCATAATTTTCTACATGTATAATAATTTACTTAGAGATTACCAAACACTATTTTGTAACTAGGTGGTCATAACGATAGCTTTCGGGTTTACTATAAAATATGCGGAGGAATATGAGCGATTAAGATAGAATTTGCCCCTCTTATATAATGAGAGAGATATCTCTAGGCCCCTCGATGTAGTTGGACTAAGGAAGGGCATAGCCATGCCGAATGTGGTTAAAGAGTCAATTACAACTAAGTAATCCACTACAGATTCGAGTGAAGGATTGAACTATCATAAGATGGCATGTTTCTCGCCTTGAGTTCGATCTGGTATCATGAGGCAAAGAGATCGGTACATAAGTACTATATAGGTTCGTCTGATATGATCTTATGTATATTTTGGAGTCATTATGTCCTGTTAGGGACCACTACCGACTTATGGACCCCAAAAATGAGTTTTCGGTCCATGGCCAAATATACATGAACCAACAGGATCACACACTTAATGGGTCAGAGCGATAAGAGTCTAGATTATAGACTCTGAATGGGATGCAATCTCTACTCGTATTGGATTCGGTTGGAGGCTCTCCGAGTGGGATACGATCTTTACTCGTTTTGGATAAAGATCCAGCCTGAGCCTTTCCAAGTTGGATACGATATTTGATCGTATCGGATAAGAATCCAATTAAAGGCTATATAAAGAGAGGTATGGGGGGCTGAGGGAGGCACTCCGAGACGTACCCATCGAAATCCTATCTACCACCTCTCAAAACACATGCTGTGCATGCTGGTGCTAGCACACCAATGCACGACATTCCATCCCTATATGTGTGGACATCGATAGAAGCACTGCTGTGACTACAACGCTAATAGGGATGATCGTGAGGAGACGGTTGGCCACAAGATGATCGACTACTTCCACTTCATCGACGTTCGCTTTGTTGAACTGGCTACTTCAACTTTACTTCTACTGCACTGCACGTCTAGTGGTAATGATCTTTTATTCGCAGTAGAAAATTTTCATATGTGCTAATGTAGCCTACTCATATCCTAGCAGTGGTATCAAAGCAATCCTTTGTAGCATTTGAACTTGATTGGTCATATACAATTGATATGTTGTGGTAGTAGATTGGATCTATTACTGGTTTGATATGACAACTTTGACCAGTTCATGTTAATGGATTGGTTTAGGCATTGGTTGATAACATCAATTGGTTTCAGCGATAGTAGATGGGTTCGGATGAGGTATGAATTGATATCATCGATTTGTTATTCTTTCTAGAACCTCCTACGTTGATTAATGTGATTGATCAATGGAAAATCAAACCTGTGAGGGGCGCTGCTCCTTCAATCCTCATGTACTAACTGGCTAGCAGGACCACCGTGCTAGGTAATCATGAAGGCTTAGTATATTGCGGCTTTTGAAGCTGCAAAGGAAGCTGTTTTGTTAAAGAAGTTCATCTCTGAGCTGGGTGTGGTCTCTAGTGCTTCTAGTCCAATGAATCTAAGCACATACCTCGATGTTGTCACCTCATTCACGAGATTGTTGATAAAGGTGATGTGAAGGTATGCAAAGTGCACACAAATTTAAATATTACTTATCTATTGACAAAACATCTTCTGCAGCCAAAGTGTGAGGCGCACACAAGAGCTTTGGATATTAGATACTTGCATGGTTGATTCTAGTGTAAATGGAAGATTATTAGTGATAAGCCCTAGAGGCAATCATGAATATTATTATATAATTTCTATGTTTATGATCATCTCAATAATATGTTATTTGGTCTCTTGAATAAATATCTTTCATATTGATCAATAAGTATGTGACTTATTCGTAAAACTCTTTATTCATATTTTGATGTTATTCTAATTTATGCATGATCTTATGTCATTATGTGGGACAATTATGATTTATAGATCAACACATGTATTAATTAATGATCATATTTTATGGATTATGGATATGAAGATATCAAATCAATAATATAGAAATATGTTAGAGAATATGGTATTGGATTGACCTACCATGAGACATTGTGGAATTATTATATTGTTAAGTGTCATCAGTTAGTCTTATATATAGTGTATGTCGGATCCTTAAACCTGAGATTGTCATAGTTTTCTACATGTGTAACAGTTTACTTAGGGGTTGCCAAATACTACTCCATAACTGGATGGTTATAAAGATAGTTTTCGGGTTTAATATGAAGCATGAAGAGGAATATGAGTGATTAAGATAGAATTTGCCCCTTCTATATAACGAGAGAGATATCTCAAGACCCTTCGATATAGTTGGATTAAGGAAGTGCATGGCCGTGCTGAATATGGTTGAGGAGTCAATCACACCTGAGTAATTCACTATAGATTTGAGTGAATGATCGAGCTATCATATAATGGCATGCTTCTCACCTTGACTTCAATCTAGTATTATGAGGCAAAGAAATCGATACATAAGAATTATATAGGTTCGTCTGACATGATATTTTTGTATATTTGAGTGTCGTTATGTCCTACTAAGGACCGCTACCAAATTATGATCTGAAATGAGTTTTCGGCCCATGGCCAAATATACATGAACCTACAGAATACACACTAAATGGGTCAGAATGATAAGGGCCCGAATTATAGACTCCAAGTGGAATACGATCTCTACTCGTTTGGATTCGGTTACAAGCACTCCAAGTGGGGTGCAGTCTTTACTCATTTTGGATAAAGATCCAGTCTGAGGCTTTCCGAGTTGGATACAATATCTGATCATATTAGATAAGGATCCGATTGGATGCTATATAAAGAGAGGTAAGGGGGTTGAGAGAGGCACCCCGAGACACACCCATCGAAACCCTAGTCACCACCTCTCAAAACCACTACCGCGCACGCTAGTGCTAGCACACCAACACACGATGTTCCATTCCTGGACGTGTGGATCTCAGTAGAGGTGTTGTTGTGACCGCATTGTTGATCGAGACTATCACAAGGAGGAGACGGTTGGTTAGAGAATGATCGACTACACCGACGTGCATTTCGTTGAACCGACCGCTTCAACTCTACTTCCGCTGCATTACGCTTCTAGTGGTAATAATGTATGATCTTTTACACGCATGGTTTCCTAGTTTACGTGGAAATTTTTTTTAATATGTGCTAATGTAGCCTACCCATATCTCAACATAGATATCTACTCATAATATATAATAACAAGCATCATTAGACGCTTTCCCAATAGAAATTGTAGTGTTTATAAAATTAGATTTACAATGTACTTGCCGGCAACTGGAATCGAAGCCATCTATAGGCTAAAAAGGTAAAAAAAAAGAAGGAAAAAAGGTATTTACCATGAATATGTGCGAGCGAAATGTAGGACTTTTTGGAGGTGAGGAACAATGCAACATGGAATGTTGCTAGCAAATGAGATTGTGAGATCACGTTGAGGTTGCCCTATGGTGTATGATGAGCATTTGAATTTGCTATGAAAATCTTTTCGGAAGTTTGAGTTTGATTTTGAATGTTTGTAATGTTCAGAGTTGCTGTTAGGTGTAAGCCGGTCTAACTGGCTATGATCGACGGTCTGATCGCCATTGGGCAAGCAGATCCCTGATGGTTGGTTAAATCCAGTGTGGTCGTGGAAGCTGGACGTGAAAAATCAGTGTGTTAGACCGGTGCTGGGCTATCTGACCAGTCGTGGCACAGCGGTAGGGCCGGCTTCTCGAGTGGACAAACATGTTTGTCTGGGATGTTGATGAGAATGAATATGAGAGTGGTTTGTATGTGTGCATGGCATGGGTGTTGATGTTTTGTTGTGGTATGTTGCATGATGTATTACTTTGACTAACGTGAGTCAAGTGTATAAAACTTGTACTCAAGATGGTTGCTTGGTATTTGGATGTGCATATGGCTTGGAGAACATTAGCGGTCGATGGCAATGGACTGGGACTAGGCAGAGGAGCTAAGATCTGTTGTAAATAACGAAGTAAACATTGCGCAAGCAATAGCGTCATTGCTTAGTTATTTTCAACTCTAGCTAATAGCTAATGCTAGTTGTGTTGTACTAGATCGAGCTAGCTAAAGAAAGTCTGATAGTATCAGTATTATCCGGAGATCTACTCGTAATAAGTGGTGGACCTACAGTGAGTGATGGGTGTTCAGTTGAACACCCAAAATATTTGCTAAACCATTTGCACTGCAACAAAATCTAGCTTTGCTTTGTTGGTCAGTTGTCTCCCGTCTTATCTATCAGGTGTTGTGTTCGATTCCTCTTGTCCTCAAAATATTTTTTGTCCTCTCTTTGTAGTTTGTTGTCCTATGTTTGAAGTTTGGTTTCTCTTTTGTGTCTTCTCTTTGCAGTTTGATATTGTCATCTTTTTGTAGTTTGATTGTGTAAAAGCTAATGAGATTTTGTTCCTTTGTTGTTTATTAGGATTTGGACACATTGTGCATTCTATTCTGGAAAATAATAAAAAGAAGTGTATTACAAAAACTTATATATAAGGCCTTAAGATTAGTAGTTTACTATTGTATGTTCCCACACTTTCCATCTCCTTTATCGATTTTCAAAAATAATATTGCATCTTCTACATTCATAACACAATTAACTTGTCCTGCCTATAACTTTTGACACCCACTATTTCTCTAGATTATTTTGAAATGTTTCTTTACTATGTGTTTGACTCGAGAAATCGCTCCCGGATTTTTTGCCTCGGTGTATAAGGTGTGGGCGTACCAATGTGCTAAAGTACACAAAAATAAATAAACACAAAAAACGATAAGAAAAATATATTTTTTATTTATTCATTTGGGAATAACAAAATTACAAGTTCCCTTTTATATATATGCGCTCCATAGTCTGCTTTACATAGCAGATCTGACATAGACGACGTGGTTTGCTGGTTCCCGGGGCCTCAGAAGGTTTTCGGTTAATTATATCCATGGGGCAAACTCACATAATACCTCTGATTAAGCTGCGTATTGGTCGTCGTCTTTAGTCTTTGCTTCACGTTCTCCATGCATGTGATGAATGGTTGATGTAGATATAGGCGTTGGCATTATCTATAGCCTCGTCGATTTATCGGGCCATTGATAGCATAGCCTTTGCGCTGGCCACGCTCACCCGTGCCGTTCAACCTCATCGGTATCGAATGACACGTAGAATTAAGGTGATCAAAAGTGTGTATGATTTACGTTAAGCATGACTAATCTGACGATAAAAGCAGCACAATCGGTGTAGTAGATATAGTTTGAGTGGTGAAGATAGCAGAGCAGAACGCCAAAGTCGAATGTTGACATAGTCGGAAGTGACCACCGGAAAAGAATCCTCGAGAGTCAGAAGTCATTAGCATTGTAGCAGGTCTGGTTACTGTAGCATGCCTCATTCGAGAACAATGGGCGGCCGGAAGGCGTACAAGTACTTCGAGGGAAAGTTGGAAGCATACGTGTTCGACAATCAGCCTGAAGCATCCATGTTCAACAAGTGGTCGTAGGTGTCTACTTTCGACAAGTAGTCGTAGACATCCATATTTGACAAGCCATCATAGGCGTCTATGTTTGACAAGCAGTCAGAGGCGCCCATCTTCGACAAGCAGTCAGAGGCACTCGTGTACGACATGCAATCGGAGGCGTTCCTCTTCGACAAGTGGTCGGAAGCACTTGTGTACGACAATTAGTCATAGGCATCCGAGTTTGACAAGTAGTTGTAGACGTCCAATTTCAACAAGTGGTCAGGAGCACTCATGCACAACAAGCAGTTAGAGGCATCCATGTTCGACAAGCAGTCAGAAGCATTCAACTTCGACAAGTGGTCAATGATGCTCATGTACAGCGAGCGGTCGTAAGCGGTCGGGTATTGAGGACGGTCGGCGACGTTTGAGCACTGTGAACGGTCAGCGATGTCCGAGTACGAAAGGCGATTGGAGACATCTGAGCACAGCCAATGATCATATGAGACCAGGTACCAAAGGCACTTGGCAACACCCGAGCACGGTAGGGAAAACACCAAGATCGCAAGGGCAAGGCATCCTTGCTAGATTGGAGCGGTGGTCGATAGTGTCGCATGTCTTAGGCATCGAGAGGGTCCTTGTGAGTAGCGCCATCAACCTCGCCTTGCGGAGCTATCATCAGATCAACGGTACAAGCGGGACAACTCCAGTACATGACTGATCATCGCAGCCGCGTAGCTTGGCCAGGGTGCGCGCCACATGTGAGACTGGGGAGACTTCATGCTTTAAGCCCATGAGACCGAAGAGCGATCAACAATCTTGACAACCCCATCATCATGGCCACGGGCTGCACAACGGCGAGCTCAAAATCACTTAATCGACAGCATCACCAATGGGGACCGTAGGTGTTTGATGACCTTTCCACCATTGCCGCCATCCTTTGACATGCAAGCTAGCTAGATAAAGAAGAAAGAGAAAAGGGGAGGTTTTATTACCATCATGAGCACAGTACGTCATGGCTTCGGCTTGTACAGATTACTTCCTCAAGTTCCTCCGCCTTCTCCTCCTGTCGTCACGTGTATCCTTTCTGCGTATGTGCTAAATGGAGCATGTCCTTCTTTGTCTCCGTCTGGCCTGTCTTTCTCCATCCATCACTATCCCTATCTCTGTCTCTCGGTCTGTGTCTCCATCTCTCCTTTTATAGGCACAAGCAAGGGTTGTATGTGACATACGCGACTTCCACACGGTGCAAATCAACCCCTGATTTCTGGGATCAAATTCTTGATTTGATTGCTAAATCTTTCCTTCCAAGCCTTTGCTTTCCATACCAGAAAAGATCTATCAAGAGGTACTTCCATAAAATGGAGATACGATGCAATCATCTTCCCATTGCAAATTGGATTCACCCAGAATCAATCTTTTCTTTCCTTCTTGGTGCATAAGCTACCATTAATTGGCCGTGCGCGGCACCACGCACGCAACGACCGTTGGAATTAATCTTGTTGTTGATAGTACTCGTGTGTATAATCGAGCGTCGAGTATTGGTATGTCCGAGTGCCATGCAGGAACCAAAGGCCTTGAACTCAACGAGTCGGAGACTCCGAAGACTCAGTCGCGATCGTGGGTCGAGCAGCGTATTGAACCAGTCGTAGCTACAGTGAACCAGTCGTAGCAGTCTTTGGGCCTACAATATGCCTTTGGTACTCGTAAGCTATAGCACCGTGGTCGTAGTGACACGGTCGCCACAACGTGATCAAACTAAAATGGTCGATGCCTCTTGCTCGAAACAAACGTGGTCGATGCAACATGATCGCAACAACGTGGTAGAAACAAACGTCAACACACTGTGGTCGACACAACGTGATCGAGGACCCACGACCTTAGGGGATGATCTTAACGCACATGCTTTGTGCCCGGTTGGAGGTGCGCAGCCACGCAAGGCGCGACGCATTGACCACCTTATGGATTGGTTCACATGCTATGGCATTACCTAAATTTAAAGAAATTAAATCTTGCATACCAAATTTCTCTTCCCAAACGTACATCTCCTTATTTGTTTTAGCTTGACATATTTGTAAAAAAATCATCAAACACTATGGACAATATGTACCTTGTTTTTTTTTTGCTAATGATGACCTTGACTCCTTATGTTAAACAATATTTTTGTTAACGCTAAATACCAATCTTAAAAATTCTAAGTCCATCCCTCGTAATAGCTAAATACCAATCTTAAAAATTCTAAGTCCATCCCTCGTAATATAGCTACTGCGGGCAGCCGGAATCGAAGCCATCAGTGGGCTAAGGGCCTGTTTGGCAACGGCTGCAGTTTATGGTTTTTGGCTGAAATTTTTGAATTTTGGCTATTTACGGTACAAATTACAGAGAGACAGATACTCACTTGCGATTTTGGCTGGTACAGATGTTGGGCTTTTAACATGTAGATTGTTTAACTTATAGACACTGTCATGAGAAAATACTCCGTTTAAAAATTAGGTACTATAGCAAAAGTCAAAAGCCGTCGACTTTGGAGAAAAAGAACAGGCCTTAAAATGGTAAAAAAAGTGAAAAAGAAGAAGAGAAAGGAAGTTACCGTGAATACGTGCGAGCGAAATGTACGACTTTTTGGAGGCGAGGAACATGCATGTTGCTGGCAGATGGGATCGACGACGCCTCTAGCTCCGCGTTTATTTAACAATAATAATTAAAGGAGCTAGCAGTAGTGGCAGAGGAAAGCTGGCCGGTAGCTGATCAAACGAGTAGAATATGCGTCGCCGTGATCCCATGCATGTGAAACCATTGAATTCTTGCCCTCTCTTTCTATGGTTTTTTTTTAAAAAAAGAAATTAATAAACCATTGGGTTCTTGTACCAAATCTCAGGTCGGCTAAAGAACAGTCTGTACTCCATTAAACTAGGGAAAAGCTGCTGTTAGAAAGTTTGTCTGGTGCAAGGAAAAACTATTTTGGTGCAGAAAAATTATCAGCCCTATGAGAAATTCAAATTTTGGAAATTTTGGATTTTCCTCAAAAAATTTCGGTCAAAAAATTCAAACAAAGCCATCTTCCTGTCCATTGTCGGAGCCCGCATCCGTGTTGCCTCCCCGTCTCTTGTTAGCGCCGCCTTCCCATCTCTTGCCAGCTTCGCCCTCCCGTTCCATGCATAACCACCGTCCGCCGGCCTCCCCTTCCCCTCAATGGCTCATTCTGGATCGGGTATGGGATGGGAAATGAGAAGTTGTGAGGTTTAGGATTAACCCCGCTCAGTTGGGCTGAAAAACTATGGTTTATAGCTGAAATTGTACTGTAGCAGCTGAAATTTCACTGTAACTGAAAGTGGCTTATTTGGTGTAATTAAATCTAAAAAATTTTAAAATAGAAAAAATATGCTAGCTTAACACGGACAATGCAAACGAATACAGAAAAAAAGAACCGGCAAAAAAAGCTCAAAAAAGCCAAAAGTTCAGAAAAAGGCGAAATTTATGAATAGTGAAAATGAGCCAGAAGTCAGAAATTGAAGCTGAAATGAACGGGACAGCCTCGGGCTTAATGGGCAAAACAAAATTTTAAATGAGCCGATTTTTTTGACCGAACAGGGCTGTTTTCGCTGGTCTGGTCTGTACTGGAGGAACAAACTGCCGCCCTTCACAATTCCTTTATTCTTCAACGTTGATGGATCGATGGAGTATGTTCCTTAATCAAACTTAATTATTAAGCCTGCAGCGGCGGACCGTGCAACTACTGTACGTGATTATTATTTTTTAAAAAAAGCTTTTGACTCACTGCCAGTATATATGATCATGGATGCTTAAAAAGTGGTACTAGTACTATATATGATCATGGATGGTATTGACAATCGTTTGTCTCTCGTGCATACATATACTAGTGACCATCGTAGCTCTGAAAAAATAATGTCATGCGTGCATCATTAATTTCCGTCGTATTACTAGCTTGCATCAAAATGTAGTACTAGTAAGTAGTAGTAATTAATTTGTACCAAGCGGCCGGGTGAGGGAGAAGCAGCAGGAATGTAGACCTGCCAATAATGTATAAAAAGCTTTCACTGAACAAAGAATATGACAGGATAGCTCCTCACAAAGTTTTTTAAGGGTACTCGGCGAACGAACACTTAACTCATACTCCTTTCACACGCGTGCATGTTCCTTATATACACTAAAAACTTTTACAGAGGCACTATCTCACGAGTGTGGACATGTTTTCTATTGAATGCGCACACGTATATGTACCCTGCTCCTAATTAGCCCACTCACAAAGCTAACGCCATCAATCGGTTCTAAGGTACTCCTTCCATGGTTTTTGGCTTTTCTCTTTTAAAAGCTAAAATCCGTTTTGAACGTGTTAGTTTTTTAATTTAATTTTCTCTTTTTTTATATATTATCTGTGAAGATATAATGATTTTTTTCTCTTTTATATTTTTAATTAAATATCTTAATTAAAAACTAACAATAACTAGAGTACCTATTTCAGCTAAAACCCAATATCCACGAGCAAAAGCACTTGTGAATGGGCCAAAATCTGTCATGTGGCGTTGTGTTTTTTCTGACGTGGAGGTGCTCAGAACTGATCAAAAGAGTTTCAGCTTTTGGCTTCTGGCTTATTTTTCACTATTCATAAATTTCGTCTTTTTCTGAACTTTTGGCTTTTTGTTGAGCTTTTTTGCCGGTTCTTTTTTTCCCGTATTTGTTTGTATTATACGTAATGGGCTAACATATTTTTTTATATTTTTTTAATTTTTTTAAATTTAATTATGCTAAATAAGTTTCTGTCAGCTACAATGTTTTTTCAGCCAACTACAGTATTTTTCAGCCATAAGCCACCAAAAAAAGCCCAAATAATCACCATCTGCGGATGCCAAACCACCAAATCTAGCTCAAACTGCAGACCAACCCATATGCCCCACGGCCTACCCAGCCGAAGGAACGGCATGGAAGCAAGACGGCATGGTCTCTTGTGTCTGGGAGCAGCAGGATTGATTAAGAGCTCATTTATATTGGTTTTTAACTTTAATTTATAAATAGTAATAGCGTGTAGAGAATTTTATAGAGTGAGGCACTCGCATACGATTTTGGTCGATACAAATAAAGTCACTATAGTCTACACTACAATCGATTAGTAGACTCTGTCTTGAAAAGTCATTCTGTTTAAAAACTATATACTGTAAAAAAATCATTTACTGTAAAAAAAAGCAGCTTCTGAAAGCCAATATAAATAAGAACTTAGATCCTGATCCAATTGACTTCTACTTTTGATTTCTAGCTTCTACTTCCACTTCTCGTTAACTTCTTAGAGTCGCCTTTTTTGGTTTTTTAATTTTTTTTTTGTTTTTTCCCCTTATTGCTTTGTATTGTCTGTGAAGATATAACTGTGTTTTCTATTTTTTATTTTTCATTTTTTTAATGAAATGACTCAGAAAAAACTAACAGTCATTACAACATACTTTCAGGTGCTACAGTGTAATTGCAAACACTGCGGTGCCATTTTAGCAAAAAAAAAAACCTGAAGCTTGAAGCCCGTTGAAGCACTACCTAATTAATCAAGGTTATTCACAGTGCTCTGAAAAGAAAACTGAAAACCGCTCAATTAATCTTTAAGGCACATAGGTTTGGGTACCAAAATAAGCTCAGATTGCTCATTCTCATCAACATTGGAATGACCATCCTGCCAACAATACTATAGTTATTTACCATGTATATTAGTGGTGAAAGTTTTTCTTTCCTTTTGCACGGGAAAATGCTTAAAATTTTGATTGCGTGCAGGTAGCTTAAGATAACATTGCACTCGGGTAAGTTAATAATAACGTTCAGCGGACGTGAAACGGGCGGATAATTGGGTAACAATCGAGGTAAACAGCAAGAATTGTGACATACTAGTAGCTACTCCTTTGATCATAGATACCTATCGTCTCGGTTATATAATATATTTATAAAACCTAATAAAATTATAATATTATAAAAAAATCAAATCTATATGTATAATTTTTCATATATCTAATATAAATATTTAAAAAGATATTATAATTAAAATATTAAAATTTTAATTGTACATATTTTAAAACGATATGTAAGTTTCGTCTCGGCTTCTGGCTTATTTTTCACTATTCATAAGTTTCATCTTTTTCTGAACTTTTGGCTTTTTGTTGAGCTTTTTTGCCGGTTCTTTTTTTCCGTATTTGTTTGTATTATACGTAATGGGCTAACATATTTTTTATATTTTTAAATTTAATTATGCTAAATAAGTCTCTATCAGCTACAGTACTTTTTTCAACCGCTACAGTGTTTTCAGCCACGAGCATTTCAGCCGAACCGATCAGCTAGCACAGTGCGTGAGAATAGCGAACCCTGACGTGCGGCACGCGCCGTAGGACTCCCGAGGCAACACGCGTGCAGGCAGCGACGTGCTGGCAGGTGGGGGCGAGCGCGTAACTATCAATGGTATACAGTTATACACCCTTCGAGAAATCTCACTGTTGCGTACGTACGCGGACGCACTGTGTATGATGCAGATTAATAAGCAACGTTTTAAACTGTCCGTTGTCGCCATGCACGCCCAACGACAGCCGCGCTCGTCGTCGTTGGCCCAGTCAAACGCACCACACGGACCATCCCGTGCTGCGCCCTCCAGGTGTCGGCCTGCGCCGCGCCGCGCCCGAACGCTTAGCTCGAAGGCTTGACAACCGTCACAACCACCTCGCGGCGTTCCATCCATCGGGGCCAGACCCATGCAGACGAGTGCGCAGCTTGGTGCCCAGGGCCCTAACCCGCGGACGGCACAGAGCCAAACCACGCTGCCTCGCGCGCGCTCCTCTATATAAGCGAGAGCCCGCCTGCATCCAAGAAGGCGAAGCTCGCGCAGGCAGGCACAGGAAGCTCCCGATCAGCGCGTGCGCGTGCACACACCACACATACGTACGACTCCAGCCAATTTGAACGGCTTATTAGGTGGTAGCTAGTCATGCCGGCCTTCGCCGAGAGCGCGGCCGAGCCGCCGCTGGCGGAAAGCTACTACGCGCTGCTCAGCCGCGGGGGCGACTGCGGCGGCTGGCACGAAGGCGCGTGCACCGCAGTGCCGCCGGCGGTTCATGGCCTGCTGCCCGTGGAGGAGTGCGACCTCCCGATGATCGACGTCGGGTGCCTGACGAGCGAGGCAGGCGGCGAGGGCGCGGAGGCGGAGAGGGCGGCCTGCGCGGCGGCCATCGCAAGGGCGGCTGCGGAGTGGGGCTTCTTCCAGGTGCACAACCACGGCGTCAGGCAGGAGCTCCTGAACGCGATGCGGCGGGAGCAGGCCCGCCTCTTCCGCCTGCCGTTCGAGGCCAAGGCCACGGCTCGCCTGCTCAACGACTCCTACCGCTGGGGCACCCCGACCGCCACGTCGCCCCGGCAGCTGTCCTGGTCCGAGGCCTTCCACCTCCCGCTCGCTGTCATCTCCGGGAACCATTGCAACTACGGCGAGCTCACCACCTTCAGGTATGCACGTGCCCCTGTGCAGTGTCAACTTCATCTCGTTACTAGCTATATAACCGGGTGTCCACCAGTCTAGCTAGTACCCGGTCGACATGTGTGCCGCTCCTGAGATTCAGATTCTCTTGTCCAGTGTTAAGTACCGGTATTTTCTCTTCTCAAGTACCGGGAATCATATCGGAAAGCTTTCCCGTCCCAGAGGGACTAGTAACTAAATATATTCCATCGGGTTATATGACTGCGACGTTGATCAGTGCGGCGGAATAAAGCACCCGGCAAAAAAGAAGGGATGGTTCAATTACGGGGGTTAAGCTGGCCTGGCAACATCACCTTTGGGGTGCTATGGCTTGGTTAAGATGGCCGCGGACTGGTTTAGTAAGACGGGGACGCAATTAGTCCATGTTCCATGTCTACAGCTATATATCAACTATGCATATAATGGCTGACAATCAGATCATGAGTGCGTCCTGTCATGGTGAAACAAATATCGATACGATCGAGATGTGTGGTACAATTCGTATCGACTCTCTTTTTTTTTATCGGGAAAGTTAACAAGACAAGAATTAATCTAGTTAGTTTTATATTGCTTAGGAAATATGAAAGCCTTCAGGTCGGCAAAACAATAGTAGTTACAGTAGTATGAGACAAGTTGCTGCTGTGTGGACGCTGCAGGGATGTGACGCAGGAGGTGGCGGACGCGATGTCAAAGCTGGCCAAGACGCTGGCGCGCGTGCTGGCCGAGAGCCTGGGCTACGCCGGCGAGCACTTCCCCGAGGGGTGCGACGAGACGACGTGCTTCCTCCGGCTGAACAGGTACCCGCCGTGCCCGTTCTCGCCGGACGCCTTCGGCCTGGTGCCGCACACGGACAGCGACTTCCTCACCGTGCTCTGCCAGGACCAGGTCGGCGGGCTGCAGCTCATGAAGGACTCCCGGTGGGTGGCCGTCAAGCCCATCCCCAACGCCCTCATCGTCAACATTGGAGACCTGTTCCAGGTATGGCTTGTACATCTAGCTTGCTACAGGCATGCTGCCCTAGCTAGCTACCAACTTTTCTTTTGCGCACTAGAAGAAATCGATCAAGATCCACCATTCACAAGGTACACAGATGCGTGGCCGGCTGGCCTCCAGTAGTTGAAGAGCCAATACCTGCATGTGTACTCTCCAGTGGCTGGCTATCTACCTCATACAAGTACAGCATCCGTGGACATACCCCCGAGTGCTCCAACTCTCTAAACGTGGACGTTGCCACGTCATACATAACGACAACTTGCGTACTTGTGTGCGCTGTGCCTCTGTGTACTGCTGTACTGCCGCTGACAAAAAGCCTACGGATTCCGCTAATAAGGGACAGGAAAACATTGCGCAAAAGCGAGAGGCCTGTCGACGACACACACGTGGTAGATTGCAACTTTTGCAAGGGAACCGAGGGGAGGGAGGAAATTACAATAGTGTATGTGGTACTGCTACTAGACTAAACTCTTAAAGGTGTCACTAATTTGCCAACGTCTAAAACGAGAAATTACAAAATCTAGATTACTTGCACAACTAATTAATCAGAAAATTGTGCATATATCCACGGAGTTGCCCTTCTGTTTTTGAAGTGCTTTCAAGCAAGGATATATCCTGATTGGAAGGTCGGTTCTTAATTTTCCTCTTTGATTTTATTTTGCAGGCATGGAGCAATGACAGATACAAGAGCGTGGAGCACAAAGTGATGGCCAACGCGACGACGGAGAGGTACTCGATTGCCTACTTCCTTTGCCCATCGTACGACTCGCCTATCGGCACGTGCAAGGAGCCTTCCCCTTACCGGACGTTCACCTTCGAGGAGTATAGGAGAAGGGTGCAAGAAGACGTCAAGAAGACGGGAAAGAAGATAGGGCTCCCTAATTTTCTCCTATAGGGTGTTGTCGTTGCATTCGCATGGATATAGATCAGTGTCCGCTCTAAAGAGCTTAAATTTGTGGTTTATGATTTTAAATTCTGATTTTTAGCTGAAATTGTAATGTATTATCTATTAACTTTTTTTAAGCCATTCAATTAAAAGAAAAATAAAAACCCATTATACAATATAAAGAAATAAGGAGAGAAAAGAAAAGGTAATAAAGATAAAAAAACTAAAATTAGAAATTCATACGTTTCAAATGATTTCTTATTTAAATAAGTTAAAAGCTAAAAAATTCAGAACTGAAGCCGTTTAAAGCGGGGCAAACTCCATCATGCATGCAAATTAGGTTTTGATCCATGTCATCGCATGTTACTTTCTGTATACCATCAGTGTACAATTAAGAATGCAGTACATTAATTAGTTTGTTTGTAGCTTAGTTTAGTAGCGTTCAAGCAAGTACTAGTAGGAGAGCCTACACCTAGGGCTAGGATAGGGATTGACACAGTGTACCGGGGCTCTCCCTAGTGTTTGCCCTATTGATTGTTTGGCTTGTCCTTTATTTGGTTTTTTTTATTGTTAAAGTGCAGTACGTATGTTGGTGTGTGGATGTATAAGAATCTTAACACTTTGCATGTATACGTAATAAGTTAATTAGTTTGCTCTTCCTATGGTTCTGAATTTCTGATGCATTCCATCTTTATATTTGTTTATGTCCTACTTAGAATACACTACTACAGAAAACCTAATAGTAGACACCTCATCACAGACGATTTTGTGAAATCGTCTCTGATGAGCACTATTACAGACGGTTGTAATTTGGAGGTCGTCTGTGGTTTTTGTGGCGGGAAAATGGATTATCACAGACGGTTATTACCGACGAACCGTCTGTGATACTTTTGTATCACAGACGGTCTGTATAAAAAATCGTCTGTGATAATCCCAGATTATCACGGACGGTTTTTAATTAAAAACCGTCTGTGATAATTCACAGACGGGTTTTAGTTAAAAACCGTCTGTGATAATGGCTAAGGCATTTATTGCGCTGTTCAGACCGCATCTGTCTTCATTTCGATCCAGATCTAGCCACTGCTGCGCACTTTTTCACTCGGGAGGAAGCTAGGCGATTTCAGGCCAGTTAATTTGGTGGGAAGAGGCAGAGATTGAGCTTTGAAAGATTCAGACTTTCCTGGTTGCTCTAGATATGGTTAGTAATGAAATTTATTTTTTCTTTAATTGCATTACAATTTAGGTTTAAGTAATCCATGAGTGGTTATTGAAGATGGTTAATTTGTAAAATTGTTGGTTATATAATAGCCGTTGTGTTTGTAATATGAATTGAGCTAGCAAATTAAGTCTCAATATAATAAATGTGGCCGGTATATATGTAGTTATAATTAGTTAATCTAGATTTTAATACTAAGTTGTTATATATGTACGTAACGTAGGACCGAAGCTGGATGTATGCCGCGAGCCGTGTGAGTGAAGAGTACATTAATGGCATTTCTGCTTTTATAAGAGCTGCCGAGGAGGATATGTTGAATAAGGGGGTGGAATATATGTGTTGTCCATGCACTGACTGCGAGAATTTGAAGATGTTTAAGAACCGAGGGCAAATTGAATCGCACTTGTTTCGGAGGGGTTTCAAAAAGGATTATACGTGTTGGACCAGTCATGGCGAAGTGAATGATCATATGCCGCCGGATGACATCGCCGGTGAAGTGAATGATATGCCCCCGGATGACATCGCCGGTGAACTGAATGACATGCCGCCGACTGATGTCGATTGTGGCTCGGATTCGGATAGGTTGCACGACGATAATCTGGATCAGATGCTTCGCGATGTAGAAGAGAACTATGATGAGAGAGAGTATGTTAAATTCCACGGCTTGATGGAGGACTCAGAGAAACCTTTGTACACGGGCTGCAAGTACACGAGGTTGTCGGCCGTGCTTGAACTGTTGAAATTGAAGGCAAGCAACGGTTGGTCCGACAAGAGTTTCACGACGCTGCTAGGTCTTTTAGCGGACATGCTTCCGGAGGGAAATGAGTTGCCTAAAACCACGTATAAAGCCAAGAAGGTTCTTTGTCCGTTGGGAATGGAAGTAGAAAGAATACATGCATGCCCGAACGACTATATCCTCTACCGTAAAGAGTATGCAAACATGCATGTATGTCCGGTGTGCAACGCATCCCGATACAAACGTAACAATCAATCAGATGATGGCGAGGGAACAGAGGCGAAGAAAGGACCTCCTGCTAAGGTGATATGGTATTTTCCTATAATTCCCCGTTTGAAAAAGTTTTTTGCAAATCCAAAGGAGGCAAAACTGCTGCGTTGGCACTCGGAGGAGCGCAAGAAGGATGGAATGATAAGACACCTTGCTGATTCCGCGCAGTGGAGAAACATCGATAGGAGTTTTGCAGAGTTCGGTGCAGAACCAAGGAATATAAGGTTTGGACTGAGTACAGATGGAATGAATCCTTTCAGTAGCATGAGCAGCCGACATAGCACATGGCCCGTGACTCTCTGCATCTATAACCTTCCTCCTTGGTTGTGTATGAAGCGAAAGTACATTTTGCTGTCGATACTTATCCAAGGGCCAAAACAACCTGGGAATGATCTCGATGTGTTCCTAGCACCGTTGGTGGAAGATCTAAAAGTACTATGGAACGAAGGGGTACAGGTATGGGATGCATACAAACGAGAGAACTTCACTCTGCGCTCCTTATTGTTCTGCACCATAAATGATTATCCTGCCCTTGGTAACCTATCGGGCCATAGTACAAAAGGTGTCAAAGCTTGTACTCACTGTTTAGATGGTACCGAGAGTGTGTGGCTGAGACACTCACGCAAAACCGTCTACATGCGTCACCGCCGGTTCCTTCGGAGGGCTCACCCATACCGCAAGATGAAGAAACAATTTGACGGAGAGAAGGAAGATGGTTTAGCTCCAAAGCATTTAAGGGGACACGAGGTTTATGATATGGTTAAGGATTTAGATGTTGTCCTCGGAAAGGGACGTAAATTGATGGCTCATGAGAAGAACACCTGGAAGAAAAGATCAATATTTTGGGACTTACCTTATTGGGAGTACCTAGATGTTCGGCACTGCATCGACGTCATGCACGTAGAAAAGAATGTGTGCGACAGCTTGATTGGTCTCTTACTGAACATCCGTGATAAAACAAAGGACGGCGTCAACGCACGGCTTGACTTGGCTGATATGGACATCAGGCCTGAGTTAGCACCGACACGCACTGATAATGGACGAACGTACCTTCCCCCTGCGTGTTACACTCTGTCCAAGGGTGAGAAAACAGAACTGTGCCATTGCTTGCATGGTGTCAAAGTTCCGTCTGGTTACTCCGGTAACGTGAAGAAACTTGTTTCGATGCAAGATTTGAAGTTAAATGGCATGAAGTCTCATGATTGTCATGTGCTGATGACACAGATGCTCCCTATTGCAATTAGAAATATTTTGCCGATCAAAGTCCGAGAGACAATCATGAGGCTATGTTATTTCTTTAACACAATTGCTCAGAAGGTCATCGATCCCGAAGGACTAGATGCTCTGCAGGACGAGGTGGTGATGACTCTATGTCACCTTGAAATGTATTTCCCTCCTTCGTTTTTCGATATCATGGTCCATCTCATTGTTCACGTTGTGTGGGAGATAAAAATGTGCGGGCCCGTATTCCTACGTAGCATGTACCCATTTGAGAGGTTCATGGGAATTCTCAAGTCCTACGTACGGAATCGTTCTCTGCCGGAGGGCAGCATCGTCGAAGGTTATGCAAGCGAAGAGGTCATTGAGTTTTGTGTCGATTATATGGCTCAGATTCAACCGATAGGTGTCCCTCAATCTCGTCATGAGGGGAGGCTGAAGGGTCTCGGAACTATCGGAAGGAAAGCAATCACTCCAGATATGGACACGTATACTCAAGCCCATTTCACGGTGTTGCAACACATGACTGAAGTGGCCCCTTATGTGGACCAGCACAAGGATGTGCTTCGGCAACAGAATCCGGAGCGGCCGGATGTTTGGATCATGAGGCAACACAACCGTTGGTTCAACCAATGGTTGAAGGAGCAAATCGCTAGGAGCTCGCCGAGTGAGACGCTGACATGGTTGGCAAAAGGGCCGACATTTACAGTTGTGACATGGCAAGGATATGACATAAATGGGTACACATTCTATACGCAGTCTCAGGATGTCAAGAGCACTAACCAGAACAGCGGTGTCCGCATAGATGCATTCAGTACCGATGGGTCGATAAACTCGTACTATAGCTTCATAGAAGAGATTTGGGAGCTCGACTATGTGGTTTTCAAGATCCCCTTATTTCGCTGCCGTTGGGTGCATCTCCCACAGGTGAAGGTTGACAAGTACGGTGTCACGACCGTGGACCTCCAACGTGTCGGGTACAAAGACGAACCATTCGTACTTGCCAATCAAGTTGTTCAAGTTTTCTATGTAACCGACCCGGCAAATAAGAAACGCCATGTAGTTCTTCATGGAAAAAGGAGAATTGTCGGAGTGGAGAATGTAGTGGACGAGGAGGAATACAATCAATTTGACGAGTTACCTCCTTTTGAAAATGGCATAAGGGTCGACGATGAACAACGTGACGAAACTAGTTACGTACGCATTGATCATGATGAAGGGCTAATTTTTAAAGGAAATAAGCAAGTACAATAAGAATGTATATGTGAAAATGTGTGACAATTTTGAGATGTATATGTGAAAATGTGTGATGTAGTCAATTTTGAGATGTATATGTGAAAATGTGTGATGTAGTCAATTTTGAGATGTATATGTGAAAATGTGTGATGTAGTCAATTTTGAGATGTATATGTGAAAATATGTGATGTAGTCAATTTTGAGATGTATATGTGAAAATGTGTGATGTAGTCAATTTTGATATGTATATGTGAAAATGTGTGATGTAGTCAATTTTGAGATGTATATGTGAAAATGTGTGATGTAGTCAATTTTGAGATTTATGTGTGAAAATGTATATTGTAGTCAATTTTGAGATGTATATGTGAAAACGTGTGATGTAGTCAATTTTGAGATGTATATGTGAAAATGTATATGTGTGATGTATTTGAGAATGACAAAATGTATTGGCATTTATGTATATGTGTGATGTATTTGAGAATGACAAAATGTATCAAGAAATACACTGTGTGAATGCAGCTGGTTGGTGTTGTATATGAATGCAGCTGTTTGGTGGTTGATATGAATGCAGCTGTGTTGTTATTGGTGTTGTCTTAATTGCAACAGCCGGCAAAGGCTTATCACAGACGGTTCTAAACTTAGAACCGTCTGTGATACGATATCACAGACGGTTCTAAGTTTAGAACCGTCTGTGATAGTAAACTATCAAAGACGGTTCTAAGTTTAGAACCGTCTGTGATATGTTATCACAGACGGTTCTAAGTTTAGAACCGTCTGTGATAATCTCCCTACATATACCCTCTCGCTAGGGTTTTCCGTGTGCGCTGCAGTTATTCGATTAGATCTAAATCCCGAGGCCGTCGTCGCCGCCGCCTCCCCGAGCCCTCGTCGGCTGCCTCCCCCAGCCCTCGCCGGCCGCCTCCCCGGACGAAGACGTCGCCGCAGCCTCCTCCTCCTCCGTCGCCTCCTGCTCCGTTGCCGCCGCCTCCTCCTGCGTCGCCGCCTCCTCCTCCTCCTCCGTCCCTAAGGTCACCAAAACCCTAAGGTCATCAAATCCCTCCCCGAGCTTCATGCTTACTGTTAATGTTTAGGGTTGATGCTTGATGCTTCATACTGTTATGGTTAGTTGCTTAGTACATATTTAGGGTTGATGCTTCATGCTTACTGTTAGTGTTTAGGGTTGATGCTTGATGCTTCATACTGTTATGGTTAGTTGCTTAGTACATATTTAGGGTTGATGCTTCATGCTTACTGTTAGTGTTTAGGGTTGATGCTTGATGCTTGGTACATATTTAGGGTTGATGCTTCATGCTTACTGTTAGTGTTTAGGGTTGATGCTTGATGCTTGGTACATATTATATTGGTACATTGTTTACTGCAGTAGCTTAGTTTAATTTGCTATTTGGTACATACTACATTGGTACATTGTTTACTGCAGTTGCTTAGTTTACATTGGTACATATTACATTGCTTGTTGTGTTAGTATATAGTATATAGTATATAGTATAGGCACATAACCCCTCTCTGTCCACATCACCCCCTCCCTTCTCCCCCTTCCCTCTACTCCTCTCCTCTCTTCCTAACATTGAGCATCATGTTTCACTTTTCTTGCTTCCTCATCTTATCATGTGCAACCCTACAATTTGAGAGCACAAATTAACCAATCAAGGAAGAGTATATGATCAAAGGGCATGAAGCAAGTGAAGCAAGTGACATACTATAGTGTTCCCGTTCAATGAACCGGATACACTAGTTTGTGTCATTTGCTTCATAGACCTTTGTTTAGGGACTTTGCTATTTGGTTTATAGTATTAGCAACTAAAGTAGGTGCTAGGATAGGCACATCACCCCCTCTCTATGTGATAACTTTCTCATCTTATCCTAATAGACCCACAAAATGAGCAACATGTCACCCGCGCATTCTTCATAGAACTTTGTTTAGAGACCTTGTAGTAATAGTATTACAAAATTCAAGACAATTTTAGTACAAAAGTACAAAAAAAAGAAATTCCCAGATTCTTCGGTGAGCAGCCGACATAGCCGACTTCTTCGGTGAGCGACTATCCATCTGCTTCTTCCCACTCCTTCTCTTCATCTCTGGTCTCTGGATCACGTACGCCAGTAGCGATGATTCAGTTAGATGAATCATCGCTACATGCGTACGTGATCCAGAGACCAGAGATGAAGAGAAGGAGGGGGAAGAAGCAGATGGATAGTCGCTCACCGAAGAAGTCGGCTGCTCACCGAAGAATCTGGAATGTCTTTTTTTTTGCACTTTTGTAATAAAATTGCCTTGAATTTTGCGGGAAAAAGAAGGACTTGATACATTGGTACATTGGTAAGATAGGCACATCACCCCCTCTCTATGTCCATATCACCCCCTCCCTTCTCCCCCTCCCCTCTACTCCTCTCTTGTCTTGCAATTCAATATGATCACTTTCTCATCTTATCTTAATAGACCCATAAAATGAGCAACATGTCACCCGCGCATTCTTCAACATCATCGCCGGAGGCGTCCGCTCCAACATCAAGACGCCAAGGAAGAGGGCTATCAAAGAAGCCTGAGGACCGACAGACCATCACAGCGGTGAATGCATCTGGGGTCCCTATCCTTCCTCAAAAAGCAGTAAACGCATTCCAAACCACGGTCGGAGTAGTTGCACGAGAACGAATTGAGATCACATACAATTCGTGGAAGAACGTGCCTGACACTCAGAAACGTGAGCTGTGGACCGAAATTTTGGTATCGTTCGAGTTCCCAGAAGAACACCTGGACGCTGTGCAACAACAAACCTACAAAGCGGCGTGCAAAGCATGGAAGAACTTTAAGAGCACGCTTGTCAGGAAATACGTGGAGACGGACGAAACGCCTGTTCATAAATACCCATTCCTGGAACCACAATGGGAAGAGTTCAAGGCGATGAAAACGACCGAAGATTTCAAAAGTACAAGTGTGGCGCACAAGGCCCTCCAGGCAAAAAATACACACCCTCACAGACTTGGCACAGCTGGGTATGCGGGTAAAATCCCGCAGTGGAGGAAGGAGGATGAGCTGGCAGCTGCACAGGACATCGCCCCCACCGTTTTCCAATATCCCGGATGACCGCACTCGAAATTGGATTAGAGCAAGGTCATCTACAACGACATCAGGGACGTCACCTTTCGAAACCCTGCAGACCAGCAAGTGACCGAGCGCCTGGTAAGATATCGATCAAACTACGTAGCTTGTAATTACTCCACAACTTCGTACGAATTGGAATGACATGTCGCGCTCTTGCAGGAAGAGCTGAGTTTTCAATCTACCCTGGGATCATTCTAGGGAACAAGGGAGAATGATATGCTCTCCGTGGCCCTGGGAAACAAGGAGCACCCGGGCCGTACGAGAGGCCTTGGGCTTTACGTTCCTTGCAAACATGGTTTCCAAGATGACTCCGACATGTATCGGCGCAGGAAGAGAAACAAAGCCGAGCGTGACGCACAGCTACGAGAAGAGATCAAGGCATCTCTTAGAGAGGAGATACTGGATTCGCTGGCTGATGTAATCAGAGATGAGGTGCGGAAACAGACAGAAAGTCAACAGGCCGCTGCCGCCGCTCCTGTGCTAGCCAGCCCGCCCAACCGTCCGAGTAGCTGCGCGTCGAATCCGACGCAATCCTAGGCCAAATTTCCTGTGGACGACATCTTGGTAATAATTATTACCTCTCGAATGCTTGCTCCATTGGTAGGCCTATTTGAGTAGCTAATTTTGTATCGTTATGTAGGAGCCTACGAAGTGCAGGCTCCAAGTGAGATATGGCTCCATTCCCTTGTACGCTGCTTGGGGCCAGGCATATTTGTCTGGTATCGGGGCCATGGTGCACGGTCAAGCTTTAGCGCCAGGCTTCGCAAAAGTTAATGTGGATGGTGTGTATGTCAATTTTGAGGTGGTCCCGCTACCGAAGCCCCCCAACGACGAGATCGTGACTCTAGGACAGGCCATTGGAACATTCATCCAGTGGCCCAAAAGCGACATCTCCCTGGAGGCTTCTTCACCGGTGGCAGGACCAGAGCAACTTGCACTGGTGCCATCTCCATTACAAGACCAGTCGGTTCCACCACCGGATACTACACCGGTGCTATCTCCACGGGCCCTATTCTCGCCAGAGCAACTTGCACCGCTGCTACCTTCAAAGTTGACTTCCGTGAAGTCGACCTATAGCCGAGGCAGCAAGGCCAGCAAGGGCAAAGCAAAGAAGACCAATGATGATATTCCGTACCACCCTTTGGCCTGCAAATTCGTGCTTGGTGAGCCGTTGCTCGAGCAAAAAGACCTCCAAAAGCTACCACATATTTGCATGCAATTGCACACGTGGTATATGCAGCAGTCCAATAAGCTAGAGGGAGAACGGACTTCAAGTATCACTGTCAAATTTACCGAGGAAGATTTACACCACAATCTTCAAGAGTGTATGTTCGTGGTCGCCTTTGAGGATTTATTCGATCTGTTCACGCTCAACGCTCTTGACGTCTCAATCATTCGATGCTGGACGCTGTAAGTGTGTACAATCACAGTCTCCGTTAATGTCATACCAATAAATGCCATATCTAATTTTTTGCTTTCGTGTGTATATATAGACACATGCTGATTAAAGCTAGATTATCCAACTCATCAGCTGGTTTCTTGGACCCACAATTGGTCGCCAAGGATACCATCGACCATGAGACACCCCTCGTCGAGAGGTACATTGCATCAGGACTGTTGGATTGCCGCAATAAGGACTATGTACTTATGCCCTTCAATCAGAACTTTCATTGGATTTTAATAGTAATTGTATCAAAATGGAACAATGTATATTACCTTGATTCCCTAAGTAAGAATAAAATGGACTTCACAGTTGTCAGCCAAGTAATCGATAGGTAAGCACATATTCCCCCATACATATCTACATTGTACTCTTTCTTTCCTTCCGAATGATTAAGGTTAACTTTTTCGAATTACGTAGGGCGTTCGCGATGTACATTGAAAAGGGAGGTGACTCGAAGCACGGGGCCAAAGGCCTGCTGACACATGTTCGATATTTTAAGGTATTCGCTATTTCACATTAATTAATCCTATGCAACAGTTGGTACTAATGCCTCTTGAACTAACACATTCCATTTTTTTGCAGTGCCACCAGCAGCAGCCGGGCAACACATGTGGATACTACGTTTGCCAACATATGGAAGTACTTCTCGATTCCTCGAGGCTCACCAATCGCAAGGTTTGTCACTCTTCCCATAATTACTTCATACTTATCACGTTACATATATATGCATATTGATATTCCTATCGACAGGATGTGTCCATCCCGTCAACTGCATTGAAACAGTCTGATTTTGGAGGGATTCAAGGAGAGTTGGCGTACTTTTTGCTGACTCAAGTCATAAAGCCAGGAGGACGGTTCCACTGCGCACCATGATTTCTTATTGGTCTTATCACTAAGTGTAAATGCAGTGTAGATCTTTTGTAACTGTGCATTTGTTAATGGATATTTCATTTCAATTCAATTAATCGATTTGCGAAATGGATGCATGCTTTATGTTTGTGAAATGAAGTGCCATGTCAATTGGATGTTTTATGTCTGTGAAATGTATCTGAAAGCAAATGAGATGTGTGAATTGTATGTTTTTTGTCTGTGATTATCTGCTTGTTTCAGAGGGCATGGCTAGCATTCCTGAGGCTAGCCAATAAGAGAAATATATGTATGGGTCGAAAGGAATATCACAGACGGTTTTTACTCAAAAACCGTCTGTGATAATCAGTATCACAGACGGTTTTTAACTAAAAACCGTCTGTGATTATCAGCTATCACAGACGGTTTTTACTCAAAAATCGTCTGTGATAGCCCATAATCACATACGGTTCAAAAACCGTCTGTGATGACCTTCGATTATCACTGACCCATAAATACAGACGGCTCACAAAACCGTCTGTGATGACGTTTTCGAACCGTCTGTGATGACCTTTTCTGTAGTAGTGATAGGAATAATTGGAATTTTTTTTCTCTTTGTTTGTTTCTCATTTGAATCTCCATGTAAAGGATCTCTTGATTTGTAGATATCGAAATCGCTATTCTGTGCGTATGACCATGGTCGGAGACACCTGCTCTGTCCCCAGAACTTTCAACTGACAACTAAAACTTTCAAGTTCATACTTTCAACTCAGATTCAAAACATTTTCAACTTTGAAATTTTTTGTTAGATTCAAACACTTTCAACTTCACAAGAGCTTTCAAATTAGATTCCAAACTTTCAAAATTTGAACTTTCAACTGAGATATAAATGAGCATATATTCAAAAATCCAAGGAACTTTAAACTTGAAATTACCCGTGGTGGTTGAAAGGTCGCGACAAAAGCGGCTTTTGAAATTGGAGCGGAAACGAACGGATATTATTCATCCTGTATCATATTCCACATTCGTTTCTCGGAGTCAGAGTCGCACACAGATAATACCAGATACCCATTTCTCCATTCCGTATTCACTTCACAAGCATTCGAATGGTCGGTCGAATAGAAATTATCCACTTCTTTTGCATCCCTACATAGGACATTGAATAGTAGGGTGCTAGCAGAGCGAACACAGAGAGACTAATCATTGAGATGTCGAAGGTAGAGCAATCAGTATTTCCCATCTATTTAGATGCGGCAATCCACATATTTGTTATCTTTTTTTTCTAAATAAAGTCACACCAGACTTATTCATATCACTTGACATACTGATGTATACGAATATATATCACTCATCTCGTATTTTTCCTCAGAGTCGGACTTGGACACAGATAGTGTCGGAAACTCATTTATCCCTTCTATATTCGAATGGAAATTATCTACTTTATTTGCACCCCTAGCGGCAGGAGGTGACCGACGATGCAAAAACACGTGGGTTTGGCGGGCTTGACGAACTAGGTCATAGCATCCTTTACTGATGGAGCTAGTCGGCTTGAATTGTCTCCATGCTTGCCAGCGAGGCCACTGTGTGGTAGTGTCCGTTGGTGGCAGCACGGTCTAGGGTTTGTGTAGGGGATGAGAGATGGTAAGGATTGTGGAGATAGGGCTCGATCCCTTTTCCTCATCCTGAAATAGCAAAAGAAGCGAAAGCTAAGTGGGCTAGGGCCTTTCCATTTTAGGCAATGGGCCTCTTGTCGAGAACGAGTGTCACATGGGTAACCCATACGCACATCTAAAATAGCGAAGCCTCTATATCTATATTGGGTGGCTCTTTGGACTGTAGCTTATAGTTTTTGGCTTAAAATTTTGAATTTTGGCTGTTTGTAGGAAAGAGTGCGGAGAGAGACATTCGCATGCGATTTTAGCTTATATAGATGAAGTCGGTACGGTATCTAGTACAATTGACTTGTAGACCCCACCTTGAAAAATGCACCATTTAAAAGCTAGTTGCTATAGATAAGCCATAAGGCACAAGCCGAAAAAAGGAGCCAATGACTTAAGGAGACGCACAAATAGTATTACCTATCTACCATATGTAGGAGTTAATTGTAACTCAAAAAT
Source organism: Dendrocalamus latiflorus (assembly GCA_017311315.1). Lineage (NCBI taxonomy): Eukaryota > Viridiplantae > Streptophyta > Magnoliopsida > Poales > Poaceae > Dendrocalamus > Dendrocalamus latiflorus. Next base: position 14,283,929 of record CM029639.1, read on the forward strand.
ATAGTTTTTATATTCATTTTATTCTTTGTTACTTGTCATTTTGACATCGATACAACCTCCGATACACATATTTGGAAACTATTTTTCTATTATATGTTAGTAAAACTAATAAAAATATAATTGTATGAAAGAACTTTTCACTATAAATCTACTAATATCAGTTCATGTGATAAATCTAAATAGCTTTGTGTATATCGATAGCCAAAGTTAGATATGTCACCTTACAGTCTCCAAAATACACATGTGAACTTGAGGCTCTGCTCATTTAGGCTTAAACTTATAGCTTTTAGCTTTGTTCACTGTTTTACAGTATTTCAGGTTTACTTTACACTGCAGTTGCTATGAGCTTTTTCAGCGTAATTAAATTTAAAAAAGAGTGGAAAAGGAGATATCATCTCGGACAATACAAATGAATAAGGGAAAAAAGAAAATGCAAAACATCACAAAAAATAGCCAAAAAAACTAGAAAAAGACAAAATTAAGAACTAGAAGTTAAAAGCTAAAACTCATTTGAGCAGAGCAGAGCACCTCATGGACCCGATGTCACCAAAGTCAGATAACATGTCATCATCCCCTAACCAAACCCAAGGTTAGGGGTGGCAACAAGGCAGACTCCCGCTAGGAAGCCCCCTGCCGCGCCCCACTAAGCCTAACAGGGGGAAGATGTCCCCCATCCCCGGTCCCTACGGGGACCTAACTCCCACGGGAATCCCCATAGAGAGATAAAAATAGGTTAAATATTTTTAAAAATAATAATATAAATTTATTTATTATTTATAGTTATTTAGTCATACGTTTTTTTGAAAATATAGATTCAAAATATATATATTCTAACATATAGATTCATGTTTTAGTTAAATATACAAGAAAACAATATAATCTTTCATATTAAAAAACTATAATCTATTATTTAAAAAGTATTTTTTTAATATTTACTGGGTCCCTGTAGAGCCCCGCAGGGGGAAGACAACCTCGTCCCCACCCAGCTAGCGTAGCGGGACCCTACCCCGTTCCCTCGTGAGGGGAGATCACCTCGCTCCCATGGAGATATTCTCCGTAGGGCCCTCCCCACGAAGGAATTGCCACCCCTACCCAAGGTCCAACATGTCTTCATATCCTAGAGAAAATTATTCCAAGGAAGCATCCTCCCATCGAATAGGACTATCGATTGGTGCAGAAGCCTATACCCCATTTTCCCTTGCCGCCATTTGTCATCCTCAATGTGATCAGGGTTGGCCATATACACGCAAAAAAAAAGCCATTTTGTATCCACGTAGGAGAAGTGGAAGACTATGAATAATTTTTGTCCGTCTAACTGACTAAAGGTTTACGGAGAGAATACATAATTAAGAAATGAGCATTTGGTACTATCTGTATTTGACCTTTACTCTGAGAAAAATACGAAATAGAATATGAGATAAGTGATATCCATCCGTATACATCTGATTGCACCTCTACTATCTAATATCCTATATTGGGGGTGTAAAAGGAGCAGATAATTTCGGTATATTGGGGTCGATCTCGGCATAATCAAATGTAACACTTTATACATGTAGGGGGTGACCCTAATTGCCCAAATGAGATTAGCATGTGATAACACCGGTGACCCAATTTCTCATATCCGCTTCTGTTTTCGTCCGTGTGACCGGCTAAAGGCTTGCGGAGCAAATATGAAGAGAGAAATGGGTATACGGTATTATTTATGTTTGACTCTGACTCTAAAGAAAAATATAGAGTTAGATACTCCGACTCTAAACAAAAATATAGAGTTGGATATAGGTTGAACCATATCTCAGATTACAACCCTGCTGTTTCCGTCGCCAAAAAAAATGTTTCCCTCGCCAAAAAAAAAAAAAGAAAGAAAAAAGTGGAAGGCTAATGGGACTAGACTCCAGGGGAAGTTGGGGAAGCAGCCGGATATGCTGCGGGAGTGCACTACCTGTTCGAAACGCAGTCCAGATAAAGATAAGACGGCGTCGGCCCAGATGGGTACTGATGAGGTGCAGGGCGGCCTGGCTACCACGGCACCCACTGCCCTGGTCAGATGCCACGGCCAGCGACAAGTCCTTACTAGTCCTTACTAGTTCGTTAGTCCGCACAGTGGGTGTGGTTGGCCCGGGTAGCCCAGCCTTGGACCTGGTAAAAGGCAGCTTGGCTCGTGAGCTGTGCGCCGCTGTGTGCTGCCTTCCAAGCCGCGGTAGACGAGATGGTGAAAATGGGGGCCACTGCAGGCATTTGCTCGAGTACGTACGGATGTAAGATGCCTCTGGGCGCCTTGATCTCGCGAGAGTCTGTACCATAATACTTTGTAAAGTTTAACTACACATAAATTTAGAACTGTCTAGATTGACTATATAAAAATTATATTATTAGATCTATAATTAAAGTACCTTTATAATGCAATAATTTTATTAATACATTTTAATGTAAACCTATAAAAGATAACGGTTACAATCGTATCTCGAAGACTATAAAAAGTAAAAGAAATCAAATAAGAAAGAATGAAGGAATATTACAAGCTTATTATTCACACCTAGATATCCTCCTTAATTTTAGACCCAGATCTCTTGGTTCTTACATAAAAGGCATTCTCATGCTTACTATCTCGAAGCACTGAACTTGCTGGAGTTCTTAAAATCTACATAAAACACTTTCATTTTGTCCAAATATAGCTCATACCTCATACCCAGTGTTGCCGTTAGATTTTGACATGCAAAATAGTCGATAATAGTATTTTATTGGTATTCAACGTGATTCGAAAGGAAACTTGAGAATTGCCAAAATCAAAAATAAGAATTGCCCATACTAGGGTCGCGTTCCAAATAGCCATGGCTTCTAGTTTTTGGCTTCCAAAAGCCAAAAGCCATTTGGAACACGTTGGTTCCTTAACGTGACTTTTTTTTTATTTTTTTCTTTGCATTATCCATAAGATATAATGGTGTTTTGCATTTTCCCCCCTATTTTTCTTTATTTTCCTTTAATTGAATACCTCATAAAAAGCTAACAGTCGCCACGGTGCCATTTCAACCAAAAACTACAACTAAAATCCACACCACTTTGGAACAGGGCATAGAAGTTTTCAGAGGCAGTCGACTAAGGAAAGTTAGATGCAAAAAGAGATGTGTCAACACGAGTTTGAAGATATAAAGATTCAGAAGCGAATATGAACTCTATCAAAGGAAAGGTTGAACCGACATGAAGAAGGGAAACTTGAAGCACAACCCAAAATTGAGTCAACTATTTTAGGCTATAAATACCATGTACTGGTTGATGAGAGAACTTGCACACTCTAACCTTTCCTTACCTTTTTGCATCTACGTTTTCTATACCTTAGGAGTAGGCCATAGCTGGCAGAATCTTACCTCTATAATTCGATTTTGATTAATATTGTTTTGCATCAATGTGTTGATCAATGTGTGTTACACATATAACCTGTTTCGAGATTTGTTTCTGATTGTTATTACTTCGCATCCATATTTCGTCCAAAATCAGCTTTCATTCATAATTACTTATCATCGATTTTGCCGATTTGCTAGAAAATCAGTTGGCACGTCGCATACGCTACGAAGAAGAACTCTCTATAGGGACATGGTGCTATTGTAAGAATTTTTTTTATGGTAACACACTATTTTCTTAGTTCTATAATCTCGAAGACTAAAGATATTACATGACTGCAGTTCTTGCACCTTTTCCCTCAAGACATAAAGTGGCCAATAGGGGATATGATCAGAGGCAGAAAGCAAACAAGCTAGGACTATAGGGAGAAAAGTGATACCAATGATACTAGTTGGTGTCAATTCGCCATGCTGCTATAATCTCTCGACAGACTATTGAGATCGTCTGACCATCCGTGTTGTAACATGATATTCCCAGGTATGCACCTGTGTCGCTCACTCTCCCTTGTCTCTTGGACAACGTACATTGGCCATAGCCAGGGGCAGAACTAGAATGAAAATTATTTAGGTTTACCATCTCATTATATATAACAATATATATATATAATTTTTAAATAATATTATGCTAAATAGCAATGCATTCGATAATTTTTAGAATCAATACTTCAATATAACCGATGGAAGTGTATGATGAGAAGTAGTGAATGAAATGCTTATCAAAATAAAGAAACCTGATAATAATATTGGTTAGTTGCAGCAAACTGAAAGACTTAAGGGTGAAACCACAGATAAAAGTTGATTGGTATTGGTAAAATACAACAACCAACCTTAATGGAATGTTAAAAGAGAATACAATTACTTAAAGTTTCAAGTAAAAAATAATAAAAATGATCAAATATAAGTTAATGCACTGCCATTTAGCATTTATGTTCTTTCAAGTTCATAAAGCAACAAACCACAATAATGTTGGTATTTTCGTCAATTCTTACTTCTCCACATAGTAAATAAATATATCATTCATGAAATCATCACCAATTAATTGAAAAATTCAATTAGATATTTGTTTGTTCAACAATTCAAGAATAATATAATAGAAAAATACGTCCAGTGGCTTACTTATTAGACATTGTGGTTAAATACTATGATTTTGCCTCCGATTCGCAATGAGCTAGGCTGGCATTCAAAAAATCAAAATTAAAACATTAAGTCTCATCCCTACAGTTTGACATAAATCAATCAACAATCATCATATTGAAACCCTAATTCACAAATTTAGTCCCATGTTCTTGAAACAAATTGGAAGAAGTAAGAGAAATTTAGAGCAAAGTGTATATTGATCGGGTGGACTTAAAATTCCTTTGGCCGACGAGGGCACAAGGCAACAAGGACTAGGTGATGCCATGGAAAGATGGTAGGTGGGTGCGGTGGTGGCGCCGATTTCTCCCGCTCTCCAACGACCGATCGCTGCTTGGCTGGGTGTGACTATGTGGCGGACATGGTGCACATCTACTGGCTTACCATGGAAGACGAACAGACAGCGAGGATTGCTACGAGGTGACATGCTTCGGGATCAATCAAATGGACATCGTGGCCTATTGCAGTCCCCTCTTAGGCTGGCTCAAGGGCTAGCTCAGCCTGCTATAGTTGCCTCATGAGATGAGGGAAGTGGAGGCTCCTCGTGGATTACTGATAGCTATTAGGAATTTGGGCCGTTAGTGTTCTCTTTGTGGGGCTTCAAAAAAGAACTGGGTGCACTGAATTTAGGCTAGGGGTTCACACATAGGCTGATATATGCTAACTCCTGCTAAAAAAATTTTTAGACCCGGTGCCCTATGACACCGAGCCTAATTAAGTAGTTCTGCCCATTTAAAATTATGGTGCCCTGACACCATGGTGTCCCATATACACACACATAAGGGCCGTCACAATTATATAAGGAACACAACTTTCCATCATGGGCAGTAGAATTATAAAATAAGTACAATTTTATGTTTAGATACAAATTAGCCATCTAGCTACAAACTTGCGTAGAAAATTCATAAAGGACCTTTTAAGAAGGTTCATGATACTGTTGTGATGAACCATTGCAAGTTTTGAGGAGTGGTCAAGTGATTTTACAAAGATCGCACTTTGCCTGGATTGGTTTTGGGCAAAAATTGAGAATTTTGGAATTTGAGTCATAGATTGAGTTAGAATAACTTAGGTCATTGCATTAAGATTACATTATGCATATCTTGGCTAATATAGGTCAAATTGTGAAGAACTTGTGCCTGAAAGTGATTTCTTTGTCTTTAGATGTGCAGGGTCGCTTGGAGTCAACTGTGGTCAACGACGATGATCAGGGCTAGGCTCATGGAGGAGTTGAGGCTCAAAACGATCAAGCATACCGGGTGAGATGGTGAGTTCAAGTATGGCATGAGAAAGCGGGAAATGTTGAAAGTGAGTTCAAACGGCGAGATGGCGTCATGTGGCTTGCACAGGCCAAGTGAGCCATGGTTCGATGGAACCGGGACGGAAGAGACTTGGCAACGCATGGCAAGCTAGTGGTGCACCTACGCGTGGTAAGTATGACGATTGCTTGTAGTGGTTGGTAATGACCGGGTCAATGAAGGGTAAAATACCGGAAACCATCTTGGATCAAAACCGTGGTGCATGTGTGATACATTGGAGAGCGGTTTATGTCAAGGTGGAGCTGGTTGGATCAAGCCTAAGGATTTAGCGGATACACACTTATGCGCTTTGAAAAGCGTGTATAAGTGAACTTGTGAGAGTAAAACCAGTGTATGTGAGGTTAACAGGTTTCCCATTGTAATAGTAGATATGACCTATTAAAAAGTGTAGGTAGCTGGTTGACCACCTATAAAAGGGGGTTGGGATGGAGACATATGTGGTTAACCATCTAACCCATCTCTTATGCTCTCTTCTCTAAGTTTAGGGTTAGGGTTTGAGAGTGAGTATCTTGGGTATTCTTTGTCCTCTAAGATAGAGTGGTTGTAAAATCTATTTTTTCAAGTAAGCAATGCAGCAATTTTTGTGTATCTACATGGATCCATCTTATTTTGATTGATTTGTTCTTGATTTGGTTGGTTTTGATATCTTCTCTTCCCTTTTCTTGATCTTGTTGTGCTAAGGACGTGTAAGAGATGGAGATAATATCTGAGAATCTATCTCCACCTATCTATTTACTTTGACAGTAAGTTTATCAAGAAAATCTGGTTTTGCTTGATTTGGCCTCAAAGTGTGATTTCTTGATCTGAAGGTTTTTGGCTTGATTTTGTCAATGTTCTAACTTGCTGTGATATGTAGGAATACATCTAGATCTAACTTGGTTATCTTCCACCCACGAGCAAGTCGTATTCACTGTTTTTGGTTTTTGATCAATTTTTGTGCAGTTTGTCCCAAAACTGAAAAATGTCTCAACTTTGATCATGTTTTTCACAATTGTTTGTTGCAATAGGATCATAATATCCTAGAGAAGATTTCTACAAAGTTTCATATTATTTGGATCTACAGATCAAAAATTTGATCATTTTTGTTTTCGAAACTGTGCTGAAAGTCTCTATTCTTCTATGTTTCCTCTAAGTTTTCAACCATTCGCTAGCTTTCGACCACTCTCAAAAACTGCACGCAACGACGACATCATCAAGACTCGGACTTCGGATTTATCTTGTTTTAGTGTTCACCTTTTTTCAAATGCAATGCTATTGCATACGCCTTGCATTTGAAGGGGGTGTTAAGGAGATAGAGTTATATTAGGAGATAGAGTTGTATTCTATTCCATATATGCCTTATCTCTATATGGCATATCCTTTTGTACTCTCCTATATATATGACCCTTTGGGTCTCATATCAATATACACAATATTCATAACAGATAACACTCAAAGGATATGAATTAGTCTTAACTAGGTTCCAACATACTGAGCGCTAGAAGTTTTTTCCTTGTCCTGTGAGAATTTCTTGTATTTTTCTTTTTTGTTCTTAAGAAAGTTTAACCACACAGGAATCGTGCAGAAGCAGAAGCAGCCGCATCCATGTAGGGCAGGGGCAAAGGCAGAGGCGACATCAAGCAGAGGAAAAGCAACATAGGGGATCGTCGCGGTAATATCAGCCAGGTTATCGACAATGCAGTGTGAGCCATGGACCACAGCTAAGAACGACGATATAAGCAGAGTGAAAATATTAATAACTATATCTTTAATTTTTTCAATAAATTTATGTTACGGGTGTCGCTTTTAAAAAATAGATTAATATTACGGGACAGAGGGTAGTATTTAAGTGGAGGGGTAGTATTTAAGTTGCTCATTTGAACCAGCTTCAGCTTCTGCCCGACGACATAGCATAAGACACACGGTTGTCGAACTTGGTTCCCACTGGCAGCAAGCCTCCAAATGTCCTTGTAGGACCGAAATGGCGACAGAGGGGGGGTGAATGTCGTTCATTAAAATTTTCGTCCCTCACAAGTACTCAAAAAGCTCAGTTCTCCGATAGCTATAGAAGCTATGAAGCACTTGGAAAGAAGTGTAATCCTTGCAGCAGGCCTTAAATGGTTTCTTGCATGCACTAGATCAAACCAGAAGAGCAACGAGAAATTACTGGAGAGCTTTAGAACTGCTGCCAAAAATTACAACAACACTACCGAAAAACTACAGAGCATGTGCTTGGCCAAAAACTACTCCCAACCGAAAGCTGCACTTGCAAATTAGTTGGTACAGCAACCAAGCACAGGAACCGTGTACAAGACTGCCAAAAAGAACAAAGGACACGGGAGAAAAACTGCAAGCCAAAACCACTAGAAAAGTGACCACATCCCCAACGAAGAATCAACAACCAATAATATCATTCATGCTAACGGGACAACAAGACATCCATTAATACCATTCATGCTAACGGGACAGCAGGACATCCCATTAATGATGCCTACTTAATTGTCTTAAGGAATACTTGGAGCCATCAATTTCGGCCAAGACAAAAAAGACTTGATAGCTTGCTGCTCAAAGACCGAAACTAAAAAAGAGGAGGCCAGCCAATTTGACGAATCACTGAGAGAACAAATCGGTAATAAAACTGGGGCATGCGGCCAAAAAGGAAACACAAGAATTGATGCACTGCCGGCCAAAAGGCAAGATTTGTACTGCTATTTCACTGCCATCCGAGAGTCTAATAAGCTCAACCAAACTAACTGCTCAAAAGCTCTTTGCTGAGAATAGAGGAAGAAATTTAACCCAACTAGCAGCTAGAAAACAGGGCCAAGAAAATACCAACAGAGAGTAGAAGGCTAAGCCAAATCACAGATCGTAAAAACAAGAAATGCAAGAACTCAAAGAGAATCTCCCATAGATCGAGACGGAGACATACATGATTAAAATAGAGGAATGATTACATAGTTATTCAGCTCATCTCTCTCTCAATCCTCAAGAACACCAAGAACTACATGGTTCTTGGGAGGAACACAACCCTATCTCATACACCCATTCTCTCAACCACTAAAGCACAAAGCAAAAGCCCTAAAATCCCTCACCAAGTCTTGCCAACAACCAGGAAATACCCTCCTATTTATAGCATTCCTTGATGGGTTTACACTTTGCTTTGCCCATTTTACCCCTCCATGCTTTGCCCGCTAACCCGCTTCCTTTTGCAGCCTCGCGCTTTTACCGAAACGCCCCTGCTGCACCTTCCAGGAAGCTTCCGCGTTCCTTGTCTCGCATGCCTCGCAACCACCTCGAGTCCACGTCGTCTTCGACACATCCCGACTGTTCTGACCTCAGCGCCACCTGCGCCTAGTCCAGTCCTCCGTGTCTCGCCACGACTCCACTCGACGTCCTACAGCCATCACAGACAAAAACCACATCGCATAGCACGGCACAAAGCATATAAACATGATTAGTACCAACAAATCCTACTCAAGCGAGAAATGGCCCAAGTGACCAACCGGGAAGACGACCATGTGTCAAATCTGTCTAATCATAACCCGACCTCGCCGAATGTCAAAATGACACGAAACACTCAAACCAAACTCACTCTAACTAAACCACGTGTCAAATACTCATCACCAACTTGGGATTTAGACCACATGGTCTCTCAGTCCTATTTGTTGTCGCCGCCATAGGTCAGCTAGCTTGTGATAACGACATTTCCGCGGAATCTAAAGCGTGACAATAGCTATGCTGGCTTGCGACAGTTTGGCTTTTAATTAGTTTTTGGTTATCTTGTGATGCTTAAGGAAAACAGTCAAGCATCCTTACAGTCTTGTGCCAGGCGCACGCAGAGGGCAAAAAAACTACACAAAGACGCTATGGAATGTTACTTGGTGTTCCCTCTCCCTAACCTCGAACTCTCAAAGGAAAGAGTATGTCTTTTTTTTCTGTTCCTGATTCCCAAAGGAAAGGGCGTGTCGATCTGAAGCTGTCGCCTGTCGAAAACGAGCGGCTTGCCGAAATCGTTGGAGCAGGCGACTTTCTTCAATTCATCACGCCGCCCATGCGGTTTTTTTTTCACATCTGCATCTTTTCTGCATGGATGGTTATGTACTTACGTAAGAAGGAAATGAAGTGCCCACATACAGTTGATAGCTTCATATATGTGCACAATGATTTCTGGAAAAAAAAATGATATGATATGTGTACACAATGCAGTGTACAGCACTAGAACTTATGAAGCCGTTCAAATGTGGAGAGGGTTTAACTTGTCCGAAGACAACACACCGTGGCATTTCCTGAACCTTTTTCGAATCAAAAGTCAGTGTAGCCAACAGGGGATGGATCCTCAGAGAGCAAACAAGCTAGGACTGTAAGGAGTAAAGTGATACCAAACATACTGGAAGGTGCTAGGCCGGGGCGGCGAAACATCTTCGTGGACCGTCGAGATCGTCTGGTCTTCCGTGTTGTAAGACATAACTTTCCCCGGTATGCTGAAGAGCAAAACCCCATTCTGCCCGCTTTTCCCTGTTCCTCGGACCACGTACACCGGCGAGAGAGCCAGGTACTCGATCAACCTGCCTCTGCCTCCAGGGACACGCAGCCCGCGCCATGGAAACTCCCATCTGGTCCTTCGAATGTCCGGATGCAGTTCCTTGACCCTCCTGAGATCGACACGGTACAAGATCGACCACTCGGAGCAGCCCTCCTGCATCTCCAGCACGTCCAAGAAACCGGTGAGCCTCTCCTCCTGCGTGAATCCAATCATCTGGAGATGGCCGCCGGACTCCCCGAGGTACGCGCACGTCCAGCCTTCCGGCGTCCGCGGCATCGGCATCTCGACGACCTGCTCTTCATCCATAACAAAGCGGATTAGATGCTGTGACACCATCCATACTAGCGAGCCATTCCAGAAGACGCTGAGATGACAGCGGAGCCCTGCAAATGGGTAGTTCGAGGGGTCGTAGCGGGCTACTGTTCGCCATGACCGTGTCTGGGAAGAGTACATGTAGATGTCACGGCTGGTGATGCCGAGTGCGACGATCCGGTAAGTCTGCGACTTGGATGGGTCGTAGGCAAGGCTAAGATGGCGACTGATGCCATCCGGTACGTCTATATCGATGAAGCTCTTGGTTACAGGGTTGCAGAGATAGCAGCGTGGTTTGTACTGCACCAGAAAATTCGGTCGGCAACAGATGAGTAGCCCGTTGCATGAACTGGTGATGTAGATTTGGCCTTTGTCGATGGCAGGAGTGCTCGGGATGAATGAGAGGTCGGGAGTGGGATGACCGTCGGTCATGCCATGACGAAGGGGTATATAGCTAAACCTGCGATGGAGCTGGTCACTGAGGAAAAGGCCGGCCGCAGTTGAATGGCTAATATTCCGCAAGAAGCTGGTATACAAGAAGTGGTGTTCCGATGTCAAAGCATGCCACCTCTTGCATACGACTCGCATCCGAGCGACCTCCTTTGGCGGCAGCCAAGCAAGGATATTGACGACAACATCGTCAGAGAATTTTTCATGCAGGGCCATTTGAGCCACTTGATGCAGCACGGCAGTGTGGTTTGGGAAAAGAAAACGAAAAGCAAGCTACACAGCCGAACTGGTATGGATTATGGAATGATATAAGAAGGGAGGAGGGGTTGCACTTGGTTTATTGAAACAATCAAACAAGGCAAGTATTTATAGTTGATCTAAGAGGCTTTCAATCAAAAACTACAAATCAACAAGCATATAATATCAACAAATTAACTGAATATGCTTGTTCCTTGATCTTTCCGAAAAAGAATATGCCAGCGCCTCGATCAATCGAAAAAAGAATACGCCAGCGCCTCCAACCAACATTGTACGTGTCTTCTTTTTAAGGCATTCGGCGTACAATTCTTTGTATTTTGTTACCTGATTGCTATTGCACAGTCACCTAAAAATTCCATTTCAGTCTATTTTGCTATAACATTTTTTCCATATTTACAGCATTTTCGTCCATATTTACAACATTTTTCGCTCATATATACAACATTTTTCGGATGTATGCAACATTTTTCGCGAAAAAATATTGTATATATAAGAAAAATGTTGCATACATTGACGAAAAATATTGCATATATAGAAAAAAAATGTTGCAGCAAAATCGACTGAAATACAATTTTTTTTAGTCGACTGTGCAATAGACAATCCCATTTTGTTATCCGAATATGATGAGTCTAATCACTTAAAAAATCTAATCAATTTTCGCTAGTCTAACTAGTATGAGTGATCAGTAATGTGAACTGGTCAAATGTTATAATTGGGGTTATCTTTATATTCATAATGGACTCTACACCAACTTATACTAGACGTGTCCAAAGGTGTTTGCGCCAACTAGAATCGGATGTAGCTACTCGAGACGCTTTCAACTACAATTCTTCACTGATTCTTCTAAGGCTATTTTGTCTCCGAACGAAGTGTTATCGCCATCTTCGAGTATGTTACTGTTCTAGTTTCTAAGTAGGTTTTTATTTCTATTGCTGATTAGAACTCTGTTCCTTTCTCATTTGGGATTTTTATTCTTAAGGCTATTCATGCTCTCTATAAGTCTCATGATAAAGAACACGTACAACATAAGTTATCTATATATGTAATATACCAAAAATTTTATGTAACTTTTTCTTCATACAGTGATTTCATCGATTATATGCCTATGATTTTTTTCCATAAAAGTTTTTCTTGTTAAATCTTTATCTTGTGATCTGATTATTCTTCATTGTTTCCGTATTTCTTGTGCGTTTTATAGCGGCATTCGTAGCATTGAAAGAGGTGGGTACATTCCCCATTTTACGGAAAGGGCCTTGAGAAAAATAGAAATTACAACAAAGCCCTTCTGAGATTTCTAGACGACGCGCAAACAGGATGCTAAAGAAGCTCGACACCTCGATGCTTGGTGACCTCATCGAAGCTATACCGCCACCCACGACGGCAGTCTTCCACAGTGAATAGCTTGTTGCAGGGCCGCCATAGTTAGTGTGTACAGATGGCGGATTACGAAGATGAAGCGAGTGGCGTCGCCATGGAAGAACCACTGGAGCACCGCTTCTTACTTGGTGAGGAGGTTAAAGATGGTAGGATCCACACTCCACACAATTCTTGACCCTTAAATCGGTCATATTTTGGAAGAAGACCATATAGGAATAAGGGGATTCAAAGAGAAATACATCCGGAGTCTTGAAGCAAGGGGGGAGGAACGCAATGGCCGGAGAGGCACCACGTCGGAAGGCAAGGTGATAAACAACAAATCCACAATGGGAACAACTTTATTTTGGGGGAGGGAGTAGCTCGCTCTACTGCGCCGAAGAAGGAAGCTAACACCAACCGGATCTGGGCCTTAGAGGTGGACAACTGTGAGCTTGGTAGCTCCACAAGCTTGACGGTCGCAAAGAAGAAGCACCAACAGCATGAAGATCAGGCAGTCCATGCTGTGGTTGGCAACGTCGAGCTCGGAACAAACATTATTCCGGGGGAGGGGATGCTCCTTGGAGGCCGGTGCTAGAGAAGAACAAGGCAACCACCACCCAGATCTGGAAGATGACGTCCATTACCAGGGGAAGAGTTTCTTCATGGCCATGGACGGCATCCAATGAAGAACTTCCTCTACCGTACAAGAAGCAAAAGGTGGGGAAAAGGAACCTAAACTATCCTACTACTACTGTGAATGTAATACCACAAAATAGAAAGGAGAGGGAAGAGGTGGCTGGACTAGGCCCAAGGTTAATCTAGCCCACACCCACAGCAATCCCTCTTAAGGGCAAGCCAAGGGAGGAGGAGCCAACCCCTCTCTCGAGCCACTCCTCCCCCTTGTGCGGCACGCCACTGCACCCACCCTCACACGCACTTCCCTAAGTTGTCGCCATCGCTCTACTTTCTCCCTTACTATCGATGCTATCGCCTCGAGCTCTACCCTCACCCGTATGTGTCGTCGTTGCTCCTATGCACCGCAAAGCGGGCCTACACCACCCCTTTGTGGGCCACTACCGATGAGTGCCACCAAGGAAGGAGGGAGGAGAGAGTGGAGTCTACCGTTGGAGGAAGAAATAGTCGAACGGTAGAAAGAGGAACCGGGTAAGAAGAAAAGGGAGAAGAAAAGAAGGAGAAGGAAGCAAAGAGCTGGCCGAGGGAACAAGAAAAAGAAGAATAAGATAAGGAAAGAAGAAAACAAGAAGAAGAAACGAAAAGAGGAGATAAGAAGAGGGAAGACTGAACTGATGCCTAATCTGCCAGATCCAGCCAAGGAGAGGAAAAAGGTGCCTTCATGCAGTTACTCGTAGCTAGGGTAACATCTCAAATCCTTTTCCCTACTTGTTTATCAATTTGTGTAGAGGTCAAAGTGGGAATTAGTCAGATTGATGCGTATGGAATGGTTATAATGCGGCCATTAGGTGGATTCCATGTGTTGTGCCCTCTACGGAGGTTTTGGGTATGTTAAGGAGATAATTTGAGAACATGATATACTAGAGCCTTGTAGCTAGTATTATTAGATTCCTATAGAATGCTAGAATGCCAAATTTGGTGGAATGGTTTGGAAGTTAGCTTTCCGAGATGGTTGTTGCCTATATGGACAGCACGACCTTTGAGGCTAAAATCAGATATTTAGATGACGTAATCTTTAAATTATGATAATTAGGATTACATGAGTAAGTTTGTGTAGATTTCAGAACTCATATTGCTTGCTATGTTAGGTTTCAGGATTGAAAATTATGGTCCTTTAAGCACCAAGACAGTGGAAAGGCATCCAATGAAATGGGGTTGTTTGATGCTAGAAATCGCTCTCGGATTTCTTGCCTCCATGTATAAGGTGCAGATGTGCCGGTGTACTAAAGTATACAAAAATACATAAACACAAGAAAAGTAGGAAAACATGTATTTTATTCATTCATTTTAGAATAACAAAATTATAAGTTCCCTTTATATATATGCGCTCAATAGCATGCTTTACATAGCAGATCTGACATAGGCGTTGTGATTTCCTAGTTCCCAGGGGCCTCAAAAGGCTTCCGGTTAATTACATCCGTAGGGAAAACCAACAAAATACCTCCGATTAAGCTGTGCATTGGTCATCGTCTTTAGTCTTCGCTTTACGTTCACTATGCATGTGATGAATGATTGACGTAGATGTAAGCGTTGGCATTATCCATAGCCTCGTCGGTCTATCGGACTGTTGATAGCGTAGCCTTTGCGCTGGCCACGCTCGCATGCTTCACAACAAGCATGACTAATCTGACGATACAATAATAGAATTGGTGTAGTAGATGTACTTAATTCGGGTGGTGAGGCTAGCAAAGCAAAACGCCTAGGCCAGATGTCGAAGTGGCCAAAAGTGACCAACAGGAAGGACCCCACTGCAGTACAGACTCACTTAGTCGAACTCAGATGTCATAAGGGCAAACCATCCTTATTTTTAACAGAGTAAAACATCAGGGTTCAATATCGACGTGGTCTAAAGTGATCACTGGGAAGGACTCCTCAAAAGCTGGAAGCTATCGACATTCAGGAGTGGTTGGTAGTCAAAACTGGAAGCCATCAGTAATTGAACGTAGTCGGTGACCGAGAACCATTGAAAGTTGTTCATGGTCAAAAGCCATCAGAAGCTGTCCGTGGTCAAAAGCCATTAGAAATTGTCTGTGGTCGAAAGCCATCAGAAATTGTCTGTGGTCGAAAGCCATCAGAAGCTGTCCATGGTCGAAAGCCATCACAAATTGTCTGTGGTCGAAAGCCATCAGAAGTCGTTCATGGTCGAAATCCATCGGAAGTTATCCGTGATCGAAAGCCATTGTGGTCGAAGTCTATTAGAAGTTGTCCGTAGTCAAAACCCATCGAAAGTTGTATGTGGTCGAAATCCATTAGTGGTTTTCCGTGGTCGAAATCCATCGTGGTTGAAATCCACCGGAAGTTGTCCATGGTGAAAATCCATCGTGGTCGAAAGCCATTAGAAGTTGTCCATGGTCGAAAGCCATCGTGGTCAAAAGCCATTGGAAGTAGTCTGAGGTTGAAAGCCATCGGAGGTAGTCTGCAGTCGAAAGCCATCATGGTCAAAATCCAATAGAAGTCGTCCGTTATCGATGGCCATCATGGTTGAAAGCCATCAGAGGTCGTCCGTGGTTGAAATCCATCGTGGTCGAAAGCCATTGTAGTCGAAAGCCACCAGACGTCGTCCATGGTCGAAATCCATCAAAAGTTGTCAGTGGTCGAAGGCCTTTGGAAGTAGAAATCAATCAGAAGTTGTCCATGGTCGATAGCCATCATCGTCGAAGTCCATCGGATGTCATTCATGATCGAAATCTATCGAAAGTTGTCTATGGTCAAAAGCCATCGAACGTCATTCATGGTTGAAATCCATTGTGGTCGAAAGCCATCGAAAGTTGTCCGTGGTTGAAAGTCATCAGAGGTCATCCGTGCTTGAAAGTCATCATGGTCAAAATCCATCAGAAGTCGAAAGCCATCGCTCATGGTCGCTAGTCGAACGCTGAAAACCATCGACCATTGAACATGACCGCTAGTCGAAAGCCATCGACTATTGGTCGTAGTTGTAAGTTGGAAGACATCGATCATCAGTCATAACCAGTAGTCGAAAACTACCGATCATCAGTCATAGCCAACAGTCGGAAGCCATCGACCATTTGTCATAATTGGTAATCGAAAACTACCGATCATTAGTTGTAGCTAGCAGTCGAAATCTATCGACCAACGGTCATAACTGGTAGTTAGAAACTATCAATCATCGGTCATAGCCGACAGTCAGAAGCCATTAACCATCCGTCATAACCAGCAGTCAGAAGCCATCGACATCAGTTGTAGCCGGTAGTTGGGACTATTGACTACGGTAGTCGAAAGCTATCCACCATCGGTCAATTACTGTAGCAGGATCGATTATTGTAGCACTCCTTGTCCAAGTACCACGGGTGGTCAAAAGTCGTACGAGTACTTCAAGTGGTCGAAGGTGCAAGAGTGCACTCAAACTCGACCGTGTATCAAAAGCGGTTGACGACGCTCGAGTACGGCGAGCGGTCGTAAGCGACTGTGTATGGAGGACGATCGACGATGCCCGAGTACAGCAGGCGGTCATAATAGAACAAGTATCAAAACCAGTCTGAGGTGTACGAGTATCAAAGGTTGATGATGCTTGAGTACGGTGAGCAGTCGTGAGCGACCAAGTATCAAAATCGGTCAGGGACGTTCGAATACTATAAATGGTGGGAGGCGTCCGTCTTCGATAGGTGGTCAGAGGAATCTGAGTACGACAGGCGGTCGGAGGCGTCTAGGTTCAACAAGTGGTCGAAGGTGTCCATGGTCGACAAGCAGTCAGAGGCGTCCAAGTTCGACAAATGGTCAGAGGCGTTTGGGTTCGACAAGCGGTCAGAGGCGTCCTTGATCGACAAGCAGTCAGAGGCGTCCGAGTTCGACAAATGGTCAGAGGCGTCTGGGTCAACCAGCGATCGGAGGCATCCGAGTTCCACAGGCGGTCAGAGGCATCCGATTTCAAGAAGCCATCTGAGGCTTCCGAGTTTGAGTAGCGGTCAGAGGTGTCCAACTTTGACAAGCGGTCGGAGGCACTCAACTTCGACAAGAGGTTAGAGGCATGCAGGCCTAGCAGGTGGTCATAAGCATCTGAGTATCACCGATGATCAGAGACATCCGAGTATAGCGCTCAGTCGTAGACATTCAAGTATAGGTCCGATCAGAGGCATTTGAGTACCGCGGGTAGTCGGAAGCATCCAAGTTTCGAAGGATGTTGGAGGTGGTTAGAAGAATCCAAATATAGGAGGCTGTCGTAAGCGGTTGAATATCAAAGGCGGTCGGTGATGCCCAAGTACAACGAGCAGTCGAAAGCACCCAAGTTCTGAAGGATGTCGAAAATGGCCGAGCACAATTTGGCGCTCAGAGACGGCAGATCATCAAAGACGGTCGGTGAAGTCCAAGTAATGTGGGCAGTCGATGGCGCCTGAGTGCAGCGAATGGTCGGTAACGTCTGAGTACTGATGACGTCCGAGTACTGTGGGTGGTCGATGGTGCCTAAGTATTGAAAGCAGTCGTCGTGACCAAGTATCAGCAATAGTCAGTGATGTCTAAGTACATCAGATGGTCGTAAGCGATCGATCACAGAAGGTGGTCATAAGTGGCTGAGCACAGGAGGTGGTCGTAAGCGACCGAGCACAGAAGGTGGTTGAGTGACCGAGTATAGCAGACGGTCGGAAGTGTCCAAGCACAGCAACAGTCGTAAGCTTCAGAATATCAAAAGTGATCAGAGACATCTGAGTATCACAGGTGATCAACAACGTCGCATGTCTTGAACATCAAGAAGGACTTACAAGTAGCACCATCTGTCTCGCCTTGTGGAGCTATCATCAAATCAGAGGTATGCGCATGCATAGCCTATTGATTCATATGTGTGTAGTTATGTATTGTCCAGCTTTGGTCTCAAGTTGAGTAATATGTTGACAGCAGACGCGGCATCTTCAGCAACAGACGGAACTACTCTGGTACATGGCAGATCATCATGGCCGCACAGCTTGGCCGGGGCACGCGCCACATGTAAGAGTGTAGGGACTTCATGACTTGAGACCAGTAAGTAGGAGAGTGGACAACAATCTCGACAGCCCCAATGTCGTGGGCACGGGCTGCACAACGGCAAGCTCCAAAGTGCTTAATCGACAACATCACCAGCAGGGACTGTAGGCGTTTGATGGCCTTTCCACCGTTGCCGACATCCTTTGGCATGCAAGCTAGCTAGATAAAAGAGAAAGAGAAAAGGGAAGATTTTTTTTACCATCCTGAGCATAGCATGCCATGACTTTAGCTTGTAAAGATTGATTCCTTAGGTTCCTCCGCCTTCTCCTCCTTTTGTTGTTTGTACCTTTCTGCATATGTATGTTAATGGGGGTGTCCTCCCTTTTCTGTGTATCTGCTCCATGGGTTCCCCCGCCGCTGGGGTGTGTTCAGTGCATCCCTGTCTATGTCCATCTATCCTCCTTGATGGTTTCCCCCTTCTCTCCTTTTATAGGCACAAGTGAAGGTTGCACGCAACGTATGCGGCTCCCACATGGTGCCAATCATGCCATTAATTTTAAGATCAAATTCGTGATCGATTACAGATTTCTTACCTTCTAGATATTTGTTTTCCATATCAAAAAGATTTGTTGAGAATTACTTCCATCAGATAGAGATACAGTGCAATCATCTTTCCATTGCGAAGACGATATACACCGAACGGATCTTTTTCTTCCATCTTGGTGCATAAACTGCCATAAATTGACCACGCGCCTTGCGATCGATCGAGAACATGTAGCCATATAATGCGGCACAACAAACAGTTGAATTGGACCGCAGATCGTGTTTGAACTAATCTTGTTGTTGATTGTAGTCAAGCACATATGCGCCTGAGTTCATGTAGTAGTTGGAGACCAGTCGGAACCCTTGGAGTCAAAGACCCTCTAGACTATAGTGAGCCAGTCATAAGACACAGTGAACTGTTCGGTAGACCAAGCTTAAGTATCTGATCGGTGCTTCAAAGACCTGCGTGATCGGGGAGCCGTGGTTGAGGTGTCCAAGTAACGGTTAAAGAGAACAATGTAGTCGGACCAACGTGGTCGAAATAGCTAGTGGTCGAAGACCGAAAGTACCAGCTCTGTCTAGACGGTACAACCGGAGTTGCAGCAAAATTAACGTGGTCGACGAGCCAGGGTTGAGAAACTATGGTCACAATAAAGTGGTCATAACATCTTGATCAACAAGACATGGTCGACACAAAGTGGTCGTAATAGCCGGTCAACACAGCGTGGTTGATGCAATGTGATCGAAGAACGTGGTCGACACCCAACGTGATTGAAGACATGGTCGTAAAACGTGGTCAATACAACATGTACCATCATGATCGACACAACATGGTCGAAGACCCACAAACTCAGGGATTGATCTTGGCTCATATACTTTATGGTTGGCTAGGGACTTGCGACCGTATGAGGCGCGGCGCGGTGACCGGTTGAACTAGGCCGTAGAAGTGTAGAACATACAAATAGTAGAGCCTTTTTCTTCTCAAACATATGTCTCTGTATTTGCTTTGACTTAGAATATTTGTACAAAAACTCATCAAACAGGGTTATATGTGCCGTGTTTGTGCATAGGAACGATGTCATTCGTATGTGTGCATGTATTGCTATGGTGTATTGAGTCTAGATGTTGCTTGTTCAGTGGAGGTTTAGGTTTGGTGTCGTCCACACGTTGCTCCTTTCCACTTGGTTAAAAGGCAAGTGCATTGTAGAGCGTTAGACGGTAAATGTTATGAAATATGTGATGTTTACATTATATGATGTTACTTATCTGATGATGATAATGATAATAGAACATGGTAAATAATAATGATTACCTACTAATGATGATAATGATAATAGAACATGGTAAATAATAATGATTACCTACTAATGATGATAATGATAAAATATGTTTATGACAATGGACGTATACATTTGCATCATGTGCACTCTCATATTATGAGAAAGAGATCCATCGTGGGTGGATAAGCCTACCTCGGTAGGACTCCACAGGAGTGGAGAGACCTCTGTGCCGACAAGGACGGGCCTATGATAGGTGAACATCGACGGGTGTTCACTCAGCTATACCGGTATATACAATGTGATGAGCAAATGAGTACGTAGAGTAGTTTTGTATTACACTAATGGAAAGAGATGATGATAAGACATGAGATAGATGATATGGTTATGTTAGCACATGTGGAGAATGATATAGTTACGTTTATGTTGAAACATATGAGAAATGACATGGTTAGGTTAATGCTTATGCCTATGGCAGTTTTTATCGTTCTATTATGTGCTTGTTGAGTCTTAGACTTGCGCATGCTTTGTTGACTTTGTTTAGGTGATCCTGATTGATGGTATGCATGAAATAGGAGTAGAACTTTTACACGTACTTATTAAAAAACAGCTTAGCCATCCCCTTAGTATTTGTGTTTAATTTCTTGTTAAGTTGCTTCGGTTAAACTTTGGTTAGATTTTGCTTTAGAAATGTTAAAGGTATATGTGGGATGTGGCCAGTCTCCTTTTTGCTTAAGGTAGAGAAAGAGATTCTTCTATCAGTGCTATTTCCATATGCGTGTCTTATGTTGTTCATCATTTTGTTATAGTATGTTCTCGATCTCATGGTCTCAAGCATTCTTGGGCGCAAGTGACTCTAGTTTTTAATTGTGACATGTCAGCTCTTGTTTATAACATAGTTGCTTTAGTGCTTATTGATGAATATATGTTGTTTACCGTGTTGTTGAGTTATAACTAAAGGAGATGCTGCCCAAATTTTGTAAAGATGATGGTGTGTACAGAGAGTTAGTGAGTAGTGATAGTATTTTGGGCTCAGATGTTAGACCAGGGTATTACAGCTAAACAGGGAGCCGAAGGGTGGATCCCTCTCCCCGCTCGCCATCAACGAGGGGGCCGGGCGTCAGAGGCTCAGAGCAAGGGGAGAGGAACCGGATCTGTAAGGCATAAGAAAAAAGCAAGACGGGCTTGTTCTTTTTGGTTGCGGCTTATGACTCATGGCTACGGCTTATAACTTTTAGGCTGTTTGTGAGAGAAAGCATGGAGTAACAGAAACTCGCATGTGATTTTGATCGATATAAATAAAGTCACTAGAGTGTGTACTATCAACTTGTAAATCTTGTCTTGGAAAGACGCTCCATTTGAAAGTTAATTATTATAGAAAAACCAAAAAATAACTTTTAAAAGTTAAAAAGAATAGACCCAAAGACCAAAGAAAGCTGCGGAGAACCAGAGGTGAAAGAGTTTTCTAGTGGATGGTGAGGGTCGTTAACCGTTGTTCGCGTCTTGATTTTTTTTAGATTAAAATATTCTGTCTTCAGATCAGGGCTCTAGCTTTCTACATCAGAGCATCTCCAATGGGTCTATAGCAGCTATCTACAAGAGAGTGCATGTCATCAACTGTCCTACGTGGAAGATATTAAATGAAGAAAGAGAACGCATCTCTCTACAGCTCTAGAGATAGTCTATAGCGCCAAACGAGGCAGCCTCCATAAATTCTGTGTGTGCATGTAAGCATCAAATAGCTATCCTTATAGATAGTTCTTTAGAATGCTAACTTTAGTGTGTACTATATAGATGATGTGGAAGTCTTATAGTTAGTTGCTAGCTATAACCATTGGAGATGCCCTCAGGCCGGCAAATTTCTTGGCTGCAACGTCGGTTCGTTGTAGGTTGTGGCTCGTTTCGGCCGCGTCTGTTGGCTTAACACCGGTCAATGATATGAATAATTCAAATGTTAATAAATTAATAAACTGTTTTGATAAGTTGTTTTTAAAAAAGACAAAAAGAATCATCTTATTTATTTATTTATTTATTCAAAGAAAATTATAAATCATAAGCTAAGAAAGGAAAGGAAGTAATTAGCTACGAAGCGATTAGCGCTACGTTGCCCCCGAGCATAATAAAAACATGCGTTGGAATCTGCAAAACAACTTTGTATCTGTTATAGTTTCTTTACTGAATGCTTATCAGGTCTGAAGCAAATTATAGATATATATATCAGAAATAAAGAAGATACAGATAGATCCAGAACACCAGTATTATTTCACGGGCTCAGTCCATGGAATACAAATAGATCTCACACCACGTAATTTTGGCCATGAAGGTCCAATTGACTAGGTTCAGTTCGTTTAGCCCAGCGCCGTTGGTTAACAGTAATTGACTCTTGTGATGCACTGCAACTACGCAAATGTTTTGAATTCAATTGCTAAGTAGGCATTCAATTTACTTTCCGTTCCATCATCTGCCAAGTGCTTGTATAACTAAAATCTCTCCTTACAGCATGTCAGAATGATGGTAGCGGTTTGAATAATGTGAACAATTCAGTACATCTGCTGGTAGTGATGATTCTAGTTTGCAAAACACAATGGAGAAGAAAAGAGTCAGTATGACATTGTGATTTGCGGTTTTTACTTCTCACAACCATGTTATCACTACAACATAAAGGTAGTAAGAGCAGGAATCTAGTTCTACTCAAGACATTAAACTTTTTGGCCGGCCGGCCATGGATGGTCTACCAGATTATATTAAGTTATTAACAATAGGAGGAAAAGAAAATGCAAGAGAATGACAACAAGGCTGTCATCAACAAATATAACAGTTTCGCAGTAGATTTACACAACACAACAACAGAGAAAAAGATCAAATCCTTGAAGGGCTCAGCACGCTGGATAATGTCGTCCTACTAGACAACCCCCTCTAGTTCCTGACTGACGTGCGCTGGTCCATCCTTGCTAGTTGCTTCGCTGTGTCCTCTTGAAGATATCGGCATGCCAAGTCCACAGCTCCTCTTTGATCAACCACGGAAGTTCCCTTGTCGTCTTTTGCTCAGAAATGAAAACCCTTACATTCCTTTCTTTCCAAATGAGCCAAAGCACAAGAATGACGAGAGTCTCGAAAGCCTTACGGAATTGCTTAGTGAAGCTCTTCCTGAACGAGTACCACCAAGACTCCAAGTAATGTTAATTTGCCAAGGGTAACTCGAACCATGGTTATCAAAACCGGTTTTAAATTTTTACGGGGTCCAGTATAATCATTTTCAGTACTTTTCGTGGGTCACAGCCGTCAAGAAGAGATGGTGGCAGACTGGCAGTTGCACTCTCGGAGCATCTGCTTGATGCGGTTTAGGAAGACGGCCCTGTTGTCACTAGAGAAGGGCGAGGTGGGGGAGTTGGAGGTTGAGGTCCGTCGGCCCGTCCTCATCCATGGTGCCGCTGCATGCCGTTCTTATCGTCCATGGCGCCGCCAGATCCAGCCATCCCTGGTCATAAAACTGCATCGCGAGCGAGGATACAGGGTGGGTGAGGGAGGAGGGGGAGGCGGTGGCTCGGGAAAGAGAAGGAGGCAGGAAAGCCACGGGGGCAGGTCGAGGCAGCATTGCAGGGAACGGGAGACAGCAGCGATGCGGGCGAGGGCAAGGTGGAGGAGGAGGCAACGGCGTGGGGGAGGACGATGCGGTGGCATTGCTCGAGGTTGGGAGGTGGCAGCGCGAGCATCACGTAGGAGAGGTGAAGGGACTGAGAAAGGACCTTATTGTAAATATTGTGATTGAGGATAATAGATTCGAAGTTTTTTGAAGGACAAGGATGATATTTTGCACTGGTGGGATCCAATAGCTTGTATTGGCTGATGGCGAGATCGGGCGGCTGATGTTGTTCGGATGACATGGCGCACCAATTTGCACGGAAACCTAGCAGGTTTCATATATAGAGATTATTACTTTCAATTTTCTTTTAATGCAGGACATGATGATATGTAGAGGTGGCCAAATGAGCTGTGCCGGCCGGACTGGTCGACCGCACGCCATTGTAGGCCCAACCCAAACACAGCACGGCCCACGAAGATGTGGGTTGTGCTTGGGCCGCTTCCTCGGCCCAACATGCCGGCCTAGCACGGCACGAATAGTGTTGAGTCAAGCACGGCCTGGCACGGGCACGGTAGGCACGGCACGACCGTTATGCCTATTCATTTTTTAATATTTATATATTTTATATATTTTAATTTTATATGGTTACTTTTATAAATATAAATAATTTTATTTATATTTTTAAAAGTTTTATACATTTTTAGGATTTTATTATATTTTTCACAATTTTTGGATCAAAATGGTTAGACAGGTCGAAATGGGCTATATGGGCCACTTTGGCCCATCGGGCTAAACAGGCTCAGGGGCCAGCACTGCACCGCCCACGCCTAGGTCGATGGCTCAGCCCACGTGCTGGCACAACATAGCCTGTTTAAGTTGATGGGTTAAGTGGGCCGTGTCGTGCCGTGCCGGGTCGGGCCTCTCATTTGGTCACCTCTAAATGGTATTACCACCAAGAGCCAAGAGGGCACCTGCACTGCACACAACGAGATCACTGGTTCAGCGCCAAAGAAAAACAGGACACTGGTTTATTCGTCGCAGTCCACACGCCGGCCGCACCATCCGGCCATGCCATTCCAGACGACACCACGCAAGGAACGAAACCTCACAAAAAAAGGCTGAAAGATTGATCCCAGTAGACGACAGCCATCTGCCAGAACCGTGTCTTGGAGGAGTAGACATGAATGATGTTCATGTACCCAAGCGCAACAATCTTGTAATGCTGCGAGTTGGACGGGTCATAGGCGAGGTTGATGCACTGGACCTTGGAGTCCTTCGGTACGTCTATTTTGACGAGCTTTCTTAAGTCACCTGATTGCCTACGTAGGACCGTGATCGGCGGCCTAGTCGCAAACAGGTAATGCCCCGGCCTTCAGACGGGTCCTCACGGATGAACGAGGGATCAGGTGTGAGATGGTCGGCGGTGGCGTCGTATAAGGGAAAAGTATTCATTGTTCCAATAAATTATGTCAGTCAAGAAGAAGCCGGGAATAGAGCGGCCGGCACCGTTGCTCCTCAGGTATCTTGGTGCAGATGAATTGGTACACCGATGTCAGAGCGTGCTACGTTTCCACTGCTGCAGCCTGTCTGCCAGTCGTGCCCGAGCGATCTATCTTTAAGGGCAGCCGTGCGAGGATGCCGTCGGGGAATTGGGACAATTGGTGTCTTTCTTGGCGTCTCTACCATTAGAAGATACACGCAAATTTCTCCATTACTAGGTCTATAAATTCACATCCCCTATCCCAGTTGTATCCAAACGAGCCCTGGGTGGGTATATCCAAGAAAGTAAATGGGCCTACTTGCTAGAGCGTAACGGCCGAAGGAAACCCCATCACTGGAGAGAAAGTCGGAGCCGGAGAAGAGGCGGCCAATGCCGCCGGCGAACCATGCCGCACAACACCGTCGCCCCGATTGCCCGCCCCCAAACCTAACAAAGTTTTTGCGATGATTTGGGCTTTTGGCTGTAAAAAGTGGACATCCGCCGAAGCTAGCTGCCTGCATTCTTTAGCGTGTCATAGACGGGCCAGGCCAACTTATGTGCCGGCCCATCAGGAGTTTTAGCTTGATCCTTCGGACTGGGCCTGGTTCATCAGAAGTTCAGTAATGTTTCTCTTTGAAGATGATAATGATTTAACACGAAACGATGAGGCACAGGTACATTACATCCATGTGGAAATGAGGACCTTATTACACAGGACAGCATCTTGCACAAACACGACGAGAAATTAAATTACCACAACCCTAACCGTAACTTAGACTACCTACCTCCGGATGCAGAACAATGCTGAGGGGTTTTGCACGCGCAAAATCTCTTGCAGAGCTGGACAAGGCATGCATCCGAGCACTAGTACCGTGTCTACTTTATTATAAGCAGAGGAAACCACTAGCCAGAACAGAAGCGCGCAACATGAATAACTGACTAACGAGTAACGAACGTACGACGACGACAACCAGCATGCAGGAACACGTGACGGCCACGTATGAACAATTTAATGGCGACGTCGCCGGCGGGACAACCGGGAGACCTTCTTGCAGAAGCACTTGCGCTCAAGGCCGTGCGATTTGCACTCTCCGCCGGGGAAGTTCTCCGTCCTGCACACGTTGGCGCAGTTGTTGCTACTCGTGCACATGCCCTTGAACCTGTGGCTCTGCGACAGGCAGTGCCTCGCTCCGCCAACTTCGTCGTCCCCATCTCATCACAATTACTACAAAATGCGTCGTAACATTGCACTACAGATTAACAAAACATTAATGTTTCTTGGCAACGGTCGATCGACAAGGAAATCTTCGTGAAATGGTGGGGCCGCACGGTCGAATCGCGCGGGCGTTCGTGGTGTTGGTGGTACATGTCGCGCTCTCGATAGGCTTTCGATCTGGTTTATAATATAAATTAACAAATAAGATAGGAAAGAGTAAATATTCGCCCGTGAAATCTTTATTGAATTAGAATACTTTACCGCGATATATTCTAGATAAATATAGAATATAGATAAATAGACACACACATCTAGATATATTCTAGATCTTCTTTCTTGACTATATATTTATCTATTTTAACAAATTCAATATTCAATATTAAAGAGGTATAATAATATAGCTCACACAAGGTTATCAACCACTCAAGTTTTATTATGTGATAAGTGATTATTAGCCAGATTAACAGGTTTAATACATACATTCTTCATGGCACAAATACAACATCGTACAATTATTGAAACATACTATTAGAAGACTAAAACATAGCAGCCTTAATATCAGAAGAGTGTCAATAATTTAAATCTAAGTTCAAACATGTTTATATGCTACTCCCAATTAACAATTTAAGCATAGATTCTAAAGCACTAATTAAAAGCATGAACTCTAGAATATTTTAACTGAACATCCTAATTAACATAGTAGCAAATGAAATAAAATAATCTAGAACATCATGGCATGCATACAATATTAAACATCCATAAACAGGCAACTATGAATGATATGATAATAACTAGACTACATTAGTGATATGATATTGACCAGATAAGCTTTAGTGATACACTAGTAGCCAGGTAACTTTAGCGATATAAATTGGCTAGGTAACTTTAGTGATGTGAGTTTAACGATATGATATTAGTCAAGTAAGTATGAGTGACATGATAATTATACTCTATGACAAGGTGACAAGTAAACTGGAAACATGTAATTTGCGAATGGAAGGGTCACGGCCGCGAGGTACTTGCCTTGAGCATACTCGACGGACACATTGCACGATGGTTCCGAAATGTGCAACTGCACCCTCAACAGCTGCATGCGAACCTACAGGTTGGAATGGGAGGCAACCGATTAGATACAAATGAATTTGATAAAGGAACAACAGCAGATGAATACAACTGGAAAGGAAACGGGTTCGCTAGCCCCCACGACCGAGCGAAACGTCGTTCGGCCGAGCAAAACGCTGTTCGACCGAACGAACAGCCGTTCGGCCGAGCAAAACCACGTTCGGCCGCGCGAACGATCGTTCGACTGCTTGTTTTGCCACTGGCCACTAGACGTTGCCGCCGCCGGCAAAACGCGCGCATGGCGAGTGCCTGCGTGCATCGCTGCCATGCACCGGCCGCCCGCCGCCCGCTGCCGCCACCGCAGCACACGCCGCCGCCGCCGCGCCCCAGCTGCCGCGTGCGCGCGAGCCCGTGTGCATGCGCGTGCACATGTGCGTGTGAGCGGGCGCGGGTGCCGCCGAACGCGCCGCCACGCGCCGGCCGGCCGCCGATGCTGCCACACCCCCGCGCCGACGCCACCATCTCTGCAGCCACCGCGCCAGGGCGAGCACGAGCACGTGAGCAGATGTGTGCGCATGCGACATGGACGCCGCCACATCGGTCATCGCCGTCGGCCGCCTCTGTCGTCGCCGGCGGCGGCGCCCATGTAGCCGCACGGATCGGAGAAGAGAGAGATGTGGTTTAGATGGGAGAGAGAGGGATCAATGGTTTAGATAGGAGAGAGACAAATGGGAGGGTACACCGAAGAGAGAGAGAGTAAGTTGCTTAAATTAGAGATATAATAGGAGGAAGAAACGGTTAGAGATTTTTTTTCCTTTGGGTGCTACAAAAAAAGCTAACGGAAAAAAAATCAAGCAACCCCTGCGTGAATTGAAGTCACGCAACGGCAAATCAATGTGGCCACCAGTGGCAGAATCAAGATTTGATTATATCCTGGACTCAGTAGTAAAATGATCTAGATTATCTGGTTTGGACCATAAAAATATTATCCAGACTAGATAAATTTACCTATGCTATATACTATATATTTTTTTCACACCCCGAGCTGAAATCTATTCTACCCAGGGTATGGTTCCGCCTCTGGTGGCCACAGATCCAAGGCCCCTCTAACCTCTATAGATCGAATCTCCAACCCTAGCTTAGACCCTGGCCATGCAAAGGCCACGAAGCCAATCCGATCGGCCAGCTGGATCAGCCGAGGCGCCGAGCCAACGCCAGCGACGCAGACGCAGACGCTTCCCCTTTCTACGCTGGCTTAGATGTGCTGCTTTGACGACGCCCGCCCCGCTCGGTTGGTTAGGTAATGACAAGGAAATCTTCGTGAAATGGTGGGGCCGCACGGTCGAATCGTGCGGGCGTTCGTGGTGTTGGTGGTACATGTCGCGCTCTCGATCGGCGCCTCGTAATGCCACGCTTAGCACACTTAGCCGGCTTTTGCACGCTCGATCGCTAGGGTAAAGCGCCCGCGAGGCTTTTGTTGATTTGGCGGCAAGCGCGAGTGCGCGCTCGTCGCGGCCGGTGTTGTTGCACCACGCAAAGCGCATGATCGAGCGACTGGGCGAGCGGTGATGTCAGGTGCCGGATCGCTGGCTCATTGGAGGAGCGACTGGGCGAGTGGTGATGTCAGGTGCCGCATCGCTGGATCACTGGCTCATTGCCGGACCGCGCTATGATTGTTAATTAGGCGTGCGGATATGTTCTTCGTTGAAGTCTCCGCGCTATGACTTCGGTTTGATGAAGTGGCTAATCGATGATAGATGAACCGGGAGTATGTAATCTCCGTATATAGAAGAATGTATCAATGTCTCTGTATCTTTTGTAATTATTAAAGAGTAGAAAAGGAATTTCTCATCTCACTGACTTATATATAAAAACCTGGGCATAAAGGAGGTAGATCTACTCATTTTTATCATTATTTTTCTCTCTAGTTCTCTGGATGTTATGTCTTTCATGAAGAAAGATACTATATACCTACTGTTGTGGACAACATATATACCAATGGATCACCTTATCTTTGCAGTGCAGCCGCCGCCGGCTGCGTTATCCACAGGTTTTGTTTGTCCCCAAGCCGTCGGCTCGAGCCTAATAGACTAAAACGCAGAGGCGACGCAATACTGCTGCTGTACTGGCAGTATTTTCTCCAGTCCTTTGTCCCGTATAAGCGCCCAGCTTTGGAGCAGTGCGGTGCATATGCATGTGTATAATATTTGGTATGCAGGTTCCATCCTTAAGACTGGTCTGCTTCCATTGCTACTGATAATCATCGTTTCAATCAACACAGCCAAATGGAAGGAAAGGGAGGAAGAAAATGATGGTTAGGCCAATTCTCAACACTAGTAGTGTGCCCGTGCTAACGCTACGGTAAAATACAAAACAAGATAAAATTTGTTGATCTGCAATATATAATATTTGACGACGACGAGCGTGTTGTAAAGACCTTACGACCTCCCAGGACTTTTTTACGACCGGTTCCAATCAATTACGACTGGTTCCGACCACTTCTGTTGCCGTACGACCACTCAGGTAGCCGTTCGACCACTCATAGGCTGTAAACTCCTCCTCTAATACCAATGAGGCAATGACCAAGAAAGTCTCAAGTTACCTACATACACTCCACATGTCCAAACATATGAAGTTCTCCAAACTCCACAGATGCAAAGATGTAAACTCCTCTAAAACTAATGAGGCAATGACCAACAAAGTCTCAAGTTACCTACATACACTTCCACGGCTACTTGAGCAATTCAATGGCTACACTGGTACATATAATAACTGAATTTCAAAAGGCAAAGTCAGATTTCCTCAGAACACCCAGCCATGCACGTGCAAAACAAAACCAAGACATGGCATCTCAATTATTCTCAAGAGGGACAAATGACTATGTTTTAATGATACGCCAGAGAAACATTATTCTAACATGAAGAAGTCACGATTTAAACATCACTGTATAGGCATACAAAAATCACAGAGGAACTGAATATCACTATAGCTTAAATGGAACAGGTATCACTTTCAAACTAACCTGCTGCCACTAACAAAAAAGTTCTTCGATTTCTTTGAGAAAGCAATGGAACCAACAGCTCCCAAATGGCCTTTACCAATACCAATACAGCTTCTCTTTTCCATATCCCACAACCTCACCTGTGATGTGAAATACAATAGGTTACATTAAAAATAGGAAAAGCAACAGAGGAAAGCACTCAGCAGTAATGAGAGTTATCCCAAGAAAACTATATGCTAATTCAACAGCAATACCACAGAGGAAGAACCCGTGCTAATGCTATATGAACATGCTACTAATAAAAAAATATACTAATAAAAAAATATACTGAAAGAACATTCCTATATGAACATGCTACTAATAAAAAAATATAATGATAGTGTAGCAAATGAACAAGCTCGCTTACAGAGGAAAAACCACTGAGGCTTTTGACAGCTTCAATAAGATCCTGATCCTGTTTCAGATTACCTCTAGCAGAAGAAATCATCACCAACTATACCCTTAAGTCTCAGGAGAGTAAAACAAAGGACCCAACTGCCTGCATTGGCTTCCCCCGAAGAATTAAAGAATAATTGGTAACAACACTCATCAGCCAACAATACACCTCTTGGAAGCCTTCACACCATCTCTCATCCATGGGATCTCCTCCTGTTATGTGGCAAAGGTGGAGAGCCCTCAAAGAAATCTGTCACAGCTATCTCAAGGTCCACTCCAGCTTATTCAAAATGCTCTTCTCCATGGAAAGAATTTGCAAAAGTAGATGAATAATTAGAATCACATATCAATGGACTGCTTGATCTAATAGATGTAAATCACAAGAACAGACTCAGGTGAAAAACTGCAAGTACAGGACACCATTCTTACACTCAGGACACCATTGCTATCATGATACAGCAAGGGATTCTCTTGACATGGATGTATCATGACAGCAATGTATCATGAGTAGTGTAAGAAACCTGAACAGAATCCCTTGGTGAGGTTATTTGCATGGTGTAGACATTGATGTGGAAGAAACCTGAAGAGAATCCCTTGCTGTCATACCATTGCAAATGATACTTCCATTCTGAAAAGTTAACTAATTTTCTAGGCAGTGGAGATTAAAAAATTGGCAGTCCAATAATTGAGACCAACAATTGATGGTGCAGAGGAACTCATGAAATTAACAAAAGACAAAGGAAAACATTTGATGGACAGATTTTTAAGATCTGTCAGCAGCCAGATGACTAACAAGTAACAGATTTTTAGGATTCAAATAGAAATGACCGGTCCAGGTCAAGCAACAAGTGGAGTACAACTCAATGGGAATGACCAAATTCATCTAGAGTCCCAGAACAATATCAACATAGCACTGACAATAAAAAGTGCTTAACTGCCAGAATAACAGCTGGTTTCTGTCCATTTATGTTACTTCTGAATATTCCAAGCAGGACATGACAGTTAACTCCTAATTTGTAGATTGTGAATGTCTCTTTCTATTTCATTCCTATCTGCTATAATCAGAAAGATACGATGTAACCTGACACTGCTAGTTGATTAATCCACAATGCAACCATATTTCCAAGGAATAGGCTATGGATTTTGATTAAAGTATACTACAGTCTGACGTTGGTCCGGGAATCTATTTTGCACCTTTCAAGAGAAAAATATAATGTTTGAGAAAAATATGCGGGACATGGCTTGGTAACAGTCTTGCTAATTCAGCAGCTCAAAAGCCTATACCAGATCTTGCAGTTCAAATTATAATGTTTCCGAACAAGATATACATTAAATGATTGTGATTATTCCTGAACTTCTGGATTGAAAGCCTGTTACAAAGTTACAAACTCTCAAATAACCACATTACTGATTTAACAGCACATAAATTTCATAAAAAATTCATTGTGTAGGGCTCTATTGAGTTATCGTGATCATTCTTGCCATACAAACTTGAAGAGACACTCTGGTCTCTGTATGAAAATCGTTGCAGGATTTCAGCAGTACCCAATAGGGGATGGCACACAATAGCAGTTTTGACAATCTTAAAAGGGAACTACGAAAGTATTCTCCAATCTCCATACATGACAAAGATTCTGAACCAACACTACGTGTAAATAATGTCGCAACAGTTCTAAGAAGATCTATGCCATCTGCAACACAAAAGTACTATAACTTATACTATAGATCATGTGTTTACAAAATATGCACCACTACGTGGGATCAAGGCAACAGTACACACCTTTTTTATCAAAAAAGAAATCAACACTTCACACTGGTTTTTTGAGAGGTAGGTCCCTTCGCTACAATTTCTCATATATGCTGCATCACATTTTTTTTCGACCTACTGGAACCATGATTAACTTGTTTGACGAGGCCCTGATCAGAAAGTCCAGTAAACGAGTCAAGGTCACATGGTTTAGACGAAAAGAAAATGACTTTTTTTCTGCAATCCTCCTACGGCCAGAAATAATAGATCCCTAACACCCCCAAAATTGGGGGGGGGGGAAGAAAACCCTAATATGCTCTCTGAATCACCAGAAAGAAACGCAAAAAAATCCAACTTGACCAGCATAAATTCCTCATCAGGTTCACTTCAATTGCAACATTTATAAAGTATAAGGATACTGGAATTTATTTTCTTTTCCTTGCTTGGAGATCCATAAATGAAAGCTAATACCTTTTTTTCCTTTACAATCTTACATGCAGATTGCAGATGAACCGTATTGGCAAGGCTGCAGATGAGCAAGTCAGCGCCCTACAAGCGATGGCCCGCCCAACGTGAGCAAGGTCACTGTGGGCAAGTGAGGAACAATGGAGTACTCGGTAACTTCATCACAGAACCCTGATCCACAATGGCCTGCAAAAACACTCAGAGGTCATTTCCAGCCGATACAGTTAGGAATATAGGAGTCTTTAGCTTGGCTCCATTGCTCTAGAAAAAGTAAACAAGTAGATGTCTCCAGAGTCCTGAGACATTGGATATGTGAATTACGCAGCAAAACAAATGGCGGATAGCCTATAGAATATAACTGTAAGAGTATGAACATACCAGAGCTAGACAGATCATGTTGCAAGATTTTTCTTCTATCAGCTAAAACTTCCTCTTCAAACCTTTCACGGCCCTCAAGCAATATACCAAGGTAGTTGTATATGTTACTTTGTATGATAAGTTTGAGATCTTCACACTCATCCAGAGAAAATGGGTTGCTCTTGTACAAGAACTTGGCCTGTGTTTCGATAGATTCAAGATCAAATACTACATCAATATTCCAATGCGAACAATGCTAATTGGATGGTGATCTTAATGCAGCTGATCAACGTATCTATTCGCACACATCAATATAATATTGTCAGTAAAAATTTGTACCTGCTTGAGAATGGTGCTTGTCCCTGATCCAACTAATAAAAATTTCTGGATTGTCCTTTGCTCCAAGTAGTCAGGGATGATTCGATTTACCACGTGAACAGGTTGTTCACCACATTGATTAGTTGCTTTATTAGGTGTTGGCAGTGACAAGACAGGACTAATAGCTTCACTATAGGCTGGTGAACACCTCCAACATTTAGATTTGGGCTTATTACGCAATGGGGCTTGTGTCCCTCCTGGAACATTTTCCAAGAAAAATTTTGTAAGCAGAGTTGTCGATGATATATCATTAAGCATTTGTAAGAAGAAGCAAGCAAAATGAATCATGCAGCAACTAAAATTGTGAACATTTTCTATTTTGCAGCCCATCTTCCCCAAACATCTCATTCCAACCCAAACTATGGCACACATACACCCACACTATCTCCTATCTACTATGTTTTAATTATTTTATATATGTAATGTCATGTTGTCATGTTGGTGCTTTCAGAAAGATTCCCAGTAATGGTTTCAATATAATGTCATGCAAATGCCATGTGCCAGCCCTGATATGCACCTTTGTGCTGTTCTGAACCAGCATAATCAAAAGTAGCAACTTCTCCTGGACTGCCCTCCACCGTACCCATGCCTCTCCCCATTATTGTAGTAGTTACCTCCCTCTGCCTGCCTCTCACCATATCCATATGAGCTGTACTCACCATTATCAACCTCTTGATGTTGATACTGGCCATTGTTCTCATAGTAACCCTGCCCATAACCACCATTGCCATTGTAATAGCCACCATTGTCATTGTAATAGCCACCATTATTATTGTAATATCCACCATTGCCATAATCATTGTTGTAATGGTAGTAGCCGCCGCTGCCACCATTGTAATAGTTCTGTCCGTAACCCTGTCCCCTTCCTCCCTGATAGCCGCCACCTTGGCGCCCACTAACAGGTCCTTGCCCTCTGCCACGGTCTTCTCTGCCATTCTCTGAAAGCCAGCAAGAAAAGAAAGTGTGACGTGGATTAATTATGAAGCGCTGAAGCAAAACATGGAGGTAAACTATTAATCATATATGGCAAGCATTGCAACGATCAATCACAAGATCACAAGACAATCCATGAATCGGCAATCATACATAATCACAGGCGATAAGGTAAATTGAACTAATTTTACCCTAATGTCCCATAAGCAATTCGAACTTATAAATGGCAGCATAAGAGAACTGAACTACAAATTTCTACTAAATCCACCACTAACTCTGCATCCCACAACGAACCATCAAAACCCAAAGCAAGGCATGGACCGGATCAAACGGAAACACATAACTATCTACGGATTTGAGAGGAGGCAGGAGCACGGGTACCTTCGACCTCGTCGCCGACCTCGGGGGTCTCCCACCCCTCGCCCTCCTTGAGCAGCTTCTTCTTGAGGCCCTGCTTCCCGACCTCCTTCTCCTCGCCTACCTTCATCACCGGTCCGTCGTCGCCGCCGAAGTCGCCCATCCCGTCGTCGCCCATCATCATGTCGTCGCCGCCGGCCGCCGGGATGTCGAAGTCTTCGTCCATGGCGGGGGCGGGTGAGATGTGCGGCTAGGGATCTCCAGCCGGATCCGGGCGGGAGTCGGCCTGGCGACGGCAGTTGAGACGC
This sequence comes from Dendrocalamus latiflorus, assembly GCA_017311315.1. Classification (NCBI taxonomy): domain Eukaryota; kingdom Viridiplantae; phylum Streptophyta; class Magnoliopsida; order Poales; family Poaceae; genus Dendrocalamus; species Dendrocalamus latiflorus. The sequence continues at coordinate 14,319,421 of CM029639.1, forward strand.
CTGCGGTGCAGATGACGACTCGGCCTCTTTGCGGACGCTGGCGGCGCGCCTCCCTGGTCCGAGCAGTGACGGTGGAGTCGGCCGGATCCACGGGCGAGGAGGCTGGCCTGACGGAGGAGACGGCCGGATCCGGGGCGGGCGGCGGGCGGCGTGACCGGAGAAGGCCGGATCCGGGTGGTCCATCCAGATCCGATCTGGATGTAGTGAGAGCACGAGGAGGGCGCGCTGGGGTGGAGACGGGTATAGGAGGCGGCGGCGGCGGCGCGGGGTGGGGAGGAGGCGGCGGCAGAGCGGAGGAGCGGGGGAGGAGGAGGCGGCGGCGCGGGGTGGGGAGGAGTGGGGGAGGCGGAGGCGAGGACAGCGCGGGGTGGAGAGGAGGACGTGAGGGCAGAGCGGCGAAGAAGGGAGGGTAGGAGGTGAGGGTGGAGCGGCGTAGGAGGTGAGGGCAGAGCGGCGGCGGAGCGAGGGGAGGATCGACGGGCGGAGTGGCGGCGGAGGAGGGATGGGAGGAGCGACGTGATTCAGTGGGGGAGGAGGCACACGGGATAGGCGAGCGCGGGGTGGGGGATTCGGTGGGGGAGGAGGCACACGGGACAGGGGAGCGCGGGGTGGGGCTCTGGCTCAATGATGTGCATGATCCAAATGATTTTAGCCTTAGGATTTTCAATGAGTAAGAGAAGAAGGCTTGAGGAGAGATCCAGACCATTCATTTGTATGAAGTTGGAACCCTTTGGTACACAAATCTGGGTGGACTTAGATTAGGCATGACTGTGGGGGTGGTTGAGAGGGTGGATTTAGCAAAGAAAATTTTGGTGTATTATAGAGTAGGGTAGATAAGTAAAAGATCTCTGACCATGGATTTTTCCAGCAAGTTAACAGAGAATCAATCCCCGAAGAAAATTTGGGTCTCCCACAGCTGGGTGCCTACGCAATCACAAGTCAAAACAGAAGCACGTCACGCCGCTCCCTGACCTTCCTACTACGCTGTCCTATTGTTACGGATAAGATTAGTAGGCGAGCACATGAACAGTACCAGTACGTTGTGAACAGTACCATTGGGTGAACAGTGTCAGCACATGAACAATACTTCATGTGTTAACAGTGCCGTACTGTACTGTAACAACTCTATCTAATTGACCGGTTTGATAAGCATTGGCAATATATCGTAGATTAGGAATATAATAATTAGTTTCTTTTTAGATTTTTTCTATGTCTTAGAGATAAATTTTCTATTGTTAGGATTAGTTTCTTTAATATAGAGATATATTTCATAGAGGTCAAGTTTAGCCATCTCTATAAAAGAGATATCATTGTATCGTTATCATTAAGTAAAGAAATAAACAAAGTTTTCTAGTCTTTGTTTTTTTCAACAAGCCTTGGAGTCTTGACGGTAGCATGGCCGACTGATCAAGGGCAAGTGCCCTACCCATGGTCTTTGGGCATGTACCCAACTACACTGTACCATAACATTTTGGTATCAGAGTCACTCACCATGACTTCTGATGTTGAATTATCTCCCTTAGATATGTTGATGGCTAGTAGCGAGAAAACGATATTCTTACTTAACGAGAAAACGACATTCTTACTTAACAACATGATGGCTACCCTGGAGAATGTTATGGAGTTGGTGGACAAGCTAAAGAAATAGGAAGAGGTGTTGTGTGCCATTGCAATGGCTACGCTGCCACGACCACCTTCAGCGTTGACGTTGGCACTGGCCACGTCACCAACGACGACTACTTTTTAGACTTCACCTTTAGTACCTTTGCCAAGGAGAAATATTGTCGCTGTCTAGTGGCGGTAATCTCCACGCGACCGGCTGATACTGTGCCTCCACAAGTGTAGAGCCCAATGGTTGCTATGTGAGGGTTAGCAATATCGTCGCATCTCACCCACAACCATTGCATCTCAGGGCAAGAAGGATGCCGTTGCTGCCCTGTGTCGATTGCCCTTGCTGCTGGCGGCTCTTGCGGCGTTAACCAACGCTAGAGTGTTATCCTTGTTATTATGTGTCGGGGTTTCGCTCATCATCTTCCGTATCACGTGACGTCATCATTGTGCCCTTTCGTTAACATGGGGACGTGAAGGTCTTAGTCCATGGCCGCCACCTAACAGTTCGAGGACGAGCTGTCTTACCGCAAGGGGTATAATGGTATGGACCAAGATTAGTAGACGCATAGCGCATGAACAGTATGACGATTACGAACCAAGATTAGGAGTTGGTGTTGGTTGGTTACGGGTCCGAGAACCGATGGTAGGACACTCACTCTTGATCGACCGGTCATGCCGCCGTCAAGGCTCTAAGACCTGTTGAAGAAGAGAGAAAGACTAGAAATTTTTGTTTTTTTTTTTGCTTAATGATAACGATATAATGTTGTCCCTTTTATAGAGATGGCTAAACTTGACCCCTAAAAAATCTATCTCTGTATTAAGAAAACTAATCATAACAATAAAAAAACTTATCTCTAATATATGAAATAAATCTAAAAGAAAAATAATTACTATATTCCTAATCTGCGATATGTTGTAAATGCTACTAAACCGGCCAATTAGATAGAGTTACTACAGTACAACACAATACTGTTCACGTGTCAGCACTGTTCACCCAACGGTACTGTTCGCAGTGCACTGGTACCATTCATATGCTATGCTATGTGCCTGCTAATCTTGCTCCGTAACACCTATCGTCTCCCACCTCCCCTTAATTACTCTCTCTTCACCTCCACCGTTGTTGCTTGGGGTGCAAACGCTCAGGAGGCCAGCTTTACGCACCAAATGGCTTAGACATCATAAAGCTCCTGAAAAGGCCAAACGAGAAGGATTCTTCCCTGCTCAGCGCCATCGCCATAGCTCTTCTTGCTTCGATGGGGCATTTCTTGATGCAACTCACCACCACATGGCCATGCTGTTTCTTCCTCTGCATGTCTGTCCACCTGCTCTTCTTGTCTCCAGCCAACTCCCTCAAGCAAAGCACCTGCAACCCCGCTGATTTTAATGCCCTGAAGGGTTTCGTGAAAGGTCTCGTCGGAGGAGACATCAGCGGATGGACGGTCCCAAACGCGACCTCCGAAGCGGCCAACTGCTGTGCATGGCTCGGTGTCACGTGCGACGACGGTGGCCGGGTCATCAGGCTGGACCTCCAGGGCAAGAAGCTGAGGGGCGAGCTGGCGCTTTCGCTTGCACACCTGGACCAGCTCCAGTGGCTCAACCTCTCCAACAACAACCTCCGTGGTGCCGTCCCGGCACCCCTCTTGCAGCTCCATAGGTTGCAGCGGCTCGACCTCAGCAACAACGACCTCACAGGCACTTTCCCGGCCAACATGTCACTCCCGATGATTGAGGTCTTCAATATATCCTTCAACTTGTTCAACGGCCCCCATCCCAAGCTGCATGGTTCGCCGCAGCTCGTGGTGTTCGATGCGGGGTACAACACGTTTGGAGGGCACATTGATACAAGCATCTGTGAGTCGTCTGGAGCTATCCGCGTGATCCGGTTCACATCGAATCTCTTCACCGGGGAGTTTCCAGCAGGCTTCGGGAACTGCACGAAGCTCGAGGAGCTTTATGTTGATCTCAACAGCATCTCCGGTAGCTTGCCAGATGATCTATTCAGGTTGCCATCTCTGAAGAACCTGTCTCTGCAGGAGAATCAGCTCGCTGGTAGGATGAGCCCAAGGTTCGGCAATCTCTCCAGCCTTGTTAAGCTGGACATATCTTTCAATTCGTTCTATGGATATCTTCCAAATGTTTTTGGCAGCCTTCGCAACTTGGAGTACTTCTCCGCACAGTCCAACTTTTTCAGGGGCCCGTTGCCTTCCTCGCTGTCCAATTCGCCATCGCTGAAGATGTTGTACCTGAGGAACAATTCTCTGACTGGAAAGCTCAATCTCAATTGCTCGGCAATGGCAAAATTGAGCTCGCTTGACCTTGGCACAAATAAGTTCATCGGCACAATTGATAGTTTGTCAGACTGCCAACATCTGAGAAGCTTGAACCTTGCCACGAACAACCTCAGAGGAGAAATCCCTGCTGGTTTCAGGAAGCTTAAGTTGCTAGCCTACATCTCGCTTTCAAACAATAGCTTCACAAATGTTCCCTCAGCATTATCTGTCCTTCAAGACTGTCCAAGCATAACGACCCTCGTGCTGACAAAGAACTTTCATGATGGGAATGCATTGCCGATGACTGGAATACATGGTTTTCATAACATCCAAGTGTTTGTCATTGCTAACAGCCATCTTTCAGGACCGGTACCACCATGGCTAGCTAATTTCACACAATTGAAGGTGCTGGATTTGTCATGGAACCATTTGGCTGGGAATATTCCTGCATGGATTGGTGATCTTGAGCTTCTATTCTATTTGGATCTTTCTAACAATTCACTTACTGGAGGAATTCCAAACAGTATGTCAAGCATGAAAGGGCTACTTGCATGCAACAGCTCACAGCAATCCACGGAGACCAATTATTTTCCTTTCTTCATTAAAAAGAACAAGACAGGCAAAGGATTACAGTACAATCAGGTTAGCAGCTTCCCACCTTCTCTAATTCTCAGCCATAACAAACTCATAGGTCCCATATTGCCGGGCTTTGGAGGACTCAAAAACCTGCATGTCTTGGACCTCAGTAACAACCAGATTTCTGGTGTCATACCTGATGAGCTATCAGGCATGTCGAGCTTGGAATCCTTGGATTTGTCACATAATAATCTGACTGGAAGCATCCCTCCTTCGTTAACAAAGCTGAATTTTCTATCAAGCTTCAGTGTGGCTTGCAATAATCTGACAGGTCCAATTCCATCAGAAGGGCAATTTTCTACATTCACAAGTTCTGATTATGAGGGGAACCCCAAACTCTGTGGCATCCGCTTAGGCCTACCGCAATGTCATTCAATTCATGCTCCTGCCATCTCTGCAACGGAAAATGGAAAGAACAAGGGTGTCATAGGCTGGTTTCTTTTCGGCTTTGGATTTGGTTTATCACTATATGCTACAGTAACTAGCTTTCAAACGGTGCGTCTTTTCAAAACAGGGTCTACAAATCAATTGTAGTAGACATTGTACCGAATTCAGATGTACCAGTCAAAATTGCATGTATGATGGACCATGTGAGAGGGTCTAGGATAATGTTTGTGATGAACCATGCATTGCAAATTTCGTAGAGTGATTAAGTGATTTTGCAAATACTGCATTTTGTCTGGACTATTTTATGAATTCTTCAGGGAAATCGGTAATACCGCCATTGTGTCAGCGGTCATAATGCAGTGAGAGCGTGGTCATACCGCAAAACGGTAGTTTCAATTTCTACTTGGCAGTAGCTAATTTCTAGAGATGTCCAGTGCAAGGTGCGAAGGTGCGGTAGAACCGATTTTGGCAGCGGTAGTACCACACTGCGGTAGTATCGGTATGTTGCGTGCGATACTACCGGATTTCACAGAAAAATAGGGTTTTGGTGAGTTGAGTCATGGATTAAGTTGGCTTGATCAAGATCAGTGGATATATGTTGCATAAAGCGTGTTTTGACTAACGTAGGTCAAGTTGTGAAGAACTTTTGCCTAGAAACGATTTCTTTGTCTTTGGATGTCCGGGATCACTTGGAGTTAACTGTGGTCAATGCGAGGATCGGGGCTATACTCATGGAGGAGCTGAGATCCAGAACGATCGAAGATGCCGGGTGAGATATCGAGCTCAAGTATGGCACGAGATAGGTGGGAAATGTTGAAGGCAAGTTCGAACGGTGAGATTTCACATGTGGCTTGGACGTGCCAAGTGTGCCATGATTCAATGGAATCGGGACGTGAGAGACTTAGGGCATGTTTGGGAGAGCTCCACCAGCTCCAGATCCACGAAAAACAGCTCCACTCCACGAAATTTTACCCAAATGCTCCAACTCCGCGAAATCTGGATCCACCAAAATCCTGGATCTGAGGGCCAGATCCATGGATTTCATGGAGCTCCTCAAGGGGTGCTCCACCGTGGAGTTGGGTGGTAATTACCCACCAATACCACTGGTTACACACAAAAATGGTCATTCCCACCAAAACCTCAATTTCGTGGATCTGGAGCTGCTGTACAAGCCAAACACTCCATGGTGGGATCCCAGATCCACGGTGGAGCTGCTGCTCCAAATCCACGTTTTCAGTGGTGGAGCTCTCCCAAACAGGCCCTTAGAAACGCATAGGAAGCTAGTGGTGTACCTACACGTGGCAAGCATGGCAATTGCTTGCAATGGATGGTGATGACCGGGTCAACAAGAGGTATTTTGGTAGTTTGGCCACAACACCAGAAACTGCCTTGCATCAAAATCGCGACGCATGAGTGACGCTTGGGAGAATGATTTAGCTCAAGGTGGAGCTGGTTTGATCAAGACAGATCAAGGCTAAAGATTTAGTAAATATGTACTTATGCGCTTGGAAAAGCATGTATAAGTGAATATGCGTGAGTAAGACCCGTGTGTATAGGGTTAACAGGTTTTCTCTATTATGCTAACTAGATAGTATCCATTAAGTGATGGATGTGGCTGGCTAGCCTATCTATAAAAGGGGGTTGAGATAGAGACATGTGGTTAACCATCTAACCCATCTGTCTTGTGCTTTCATGTCTAGAGTTAGGGTTTGAGAGTAAAGCGCCTTGTGTGTTCATTGTCCTCCAAGATGGAGTGGCTGTAAAACATACCTTCTCAAGTAAGTAATACATCAATCGTTGTGCATCTCTTTGAGTCTCTCGTGTTTTGATTGATGTGCTCTTGCTTTAGTTAGTTTTGATCTATCCTCTTTCGTCCTCTTAATCTTGTTGTGCTAAGGATGTGTAAGAGATGGAGAAAATCTCTGGGAATCTATCTCCACCTATCTAGACACTTTGATAGCAAGTTCATGAGGAAACCTGTTTTTGCTTAACTTTGGCGTCTTCGAGTGATTTCATGATCCAAGGGTTTTTGGTTTGATATCTTTGGTGTTCTAACTTGCTGTGACATGTGAAAATACATCAAGACCCATCTTGATCATCATTCACTCATGAGAAAGTTGCATTCACCTATTTTGGTTTTACCTCGATTTTTATGCACTCTTCCTTCAAGCTGAAAAAGGTCTTAACTTTGGCCATGATTTTTATGATCGTTTATTAGAATAGATTCATAATACCCTAGAGAAGACCTCTACAAATTTTTATATCATTTGAATCTACAAATCAAAAGTTCCATCGATTTTAGGTTGGAGATAGGAAGAAATCAAGGATCTCGCATGATAATATAATTTCTGAGCTTGATTTTCTTAAAGTGGAGAGTGTTAGTCTGTTATCTGAATTAGAGATAGATAGAGTTACTCCTTGTTAGTCTGATTCTGCTGAGATTACAGTTTGCACCTCATGTGAGGAGAAGGATAGTGCTTTTAGATATATGTATACTTTGCTCCTTGGTTTGCCTTTAAACGTGTGATAAGTGTGTCAACGTGAAGAATAATATAAAGAAGGCAGATCATAAAATTATTGAAATACATGCTACTTTGATTGAGCCTATTGCTTCTTATGCTGACTATCCTAAACTAACTGCTGAACTAGAATTCATATCTAAACAATTTAAGGACGTGTGATCATAATAAAAAAATAGTTCAATATGCTTCTAAGGCACCTGTTAGCTCACCATGCAACAATTGTGAAAAAAATTAAAATATGAATTGATTGCTTTGGATAAAAAATATGTGAAGCTAACTAAGGACCTACTAGAGAATTTACAAATTGCTTGCTTGTTTTGTGCTAAAGTAAAGGAGAAAATGGAGGATATGCAAGAGACTTTTAGAAAGGATATGAGGCCCATATGGCTAGGGTCAGGTCTGCCTTATGTGTATCATGCAAAGGCCTCAATCTTAAGGTAGCCGTGCATAGGGAGAGATATACACGTGCTATTCGGTCTTCTCCTTCTGATTCTTCATCTTCTTTCCCATGTTCTTCTTGTGCTTCCCTTTTTTATGAGTGTGAGTACCTCATGATCACTCTTGAAAGATTTGTCGGAGGCAATAAAAAGTTTAATCTTATCCTGGACAAATCCAAAATTTGCAAGTTCAATCAAGGTCTAGGATATGATTTTCTAGAGGATGTGAGGAAAAATCCACCTGCAGTTGTTAGAGCTGTAGTAGGAGGTGTTATCGAGGAGTCTAAGAAGATCGTGTTTAAGTTTGCGGACTTTGTCCTAGGGATTTCTGACAGTAAGGTTGTGCCTCCTGCTGCTTTGACATCTCAGAGGATGAAATATCATTACACCTTTTGTCAGAAGGATGAACACTTAGTTGAGTTCTACTTCAGGCATGCCAAGATCATGCATCGAGACCGTGTTCACCCTCTTAGGGGTATTGGGATGCCCTAGACTCGGAGTGCTCCTAAGACCGATACAAGGTCTAGAGTTTTAGGTAGCTCTCCTAACATACTTGGTTTTAGGTAGCATCACGGACATGGTTTTTAGTCTTCTTCTGGTTTTGGTCCTCGAGTTGCTTCTAGTCAGGGTTTCCGCCGTCCTGAGAACAAATCTCATTTTCTCTGTCGAGGTAGCTATCCACGGTGTGATCAACATACACGAGGTAAAGGATTGAGTTCTATTTGTAGACCTTCTAATTCTATGAGAGGTGTGTTGCATAGTGTTGCTAGAGGTTAGTCTTTTGTTCCTTTGACTGGATCTTCTGCTCGTCGTGTGACTCAGTACTGAGTTCCTTGATCTATTCTTATTTACCCTAGTACCAAGCCACTGATGTCTACTTCTCATTAATTCAGGTTCGTCGGGCTAGGAAGGGACATGAGGAAGGGACATGTTTGGCTTGTTAACTCTGGGTGTTCTCATTACATGACCGGAGATTCACGTTGGTTCTCTTCCCTAATCCAAGCTCCAGATGATGAGACGATCACCTTGGGAGATGCTTCATCAGGTCGAGTCATCGCTAAAGGTATTGTGCGTATTAATGATTCTTTCATTCTTAAGGATGTTGCCTTAGTCAGTAAGCTACGTTATAATTTTCTACTTGTTTTTCAGCTTACCGATGATGATTTCGAGGTAAGTTTTAGGAAAATACTTGTAAATTTTTTGATTTTTCAGGAAGTCTAGTTTGCAGGATTTCTAGGTTTGCAATGATCTTTTATGCTGATTTTGTCGAGTCTTCTGGTGATTTTCTCAGATGCTTAGTTGCTTCAGAGCCCTATAATATCACTTTTTGGTATAGGAGACTTGGTCGCATTGACTTTGATCACTTGATCCGAGTTAGTAGCCACGACCTCATTCGTAGTCTGTCTAAACTCAAGATGGTTAAAAACTTATTTTGTACTTCTTGCAACATAGAAAGATGGTTATTGCTTCTCATCCTCTAATCACTGTGACAAAGACCGACACATCAGGACATCTTCTTCATATGGACACTGTTGGTCCAGCTAGAGTGCAGTCGACTAGTGGAAAGCGATTTCGGGCTAGATTGGGAAAAACTCGATTCTAGAAGATTGGCTACACCAAAACCAAATTAATTTGGTAGGAAGGTAGATAGTACATGGAAACATGATGTGACATGGGAATAGAGCGGCCGGCACCGTTGCTCCTAAGGTACCTGGTGCAGATGAATTGGTGCACCGATGTCAGAGCGTGCTACAATGCCACTGCTGCCGCCTGCCTACCAGCCGTGCCCGGGCGATCCCTATTTTAAGGGCAGCCGTGCGAGGATGCCGTCGGGGGAATTGGGACATTGGTGTCTTTCTTGGCATCTCTACCATTAGAAAATACACGCAAATTTCTCCATTCGTTGGTCTAAATTCACATCCCCAGCAATATCCAAGAAAGTACACGGGCCTTACTTGCTAGAGCGTAACGGCTGAAGGAAACCCCATCACTGGAGAGAGAGAGTCGGAGCCGGAGAAGTCGAGAAGAGGCAGCCAATGCCGCCGCCGGCGAACCATGCCGAACAACACCGTCGCCGCGATTGCCCGCCCTCAAAACCTAACAAAGTTTTTGCGATGATTTGGGCTTTTGGCTGTAAAACGTGGACATCCGCCGAAGCTAGCTGCCTGCATCTTTGGCGAGTCTTAGACGGGCCAGGCCAACTTATGTGCCGACCCATCAGAAGTTTTAGCTTGATCCTTCGGACTGGGCATGTCTAACGGGCTGGGCTCGGTTCATCAGAAGTTTAGTAATGTTTGTGTTTGGAGATGCTGATTTGACACGAAACAATCACGCACAAGTACATTACATCCATGTGGAAATGAGGACCTTATTACACATGACAGCATCTTGCACAAACACGACAAGAAATTAAGGCCCCACTCGGTTGGACTGAAAAACTTGGTTTATGGCTAAAATTACACTGTAGCGGCTGAAATTTCACTGTAGCTGAAGGTGGCTTATTTGGCGTAATTAAATTTTAAAAAATAAAAATAGAAAAAATATGCTAGCTCATTACGGACAACGCAAACGAATACGGGAAAAGAAGAACCGGCAAAAAAGCTCAAAAAAGCCAAAAGTTTAGAAAAAAAGACAAAATTTATGAATAGTGAAAAATAAGCCAGAAGTTGAAGCCGAAACGAGTGGGGCCTAAATTACCACAACCCTGTAGTGCCTCTTTTCTAGAGATGTTATGAATCTCTCGCAACTGTCCAGAATTGTTGAGCTGCGAGGTATTACAGTCAAGTGTACAACATTGCCAACACATGCTCAAATTCAAAATCTAACTTTATTACAAGATAATGGCTTATTAGCCAAATTTTACAGCAGGACATATAGCCCTTAGATACAAAAGAACACCACAAACGTGCTAAACAGTGAACAACCGTATTTCCAAACATCATCTACTTCACAGTATTCTATCACGTCATCCTCGTAGACTTCCTTATTCTCTTGACATGCACTTTCTGTTAAAGTTTTTAGCAAGTATGAGTACAAACCACCGTACTCAACAAATCACGTGGGAAGATACTATTTAATTACATGCATGGTCTTCTGGTCTTCCTAAGAGATGGGAGCATAATAGTTTTATTACTTTATGTAGGTGCAATTTTAGTTGTAAACAATTTTAAACACAAAGTCACAACCTTCTTAAGGAAATTAGAGTTTTAACAACTTGATTACCAATCTTAACAAATTCCCAAATCTACTTATGCTTAGTTGTTAGATTCACCCATAAAACACAGCTTCATTACTGGAAGCATGACGTATTCGAATATCATTAAATTATGACTGTGTAGAGTTACCCAACTTTATCCACAAGATCTCTTAACCCTCATGACTGAGTTAATAAAACAAGGTTTTTCACTGCATAAGGTTCTAGTCCTTATATTTTCACCGAGGCAACTTCCATCCATAAACCCTTGTTTCAATACCCATTCGCACCATTTTTAGTTCAGTGCCCGTCTGCACTGTTTTGGTGCCTATCCACATCGTTTTCAGTTCAGTGCCCATCCACACCGTCACCTTTCTAGTCTAAGCCTCCACCCTAGGACAAAGTCATGGGACCCAACCATCTCGTGGCTTCCCCGTGATATAGCCTCATCCTAGAACCTCTTTTGAAATTCTACCAACAAAGTGTCAAGTCTCTCAGTAGTATAAAATAGTTGAGTTTTTGATCTACCATGAGTATTTAAATAATATATTTAATATTACTAAGTCTTGTCATGATGAATATGGCCATCAAATTAAACATGGCTTTTTCAGGTGGTAGGACATTAGCTAATATCATATTATTCTAAACATTTATTGTACACGATAATGTAATGTAATAATGCAATAAAAATATTGATAATTAAATGATTAAAGGAATGTAGGTTCAACATGATCAAAAATATGTGACTTGTCTTGTAGATCAATGTATTCTATGATTTCGTATTCTTCCGAGTCTTATGCTTGTACTTGAGCTTCTCCTTCCTGGACTAGCTAATCTTCAGTGTCGTGTGCTACCGCAAACTAAAAGAAAATAAATCAATTCCATGCTCGAAGAATTGAGCTAGGAAGAAAGAAATAAAATCCAAAAGTGAAATAAAATAGGGTTGGGGAATTATAGGAATTTGGTATGGGAAAACGGAGCTGAGGAATGGATAGACGGGTTCGAAACCATCGAAATAGATATATGTATTTTGGGGTTTCATGAACTGTAATGGGTCTGGGCACTATTCATCGTAGGTCTTTACTGTTCACCGGGTTGTAGCTGCACACTCGGAGAACTCTACGAGTACTCAGATGGTTTCTGATGGCACAAGACTTGCTCACGAGTGAAGGTATTTGTGGAGCTAGAAGTCATGGTCATAATTGAGTACAACTACTATGACCGAGTATTCCATATGGTTGTAAACTACAGCGTGGTCGTAAGCCACACCGTGATCGTAAACTACAGCGTGGTCGTAAGCCACACCGTGGTCATAAACCACAACGAGATCGTAACCACTACGTGGTCATAATGAGAACGTGATCGTAACCACTACGTGGTCGTAATGACAACATGATCATAACGACTATGTGGTCGTAATGTCTCCCGAGTAGCTGAATACGAAGTCAACGAAGATCGGACAGTGTACGAGTTGCTATGGAGATCGAACGATGTTGAGAAGTTGCGGGGTTTGGATGGCGTCTGGGTGACTTAAGAGATCAGACGGCGTTCGAGCAGTTTAAAAGCATCGAACGGCGTATGAGTGGCTTAAGAACATCGGACGGTGTACAAGTGGCTTAAAAGCATCGGACGGCGTTCGAGTGGTGCTGCTCAGGACTCGAAGTGGCGCGGTTGAAGTTTCTCTCAACTACAAGGTGATTGGAGACTTCAAGCGGTAGAGCGGTTAGAGAGTTGAAGCAGGGGGGGTGGCTGGCAATTTCAGGTGATGGGACGGTCAGAGAATCCATGGTCAAAACATCAATCAACGTCCATGGGTAGGTTCCTGGTGTCTGGGGGTTTCCATTTTGGGGCTCGGTGGCTGCTGGGGAGTTGGCGTTCGCCGGCGGCAAGGTCTCCTCCTTTCAGGATATTTGAATGGCACATGGCATAAGGACAGGTTAAGATGATAATTTGTTAGGATTTGGGCATATATGGGGTTAGAGAAAGCTCAGTGAAGTGGTGGTTTGGGTCGGGAATGGCTAAGCCGAGCTATCTACAGTGATGTCTCAAGGTCGGGCAATGGCGCTAGTCGCTAGTGCAGTAAGGGGCTCGAGGGGCTAAGGCAATAGTTTAGTGGTGTTTCTGGGAGCATAAATGAGCTACAGGTGAGAGCAATTGGAATGTGATTGATTGAATAAAAGGAATCAAAACTTAGCTTACTTTGAGGTATTCGGGTGGTCGCCAACGAGGCTCCGGTCGAAAGCTCAATTGGGGTGTGATGGTAGCTCACTGGATGCCTATGCGATGTCTGGAGGGGGCTCAAGCTTTTATAGCCATCCCATGGTGATTCGACACAAGGGCGGGGCTAAGGTGGTGGCGGCGCGTAGCAAAGGTCGGGAAAGTGCGGGAGAGCGCGGCACGGCTAGGAGAGAGGAGGTATAGGCTGCCTTGGGCGCGGCATTGCGGTGGTCAAAAGGTGATGTGGCGTGTCAGACAACGGCTGTGAGAGAATGAGAGCAGAGACAAAGAAGGGAAGTCGGCACGGCGGTGGTATGTGAGTGAGAGCAGAGAAAAAATAGGGTGGTCGGCAAGGCAGTGAGGTTTACGACAAGGAAGGAAAGGCATAGGGTGGCCTGAGTTGACAGAGGGAAGGTACGGGTTGTCTCGAGTGCAGCATTTGCGGTGGTCAAAAGCGGTCAGAGGCGAGTCAGGTCAGCAATGAGATAATTAGGGCAGAGAGAATGAACTTGGACGGTGGCGATGAATTTGCCATGGCGGCTTGACCAGGTGAGAGCTGCAGCCATCAAAAAGTGTGTCAGGTGTCAGGACGGTCGTACACTAACTTGGCAGTAGCAGGTAGGGCGACAAAGCGGTTCGCGGTGCAAGTCAGTCGGCCGAGAGAAAAACAGAGTGTCGGAGAGGCTACGGCGACGGCGAGCTCTGCTGGCTGGGGCTGACGCATTGCTGATGCAATTAAGGAGTGTCAAAGGTGAGAGAGACGAGGTGGTACAGGATCTAACCAGTTGGCGGGGGCGTGGCAGCGGTAGGAAAGCACGAGAAGGCACATGCGTGGAGGGAAAGATCGGGCGGTGGCAAAAAAAGAACGACGGCAGTGATATTTTCAGATGTTGAACAGTGCCCACATGAAAATGTTTCAAGGAAACGATGCGGCAGGAGATTAAGGTTTGAATGGCCGGGATTGATGTGGAATTTGGCCAGGATTCACAAGAAATTAAATTCAAACAAGAATTCTAATTAATTTTGAAATTTCGGTTTTGTTTCAAACCCTAATTGTAACTTAGACTACCTACCTCCGGATGCAGAACAATGCTGAGAGGTTTTGCACGCGCAAAATCTCTTGCAGAGAGTTGGGCAAGGCATGCGTCCAAGCACTAGTACCATGTCTGTTTTATTCTAAGTGAAGGAAACAACTAGCCAGAACAGAAGTGCGCAACATGAACAACTAACGAACGAACGTACGACGACGACAACCAGCATGCAGGAACACGTGACAACATACCTCCGGATGCAGAACAATGGCGGCGGCCGGGAGAGCGGCGCTGGCTGGCTAGCAGACCTTCTTGCAGAAGCACTTGCGCTCGAGGCCGTGCGACTTACACTCTCCGCCGGGGAAGTTCTCCGTCCTGCACACGTTGGCGCAGTTGTTGCTACTCATGCACATGCCCTTGAACCTGTTGCTCTGCGACAGGCAGTGCCTCGCCTCCACCACCTTCATCGTCCCCATCTCTGCGTGCACAAGTATCATAATTACTACAAAATGCGTCGTAACATTGCACTACATATTAACAAAACATTAAGCATGCGCGAGTCAGCAGCTCGCTGCGCTAACGTTTCTTGGCAACAGTTGATCGACGAGATGCACACCTGTGGCAACGAGGAGGACCAGGAAGAGGGGATGGATGCGGCCATGCGACGATCTGAGGGCGCCATCTTCTTAACAAGGACCTGAACCACACTCACCGAGCTGAATGCTGCCACTGGCTATCTTACCTAAGCTAGGTTGATGGACACAGGACAAGAATGATTGCGAAGGATGGATTGGGTGGGTTTATAGAGGGAAGTCGAGGTAACACCACTCTCATCAGCAGTATTCATGGCATTAATTAGCTAGTAACATAGGATTAGAAGGTGACATGACAGGGAGTTAAGGATGTGAGAGAGAAACAATGTCATGCATGAGACATTACTTGAGCATAAAATCCAACTAGGAGACATGGGCTAAAACATCCATTGTGGAGGAGTATGTCTACATCACTAATTTCTAGGGCTCACCATTGCGCCATGTCCATGATGGCCATACCAGAGTTTGTCCTTGCCACGCCGAAGCTTGTGCTGGCCGTTCGAATGCAATGCTTGCTGCCCACCGCCAGAGCTCGTCGCCTTGCTGGCTGGCCGATCGCTTGCCGCCCGAAGTCGCTCCCGCCGCACCATGGCTTGATTTGGTGGCGATGACTCAGATCCAGTCAGATCTGGGTGCTACCGCCGTAGATCCGATCGAACTTGGGAGGAGGTAGACGAAGGAGAGGGAAGGAGAGAGTAGCAAGGCGAGGAAGCAGCCGGGGACTCGGGGAGGTGGTTTGTCGGGCGAGAGAAAGAGAAGAATAAAGGAGGAGAGAGAGAACGTAGGGAGGGAAGGGGAAATAAATATAAAAGTTACTTTATTTATTATGTGAGCTAAATAATAGACAATGTACATTGAATAGATTATTTTTTTAGTTTAATGTCTATATGAAGTGGCAATTCATAAACATTGCTACGTAGTGTCACCACTGAGTATTAAGTTATCTGTACCAATCAGTTTACCCAAAAACTTAAGCAAATGAGGAAATGATGGTAATTTACTTATACTTTAACACTCTCCCTCACGTGTAGGTTCCCTCAGGCCTAAGAAGTGGAGTAGAAGTGGGATGAAATTTTTTTAATTGTGCCAATTAGATCTTAAACTCAAGACTTCTGCTCTGATACCATATTAAGCTCTATACACCAATCAGTTCACCCCAAAATCTTAAGCTGATGAGAAAAGGAGAGCAACTCACTTATACTTCAACACTGGGAATGCCATAAGATTACTCGGTGTTTAAGCTATGAGCTAACAAACCTAGCACTACATTCAATTGTTGCTAAGCTCAACTGCTTTCCCCAGAAAATGGTTTAGGATTGATCAAGATTATATTAGAGCAAGAGTGTGACTAGGAGTGGCAACAGGGCCGGGGGGTCCCTGGGAGGCCCCCCCCCCCCCGGCCCTGCCCGATCCCTGCCAACCCGTCCTGACTTCCGTCCCCGTTAGCCTTCATGGGGGACACGACCCCCCGCCCCTATCCCCGTGGGGACGCGACCCCCACGGGATCCCCGCGGGGGATTAAAAAACAAGTTTAATTTTTTTAGAAAAATAATAATATGACTTTGTTTATTAATTTATAATTATTTGGAGATACTTTTTAGAAAATATAGTTCTAAAATATATTCTAACATATAGATTCAAATTTTAGTCGAAATATACAAGAAAAAATACAATCTTCTATATTTAAAAACTATAATATATTATTCTAAAATATATTTTATTTTTTTATTGAGTCCCCGTGGGGGGAGGATGACCCTTCGCCCCCACCCTACTAGCCTAGTGGTCAAGCTTTACGGGTAGGCTATCCAAGATGGGCCTCGAACTTGAGGCCTATTAGGAACTCATGGCCCACATGAATTCAGATCATCATCTGAATTATATCCTAGCACTTTAAGTGTGCAACCCTATACGTTCGCATACACTTGGACATGACCCAAGTACTCCTACTCGTCCATTAATCGGTAGCGGCTCCTAACAAGACATGCCGACTCTCAAGTATACGTAAAGATCATATCAGACGAACGTCAACAAAGATCATACGCATTTCCCTTTGCCTCATGATATCAGTCAAGCTCAAGGCGAATACGTGCCATCCTTGTTGGTTAGCTCAACCACTCTTTCTCGATTACGTTCTCGAATTCCCCGACTATGGTTAACTCTTTAACCATGAGTAGCATGGCCATGTATTTCTAAAATCCAATCACTCAAGAGGCCTAGAGATATCTCTCCCGTTGCATGGAGAGGCAAATCCTATCTTGATCGACCATGCCTCGAAGCATGCATCTTGACAAAACCCGAAAGCTACCTTTATAACTACCCAGTTACGGAGTAGCGTTAGACAACCCCTAACTTAACCATTATGCATCTTGAGTACGTGCGATGACCTCAAGTCTAAGGATATAGCATACACATTGTGAATGAGACCAACTGATGACATGTAAGAAAGCGATGTTCTAGCAGTGTCTCATGGTGGGTCGATCCAACCTCATGTTCGCTAACATATGTCCATATTATATGGTTTGATATCTCCATATCTATGACCCGTGAAATATGGTCATCAGCCATACATATGCTAGTCTATTCATATATGTCCACATATGTTTCCATCTAGGGATCGTTTAAGCATCGTAGAAATATAGAGTTTTACAATCAAGTCACACACTTGCTAATAAATATTGACGATATTATTCAGGGAACAAGATAACATATTATCCAATAAATCATAAACATAATAAAATATAATTATTTCTATGATTGTCTCTAAAACATATTTTCAACAAGCGGAGCCCCCATTCCATTCCCCTGGGGAGGGGGGAGGGAGAGAGCGCACCGATAGTAAAATTTCTCATAGAGCCCTGCCCTGCGTGAGAAATTACCACCCTTAAGCGCGACTGGCCCAATGGACGATGGCCACACCAGCTCTCCGACAATCTGATGACCAAAAGCGGAGTACTTTTGTCATGGGCCAATTTTGCAGATGGGGGAGGTCGTGGACTCTGGCGACTTGTTGCCATCGCGCAGGGGAAGGCACGCGCGACATGCTGCTTGTCAGGTCGGCCGGGTTCAGGGTATGGCCGGGTTCAAAACTGGTGCCTAGGGAGCGACGGAGGGAGGATCTATGCTGCCAGCCAAAACAGCAAGAGCCAAAAGAGCTCCTTGCGAGCCGTGCATTCGTGCGTGATCGATCGACAAGTCGACGTGTGCACACGTGAATGTCGTGACTGCTCGTCGTCTTGCGCCATGTTGGATGGCAGATCGAACTGCCTCGCGCTCTGTTAATTTTTGTGATAAAAGAAAGACAGGGGATGTTGGATCTCTGGCTGTGTTTGTGTTCCCTCGACTCTGTCCCCAGTGAGAGTACTCGCTGCTCAGTCATGGATGGGCAGCTTGCCACTGACTCGTCTGATCAATTCAAGCATCCAAGGCTATATATCTGTTGTGTTGTTTGGTTTTTTTTGCTATGCCTTTTGATTTTTGAATTTTAATTATTCATGAGAAACAGTATATAGAAAAAATTAATTGTATGTGATTTTGATCGATGTATCTGAAGTTGGTATAGTATCTACTATAATATATTCATAAATCTTATTTTAAAAACACATTATTTAAAATCTAATTATTATAGCATAAGATTAAAAAAGCCAAAGCAGAAGCCTTCCCGAACCCACTAACTAATTTCAGTCACTGAAATACAATGTGTTCAGGCGCCTCCACTTCATGAAAGAGATAATGGAGCCCATCCTAAGTAAGGAAAGGAAACGTGGCCTTAACGCTCAGCCCAAAGGCCTCCATGACCCATCTCATCGCCCAGCTTCTCTAAATGTCCATCTGTCTTCTACCAGCCCAGATGGATCTGCATCCAACTCCCGGCTCACGAGCAAGCCCATGCCCTTCACACTTTTTTTGTACAGCATTTGTCTAGCACATACATACCGTCTCAAGAAAATAAAAGAAGAACAGAGAACATATCTTAGATTAATTTTCGACCGTTTGCACAGCGCTCGCACCCTAGGATATATTGCGATCATCCACACTGCCTATCGAGCTACCACAACTCTTTTGCGGTCTGTGTCACTGGGCACTCAAAAGGCTCAAGCATTTTGCGCTCTAAGTGGATAATTTATCGTGCATTTACCGACAAAGTGCCGAACCCTCGGCACTAGGAACGCACAGCACAGGTGACCCGAGTAGGTAAGTTACTGTTCTTATTGGGAAGGGCCTTTCTGCATATGCATGCAGAGGATATAAAGCACCATTTTGACTATGGAAACCGACCAACCGATCGAGCTAGCGGCTAGTTACTAATACTTGCAGGCATTGCATGTAACCGTGTGTCCACTATGCCTGAATTATCGAGATGTTTTTCGCTCAGTACCCCGATCCGTTCTTTATATCTCCTTTTCACGAGGTACATCACCAGAGTCCTCCTAGTGTTGCCGGCCTCTTTCACCACCACTGACGAAATAATATAGTAGTAGTATAATTCAACCACGCAAAAGAGATCGAGTAGAGGGCTTTACTTTTTTGCTAGAGTGTCTTGCAAATTGCCATGTTGATCTGCGCTTTTAAGTAGGTCTATTTCCTCCTTCGCTCGAGACTACTTAGAAGGCTAGTTAGCTAGTACTTGACAGTTGGGTTAATTTATTAGAAGGCTAGTTAGCTAGTACTTGACAGTTGGGTTAATTTACTAGTAAATGCTCACGACCTTTAGTACACATACACACACCAGGTGGTCATCGACTCATTTCCAAGTTGCTTTAATCCTAAGCTGGATATCTAGAAGCGCCCTAGTTGTACTAAAGTATTAA
Source organism: Dendrocalamus latiflorus (assembly GCA_017311315.1). Taxonomy (NCBI): domain Eukaryota; kingdom Viridiplantae; phylum Streptophyta; class Magnoliopsida; order Poales; family Poaceae; genus Dendrocalamus; species Dendrocalamus latiflorus. Next base: position 14,339,126 of record CM029639.1, read on the forward strand.
CAATACAATCTAGACGGTACCGTATTCTATACGCACGCAACTAATTAAAGTCTCAGTGCACGTACACACGCGGAAAAGCTAACGGAAAAGAAATCAAACAGCCCCTGCCCCTAGCTGCCAATGCTCCATCGGCGTACGAATTGGAAGTCCACTAAAAGGAGTCACGCAACGGCAAATCAGAGTGGCCACAGATCCAAGGTCCCCCGTCTAACCTCTCTAGATCGCCTTTCCAGCCGTAGCTTAGACCCTGACCAAGCAGAGGCCACGAAGCCAAATCCGACCGGCCGGCCGGCCGAGGCGCCGAGCCGACGCCAGCGACGCGGACAACGCCTCTCCCTTTCTACGCTGCCTTAGATGGGCTGCTTTGACGACGCCCGCCCCGCTCGGTTGGTTAGGTAATGACAAGGAAATAAAGCGGCGAGACAGCCGGCCGGCCTGCCGCGCGCGGCCCACCAGCCACAGAATCTTCGTGAAATGGTGGGGCCGCACGGTCGAATCGCGCGGGCGCTCGTTGGTGCTGGTGGCACACGTCGCGCTCCCCATCGGCGCCGCGTGATGCCACGCTTAGCACCGCGCAAAGCCGGCTCTTGCACGCTTGATCGCGCTAGAGGTAAAGCGCCCGCGCGGCTTTCCGTCGATTTGGCGGCGAGCGCGAGTGCGCGCTCGTCTCGGCCAGTGTTGTCGCGCCACGTAAAGCGCACGATCGAGCGGCCGGGCGAGTGGCGATGTCAGGTGCCGGTTCGCTCGCCCATTGGAGGAGCCGCGGGGGAGACGAAGTTCTGGTGCCCACCGCGGGAGAGAAGAAAAATAGCAAAATCTCCGGTCGTAAGGAGTCGATCGATCACAGGATGTTAATTTGTTGTTGTGTAGTGGGTTTGTGTAGGTAGATAAGGCGCATCATTGGCCACGAGAATCCGGTTCTGCAACTCCGATTAATCAAATCCTGGGCTAACCGCGCTATGATTATTTTTCTTCGTTAAAGTCTATTGCAAAAGAGAAAGAAGAGATACGCACTAAAGCAAAACTGCAAAGCCAGCTTAGTGTACCATCCCCTTAATCAGTCGTATGATCAAAGAAACAAAAGGGAGGGAAGGCCCACGTCGATTACTACAGTGGCAGTTATCGCTATAACATTACATTATCGTGCCATAACTGCACATCGGTCGGGTACAAGAGGTTAAGAGGACATGAAAAATAGTGCATTTTGTTAAGAAATCTGGGCCTGAGTTTGAAGTCTTGGTCTATGGTGGACACCTCACCACTAGACTATAAATAGGGAGTACTATTGGCTATTTTGTATATGGAATCAGAAAAGAAAGTAATAAATAAAGACCAAGAGTTCTCTCTATCTCTATGTGTTTTCAATCTACTATTTCTGTCTTCTGTGATTTATCTAGTTTTGCATAGCAGAGGAATTGATCGGACTGGTCACCAGCGACGGTTTCTCAATATGTTATCAGCACGAATCGCTCCGGTGAATTGAAAGAACACGTATGGCGCCCTATGAACGAAGTGTGCTTAGCCAACAACGGCACAACGAATATCATCTTAAGAGAGACAAAGTATTTTCAGTCGATTAGTAAGAATGTTGGCAGCCTTACAACAATCACCGGCAGTGATGCTTGTATAATGGGTTCAGGAAGAGCCACAACTATACTCCCAATGGACACAACTTTGGTCATTCAACAAGTCTTATTATACCCAGAATTGACTAGAACTCTCCTACGTTTTAAGGATATTCACGCCAACGGTTTCCATGTTGAGACTGAAGAAGAATACGGTAAGGAATACCCACTCATTACGAAGCACGAAGCAAATAGAAAAGGATTATTATAAAAACTTCCTTCATTAGAAACTGGGCTATACTACACCAATATCAAGGCACTTGTAGTCTACACTACCCTAAAAATAGTATTTAGAACATCTGAACTTTTCTGTCTCTAGGATGACAGATTAGACCACCCATGTCTTAGGATGATGAGAAATATAATTAACAATTCACATGAGTATAATATTAATGTAAAGAAATTTCCGAATCATGATGATTTTGTGTGCCCTGCATGTGCCACCGGGAAATTAATCACTAGACCTTCCACTCTGAAAGTGAAGGATGAAGTCCCTGTATTCCTGGAGCGCATCCAAGGAGATATTGTGGTCCCACACAGCAACTATCAGGGCCATTTAAATATTTTATGGTACTCATCGATACTTCCTCGAAATGGTCGCAATTATGTTTATTGTCTACGAGAAATCATGGTTTCGCAAAGCTGATCTCGTAGATAATTCGCATTAAAAATATTTTTCCTGATCATCATATAAAGTCCATCAAAATGGACAATGCCAGAGAATTTACTTCAAAGGCATTTAATGATTATTGTATGGCAATGAAAATTACAATTGAATATTCTGTACCGTATGTCCAATTAAATTTATTGCCGATCACTTTTGCATAATTGTAATTTACCAGCTATATGTTGAGGACACGCAGTTCTACATGCAGCAACTCTCATCAACTTTAAACCATAGGCCTACAATATCCATTCACCTATGCAACTAGCGCAAGGGTTAGCACCGAAAATTTCTCATCTCCGGAGGTTTGGATATAAGGTTTATGTACCTATACCCTCCATAGCGTACTGCAATGGGTCCTCTCTGAAAGACTGGGATATACGTTGGTTATGAGACAGCATCCATAATCAGGTATTTAGAATCCATGATAGGAGATTTGCATACTTCCCACTTCGCTGATTGCATATTTGATAAGGATAATTTTCCAACATTAGGGGGAGGAAATCAATCCCTTGATGAAAAATGTCAGGAAATTACACGGTAAGCTACGGGAATCCATGCACATGACCCGCGTACTAGTGAAGCAAATAGAGAAGTCCAGAAGATCATTGATTTGTAAGCATTAGCAAATCAACTATCTAACCACTTTAGTGATTTGAAGAGCCTGATCAAGTCATATGCGACTGCACGCAATGAACCGGAGAGGGTTGAAATACCAAAGAAAGTTGAAAGTATCCCTGAAAAATGTTCTATACTCTGAACTTGACACCGCATCAAAGGAAATACGGGATACCTAGTTTCATGAGGGCTCAGAGTAGTTATGAGTACAATGGTACAAGCCTATGCAGTGCACAATAAAATCATAAATTTATGTCTCTCTTAGATTGGAACTATAAAGATCACTATGGATCTTTCTTCTCACCGAGTGAAAAGTGGTCTTTTCATTAAGTAAAATTTGCCACTTAATTTGATAAACTAATTTCCAGAATCAAAGATGAGTTAGAAAATGCGATAACGAACAGAGAAGAGTTATACAATGCATTTTGCTATTAATGCTTACTGAGTAAGCTAGTACTCACCCTTACTACTATCTTTCTTTGTTAGACCCTAATTCGATCGGAGATTACTCCGAGTAGGATGAGGGGTTAGTAGGCACCGATGAGACTACAGGGGACAAGGGCAATTACTACGAGGATCAGGGTGAGGTGGATACCTTATACGTTGGTTAGGACAAGTAGGCGTCCCATGGAGCAAAGCAGGCAAGAGATAGGGTATATACTCCGTATCTCCTGTACTCAAATAAATGTAATAAAGACCATAGTCATGCATAGCAACTGTTGTAATAAAGATACAATATATATATTATTGTTCTATTGCGCTACTTTAGTAAAAGTTTATTATTCATTGAAGTGATATTTTATTGAGCAAACGAATAATAATATATTGATTAAGTGTGATCACTAATTAGACGGGGCGTCTCAATGCATGATGGGATCATTACCAAAGTCCGGTGGTCCGACAGAGCGGTCGGTTGTTGGTGATCTTGCACTTACGCCACCATGCTCTCAGGGAAATCCGAAGTCCAAATATTGGGGCGTGCAAAATCGTTCCAAGACCGTATTCAATCTCATGCGCCTCCAGTAATTCGTGGAAAAGAAAAAGGCATAGGAAAAAAATACGAAAGTTACCTTGGATAGCTGGGGTGCAAGTGGCGTAGGTTTTCGTTAGGCAACTGGCAACGCCTGTCCGAGTGGCCATAGACGAAATGCGACTCGGCGGTAAGTTTGCACCGTACCTGGCCAGTTTGTTCATTTACCCGTCTGTTAAGTAATTGACAAGAAATAGACCACGGTGAAATCCGTGATTAAAAACTTGCGAGTTAATCTACTCACAACACCGGTTGAAGTTCTATAATGTTTAAAGGGATCACATGTTTGACCTTTCATTAAATCCTCTAACCGACCTGCCGATGTATCTATCAAGTCCAACTACGTCTCTTTTATTTCCAATAAATAATAGTACTGCTGCATATAATTTGTTTATTTTTTTTTGGAAAAGACATTGAGCCATATCAAATTTAACCGACGATCGAATTCCAATCCCACAAACAACATAGCATATACCAAGGGATCACCTTATCTTTGCAGTGCAGCCGCCGCCGGCTGATCATCCACAGGTTTCGTTTGTCCCCAAGCCGTCGGCTCAGAGCCTGATGGACCAAAACGCAGAGGCGACGCAGTACTGCTGCTGTACTGGCAGTATTTTCTCCAGTCCTTTGTCCCGTATAAGCGCCGAAGTTTGGAGCAGTGCGGTGCATATGCATATGCTCCCTGGCGGGTCGTTGGCCCGGCCCGGCCGAAAGCGGCTGCCACACACGTCCCTTGCCGCTGGTGGTTGACTTCGCTGCCAACCTGCCATAACCCCGTCGCCATCCTTCACCCAATTTCCAGCAGAATGTTCAGTTCCTGTTTTGCAGATAAAAATCCTCCTCATGACATGAGCCTGGCAAGCACCGCAACTGGCTTTCTCCACATAACATCATAAACACTCTTACACGATTTTCCATTTTGGCATTATGTCCATGGCAGCGTGTTCATTATCTTCGTGCTTATTTTCTAGAATGCTCTTTTGAGCATTCGTTGCGCAATATCTTCAACAGTGACGCTTACGCTTTATTTCTTCATTTCTGGGAAATAGGCAAAAAGGGGGGTAGTGCTTATCTGGTTGTATAATATTTGGTATGTAGCTTCCATGCTACTTATAATAATCATTTCAATCAACACGGCGAGAAGGAAGGAAAGGGAGGAAGAAAATGATGGTTAGGCCAATTTTGATCAGAACTAAAAAGAATTCTGACCGTGGATTTTTCCAGCAAGTTGACACAGACAATCAATTCCCCAAAGAAAATTTGGGTCTCCCACGGCTGAGTGCCTACACAATCACAAGTCAAAACAGAAGCACGCCACGCCGCTCCCTGACCTCCCTACTACGCTGTCCTATCGTCTCCCACCTCACCTCACCTCACCTTAATCTCTCTTCACCTCCACCATTGTTGCTTGGGGTGCAAGCGCTCAGGAGGCCAGCTTTACGTACCAAATGGCTTAGACATCATAAAGCTCCTGAAAAGGCCAAACGAGAAGGCTTCTTCCCTGCTCAGCGCCATCGATATAGCTCTTCTTGCTTCGATGGGGCATTTCTTGATGCAACTCACCACCACATGGCCATGCTGTTTCTTCCTCTGCATGTCTGTCCACCTGCTCTTCTTGTCTCCAGCCAACTCCCTCAAGCAAAGCACCTGCAACCCCGCTGATTTTAATGCCCTGAAGGGCTTCGTGAAAGGTCTCGTCGGAGGAGACATCAGCGGCTGGACGGTCCCAAACGCGACCTCCGAAGCGGCCAACTGCTGTGCATGGCTCGGTGTCACGTGCGACGACGGTGGCCGGGTCATCAGGCTGGACCTCCAGGGCAAGAAGCTGAGGGGCGAGCTGGCGCTTTCGCTTGCACACCTGGACCAGCTCCAGTGGCTCAACCTCTCCAACAACAACCTCCGTGGTGCCGTCCGAGCACCCCTCTTGCAGCTCCATAGGTTGCAGCGGCTCGACCTCAGCAACAACGACCTCACAGGCACTTTCCCGGCCAACATGTCACTCCCGATGATTGAGGTCTTCAATATATCCTTCAACTTGTTCAACGGCCCCCATCCCAAGCTGCATGGTTCGCCGCAGCTCGTGGTGTTCGATGCGGGGTACAACACGTTTGGAGGGCACATTGATACAAGCATCTGTGAGTCGTCTGGAGCTATCCGCGTGATCCGGTTCACATCGAATCTCTTCACCGGGGAGTTTCCAGCAGGCTTCGGGAACTGCACGAAGCTCGAGGAGCTCTATGTTGATCTCAACAACATCTCCGGTAGCTTGCCAGATGATCTATTCAGGTTGCCATCTCTGAAGAACCTGTCTCTGCAGGAGAATCAGCTCGCTGGTAGGATGAGCCTAAGGTTCGGCAATCTCTCCAGCCTTGTTAAGCTGGACATATCTTTCAATTCGTTCTATGGATATCTTCCAAATGTTTTTGGCAGCCTTCGCAACTTGGAGTACTTCTCCGCACAGTCCAACTTTTTCTGGGGCCCGTTGCCTTTCTCACTGTCCAATTCGCCATCGCTGATGATGTTGTACCTGAGGAACAATTCTCTGACTGGAAAGCTCAATCTCAATTGCTCGGCAATGGCAAAATTGAGCTCGCTTGACCTTGGCACAAATAAGTTCATCGGCACAATTGATAGTTTGTCAGACTGCCAACATCTGAGAAGCTTGAACCTTGCCACGAACAACCTCAGTGGAGAAATCCCTGCTGGTTTCAGGAAGCTTAAGTTGCTAGCCTACATCTCGCTTTCAAACAATAGCTTCACAAATGTTCCCTCAGCATTATCTGTCCTTCAAGACTGTCCAAGCCTAACGAGCCTCGTGCTGACAAAGAACTTTCATGATGGGAATGCATTGCCGATGACTGGAATACATGGATTTCATAACATCCAAGTGTTTGTCATTGCTAACAGCCATCTTTCAGGACCGGTACCACCATGGCTAGCTAATTTCACACAATTGAAGGTGCTGGATTTGTCATGGAACCATTTGGCTGGGAATATTCCTGCATGGATTGGTGATCTTGAGCTTCTATTCTATTTGGATCTTTCTAACAATTCACTTACTGGAGGAATTCCAAACAGTTTGTCAAGCATGAAAGGGCTACTTGCATGCAACAGCTCACAGCAATCCACGGAGACCAATTATTTTCCTTTCTTCATTAAAAAGAACAAGACAGGCAAAGGATTACAGTACAATCAGGTTAGCAGTTTCCCACCTTCTCTAATTCTCAGCCATAACAAACTCATAGGTCCCATATTGCCGGGCTTTGGAGGACTCAAGAACCTGTATGTCTTGGACCTCAGTAACAACCAGATTTCTGGTGTCATACCTGATGAGCTATCAGGCATGTCGAGCTTGGAATCCTTGGATTTGTCACATAATAATCTGACTGGAAGCATCCCTCCTTCATTAACAAAGCTGAATTTTCTATCATGCTTCAGTGTGGCATACAATAATCTGACAGGTCCAATTCCATCACGAGGGCAATTTTCTACATTCACAAGTTCTGATTATGAAGGGAACCCCAAACTCTGTGGCATCCGCTTAGGCCTACCGCAATGTCATTCAATTCATGCACCTGCCATGTCTGCAACGGAAAATGGAAAGAACAATGGTGTCATATTAGGAATAGGTATTGGTATTGCACTTGGAGCGGCATTTGTTTTGTCTGTTGCTGTTGCACTTGTGTTGAAGAGTAGATTCAGAAGGCAGGATCAATTAGTAAAGGCTGTTGCAGATACAAATGGAGTCCTCGAGTTGGCTCCAGCCTCACTGGTTCTTCTGTTTCAGAACAAGGATGATGACAAGGCGCTGACTATCAGTGACATCTTGAAATCTACAAACAACTTTGATCAGGCTAACATCATTGGCTGTGGTGGCTTTGGTCTAGTCTACAAGGCAACACTACCAGATGGAGCAACAATCGCCATCAAAAAACTATCGGGTGATTTTGGTCAGATGGAACGGGAGTTCAAAGCAGAGGTGGAGACTTTATCAAAAGCTCAACACCCTAATCTTGTACTTCTTCAAGGTTACTGCAGGATTGGCAGTCATAGGCTCTTGATCTACTCTTACATGGAGAATGGTAGTATAGACCACTGGCTTCATGAAAAGTCCGATGGCCCATCCGGATTAAGCTGGCAAAGAAGGCTTCAGATAGCAAAAGGAGCAGCAAGAGGTCTGGCATACCTGCACTTGTCGTGCCAACCACACATACTCCACCGTGACATTAAGTCAAGCAACATACTTCTGGATGAGAAGTTTGAAGCTCACTTGGCTGATTTTGGGCTTGCTCGGCTTATTTGTCCCTATGATACACATGTGACAACTGACCTAGTTGGCACATTAGGCTACATTCCCCCAGAGTATGGTCAGTCTTCAGTAGCCACTTTCAAAGGTGATGTGTATAGTTTTGGCATCGTTCTTCTGGAGTTATTAACTGGAAAGAGGCCTGTAGATATGTGCAAGCCCAAGGGAGCTAGGGAGTTGGTCTCATGGGTTATACATATGAAAGAAGAACACCGTGAAGCTGACATATTGGACCGTGCAATGTATGATAAGAAGTTTGAGATACAAATGATGCAGATGATTGATATTGCTTGTCTGTGCATAAGTGAGTCACCTAAACTGAGGCCACTAACCCATGAAATAGTGCTATGGCTTGACAATATTAGTGCCACCAGTGAAGCAACAGAGTGAGGCAAGTTCAATAACAGCAACCATTGTGGAAATCCTTGTACTTAATTTCTCCTCTATCGGATGAATTTCTCATAGTGAAGGATGTAAGATAATGAATGATGATTGTATACAAAATAAGACATGTTTTATGGGAGTCCAACTTGCTAATTTAATAACAGCAAAACCTTCTGTTATGTCGTATGCAGTAAATGCAATTTTTTTCTGATAGCTCATGCAAATGTTTCTGCTTCTTTTTATGCTTTGGTCTGAAGTCTGAACTCTTGTATGTGGTTGTGGGAGTTGTTCTAAAGAACATAACTAAATGTTTCTGAGTAGGTCGAATAGGTTTGGACACAGTTTACAGTTATGTTGAGTAGTTAGCCAACTTACAGCTCATAAGTTTGGAAGCTAATCAAAATTGTACACGACAGCTAAGTATAATAGAATGAAAATGGCTAATTAACATGGAAGGGACAACATAAATGGTGGATCTATGTACGAAATTGCACCTTCTGCTGAAAGCTTCAATTTCTTTCATTGGCCTTTCATGTAAATGACTTGAGATCACAACCAGCTGTCCTTGGCCCCTTGCCTAAATGTTGGCTTGCCAGCCTCGAACTGTCTGACGGCAACAAAAGAAAGGAGAAAATCAGTTCGACATTCACCGGGAAAATCTGCTCTTCTTGGCTGTCTTTGTCAGCTATAATGCTGCTGAGTAAACGTTCCAATCAGGAATTTCAGAGAAAATTGCTATAATGGGACTCCAAACAACGTGTTTCGCTATAATAGGACTTCTAACGTTGACATTGCTAAAATGACACCCGAAACATTGGCTTCTCGTAATACATGACATTTGGCTAATGTTTCGAAATACCCGAACATTGGAATTAAAAGAGCCAAATGTCATGTATTACGAGAAGCCAATGTTTCGGGTGTCATTTTAGCGATGTCAACGTTAGAAGTCTCATTATAGCGAAACACGTTGTTTGGAGTCCCATTATAGCAATTTTCTCGGAATTTCATTGCACTCGTTGTGCTTAACTCAGGTACATGAGACAGAACAGAGAGAAACAACTTTGTGTGCGAATTGCGATACATACCTGAGTAGTAGTCCTTGGCTCCGGCACTCTGCCGAACAGGCGGCGTGCGTGGATAGTGACTCTGACTTGAGTCTGAGCCACCACTGGATCGCCGCCCGAACTCTGCGGGTGTATGTCCCCTTCCCCCGTGCACCGCCACAGCGGTGGACTGCGCCATCGGTGGCCGCCGCCGTCGTCCACGCGCGGCGCTTGGACGTCACGGTCGCACCACGCACGCGTGCCAGGGTGGGGGTCTCCAGGAGAGCGACGGCCCAGGTGTTGCGGCTTCCGGCGCACGAGCATGTGGTGTGGACATCCGCGGAGGGCGTCGGTCGCGGGCGGCAATAGCGAACCAGCCGCCGGCCGGCAGTACGCCGCGGGCTTCTACCAAGTACCAGTCGCGCGGCCTTCGTCTCAGTAAAGTAACAGGCTGTCGCGCCGATGCACTGCCCCAGCAGAGCCATTTCGCCGCGATCCACGTCCGCGCGCAGTCCGAGGTGTCGGGCCTTAATGGTTTCAAGCTGCCAGTTGCAAACCAGAGCCCAGCAAGGAAGGAGAAAGCAGCACAAGGCCCATGTCAGGCTCCCAAGAAATTTGCCCGGACGTTCGAGGTACTTGCGTCGCTGAGCGAGACATACGTGGCCCGGACCGCCCTAGGCCGGAACGTTTGCGGGCATTACGCCCCTTAGTAGGAAGTACGTACGTGGGCTGTATGTCCCTGGGCTGATGGAGCGAAGCCCACCTATTGTTATCTACCAGAGCTCAGGTTAAAAAAAATATCCAAGATTTACCGTTTCAGCAATCATTAAGGGTATGTTCTTTTTGCTTTTTGATTTCTCCTATCAAAAAACCAAAATCAAAACGAGGTGGTCTCTTCAAGTGGAATCTTCAAACATATTTTTGAGCATAAAACTTAGTATGTCATCTTCTTCAGTGTCTCCGTTGTCCACTGTCATATCGAGAAGCGCAAATAAAAGCAATCAACCGTAACACAAAAGAACACCTATATAATTATATGTATAATTTTTTCTTTGATTTGTAACGAAGTAGGTGGATATTTCAATTTCTAAAAACCCAAATTGAAACCATAATTTTGAACCCTACAATTTGACAAAAAAAAACAATTAACAATCATAACATTCAAACTATAACTCATAAATTCAATCCATTTGCTTAAATAAATCAAAAGAAACGAGATAAATTTAGCAATACTTTATGTCAATTTAGGATTTAATCCATACTACTAAGTGCTCGACGAAACGATCGATTAGTGATGACGATCAAGAGACACGACAACTGGCAGGATGCAGCCTAGACCTCCGGGCTCCGGCAACCAGTTGCTGCGGCCTTGCGGCCAAGCAAGAGGATTGATTTTGCTTTTACGCAAGGTGGGATAGAGGGAGGGATGGAATGAGACGTGAGTGACTAGGGTAATGCAATGCACGTGTGGTCCAACCTTTGTCTTCTATCTTCCCTTTGCAAAGTGACTTGGCTGACCAAGCGCCCTGATCCATGCCGTGTCAGCTGGATTGCACTTATGTATGCTAGGCTATGTGTCCAAGGCCTTGATTGGTGTCATTTTGGGCCTGGCTGCAGCAGTGTCGAGTAGAGCAGTGGAGCCGGGAGGCCGAGACTTCAATCGTTGGGTTGATTAGGCGTTCTTCGATTTATGTTGGGGGGGTTCATACCTAAATTTGCATGAGCTATACAATAGAAAAACAAAAGCAGACCCAGTGTCTTATGCACCCCCATTGTGTCTAAATGGATTCACCTGTGCCAGAGCTAAGAGACCGGCCCTTAGAAAAGCACAACAAGTGGACTCCCACAGTCCAGGCCATAACCTTCTCGTCGTCGTAGTTTACCTCTTCCCATGAGTGCAAACGGTATGAGAAATTCTTGATCAATCTAATATCGAATCCAGTTGATACCAAATTTTGAAAGGGAATTCAGCATCTGATCGGATTCAGTATCGATAATGGTACTAAATAAATAGTCTCAGATTCAATAGCAAAATCGGGATATCTAATATCCGACTTAATAACATCACGTTAACCGGATACTCAGATGTTATCCAACTTCTGCCGTTTCCGCTCGTCACCGATGACCTACCCCTGTTGCCACCTCCGTCCGTCACCAGGAATCACCACCTCCGCCCGTCACCTGTGGCCCGGCCCACAGCCGGGGGCCACCGCATCTACCCGTAGCCCACCCCACTATCGGGAGCCTCTGCCTCCGCAGCTCCTCCCGTCACCTTGCCATCGTCAGAAGCCGCTCTGCCCATGCCCTGCCACTCACCGTCGGGAGCCACAGCTATCCCTCGGAGGCATCCCTGGACAAATAGAGAGGTGGAGAGAGAGATTAGTGGATAAGATTCATGGGAGCCTGTGTTGGGTCATAGGTGGACTAGCTAATAGGTGTATGGAGCGTTTAATCGGATCAAAGATGAAGGTTGGATGAAGCATCAAATGAGTCACATCCTTTCAAACTTACAGTTCTAAGGATAATTATTTTCTTTATGTTTCGTTTTTTCTTCTTTCTGTTGGTATTATACATACTCAAGATTAATAGTTAAAGACTTTAAGTGATGGTAGTATGATTTTGCGTATATTCTTTTCCATGGGAACTCAGAATTACCAGTGAAATCAATACCCTCGTGTGTCATCTGTTGGATAGGATTAACAGGCGCCCTTGCCCCTTGTATTCCTATGAAATCAAATCACATGACAAGTGCCACTCTCGAAAGAAGAAGATGATGATGATTAACAAAACGACAAGCATTCCTTATCACTTCATCAGAATTAGTGAGCCCATTGCATTATGCATCAAGATTTCAGATCAAAACATAAAAATGCTCAAGAATAATTCAAGAATGAAGTGAGCAGCAGAACAAATCAACAGCTGGTTCAGTTACAACAATAAAGGGAAATCAAGAACTGGTCACTTGATCCACACACCCCTTGAGCTCCTCGGATCAATAATCAATCAATAGGCTCAGGTGCAGTAGAACAAATCAACCAAGCAGGGAGAGACACACCTTAGATCCACACATCCCTTGAGGCTTGAGCTCCTCCAGGTCATCGTTCATCAAGCTCCTGTCTACCCTGCAAAGATGCAAAATATTTAACGTGAGAGCTAAATTTGTAAAAACAAAACCCTAAATAAGCAAAGAAGTCACCAATGGCACGCCATAGGTCACATTGTACAGGTGTACAACACAGTTTGATAGAAGGAAAAAATGTAATCTTCTCTTGTGAGGACAAACTGCCTGAGCCAATGCTATTCTGATCAAGGTCAAAGCTACAGGTCTTTTGTATCTGTCTAAGGGCATGTAATGACCATCCACAACTGTGCTAGTAGTTGACGCTAGGGCTAGAAAAAAGCTCGAGACTCGTGAGCTACTCGGGCTCGTAGTTGGCTCGGCTCGAGCTCAGAGCAACACCAACCGAGCCAAGCCAAGGTCCCAGCTCGGCTCAGAGACAAGCCGAGCCTGAACCGCTCATGAGCTCAATCGAGCTGGTGCCCAACCCATTCACCCCATCACCAATTCGAATTTTTTGTACGGATAATCCATTTTTTATTCGAAATTACATAAATATACCCGCGGGAAATTTTTTGCAAAAATAGGCTCCAGTCGCCTAATGGTTGGGCGACTGGAGACTTTCGCCCAACCAGACCGCGACAGCTGGAGAGTCTACCAACGGTTGGGCGATTAATTGCAGTCGCCCAACCGTTGGGCGCCTTCAATGTAGTCGCCGAACGGTTCGGCGACTGCGATTCAGTCGCCCAACGGTTCGGCGACTGAAGGTGGGATATAAGGCCGCGCTCGGCGACGACGAAGCGCCGCACTGTTCTTCCGTTCGGCCAGCGCAGAGAAGAGAGGGGAAAGAAGGAGAGGGAGAGGAGGAGAAGAGAAGGGGGAGGAGGAGAAGGAGTGCGCGTTTTTCAGGTAAGTTTTTGGTGTTATATTTTTTGTTAGTGTAGAAGATTAGTTTAGAAAATGTAGTGTAGAAAATTAGTTTAGAAAATTAGTTTAGAAAATGTAGTCTAGAAAATTAGTTTAGAAAATTAGTTTAGAAAATGTAGTGTAGAAAATTAGTTTAGAAATATAGTTTAGAAAATTAGTTTAGAAAATGTAGTCTAGAAAATTAGTTTAGAAAATGTAGTCTAGAAAATATAGTTTAGAAAATGTAGTTTAGAAATTTAGTTTAGAAATTTAATTTTCAAATTTTGTTTAGTAAATATAGTTTAGAAATTTAGTTTACAAAATTTATAAACTAAATTTTGTATACCATTTATAATGCATTATTGTACAAAATATAGTATTTAAATGTACATGTACAAAATTTAATGTTGCAATTATTGTACAAATTTAGATGTAGAAAATTTAGTGTTGAAATTTACATGTAGAAAATGTAATGTTGAAATTATTGTACAAATTTAGATGTAGAAAATTTAGTGTTGAAATTTAGATGTAGAAAATTTAATGTTGCAATTATTGTACAAATTTAGATGTAGAACATTGAATGTTGAAATTATTGTACAAATTTTCCAGGTATGACTCGTGCTGGACGTGACTCGGAGTGGCGGTTCGCGCTGTTGGACGAGCACGTGGACCGCTCTCATCGCGCTTCCCGTCTAGTCCCGCCACCGGGGAGCACGGACGACCCGCCTCAGCTGGGAGTGGTCCGGACACGCACACCTCGCGTGGCCTGGGGACTCGACCCTCGTTGGACCGTCAGGTTTGCACTACTCCAGCGTTTAGTGCGACCGTAAGTTCGTTCCGTGCTGACCTTCACTTTGTTTGCAGGCTGCGGGATGCCGGGCTACTCCCTCTTGCCCGGATGGTGCAGGCCACGGACGAGGATGGAGGCGCTGGCGCCGCTGGCGGGGACGAGGGCGGGGACGAGGCGGGCGGGGAGCGATCACGACGCTTTCCGTTCGACCGTTCCCTGCTGACGGCTTTGTGTCCAGGCTGACGTCGGTTCTGCCCTATGTGCTGACTCCGGCACAGTACTTGAGAGGCTCACCAGTGGTGCGCAGCTGACCCATGAGGAGGGCGTCAGCTTTGCGCGTCGGATGCACGAGGGGTGTAGACGTATTGTTAGCCTACTGTCCTGCACGAGGCTACCGGCGGTCTCCACGCCCACCGCTCCGCCTGCTCGTCCACCAGTGCCACCCCGACCAGCGTGGCACTACTCTGGTGCACCGACGTGGACACGTCCTCCACCGCCTCACCCGGAGCAGCCAGGGGGTTCAGCCTGGGCAGGGCCTTCTACACCGGTTCACTTCACGCCTCCTACGCACACCCCTGTCTTCCCCACGCAGGGGGTGTACGCCTCCTCCATGGCGCCAGCTACAGGTACGCAGAGGGTCTTATATCGTGTTTATCCGAAGACGACATGCAACGAACTAACGATATTAATATTGCAGGTACTTACCAGCAGCACGGCGTCTCCCCAGGCTCGGACGATGTGGACCAGTTTTTCGCGGAGTGGCCCGGGCAGTTCTCCGACGCACCACCGGAGGTTCTCTCTGGCTGCAGCTGACTCCACCAGCGCAGGGGCGGGATAGACACCCTCCTGCTCGTTTTACTTTTTCGGATCGTCCTAACCCGTTGCACCGGAGGAGGGCCAAGCGAGGCCGTATGGGAGGACGCGGGCGCGGTGACGGGGCACACCAGTGTGACCAGTGAGGCGTGTTGCAGATGCTATATATGTTATGCATGTAATGAAAAAACATACGACATGTTACTCTCAGTTATATTATGAAGTTTATTTAAATTTACATAGTCTATCATCTCTCTCCGCACATAAACTATCTCACTTAACAGTGTATGTATCGATCGTTCTCTACTCAATCTTTCATAAAAAAAATTTAAAAACTTTTTACACACCTACAATATACAATGAACATAAACTTTTATTACAACTTCACCGTATTTTTTACCGGTTCAACGTTACAAAATTCACAAAATTGAAAACAATCACGGGGGCTACATGCAGTCGCCTAACGGGATGGCGACTGCATGCTAGTCGCCTAACGGGATGGCGACTACCCTTAAGTCGCCGAACGGAAGAGCAACTTAATGCAGTCGCTCTACTGTGCAGCGAGATATATTGTGTCGCGGTCTGGTTGGGCGAAAGTCTCCAGTCGCCCAACCATTAAGCGACTGGAGCCTATTTTTGCAAAAAAATTTCCCGCGGGTATATTTATGTAATTTCGAATAAAAAATGGATTATCCGTACAAAACCAATTCCCCATCCATTCCATTCCTCATCCCCGGCTATGGCGACGACTAGGAGTGAGAAGCGGAAGGAGCGGAAGAAGCCATGTGGCCACTGCGTGTGGAGGAAGGCCACGGCGCTCATTCATGCTGCTGTGGAGGCGCTCATCGCCGACCCCGAGAAGGAGCAACACCTCCACAAGCTCCAGGAGGCCGAGGCCAACGCGTCCTAGCGCACATGACAGGACTTCGAGGCCGCTGTCATACGCGCAATGGAGAAGGCAGCCACAGCTACTGTTGCTGCTACTGCAGAAGAGGTTGGCAAGTTGTGGATTTGAATTTGGGGGCAATGTGGACATGGGGAGTTTGGGGTAAAATTTTTGGAGGGTTCTTGGTGTATCTCTTGCAAGATTCTTCTCTAAATTTCTTGTTTGCATAGGGAAATAAACAAGCAACAAGATGGTGCTGTGGGTATTCGGGTATGGGTCCCTGATCTAGAACCCCGGCTTTGATTTCGATGAGAAGATCCTGGAATTCATCAAGGGCTACAAGAGCACATTCAATCTTTGTATGGTTACGCCCAATTGGAAATCCATAATCAGTAAATGAACCTTGTCACTATCTTGACATGAAGATTTATGTCTCTTCCTTTTCTTTCCCTACAACTTGCATTGACCATAGAGGCACAACAGTGAATCCAGTGAGGACCTGCACGCTTGAATCTGATGAGGAAGCCATATGCATGATTTAGTAAATGCAGTCTAGTGATCTAGAGGAAATCCTGCATGGAAATCAAGATGAAGAAACTAGTGGTAATATACCTTGATTGCTTTGTAATTACCATGATTAGGTGCTGAATTATTTGCCTTTCCATATGGATGCCTGTTAATTTTTTCGCATTCTTGTTAACAAATTTTTTTAAGTGGTGATTTCATGCAAGAAGCCAGATGATATCCTATATCTTCTCCTTTTGTTAAACAGTTGGTTTGGATCTATTTTACACAGATGATGCCAACTAGCACTCAGCACAGAGTGTTTTGGATATTGGGAAGCCTGAAGAAGTAAAGAGAGAAAAGAAGGATAAGACCAGCTGGTTAAATTAAAGTAAGTAAATTAGATTGATTCAGCATGTAGAAAATGCTAGCATTTTATTTTGGAGCTGGACAATAGTTAAGTAGTAGTTGTTGCATGCCTGCTATATGCTAATGTATACATACATTGTTTGAGAAGTAAGGAATAGGAGTAATTATGTAATCTAGGCAAAGATTTTGCTCTCATATATTCATATGTTCAAAAGTCATATTAGTTGTTCTCACATATTCATATGTTCATAAGTCGTTCCCAAAAGTTTTGTTTGTAAGTAATCTGCCAACTATTTTTGTGAAGTCTTTGTGGATGTGTTTCCTGTGGCTACTTGTACATTGTAACGTATAACGTCCATATATCCATTGTATATCCTTATAATCACCATGATCGGTAAGCTTTTGGTGTGTTCACTCATCTTTGTGAATACTGTAGTCAAACTTCTTGATCTGAGTGGTTAGTGGGTGGAACGGAGATTACACAAGTAGGTTTTATCATGTGGACCTACCAGTCTAAGAAGAGAAGGAAGATGATTGGCCTTACAATGTGCGAAATCTCATGACATTTAAGCTAAAGGAACAAAGGAATTTTAGTTTGGCTAAGGAGAAATCAAGTTTCAATTAGACTAATTTTGTTTGCACCATGATCAATTTTGTATGCACTCACTGTTTATTGAACAAAACTATAGTGTAATTCCAAATGTATGTACCACGTCGTTGACTAGTATATTGTCCAATATAAATAGCTTTACACATGTTTTTAAATCTTAGCTAGCTTTGTTTATGATTCACCATTTTCTTGGAAGTTTTGGCCCCGAAGTAAAAATACACCTAACAATATATGCATTTTCATGTTATCTAAAGCCCATCATCTGCATCATGACACTTGTAAAAGCCCATGCATGCTGAGACCCAGATAATGACGATTGCATTCTAATTTAACTTGTTGCTTTATTCCTAGTTATTAAGTGAGGGATCAGACCCTGATGATAGCGATTGGGAGGACATGGATGTTGTTGATCTCTGAAGCTTTTGCATAGTGTAGAAACTTGTTTCTGCCTTTAGTTGTACATATGGCTTACAAGATTTGCCTTTAGAAATCTTGTTGGAGTTCTTGGTGTTTGCAAATATATTTTGTTCTGACCTGACAAGCTAAAACATGCATGTGATGGGAAACTACCCTCATTTGTTTCATCAAAAGGTAGCATGCTGTTGAAGTGTTGAGCTAATGGCTATTGGAGTCTTGCAAAGCCGATTCTTGCTGCTAGCAGGCAGCAGCTGAAAAACAGGGTGCGGCTTGTGAGCCAATTTGACCTAGCTCCAGCCAGGAAATGAGCCAAGCCAAGCCGGGCTTTTAGCTCATTTCTTGAACGAACTGAGCCGCAACTCCAGCCACCTCGGCTCGGCTTGTTTCCACCCCCTAGTTAACGCACAGGCCACAAGTGTGTTAGATCTCTCTTTAGGATCTCCTAGGGTTTGGATCTAGCGGTGTTCTTTACGTTCGGGTTCTTGAGATAATACCGAGAGGGAGAGAGGGGTACCAACCGTCCGATGTAGAGGAGGAGGGGTTGGCCATTGCGGGTTCGCTCGGTGAAGTCTGCGCACGGGCAGCGACGGTCGGTGGAGAAGGAGCGGGGCTCCCTGGCCGGCGGCGATCTCCCTGGCGGTGGTCGTTCCCGTCGCTGGAGCGCCCCCTCTTAGATCGGGTCTAGGGTTTGTTGGTGGGGATGGTGGCGGCACGGTGAACCTCGTCGTGCGTGCCGCCTCGGCCCCCACCTCTATTTATATGGCGCTGACGACAGGGGCCCACCGGCCAATTGGGCTGGGCGCCCCCGATCAGGGCGCGGTCAAGGGGTTGGCATTTGGCCGTTGGGCCAAATGCCTGAGATCACCCTAACAAAGTGGCGATCCAGGATCTCGCAAGTGAAAAAATTGGATGATCTTGGGTGAGTTTTTTTTTGGGCTGATGGCTTACGTCTTAAATATTTAAATTCTAGTTGTTCGCGAGAGGTAGTACGCAGAAGAAAATAGTCGCATGCGATTTTAGCCAGTACAACTGGACTCAGTACACTTTTTACTATAATTTTCCTATTCACCCTACATTAAAAAATATAGCATTTAAAAGTTAGTTATTATAGACAGTATAAGAATAAACTAATTTTGAATCCAAAAGAATTCGGCCGAAAATATATCTTGGCCCGAGCACCACAGTAACACCATACCAGTTTGGCTGAGGAGAAAACAAGTTTCAATTAGGCTAATTTTGTTTGCACCATGATCAGTTTTGTATGCACTCACTGTTTATTGAACAAAACTATAGTGTAATTCCAAACGTATGTACCACGTCGTTGACTAGTATATTGTCCAATATAAATAGCTTTATACATGTTTTTAAATCTTAGCTAGCTTTGTTTATGATTCACCGTTTTCTTGGAAGTTTTGGTCCCGAAGTAAAAAATACACCTAACAATATATGCATTTTCATGTTAGCTAAAGCCCATCATCTGCATCATGACACTTGTAAAAGCCCCTGCATGTTCAGACCCAGATAATGACGATTGTATTCTAATTTAACTTCTTGTTTTATTCCTAATTATTAAGTGAGGGATCAGACCCTGATGATGGCGATTGGGGGACATGGATGTTGCTGATCTCTAAAGCTTTTGCATAGTGTAGGAACTTGTTTCTGTCTTTAGTTGTGCATATGGCTTACAATATTTGCCTTTAGAAATCTTGTTGGAGATCTTGGTGTTTGCAAATATATTTTGTTCTGACCTGACAAGCTAAAACATGCCTGTGATGGGAAGCTACCCTCATTTGTTTCATCAGAAGGTAGCATGCTGTTGAAGTGTTGAGCTCATGGCTGTTGGAGTCTTGCAAAGCCGATTCTTACTGCTGGCAACTGAAAAACAGTGTGCGGCTTGTGAGCCAATTCGACCCAGCTCGAGCCAGGAAATGAGCCAAGCTAAGCCGGGCTTTTAGCTCATTTCTTGAACGAGCCGAGCCACAGCTCCAACCGAGCTCGGCGGAGCCTGGCTTGAGCCTGCTCGGCTCGGCTCGTTTCCACCCCTAGTTGACGCATAGGCCACAAGTGGCGATCCAGGATCTCAAAAGTGAAAAAATTGGATGATCTTGGATGGGTTTTTTTGGGCTGATAGCTTATATCTTAAATATTTAAATTCTAGTTGTTCGCGAGAGGCAGTACGCAGAGGAAAATAGTCGTATGCGATTTTAGCCGGTACATTGGATTAAGTATACTTTTTACTATAATTTTTCTATTAACCCCATATTAAAAAATATATCATTTAAAAACTAGTTATTATAGACAACATAAAAATAAATTAATTTTAAATCCAAAAGAATTCGGCCGAAAATATATCTTGGCCCGAGCACCACGGTACCACCATACCAGTATCACGCATTCACACCAAAACGGGCTGTATTGGGCTTGGCTGCACACCAAAAGATTGTACGGCCCACAAGCTAGCCCGCTGGGCTAGCCCGTACATTTTCAACGGCACCAGACGCGTTTGCCAACCAAATCAAGTCGAGCGCGAGGAACGAGCAAGCTCGGTTGGCAAGATTAGCTGTGGTGCGACCTGTCCGTCTAGGTTCAATATTTGGGTCGACCTCCACTGCGTCATCTCATATAGTAGGTGCGTTTAGTAAAAAAAAAAAAGCGTGTATCCACGTTTCTATACCTAGATTTATTTAAGGACATTCGCTTAAAGTCATGATGCGTTTCAGTAAAACGCACAAACATATGTGCGTGTGGTATGTTGTATGGTGTGCGCGGCCAGTAATGCTCGGCTCCGCGACGCCAAATCCGAGACAGATACCACGACCACGTCATCCTTCTTCTTCCTCGGTTTCTTTCCCCCTTTCGTCCCAGATTTCGGAGCAACTGACGAACTGATGCGGAGCAACCTAGCTCTGCGCCGGCTTACGCCCTGTGCTGCTACTGCGCACGTGGGTTCTGAACGAAAATTTCTCCGACGAACCAGGCCCCGATGCCCGCTGCACCTCGAACGCGCCAGCTAGCAGCAGCTCTGGTCTGTCTGCCAACGCAATACGAGCCACTATCGACGACGACTGAAATGCCAGCACCATCAATCTATCATACATACATGCTGTACGTTGCGAACGAGAGGCTCGATCTGTGCGCCTCTTTACTCTCTTTGCACGACTACGTTTGCATTGCATGGCTCTCTTTGCCCGGCCCGCACGCCGTCTGCCACCGCCGCTAAGAGACCCGAGAGAGGGATGGGAGAGAGAACCTGTTGGGATGGGTTGAGGCTTGTGCACTGAGGAAAACACGCCCCTTTTTAATGGCCCTCAAGATCAGATTAGGAAGGTAAACAATTAGATTAGAGGCGAATTAGGGTTTTGACTTTTTTGAAATACTATAGCCTTTTCCAAATTTCGGGATGCCACACCACTACTCTAAAATAACAATAGTTAATCACAATAAAGCCATCAACCTCCTCGTCCTTCAGTTTTCGCTTCAGCTGGTTCACGGATAATTGTTCCAAGAGGCCATTCTGATGAGGTAGATCGATGGCATATTGTCCAGTTTGCCGGCAGCCGGGACTCACCGAAACAGTTCAAGATGAGGTACCTGCGCAATTCGACCCGTGCACCCCACAAGCCAATCGAAGAGGAAGACAGCAAGTTCTTGCTAAAGATAAGGGCAGACTTGGAACATAATAACACCGGAGGTAAGGAGGGTCCTGGACAAGCTTCCCCCATGGTGCTCGCTCTACGGCAAGTCCACCGCTCCTTACACACATTCTGTCCTGAGTGCCGTGGCTCCGCGGGAAGGCCGGCTCGTGGTAGCCTGTGTTGGAAGCAACTGTTCTGTGTCTTATATTTGTACTTGCGCGAGGTTTCCCACCTGCCGTCTTGTTCTGTACAATGCATTATACGTGCGTTATGGTGTGGTTTGGTGCCCAAGCGGTTGTAACATACTAGGTCCCGCTCATTTAGGTTTAGATTTCTGATTTATTTTTACTATTTCTAAATTTTATCTTTTTTTAACTTTTTGGATTTTTGAGCTTTTTTACTGGTCTTTTTTCCTATATTCATTTGCATTATTTATGATATGCTAACTTATTTTTTTATTTTTAGATTTTTTAGATTTAGTTATGTCAAATAAGTCACTATCAACTACAATGTAATTTCAACTAGTTACAATGCAATTTCAGTCATAAACTAGTTTACTTTAGCCCAACCAAACGACACCTAACATGTATGTGGATATGGCTGTGCCAGAACCTCCTTTTTTCAAATAAAATAAATAAGAGTTCATGGGCCACTTACGTTGCTGTTTGGGAGAGGGTGGTCTTTTTTTCTCCTTATGAGCGAGCGAGCTTCTCCTCGGTATTGTTGGAGAGTGTGTCTAGTTTTCTCTCGACACAGCCACTCCGATGGGATGTGTTTTTGGCTATAGTAGATAGTTTTTATCTGTATTTTTGATATGATAATAGATAACGGAGACATCGATGTGGATAACAGAGACGTCGACACAGATGATACATACGGATTTAGATTTGAGAAGCTGTTTAAAGAATCGACTCTAAAACACTACCTCGTTTTGACGTTCGTTTTTTTACGTCTGAAAAAATAAAAGACAAAAAAAAAACAGGTCCATCGTGGTAAACAAACACAATGGTCTTTGTGTTATTCTATGTTGCATCGTCGCTCAAATGGCCTTCGTTCTATCTATTTTTTTAGTCGGCTGAGTTTCGCCACCAGGTGAGAATCCGTGCGGCAGTCGAGGAAAAGCCGGCAAGTCGGAAACACTCGTGGGCCTTTTTTCCTTTGACATAAAAGTTTTTGCTGTGGCATATAACTTTTGGACTTTTCATAAGAGAGAGTATAGAGTAACAAAAATTTACGTGTAATTTTGATCAATATAAATGATGTTGTTATAGTGTGCGTTATAATTAATTTATAGACTCTATCTTAAAACACTCTATTTAATAAAAATATTTTGTTTAAAAGTTAATTACTGTAGAAAATCAAAAAACAGATTTAATAACTGAAAAGAACGGGGACGGTTTGCCACAGTACCGGACCAACTTTATAGAGCCCTCGATGAAACAAACTCACGCACGGCGTGCACGCCACGCCGAAACACACAAAGCCGCTCCCCCACCGCCGTCCTCGCGGGTTGTTGCTTCTGGGGGGTTGGAACTAAGGAGGCGGCAGAGATGATCGAGGTGGTGCTGAACGACCGCTTGGGGAAGAAGGTGCAAGGTGCGTGTCAAGTGCAACGAGAATGACATCATCGGTGACCTAAAGAAGCTGGTGGCGGCGCAGACGAGGACGCGTGCCGACAAGATCCACATCCAGAAGTGGTACACCATCTACAAGGACCACATCACCCTCGCCGACTATGAGATCCACGACGGCATGGGCCTCAAGCTCTACTACAACTAGCGGCTAGCGACCTCCTCGATCGAGTCCGTCCGAACAACTACTCTACCTAGGGGCAGATCTAGGCCTCGAGCTAGGTAGGCTATAGCCCGAGGCCCAAAAAATAGTAGTGGTGTTATTTTAATATGGGCCTAACAAATGAAAGATTAGTGGCCCAGCTCGAGGCGCCAGGACGCTAATGGCCCAACCCACCGCGCCCTTAGTCTAACCCTCGCCAACCAGCGCCACAGCCCACAGTCTAACCCTCGCTGGCTCGACCGACCCCAACTCCAGCGCCTCCCTACACTCCTCCAGTGCTGGTGCCGCCTCTCGGCCTCCCTCTCTACTCCTCCAGCACCGATATCGCCTCCCAGCCTTCCTCCACTCCTCCAGTGCTGGCTTCTGGTCTCCAGCGCCACTGGCGTCGACGTCGCCTCCCTTCGCGTCGGCTCCCTCCATGCTCCAGCGCTCCCCTCCCTCCCTGCGTGCCGCCGCCCCCTCCTGCTCACTCCCAGCGGCTAGCGCCCCCTCCTGGCGACCTGGCCCGCTCCAGCGAAGCGGCGCTCCCCTCCAGTCCTAGCCCAATGGTCCCCCCTTGCGCCGTCCCCCCAGCGTCGTCATCGACTCATTGTCTTCTTCGCCCTCTCCTCAAGGTTGAGCAGCTTGAGCTCGTCGACTACCGGCGAGGCAAGGATTTCAGGAGCTAATCTTCTAGTTATTTCTTAAGATTTACTTGTTTCTTGCTCTAGCTTATTTAGCTTGCTTGATTGTTTGTTGTAAACTCTGACTTGTGGGTGGAGGAGGGATCGATACGATCTCACGGGGTTCTGGTTATAGGCAAGATCAAAGCAAAGGGAAAAGTGGCTCTGTAGCTAGTATTCTCTGTTGCTGAGTTCTTGACCTTGGGATTTTTCTAACTAAGATTATATCTAGAAGACTAGTACCGGCTCCATATATTGGACTTTGCTTTTACCTCAAAATGTGAAATGCAAGTGCACAAGGATGTGGCCACTGCTCAACATATATAGCTTGTTTTGATCAAAAGGCTACTCGATGAGCTTAGCATCCCATTAATTATAGGAGGCATGAGCTATAATTAGTGAATTCTTGGTTAACCATCTTTTCGCTTAGTTACCATGGGAATCCTTGGTTTTGGTTAGAAAGGTGTTAAAGATTAAATCTTCCATATTAAGGATTTTGATACCAGTGCTTATTAAGAATTAGCAGGAAAATGTGTGGTATTTAGGGAGATGAATTTTATACACTTGAATCAATTATACTTGTAGTTAATTGTGGTGTTATCTAGGCTAGTTGACTTAATACCTTAATCCCAAATCTACTGTTATTAGTGGTGCTGCTGCTAGTTTGTTTCCATGAAGACAGCATGACCAAATTATTGTTGAGATGAATAATCGCTTTGCTGAAAGATCAACTCAGTTATTGATATGCATTGCTTGTCTTGATTCAAAGAATCCTTATTATCTTTTATGTTTTACCATTGAACTCAAGGTTCATATTGATGATACATTTGTGGTGTACTTTTGTTATGTTGTGATATATGTGCAAATTAGCGTTAGTTTTAGGTTATTAGAGTTTAGCTGGGGCATGACAAATCCTGATTCTGCCACTGCCTCTACCCTAGCTATGTACCACTCAGGATCTGTCGTTCGATAGATCAGATAACTTCTGTTACTATTATACGATGGGATGGGTTTAATCGGTGCATATATGTACTAATTGAAGCCCCTTGTTTGATGCCTCCAGCAGAATTGCGAACTGAAGGTTAATTTGGGGTGAATTTGTCTGTGTTGCTATAGTAACATCCAACTGCTTGCTTTCTTTGTTCTTCGTTGTTTCTGATCCCTCCATGGTTTAGGCCGGTGGCTTCTCTAGCTAATTGGGATCGGAAGACGCTACCTGTGTGGGATTATTTGTACAAAGAAGTTCGCTGTATAACTATATATTTCGTTGAATTTGTCCATAGTTCTTCTTGGTCTAATTTTGCTGGATGAGGAACACAAGGTTCCCTTTTTTTGGAGAGGAAGTTGTGTCCAAGGTGTATTTTTCCTGCCCACTCGAAAAGATTTCAGAGCCTTGGGCCCATACATCTTCTATCTTCTTCGTAGAACGGGCTTCAAAGGAGGGTACGGATCCTCTCTGCAAGCCACATAAACAATCGGCATCTAGCCTCAAAATGGAGAATGGGCTTGAAAGGAGGGTTTCGGATCCTCTCTGCAGCCCACGCAAATAATCGGCAGCCTCACAATGGAGTGGGATAGCCTCTCACGGTCAACATGTCCCATGCAAATAATAAAGTTTGTACGTGATCCCCAGGTAGTAAAGATCTCCCTTCTCCCAGTTGAACCTGAGAACATTGGCCTCCCGACAGACTATCCACGATTCTATCTTCGAATAATGTCATTCTGGCAAGAATTAAACTAGCTAGTATAGGTTTGAAAATGTTCTGCTCATGATCAACGCATGTACAGCGAAGTCCACATGATCAAGTAGACAAAAAATACGTAACATACTAGACTAGCAAATGTGCAGTTACTTATATTGATCGGTGACCGCATCTACCCGATTAAGCTTCGGCACTTCCGATCACATTGCTAAATCTTGTACTGTCAGTTACTCGAGCTGCCGAGAAGGACAGTACCGATCGTCTGAATTACTAGACACCGCCACACAGGTCTATCTCATGGATTATGTCATGCGTTGCTGTTTCGTATGACCCACTGTTGCCATCAGATTTTGGTCGGCAAATAGTTAAAAGTATTTTTGGTACTTGATATGATTTTAAGAAAATATTAGAATTTGTTAAAATTAAAATCAAGCATCGGCCACACTATGGATCTAAGAAAAGGTTAAGCCTACACAAAGAGAGAGACTTAAAGCGCAATTCATGATTAAGTCGGCCATTTAAGGATATAAATACCACATACCGATTGACAAAAAAATATGCACACGTCAACATTTACTACTTTTTTTGCATCTACTTTTCATATACCCTAGAGTAGGTTGTAGCTAGTAGAATATTATCTTCGTAATTTGATTTTCTTCAATATTGCTTCACATCGATATGTTGATCAATCTGTGAGCTACATCTATCCTCTGTTTTGATATTTCATTCCTATTCATTATTGCTTCGTATCGACATCTCATTTCACATCGACTCTTATTCAAATTTACCTAGGTAGCACCGTCTATAAAATCACAGCGCTACCGTCAGAAATTTTCCAGCGGCAACACCCACCAAAGTCAGCCACACCAAACACATCGCCAGCAATTCTGGGATTCCACTTGATTAAAATACTTGCTGCTACTGCTACTTCCCATGACAGCAGAGTACCGATAACCAAGGGCGTTCGTGCGCAGGAATAGCGCTTTCCATTCCCTCTCTTAAGTCGCTTATCCAACCGAGGCAACTTTGACCACAGGAAAACACAAAACTAGAGCAAAATCGCCTTCGGGGACACCAAACCCTCAAAGCCGGCACCGGAGAAAGTGCCGGCGGCTTTCCCTGGCCGGAGCCTAGCTAGCCGGTCAAATAAACATGACAAGATCGCAACACTGCATACATAGGTAGGAGTGTACTAGTGAAGAGTACACAAATGCAAACCAAAAACCTAACGTAACACAACCCGGACAAGAGTGACAGGCCGGCGTTGGGATCACTGGAGCTTGCCTGTTGTAGTGTGGATTGGGATTGCGCCTGTTTATGGCTGTTTGTTTGAGCTCTGCACTGAAAGCAAGGGGCTTATGTCACATTGGTAGGTTGCATGTAGCTTGGGGTCGCCTAATTTGGCGCTGTAGTTTTGTTTTCCTCGGTTCTGATGCGTACACACGTGAGACCAGCTGCATTTTAATGGTTTCTTGGGAGGACCGGAGGAGGCTTGTCCGTTCAAGTTTCTGTATAGATAAATTAAGCCTAGCTTGCATGCCAAAAATCCGGAGTTAGGTCCTGTTTATTTGGATTTTAGCGTTTGATTTTTAACTTTTAGTTTTTAGTTTCTTAATATTGCTTTTTTTCAATCTTTTTGGTTTTTTTCCCGTATCCCTTTGCATTGTCCGTAATAAACTAACTTATTTAGAAAAACATGCATGGCGGGTAACGGGTTCGGCAGTTCCCACGACACGACGGGACATTCGCTCTGGCACTGCTGTCACCGCCACATCACCCGCACGAGCAACACCCTCTCTTCCTCTCTTCTTTTTTTCCCGTAATCCCCCTATCTCTAAAGGGGCCCAGGGGCAGGGCGATATGTTGCAATGTGCCACGTTGTCCCCGCTGCGCAAGGGGGTGTTAGCTTCTTGACCTCGTTGACTTTTCCTTCCACCTCTGCTAGTGGGTGTTCGTGTTGGCCTTGGTGGATATCTTTTGGCTGCAAATAAATAGTAGAGATCAAAGGGAATAGTTTTTAAAAGGAGGAGACAAGTGATGAAAAAAGCGAGTGAGGAGTGCGTGCGTAAGACCGGAGCGAAAGGAGTGGCGTGTGTGATGCACCTGTGACTCTCTTCCTTATCTTTGAAGCGACATAGGAGCGAGAAAAGTGGAGAAACTGTTTCGAGAAGCCAAATATTCATATTATTTTTTGGCTTCTTGAAATAAAAACTAGAAATAGAAACCAATACGACTGCCCCTGCTAATCTCTCTCTCTCATGTCATGTTTGGATCATGGAGCATCCATTTGATTTCGATGCAACTCGTCCCAGACTGTTGTTAGCTTAGTATTCATATTATTTTTTGGCTTCTTGAAATAAAAACTAGAAATAGAAACCAATACGACTGCCCCTGCTAATCTCTCTCTCTCATGTCATGTTTGGATCATGGAGCATCCATTTGATTTCGATGCAACTCGTCCCAGGCTGTTGTTAGCTTAGCTACTCGTGTGCACTACTCCACCGCACATGCCCCGGAACGCCGGAGCCAGATGCTCCGCGCGCGTTGACATGCGCCACCGACGCCGATCTCCGCTTCGCATCGTCTCGTTTCTCGGTTTTTCTCGTGTATTTACGGTGCCAGTGGCGTTTCATGCGTGGCCGGACCCTCCCTGGCACCGAGATGCGAGTAGCCGAGTACACACGCGGTGCCACTTCCAACTGCCAGCGCCATCGTGTGATCTAAAAAGCAAAAAGGACTTGTTTTGTTAGGGTATGTACAATGCAAGATGCTTATATATGAGTGTTTAAAGAGAGAGAATATAGCCACATCATCAAGTATCTATGCAAAAGTTATTCCTCCAATGCAAGCATCTCTTCCATAGATGCTTAGATACTATATTATCTATTAATAGATATAGTTATATACATAAGCACCGGTGCTTATTTAAGCATCGATGCTTCAAAATAAGCACCTTATCTATCCTATGTGGCAAGAAAAATCAATTTTTTATTACTAAGTATCTCTCTAAGCATCTGCATTGGACATGCTCTTAGAGCCGATCGAACAATGCCGCAAACGATGTGTGGTTTTCTTTGCCATGCATGCAGTAGCACCAGTACAGTACTCAATTCTGATTTTTTTCCCTTTTTGAAGCTATAGCAATTCTGAATTTTTTTTAAAAAACGATGCAGGGGCTGTTTGGTTTGGAGCTCTCACAAACCATACCAAAACTTGCTGGTACCAACATATTTGGCCACCATTTGGGTTGCTACCAATGTTTGGCATGCCCACAAAAGAATTGGTAACCTCGAAAGAAGACGTGGGCAGTTTTGTGGGCGAGCAAATAGATCGCCAAAACTTGGCAAGGTTGCTGCACCTTGCATGGCTGACGTGGTAGCATTTGGTTGGTCGCACTAAATACATTGTTTGATTGGTAATTAAGCTTGAAAACACCATACCTCTTGAGCCGAATATCCAATCTGTAATCCAATAAAATTATTATATTTTTGGGATAATATCAATAAAACAAGATTCATATTAGATATAATTTATCGTTGTAAATGTTAAATGCCATATAGAACCCACACATCATGGTCACAATCACGAGATTTTTGACATAGCTTCCTGGATTGCAATTTTCGGATGTGATTCGTCGGATGCTCACCTCCATTCCTTTTCCGTAAAGGCGAAAAGTGGGCGCAGGAGTTAATGGCTATGTCATGGGCGCCGACCGACAAGCAAGCACAATCATAAACTTCTGAAACTAAACGTGAAAAGTTATAGCAAAAGTGATTCGGATCAGTTCAAGCCCATACTCTGATTGCCACAGACATGCTCACATCTTGTAGCTAAAGCAGTCCCAAAGAAGAATACACATGGACAAACATTTCGGTCTGTAGCAATGGAATTATTACCTCATCAGCAAGTTGCAGAGTGGACATGATGGCTTATGCCCTTCTACTGTTCGGTTAGGGCCGATTTTTTAACTTATAACTTATAATTTTTTTAAATAAATAATTAGAACAGTTTTTTTTGTCATTGTGATAATATTTTTAAAACGATTTATTGATATTCGATTTGTTCACATAAGTATATAAGTTAGGGTCAAAAACCATAAACCATAGTTATAAGTCACGGACATAACAAACCAATATAAGCAAAGCGTGACTTATCAAAAGACTTTCGCCAAATTGAAGCTTCGCTTGCTCACGCGCAGGCCCAACCCTGAGGGGGGGCGAGCGGGGCGGCCGCACTAGGCCCCCAAAATTCAGGGGCCCCCAATCCCCCATATACATAGTATATAGTATACTATCCGTCTATGAGTCTATCCGTCTTCCGAATTCCTGACCGGGCCGACTTCTCGTCTTCGGTCTTCTTTCTGAAATCTGACTTTCCGACTTCTTAGTTCTTCCGTGATTCCGAATTCCCGGCCGGGCCGACTTCTCGTCTTCGGTCTAGCCATCATTTCCAGTTAAGCGGCGTGTTCTTAGAAAGAAATATTTTGATGAAATTGATTGTGATGAAGCAGTTTTGCAAGCTAAGAAGGAATTTGAAGTTAATTATATTTTTTGTTATGGTTGATATGACAATCAATTCATTGAAAAGTAGATTTCAAGAACTCCAAACATTCGGAAGTATATTTGGATTTTTAATGAGTTCAACAACATTGAAGTAATTAGATCGAACTGAATTAAAAGAATGTTGCATAAAATTTGCAAAAACTTTCTCTCTAGATGGTTCATCTGATGTTGAGTTAAATGATCTAATTTCTGAGTTAAGTGTTATGCAATTGACTTTATCAGATAAACCAATGTTTGCTATGGAGATCTTTGAGTTTGTCAGAGAAGCGGATTGTTATCCTAATATTTCTATTGCTTATTGGATTTTATTTACTATGCTGTGACTGTGGCATTAGCTGAAAGAAGCTTTTCAAAGTTGAAATTGTTGAAGAATCATTTAAGGTCAACAATGTCTCAAGAGAGGTTAAATGGTTTGACAACTTTATGTATTGAGAAGAAATTATTGGATGAGATTGATATCAATACCATCATCAATGACTTCGCATCTAGAAATGTTAGAAGAAAATTTTAAGGTAATATCTATAAACTCTTTGATATGAATTTTTCTTTAATACATAACGCATTTTAAGTGTTTGTTGGTAAAATTAGATACATATATATGTATGTATGTAGATTTATATTTAGATATTTATACTATACCTCCTATTTTTAGTTTCGCTCTGAACCTCTAAAATCTCAGGACCGGCCCTGCTCACGCGTCAGATCTATTACTACTACCACCACAACCGGCCTCCCTTAAGAAACCCAGTTAAACTAATCGTCCCCGTACGCTTCGACAGGCAAATTTAGCCAATCACAACATGCAAAAACATTTAAGACGGCATTTAGCAATGCCCAGCACTTGCGCCACCGAGCATGGCAAGTTGCAGCCCTGACGGAGTCATAAACTAGCAAACCAAACCCTGTCCTTTGACTTGGGGAGTTGGAGTACTACACTATTCTCTGCACCACAACAATTAACCCTTTCCAAAAACAAACAGACCATGCCTTAATTAAATATGTAGGATTAAAGATGACGATTAAAGATGAGGTAAATAGAAGTCAACACGATTATAATATTTTTTAAAATTTTTCTTAATGCGGAACCACAACTCTAAGTTCTTCACTCCAATAACTATAAGAAGTTAACAAGTTCATAGACTAATCACTCACACAAAAAAAACCCAAACAAAACTGTGCATATGTGTGGCATGTTACATATTTTAGCTAATGTGGGTCAAGTTATGACGAACTTGTGCCTGAAAATGATTTCTTGGTCTTTGTAAATGCAGGGGTGTTTAGAGTCAACTATGGTCAATAGTAAGGATCAGGACTATGCTTATGAAGGAGCTGAGTCCTCAAAATTTCAAGGATACCGGTGAGATGGCTGAGCTCAAGTATGGCACAAGAAAGGTAGAAAATATTGAAGGAAAGTTCAAGCGATGAGTTGCACCATGTGGGAAAGTTCAAGCGATGAGTTGCACCATGTGGCTTGGTCAGTCTAAGTGAGGCGTGGTCTGGTGGAGCCAAAATAAGAAAGACTTACCGACACATGGCAAACCAATGGTGCTTTTACACGCGATAAAATATGACAATTGCTTGTAAGGGAAGATGAAGACCGGGTCAAAAAAAGGTATTTTGGTAAATTGACTAAAATATCAAAAACTATTTTAGATCAAAACTGCGCAGTTGAGAAGGCGGTTTAGGTTAAGAAGGAGCTAAGATGATCAAGTGGATCAAAGCCTAAGGACTTAGCGGATTTAGGCTTATGTGCTTTGAAAAGCATTCATAAGGGTAGTGTGTGAGTAAATTCTATGTTGTGTAGGGTTAACAGGTTTTTTCTATTTGTGGTAAGTTGATAGTATTCATTAGAGTTAGGTAGGGTTGGTTGCCTTGTCTGTTTATGGGTTGAGATAGGGTTTGCAAGTTAACCATCCAACCATCATAGTTTTAGTCTTTGAAGCTAAGTGTTCTTAGGTTAGAGTTTGAGAAGTAGGAGTGTTGTGGTTTACTCTATTGTTCTCTAAATAGAGTGGATGTAAAACATTCTCAAGTATCAATATATAACTTTGTTTATCTATTATGGATCTCTCTTGTTTTGGTTGATATACTCTTATTTTGGTTAGTTTTGATTTTGTCTCTCGCCTTTCTTGATCTTGCTAGATGTTCTTGAAGTTGCCTGATTTTTTTTCTTGATTTGGCATCTTCAAGTGATTTCTTGATACATTTATTTTTGCCTCAATTTCTTAGGTGTTATAGTTTGCTGTGATATGTGAAAATACATCTAGAATTATTTTTGTCATCATTCACCCATAAGCAAATCATATTCAATATATTTGGTTTTTGCTTGGTTTATTGCAGCCTTCCTTCAAATGAAAAAATATTAGAACTTGGGCAATGATTTTCTTAATTATTGATTGAAATAGGTTTCTAACATCCTAGAGAGGGTGCGTACCGAATTTTAACTCATTTGGAGTTTTGGTTTGAGAGTTTACTCAATTTGTGGTTTTGGTTTAGTTTTGGTGTAGCGGAACTTCATGAAGCAAAACAATCCCATTTCTCTTAATTTCTTCTAGGATTTTTGGTTATGATAGATTTTTAAGGTCATGATCTAGTCATGGTTTAAGTTTTAAGTCTTTTAGATTTACGGATCAAAAGTTACGTGGTTTTTTGAATTTAAAACTATGCTATTTTTACTGTTCATCAAGCTGATTTTAATGTGGCACAATTAATTTTTAGAATTTTGATTGTTTGATCTTCCTAACTTTCTATAGCTGTTAAAATAAAGAATAGGTAAATAAAGAAAAATTTAAAAGTGATATTCACCTTCCTCCGTAGCCGAACCGGTCCTTACGCACATCCATCAGCCATGGTTTTGTTGTAGGTACACGGCTTTACGTAACAGTGGCCGAAGCCCATCGTTGTCGTACGTGAGTGAAAAATGCAAAAGACGGCAACTTGCCCGGCAAAAGCGTGCGATCACTCACCCCTGTCATTCGTGGTGTAAACATTCTTTTCAGAGCGACAGTGCCGGACGGGACAACGCCCCGTGATGGCAAGCGAAACTCGTGGCCTGTGGTAACCTGGCGACTAAACAAATCCTTGCATCTGGCTACAGGCTTCCCTCCAGGGACAGGAGACGTCAGGTACCCCGGCCGACAAGCAAACCGCAGCCAACACAAGCTAGCGTTGCAATCGCCTTTCTATCCGGTGGATGACCACTAATGCTTGATCGTGTGATGCGATGCGACTCTAGGCTGTCATTGAGCAGCTTTGTATAGTTGTTGAATCTTGATTTTCAACTGCGCGGTGAGAGAGAGAGAGAGAGAGAGAGAGAGAGAGAGAGAGAGAGAGAGAGAGAGATAGAGAGTGAACAGAGCCGAGCAAGCGTCCAAGAGTGGCCAAAATATCAGCGCAAAGCAACATTACCCAACCTTCAGGTAGAGACACGCACCGGCCTTATATGTGGACCAATGGTGATGTAGTACATGCGAGATCGGCAAATGAAAGAGGCAGTCGCTAATCCGGGCACTGTGCCCCTCTTGTTAGCCTGCCTCAAGCAACGATCCTTTTCAGCTAAGCAAAGCGTGAAGACATGGCAATTACGTGGTGCTCTGATTAACTTTTAGCTTAATTGGCTACATCTTTTAGCTTAAGTGGTCATATTTTTTGGTTTTTGATTAAAATTATACTACGGCTGTTAGTTTTTTCTAAAAAAAATAAAAAAACTGTTATATCTTCATAAATAATACAAAAAATAAAAAAAACAAAAAAGTCCAAAAAATTGATATTAGTATCTGATTTATTCTAAGTAGTTTTTGGATTAAATAAACCAAAAGGTAAATAAATTAGAAGCTGAATACGTTTAAAACGGCACCTTTTTCTCACTCTGGGCAAAACGACAGGACCGTGGAGTATTTACGCCTGAAAGGCAGCGGGATACGCAACACCATACTCGTGGCCCTCTTCTTCTTTTTTTGTTTTTTTGCTTTTTGAAAAATAGAACTAAATGAGACGGTATTAAGTCTTTAAAATACTTTTCGAGTATAAAATCATGTATACAGGCAATGTCGGCTTCTGTGTTCACTGTTGTCTTAATAACACATACAAAAACCATAGCAAAGAAAACGCCGCAAAAAAAAAAAGAAAAAAAAGCTCGCAGGCGGGCAGGCACGAGTATCGCCTGGAGCAGAGGCCACGGGGTCAGAAAATGGCGCAGCAATGTTGTAATGATATCCCAGCAGCGCAACATTACATTTGATTCATTGAAACCTGCATCTGCATGCTGCTGCTGCGCTTGTCGCTTGGCCACGGCCAGTAGACCGCTGAGATCGCCTGGCCCGAGACCAAGGGGAGCAATCAAGTCTCTGGACGGTGACAGGATTTGCATCGTACACGGGAATCAAGAAGTACATGCAGCTGATGATGATGAAAGGATTACAAAAGAACAAAAGATACGATTATCCCCGTGTCTTACATGGATTACGAACGGACGGGGAGAGCTGCCTAATTGGCTGGGCATTGCGCTTGCGTAGGAGCTTTCGTGATGAACCTCCGCAGAGTTGGAACGTAGTAGAACGGAAATTAATACAAAATAATTAGCTCCTTCGGCTGTACATACATACGGCGACGGTGCTTGCTTCGCGGTTGGCTTTGCTGCTCTCTAGCTCCCTAAGCTATCGCTCCCGGCATCTGT
This sequence comes from Dendrocalamus latiflorus, assembly GCA_017311315.1. Classification (NCBI taxonomy): domain Eukaryota; kingdom Viridiplantae; phylum Streptophyta; class Magnoliopsida; order Poales; family Poaceae; genus Dendrocalamus; species Dendrocalamus latiflorus. The sequence continues at coordinate 14,374,180 of CM029639.1, forward strand.
TGGTATGGTAAAGCCTCCGCGCCGACTTGACGAACTCGCTGAAATGGGGGAGGAAAAGCACGGTCCATCAGTTCAATGTTGATGCGATTCTTTAGAAGTGTGTGACATGCACTGGGCATAAGTTGTTGATGAGCTCTCACCTGAAGGGCTCGTCGCCGGCGTGCTTCACCTCGCCGGTGGCGCCGTGGTAGAGCACGCGGTTCGTCAGCTCCGCACTCTCAATGCAGAACATTTCGGACAGGCGGCCGTAGAGCTCCTCGAACGAGCTCAGCTCCGAGAGATCGAGGTTCCGGCCGACCGTGTCGGACTCGACGAACACCTTGCATTGCCCGGGCTCCAGCTCAAGCTCGGAATTCTGGCTGTAGTCTCTGAACCACTGCAATCTCTCCGACGATGTGTTGTCGGTCGGGCTGCTGTTCTGAATGACCGCGGAGCCCGAGCCCTCCGAGACATTAGTGCCTTTCTCGGTGTTCCAGTTGAGCGAGCTGTTCCCGGTGGCCGCCGGGGAGGTCACGCCGGCCGAGTTGCTAAGGCTCATCTGCTGCTCGGTCAGTATTGTCTGTCCGAACAGAACTAGCACCGGCGGCTTGACGTCGCCGGGCTTCCTGGCGCCTACGGGCAGAGCGCACGAGACGCCGTCGCGCGCCTGTGGGCTGCCGATGGTCAGGTCAGTGCTGATTCTTGGTGGGATAGGGGTGGGACTGACATGATCGGGACGGCGGAGCCCCGGGTACATGAGGCTGGACTGCAGGTGGGTAAGGTGGATATCTGATAAAGATGGACCAAATTGCGCATGCCTGGCTCCCTGTATGCCTGTAGGAGCACTACCGTACGGGAAGGGGAAGAAGGACGGATGATTGCTCTGGTTGTGATGGTAATGGTGGTGGTGGTGGCCATGTGCCATTGGGTTCGGGGGGAACGCCGGGTTGAGGAGCCGCCCCTCGAACGGGAACTCCGGGTACGCCGGAATCCTGGGCTTCTTGCGCGGCGGCGAGGAGAGGTGGACGGCCGGCATCCTCGAGACGAGCTCGACAAGCCACGGGCTCACCCGCTTCACGTTCTGCAAGAGGTCCGGCTCATCCCAGGTCACCTGCGCAGTCGCCAATTCAAGAAGAGTTAACGCATCACGCCAGTAGGAGAAAGTAGAGAAGGTAGCAACTGCTGGATTTGTTTGCGGTGGTGTAGTACCTGAAGAAGCCGCCACGGCGACTGCGGCCAATGGATGGGGTCGGCGACCTGGACGCCGGCGACGGTGCCCATGAACCAGCTGATCCGGGAGGAGTCCTCGGTCTCAGACGCCATCTTGAACCGCATCCCGGGGCACCACTGCACCCGCATCGCCGCGCGCACTGCAGCGGCGCGCACGCAGAACTCCGGCGTGCTGGCGCGTGGGTAGTACACGACCTCGAACGGCTGCCCGCTGCCAGCCAGCCTCGCCGCCTCGATCATGTCCTCCGCGCGCACCTTGCCCCGCCCCTTGGCGGCCCCGCACGGGCTCACATTGCCTCTCATCAGGCCCGCGTACTGGTCCCACCAGGGGATGGAGGCCTCCTCGCCTTCGCCGCCACAGAACCCCCGCTTGGCGCGCCGGATGCCGACGTGGAGCTCCCCGCCGTCGCCACGGAGGAACACGATGGAGTCGCCGGCCACGAGCTTCTTCTGGTTCACGAACGGGCTCCACCCCGTGGTGAGCAGGTGCCGGCGCGGGGTGCCCCGGTAGATGTGCCGGAACTTCCAGGCGGCCCCGTGCACGTCCTTGGCGACCACGGTCTGCACGGGCGGGTCGGCGGCGTAGTCCAGCCCCGGGAAGATGGTCTCGGCGCAGTACCTCGGCACCGAGAATCCCCCACCGTTGTTGGCATCGGACTGCGTCAGCGTCTTGGCGAACGACGCCGGCTTCTCCTGCTCCTCGTCGTCGGCGGCGGCACCATCATCCTCGAGCTCGACCTCCGCGTCCGCGGCGCGGAGCGGGACGAGGCGGATCCTGGAGAAGACCTCGTCAGTGTCCGGGTCGGCCATGTACCGCACAGCGACGACGCGGCAGGGCACGAGCGCCGGGACGCGCGCCGCGTAGAGGTCGGCCCCGCCGGCGAGGCCGAGCGCGTGCTCGGCGTGGCCCTGCGGGAAGTAGTACACGCTGGAGCCCACCGGCGGAACGGTGCACATGCCGCCCGCGCAAGCGAGCCACAGCTGCCGGTCCACGCACCGCTCGGCGTCGGGCGCCGGCTCTGTCAGGTCCGCGAACGTGATCATCGGCACGCACCAGCCGCCCAGGCAGGATCGTGTAACCCGCAGGCTGTTTTCTTGGAGTGGTGCGGACTGTGGTGGGAGCCGTCGGAGGAGGCGAAGGCGAAGTTGAAGGCGAGGGGGTGTCTGCTCCAAGAGAAATAGGTGCCGTTCCCACGGTAACAAATGGTAACCCCGCGTAAAGTGCCCGTTCGGGAGGGAGTGGGAACGGGAGCGGGGAGACACGGGGGCTCGGATGGTGCGTGGCGGTTCGCGTAGGGAACAGGGGTGAGGACCAGTGGCTGGACGTACGCGTGGAGGAGCGTGAACTGTGTGGTCCTGTGAAGCCTGCGAGTTTCGTTATGCGTTACCACTAGTACTGTAGTAGTACTTGCAATGGGCTTGGTCCATGGAAGAGGCGATCCTGTGGGGAACCATTTGCTACTGTGCAACAGGCAGGTCCCGTTACCGGAAACACACATCCTTCTACATTTACCGATGAAATAACGGTAAATGTAGTTTGCCAAACAAAACAGAGAAAGTTGACTTTTATATTCAACATACACTAGTAAGGTATTCGTGTGTTGTAACAGAAACATAAGAGACAACATATGAATATATGTAACATCAATGGTGATTCACCGATTAGATACAACATACATCATTTACATAAAGAATTATAGTAGGCAATTAAAGGGGTTTGGCTGTGTACACTGCCGCTATAGCATATAGTTGCATGTGGTTTTAGGGAGAGCTCATTGAGACAGAGACAACTTATGCCATCATTTTGTAGAAGTTATTCCTACATCTTCCTCAATTAGTTCAATCTGCATCATAAATATGATAGAAGTGATTGTTTGCTCCTGTAAAGATCAAATAATTATTCCTAAATTGAAGTACAAAACAATAAGCAACAAGATATAAATTTGAAAGTTAGAATATGGAACTCATGAATGGAAATTGTACACATGAAAGAAATCTCAATAACCCAACCATATTTCTCTTGACAGAAAAGCAACAAACTAATATCATCTAGGAAATAACCAAGAATAAATCCATGCTCACACACTTGGCAATATTCCCGGCATGGAGTTCCTTATTTCAAATTCCACAAGAAAAAAAGGCTACACCAATTTGAGGCACTAATCTCACAAAGATCCAAAGAAACTGCTATGAATTATAAAAATGCCACCCTAAGTTGAAGCTGTTCGATTACTCATGGTGCCTCTCCTTGAAGCTAACATAGGATTTCATGAGCTCCTTGCCCCCAAGTCCCAATCCACCCAAGTAATTAGACTTGGCAAACCATAATAATGGGAGAATAATAAATGGGAACCCTAATTCATAACCACCAGTGGGTGGCGATGCTTCATCAATCCCATGCCATGCCCCTAACTAGATCTCCCTCGCGTCATCCCTAAATCTCAGCACTTTGAATAGATCGAGTAGGACCAGAGGAGCACACACCTATCGCGGACTAGGTGCAGATCATGACGACGGTGAGGAGGAAAATGATGGTCGTGGCCAAGCTGGATCTACCAGTGGGGGTGGTAGGCGAGATGATTGGGCAGCAGCGACGGTAAGTGTGGTGGCCGGCGAGGTTGGCGGCGGGCGCTTGGGTGTGATGCGGCATGGGCAGTTAGGGTGAGGAGAGGATTTGGGGAGCTTGCAGTGGCGGTGAGGAGGAAGACGGTGGCTGTGGCTGGGCTGGATCTGCCAGTGGGGGTGGTAGGCGAGATGAGTGGGCAATGGCGATGGCAAGCGCAGTGCCCGATGAGGTTGGAGGCGGGCGCTTGTGTGTGGTGCGGCACAGGGTATTTGGGGTGAGGAGAGGATTTGGGTAGATTGCGACGATGGTGAGGAGGAAAACGATGGTTGTGGCCAGGCTGGATCTACTAGTGCAGATGGCAGGCAAGATGAGTGGGCAACGGTAACGGCAAGCGCTGTGGCTAGTGAGGTTGGTGGCGGGTGCTTGTGTGCAGTACGACACGGGCAGTTGGGGTGAGGATAGGATTTGAGGAGGAGGACGCGACTCACGAGCAGATGGGTTGAAGAGGACTACTTTTGTGAGTGGTACGCTGGAATTCCAGGCCCACAAGTCAGCGCGACTACTTTTGTGAGAAGGGGAGGGGAGAAAGAACGTACCAACCACCAACTGATTCTTTTAAATAGTAGAGATATTTCTTTTGCTTTATTTTCATGCTTTGATGAGTCTGATTATAATGGGGGGCCATGCTTGAAAGATTTAAAGCATCAATAGAGGAAGAAGCCTTTGATGGCGCTATACTGCTATTGGAGGTTACAAGTGTGATATATGTTCGTGCAGTAGTGCCAGAATTCAGTTATACAATAATTCCATCCAATATCCAACAGTAATCCAAATGATTTTTTATAGAATCCAAAAGATACATGATTATGTAAGTTATCCACCATGAATGTTTTTGTAGTCATTCTCCACTCATTCCTAAAGAATGGAGAATATGGTTATGTTAATGGTTTGGGGCGTCATCTCAAGGAGCCACCGGCCGTGTGCATGGAGAGGGACCATTGTGGGAGGGAGGGGGTGATTATATTCTAATCTCATCGTACGTCAATTGTTAGATTAGGATGAGCCGGCTAAACCAGAGACGTGAGATAGAAGATCAGTTCATAATCTATCAACATACTCTACAAATATGACGTGGCGTCGAGATTAAACTCTTAACTATTCCTGAGTTTAAAAAAAGAACTCTTAAGTATTCCCATTACTTGCTGAAGTAGCAGTATTTTACAGCTTTTTTCCTGTTATGTGATTGGACAGACGGGAATGACCAGGTTAGTTTACAAATTATAATCGTTGCATCATGAAAGGAACCTAGCCCTAAATCCTGCGTTCGATATGTTAGCTTCGTCGGTCAGCGAGGTTGTTGACCGGCAATGGTACTTGAAATTCATTTTAGAACCCTGTTGCTTTTACGTGGTTTGAGACGTTTACTTTGCTTCGCCGCTGAAAATTGTTAATGGGACACTCCATTTCGACCTAATTATTTGTCCCAGACCAAGTACATTACATCAGCTCCATTTCGACCTACATGAAGTAGTTGTTTAAGAGACATTACATTAGTTTAGTTATGCTATTGCATCATTTGCTTGTGACAAGCACAAGCTAGTACAAGGGTGGTGCCACGTCGACGATGATGTATTAACAGTTTAACATGCGTGAAGCTAGGCGGCTAAAATATGCCTACTGACTACTGTACATTGAACTACCAGTGACAAGTCAACAATCTCATGTAAAATTCATATGGTACTAAAATAATATTAGCCCCACCTCGGAATATAAGTTTTCTCTTACATTTTATGTACTTGGTACGTGTACATATGAGCTTGGACTTACATTGCGCGTATAGACACTCGGTGACTAGAATTGCAACTTGCAACATTGCCTTGCACATTCGGAAAAGCAAAATATTTGCCAATCTAGCCCGTAAAATGGTTGCAAATATCTTTATTTTAGCTTTCTCTAACTTTGGTCAGCTCCTAACAAACCACACGCCTTCTTCCAAGATATTTCGCATCACGTTCCACCGCCAAGAACGAAACAACAAACAGCAACAAAACACTCCCCAAAGCATGCATACACATAACGCATGGCAAGTCAACCCATTTCCCGTTTGGCGCCGCGGTTAGCTGTTCCTACCCCCGGTCGCAGCCCCCGTAACGGCGGCGTCGGCGACGGAGAAGGGGGACTAGGGCCTCGACCGTGCGCGTTAACGGACCCCGTTGCGGCGAGGTGCGCGCCTCACGAGACGAGTGGCGAAGTGGAGGTGGACTACTGCGCTGCTCGCGAGCGCGAGGGCCCGCTGGCCCGGACAACCCGGCCGCGGCCAGGCGCAGTCGGGGCCGTCGACGTCGCTGACGTGGGCGAGGCGGGAACTGGGCCTGGTCAAGGCAGGCGAGCGCCCTGTGCCTCATCACGCGCGCGGGTGGGATTTTTGTCGCCGGCGATGCGTGCCCGCGGCGTCGGCGTCGCCTTCTGCTGGCGCAGGGACCCGCCTCGCCGCACCCCTGGGCCCGAATTCCGAATGGTGGGGGTGCCGTAGTGGCGTTCACTGTTCAGATCACCAGTTTTTTCTTAAAGAAAGTCTCAAAAGATTTTGCAATTTGCTCCGTATCCAGAAACGCCCATGGCGAATTCCACCGTTGTGTCACGGCAGCGACTTGTAGAGAAACATGTATATGATAATGTGAAGCCGGTAATCTTGTTGGGTGGGCTAAGCATTGCAGGTAACCCGGGGCACTCATTGTTTATGCTCATATTGCAAGATATTGTACGTATGCGTATCTCTCTGATTAATACACGGCGATCTCTTGTTTAACCGTAGCTTACCGCGAAGAGCCGCAATGATCGGAGGGCTGAACGGTTCTTAATGTGAATGGGACGTAACTTAAGCGCAACACGATCACCGCTCGCTCGTGTCTTAACTGTTTGGATGACTAAATTATTCCTATTGCCCCATGTGAGCGAAAAAGAGAAAGAAAGGGAACAAAGCCATCGTCTCAAGCTTGAATCTGTTGTTAGTTGGCACTTCGCAGTCCAGGTCTTCCTTTTTCTGCCCCCTTTATTTCTTTGGAACCATCCACACACACATGTTGTGTAGTTACGACCACTAAGAAAGGTGCCTAAGTCAAAACACGCTGAGCATCTGTCAGATTGGCACCTCGGCAATGCTGTGGATTCGGACAGGTGAGTTTTGCAGGGCCTTTGGTTTTCCAGCTAGTGCTGGGGACACAGAATACAGTTCAATTCTGTTTTCAATGCTCGGCTATGTTTGCCTGCCCCTGCTTGGCCTGCACGGCTGCACCCCTCCCGCTTGTAGCTTTGCGCCTACATAGACAGCATGCACTGCGTCAGCGCATCACCCTCAGCTCCGCAGCCCACCCGAAACACACATGAACAGTTCGCTGCAAATGCCCTAATCGAGAAGGGGAACAAAATGAGGTAACTAGTCAACCATATGCACGAGCTGTGGATGAGCTCTCGTACGTCCTTCCTAAAAGCACAAGGAAAGTGACGAGTATATAGTATAGGTTCACTTACAATGTTAGTGGACCAGATGCACTAGTTACAGATCGATTTTTTTTGCGCGGAGAAGTGATGAAAGTTTTATGCGGGTGATAGTAAGCAAGAGCAAATATTTTTATTTGCGCCATGGGCCTCGTGTGCTCGTCGAAGAGGGAAAATTGAGTATATAGGACTGAGTTGAATGTGATTTTGTGGAATAGGATCAAGTTCTTTGTACTTGTAAATATAGGACTGAGTTCACCACCTCTTTGCAAATATAGGACTTTTCCCATTTTAATTTCATTTTCAATTTCCAGCCCCTTTTTTCCACGCGAAATGACTATTTTGCCCTCTTCTTCCTCCCTCGCCTGGCCGCGCCGCCCCTCGCCTGGCCGCGCCGCCGCCTGGCCGCGCCGCCCCCTCGCCCGCCCCGCGCCGCCGCCGCTCCCTCGCCTGCGCCGCCCCGCGCCGCCACCACTCCCTCGCCTGCCTCGCGCCGCGCCGCCGCCGCTCCCTCGCCCGCGCCGCGCCGCCGCCGCTCCCTCCCCAGGCGAGGGCGAGGGAGCGGCGGCGGCGCGGCGCGAGGCAGGCGAGGGAGTGGTGGCGGCGCGGGGCGGCGCAGGCGAGGGAGCGGCGGCGGCGCGGGGCGGGCGAGGGGGCGGCGCGGCCAGGCGGCGACGCGGCCAGGCGAGGGGCGGCGCGGCCAGGCGAGGGAGGAAGAAGAGGGCAAAATAGTCATTTCGCGTGGAGAAAAGGGGCTGGAAATTGAAAATAAAATTAAAATGGGAAAAATCCTATATTTGCAAAGAGGTGGTGAACTCAGTCCTATATTTACAAGTCCAAAGAACTTGATCCTATTCCACAAAATCACATCCAACTCAGTCCTATATACTCAATTTTCCCCGTCGAAGAGACCGAAGTGGAAGAAACGGAAGTACTAGAACATGTGTCACTTACTTGCGTGAACAACGGAGCAAATGTCGCCGCATCGGGATCAACCGCGCCAAAAAAAAAGAGAGAGGAAAAACAACTAGAACGAGCAACCAAAACCCTTCCACTTCGCCTCGGCCGGCCTCACCGGTCAGTTCGAACACCAAGCTTGACTTGCAGATACCAAGAAGAAGGTCGAGCGCGCGAGACGGCGAGAGAGAGAGAGAGAGAGAGAGAGAGAGAGAGAGAGAGAGAGAGAGAGGGTAAAACACAGTGTGATCCAACGAGAGACGCAGCATGACGAAACGAACCCGATTTTCACATTGCGATGGACGACGCGACTACAGAGAGGGAGCATATGCAATTACGCATACATGCATGCGCCCGGCATTAACAACTCCTTTGGGGGTACGAAAAACGGAAGGGGTTGAAGCGGATCATGTCGCCCTCGGAACAGAGATTCCGGGGGGACAGAGCATAGAGACGTGCGTGCCGCCTGTCCCACGTGACCGGCACCACCGGCACGAGGAGGCCCCGGCGCCGGCTCGCCGGTTGCGCCCACATGCCCCTGCCGCGGGATCGGAGCATCCGACGATCCATATGGGAAAAACCACGCGATGCGATGCGGTTAGCTAGCTAGCGAGCTGCTTGACTTGCTGTTTTGTTAAATATCGCGTGGGATCGAGGTCGTCATGACGCGAGTAGGGCGAGTGCTGGCTAATGCGGTGTGAGCATTGATGCACATGTTGATGTTGGCGTGTGCTTCGGCACAAGTGAAAGCTGCAAGCTAAGCAAGAGGGAGGCCATGATGATGGAGTAGCGTGAATCGCCATGTGCTTTTTTAGTGGGATCTTGTGTGTAGTGTAGCCGCATCTAACGCTAGCTGTCCATGTATGTGTGCATAGTACTTGTAAAGTCTGTATCGGTCAGATGCCTCTGGCCTGGACGGCCTGGATGCCATCGTGCTGTTGGGAGCGTCATGTGTTGATCTTTTTTTTTGTGGGGGTCACGTGTTGAATTTATGCGTGGGATCGTCATGCGTTGAATTTATGTGTGCAAAATTTTTTTAGAGTGATTGATTGTTGGAGCAAAAGCCTTGTTGCTCGGCCGTAATATAGGACGTGGTTGGACTGTTTGGCCGGGCCGGGCCGGGCCGTGATGGCGCCACGTTCAACTGCACTTGGCAGGCTGGATCGGGATCGGTTCCTTCCCCCGGAAGCGAAAAGGAAGAACAGCATATGACCCATGAAGTAGTGAGGCGCTGCGCATTTCGGTTTTTTTTGGGTTGGATTTTTTATTTTTAATTCTAATATTTAATTTTATTTTTTATAACTTTTTAGTTTTTGGAGTTTTTGCTTTTTTCTGTTGTTCGTGATGGGCTAACCTATTTTTTCATTTCTATTTTTTAAAATTTAATTACACCAAAAAGTCATCAGCGGTTATAGTGCAAAATAAACCAGTTATAATGCTAAATAGTGAAAAATAAACTACAAGCAACTAAAAAAGCCCAAATGAGCAAGGTATGACCTAAAAAACCGGCTATTTTACTCTCTGACATTGCAAAACCAGATTATTTAATCCCCAATGGCTGCTTTGGTTGGTGGTTTTGCTTATATGGCACTGGGTTAGGGCGGTTTCACTACATGGGGGGGGGGGGGGTGAGGTGGCAAGGTGATGTGGTGTAACACGACTAACCTAGGTACAAATTGGCAGTCTGGTGGCATTGGTGATGGAGGAGGCCGCTTTTCGAAGAATGGGCAGCACAGTGAGCATCACGAAGGTACATGGATCCCATTTTGGTGGTTTGTTGGGCTTAGAGGGGTATGGTGTTGGCTAGCAACGGTGTACAGGTGCTTAACTGGGCTCAATCATGGCGGCGGCTTCGGTGACTTCTCTGGTGATGATGACGGTTCAGGAGCTTCAGTGGGTCGTTGTGATGCTATTAGTGTGGTCGTCTTAGGCTGGGACAGCTCGAGGTGGCATAGCAGTGTGCACGACATAGAACAGAGTAAACAACAACCTTCCTCAACGCCTATGTGATTCCGGCGAGGTTAGCAGCATGGGGAGATTCAGAGGGTCACGGAGATGCTGCTGGTGTCGTTGGATTGGACTGTGATGGCTTGAGGCGCAAGGCCAGGGATGGTCGGAGGCGGCGGGTCTGTGACGGCTGGTGTTGAGAAAGACGATGGCTATGGTGGTGAAGCTCCACGGTGGTGCATTGGTCGAGATGGAGTGGGGAAGAAATTGACGACGACACACACTGTTGGGGACAAAGAAGAAGAACTCGATCTCCTCCATGATTATGGCTTGGATCCAATTGCTTGAGGGAAAACATCAAGAAGGCTCAGGAACACATGATGATGCGAATGGAACGGTCAGAACTCACCTGTGCGGTGGGAACGTGAGGTGCTCCATGGCGGTAGAGGTTGAGCATGGTTGGAAACGAGGAAGATGACCTCGGTGGTAGCAAACGACGGCTTTTTCGGCATTATTAGCTAGGGCATTGGCTACATAAGGACAACGAGCATGTGAAACGAGGATCTATGGGACTTTCTCTGTGCTTGCCACCTCACTAGTCCATGTGGCAAAACCACCCTAACCCAGTGCCACGTAAGCAAAACCACCACTCAAAACAACCATTGAGGTTAAGTAATCTGGCGTGCCGTTTAGTGTTGAGGCACGCGGTTGCACGGGCCCAAAGGAGCTGAACGGCTAACCTACTACACCGCCCATGCACACGTTCCCATGGGCCATACTAGCATATGCCTAAAAAGCACTGGCGAGGCGACACATACCGATCCATAAATTCATGATTAAATTAGCCCCAATAAGCATGATAATTCGGACCACATATTTTTTTTAAAAATTACACAATAAATATGACTATATTGGAAGGCTTTATATAAAATTTTGTAATTTTTGGAGCTCGTTTGCTATATGTAAAAACTTATACAAATATCAAAATTGTATAATTTGTTTAGCAACATTCACAATGGATAAAATTATTCAAACATTACACTGTCAAGCACATTATGTCTGAAGGTTGTATATAAATTTTCGTAATTTTTTGAGCTCATTTGTTATATTTAAAAATTCAAACAAGCACTAAGTAAAAAAATTAGGGCAGATAATTAAACCAGCTAATTAGCCGGCTTAATCACCTGATGTCTGGTGAGGAGATGGTAGGTAGGTTTTTGTAATTTTCTGCTATGTATAAAAACTCATATAAATATTGAAATTATATAGTTTTTTGTATTTTTTGAGCTCATTTGATATATTTAAAAATTCAAAGAATCACTAAGCGAAAAAAATTAGGCCAAATAATTAAGCCAACTAATTTATATATAACATTTTGACACAACATAATTGATAATGTAATTTTCGTTTAATTTTATCTATTGTGAATATTTATTAAAAATTCATATAATTTCAATATTTATATGAGTTTGTACCCATAGCAGATGAGTTCCAAAAATTACAAAATTTTATGTCAAGCCTCCTAACAAAGTCTTAGTTATTGTATAATTTTTTTGGGAATTTTATGTGGTCCGAATTTATCACATTTATTTGTGTTAATTATGATTAAATTATCATGAATTAACATAATAAATTTGGAACACATAAAATTCTAAAAAAATATACAATTAGGTCGACCATGTTGGAAGGCTCCACATAAAACTTTATAATTTTTAGAGCTCATTTGCTATATGTAACAATTCCTACAAATATCATAATCGTATGAATTTTCGAGCAATATTCAGAAGGGATAAAGTTGTAAAAAATTACACAATAAAGTACATTGTGTCAGGAGTCTGGGCATAAAATTTTGTAATTTTTTGATCTCATTTACTATCCGAGCAAATATGATGTAAAATTATGAATTTAGGCACCTGCCATTTGGTGGGCAAGCGGCTGGCGCCTGCCGTTTCCTCACGGGGGCGGCAGGTGCCACGTGTTACCTCGCTGATGCTGCAGTTCACCCACCGAACTATAGAAGTGCTATTTTTGTAAATATAGTGCGTATCTAACTAGTTTTATAAATACCTTACGTAACAGTGTTAAATTCGGTTTTGTCTCAAACTAGCACTAGAACCTGGATGGGCGTAGTATTGTATTAAGATAATACACAACAAACATCAACACTCCTGAAACGAGAAACACAGTCTCGCTTTTCTTGATTGTATTAACATGGCTGCAATTCTGCAACTGATTCCTGACCTAACTAACCCGTGAGGCCCTGCTGATTCGATGGTTGACTCCGGCCCAGGAAGTACAATAGTCGAAAGGTGATTCTAGTTGCCATGAAATGATTGATCACTTTGCCAAAAAAAAAAGATGTATAAAAATAGTATAACGTCTAAAAGCAATAGGTAAAAGTGAAAATCATATGCAAGATTAATATTGATTCCATCAAAGCCATTGCATGCACGCATTTTTTTTTGTCTCCAAACATGCATGTTTCAGTTACTGCAATCATCTAACAAAAATCGATATCCTAAGGTATTCTAGTAACCTAGTTCCAATTGCATGCCTGCGTGATCCGGCGTCTTGCACGCGGCCAAATTGAATCAAACCAGCAAACCCCATAAAGCCGAGAAGAGGGCAACTCAATTCAATCATGTAACGCCATTACTCCAAATAAGAACCCAATTTGGTGTAACAGCATCTAGTACCTACACGCTTGGCCTGCCTATCTTTAAAAATTTAGGCGTATGGCAAACCATGATGTACATGTAACATGTTTGAAATTCAAGAACAGGAGCAAGAAAAACCTGAGACAAATGGTAATCTTCAAACCACAGATTGAGTAAGGCTCACTTCAAATACTTTCAATATACAGGAGAGCGCCTCCCCCTCCTCTGCTCCTCTGCTCCTAGACTCCTCTCCTCCTACATGCGTACGTGTGTGCGAGAAGGAAGGAATGGTGGTGTGGTCTCCGACACTACCGATTCTAGGTGGTGGCGCCTTGGAGGATGAAGAAAGTTGGGAGAGGGAGAGGCATTTTTATGTTCAGGTATCTGTGGGCCAGGGGAGTCCTTATTTTTGACGCCGGTGTTTCACGTTTGCTTCATATTGGTGCTACCACAAGAAACGGGAAATAGTGCACTCACGGTATGCAACAACTTGCTCCCTGACTATTCGCCAAATGCTCTACCGATTCTAGGTGGTGGCGCCTTCGAGAAGGATGACGACGGCTGGTGCTGGGACTTGAATTCAGGGTCTCCACTGGGACAGCCAGGTATTGGAGATCGATTGGTGATTTCCACTAAATTTGAGTTAGCGTAGATATTGATGCGTACCAATCTTTTTTTCCCGTTCCAAGTTTGCGTGTTTAGAACGAGAAAATTGATGATTTGCCACTTTGAAGAGTGGGCTTCGCAAAATTGCCACTTTCAAAATTGGCTTCGCAAAAATGCCATGCAGTACACTTATCTCTTGATTACCATACCATTTGAGCCATTTAACTCATTTAATATTTTTTTCTAATTTCAGAGGATGAAAAAGACCTTTCTACCCTTGCTAACTCGCATGTTATTAGTCAAGATATAGTAATTTAAAAAAGAGAGAAGATGATCCTTGTGTCCGTCAGCCCACATAGTGAAAAAAAAATAAAGAAGAAAAACATGTGCACAAAAGAAACACGAGATAAAAACATGCAATGACAGTCAGCCCTACACCATGCAAAACAAAATAAAAGAAAGAAAATATATGCACGCAAGCAAAAAAAGGAGGGAAGACTGCAAATAAAAAAAACAAAGAGAGAAGGGAAGACGTGCGCACCTAGGAAAAGGAAAGAGAAAGCACGCAAGGCAAAAAGAGAGAGAGGGATGAAAGAGAGAGAGTGCAAAACTTAGCAAGGGTCTTTTTCAGCCCTTGAAATTAGAAAAAATATTAAATGAGTTAAATGGCTCAAATGGCATGGTAATCAAGAGGTAAATGTACTGTATGACATTTTTGCGAAGCCAATTTTGAAAGTGGCAATTTTGCGAAGCCCACTCTTCAAAGTGGCAAATGATCAATTTTCTCGTTTAGAACATAGGAATTAAAAAGGTAATTTGTTGAGATACGGATAGACTACACTAATGTAGATTAAAAATTTTCTACCACGTAAACCAAAAAGTCATGCGAATAAAAGATTATAGATTGTTACCACTAGACGCGCAGTGCAGCGGAAGTAGAGTTGAAACGGTCAGTTTAACATAGCGCATGTCGATGTAGTGGAAATAGTCGATCGTTCTCTGGCCACCATCTCCTCCTCGCGATCATCCGAATCAACGCTGCAGTCACAGCAGCGCCTCTACTAAAGTCCACACATCTAGGGATGTAACGCCATGCGTTGTGTGCTAGCATTAGTTAACTTGCACGTAAGCGATGACTTAGAGGTGCTATACCTTTCAGCCCTTGCCTGGTTTATTCCAAGTTATGATAGCAATCAATGAAATTTGTCTCACTTAGTTTTTCATTCTAAGAATAGATCGTAAGTTAAAATTGGGTGCGGAGAAAGTAGATGGTGGCATAGTCTACAATATAAAAAGTATATGTAAAAATTCAACACTATGTTTATGTAAAATCTTTCAAAAAATAATTTAACAAAAGCTCTCTCACTATATGTTTAAAAACTAAATTCCTTCTAACTACATATAGTGAGTCAAAATCCCTATTTCACCAAGTCCTATTGAGATTTCGCATCACTGCTAGAAACCTAGAGACATAGGTGAGCAACCACTTGCTAATTACATCACATGTAACTCTTATTTGTTGAGTGACATCCATATGTTTTGGCCTCAATACTATGCCCCTAGGCCAAAACTATTTTGATAGCCTAGTCAAATTAAACTAATATTATGTATGAAGTGTCCAATACATACCCTATCTTATTGCGATAATTAATGGCACCCTACTTTGGTAGACCTACCAGTTAACGATCAAAATCTTGATAGGTGCAATAATCGAAAGAGTAAGTTCTACTTAATTTTTCAAGAAGAATACTATTGTATTATGTTAAAACACCCAAGATAATAATACTATGAGCATTAGTATATCATGAATATAAAAACATTCATAGTTAAAACACCCAAGATAATAATAATATGAGCAATAGTATATCATGAATATAAAAATATTCATAGCTAAGTCATATTAAACAGTGAGAAAGTATGGTCCTTAGCATGACAATCTCCATCACCACGCTTCCTGTCCACTGAGCCATCAATGCTCGAGGTCACCACATTCATCTACTTAGCTATTACTCCTAACAGCTAACAATAAAATACATATGAAAATATCAAGTACCACAAGTCGACACGCAAGTCATTATACAATAATATGTAGCACATGGCTATAAATCAGTATGACACGTAGGCCATGAAAAACTCATACATGCATCACATACATAATGGGCCATACTGTTCACACAACCATGCAAAAACGAGTTATGCATATAATCTAATTCTATCATACAGCATGAACACATAATACCTATAACACGTGGTACGATTACCTGTCCTGATTTTCCATTAATCAATCACATTGATCGACACGGGAGGTTTTCAGAAAGAATAACAACTTGGTACTATCAATTCATGCATCTCGCAAACCCATCTACTATCATTGAAACCGATTGATCCCATTGACCAGTGCCTAAACCAATCAATTGACATGAATTGCTTTAAGCTATCATATTAGACTAGTAATATATCTAATCTACTACTACCATATATCAACTATATGGGACCAATTCAGATCAAATACTACACCGGATGGCTTTGATACCACCATTGGGATATGAATATGCTACACTAGCATAGATTAAAAATTCTACCGCATAAACCAGAAAGCCATACGAGTAAGATATCAAAGATTGCTACCACTAAACGTGCAGTGCAGCGAAAGTAGAGTTGAAGTGGTTGGTTCAATGTATCGTGTGTCGGTGTATTGAAAATAGTTGATCATTCTCAGGGAATCAAAGTTTGAGATTGATTAATACAACGAATGAAGCATCAGATCCTACAGTGATCGTGCCATGATATAATGATCTCAGGGAATGAAGCGTCAGATGCTACAGCGGTTGTGCTATTATGATACTATATAGATGTCACTCTATGGTGTATGATGAGTATTTAGTTTTGTTATGTAAATAGTATCAAAGTTTGAGTTTCATTTTTAGGAATTGTATTTTTGGAGTTATTGTCTGTCCCAGTCGGTTGGACCGGCTTCTAGGCTGTGGTTAGATCGGATTGGGTAAAGCGGTCTTCTGGACGGTTGTCTAACCACCAGTTTGGTGCGACTGAAATTTGGTTGGTAGTTCAATCGGTGGTCTGGTGTGACTGATTTCTAGTTGGTGGTTGATTTTGTTCCAGAGAGTATGTTTTGGAGTTAGACTCGTACGATTCTACCGGCCGTATGATGGCGGTTTGATCGGAGGCGTGTTGGGCGATCTGATCGGTATGGTTACCACGGTCAGACTGGCTCCCCTGTTTTTGGGGTTTTAACAAAGTTGACTGGCGCAGTTAGTCCATCCAATGGTTGGCGGTCTGACCGGCTATGCAAGGTATAGGAGAGTTTAGTTTGGTATTTGAGTTGGGGATTGCTTAAATACTTTGGAATTATTGCATACATGTTGTATGATGCATTATTTTGATTAACGTGAATTAAGTACATAGAACTTGTGCTCGACATGGTTGCTTAGTCTTTGAATACATAGGTGGCTTGGAGTATGTAGTGGTTAATGAAAATGGACCGGGACTCTAGGCGAGGGAGTTGAGGTCCGGAGTGGTTATGTAAGTCGGGTGAGGCTGTGTGACTCAAGCAAGAAGCACAGAGAAGACAAAAATCATAAAGAGACAAGTTGGTGCATGTTGTATACCAAGTAACGAGGTCGATGCACATAGAGACAGTTCGGGTGAATCCAAATGCATGAAGATGTGATGGCTAGTCATTAGGCACTACAAGCTATGTGTCAAAGTATACGAAGATGGTTTGAGGTGAAGGTAAGTGTTCATGGCTCATTAATTGTGTTAATTGATGATTTTGTGTATTATACGGTGCTATGTGATGGTTTGCTTGTTATTGTTGGCTGTAGGACTCCAGAACTAGGTTATAGTGAGTGAAAGGGATTGAGACTAAACTAAGAGAGCTGAGGTCTAGAACGATCAAGGTGTCGCTGGAAGATGACTGAGGTTAGCAGAGTGATTACAAGCCAGGAAGACAAGGAATAGGAGTGGAAGCTATCGGTGGTTGACATGACGGGCAACAAAAAGGTGGACTAAAACTAGGCTCAAGGAGGAGCTAAGGTCTATAACAGTCTAGGAAGCAGGGTGCCATTATGGTGGATGGAAGGCATATAGCTTGTCAAGTGACTTGGGACTATTTGGAAGCGAGGATGGATCTATGGGATTCAAACATGTAAGAGACTTGATGGCAAGTCATTGGAGCCACATAGAGTTAAAGATGAAACACAAGGTTGCTTCAAGGTGAAGGAAGCACAAAGCTTAGTGGAAGGCGGTAGAGGGATATTTTGGCAATTTTCCAATACCCAAAAGTGGCAGTGTGTAAAACCATGGTGGCAACCTAAGGGGATTAGGTTAAGGAGTCTTCATGGTGAATTTGGGCTATTGAAGCCAAGTGGAAGTCACGCTTTGACAATCGTGCATGTGTGAGTGTAAAACTCGGTATGGTGTTGAGTTAATAGGTTAGCCAATGTAAGAATTGATAAAACCCAACTAGAGGTGCTGATTAGGGTTTCTTATGAGCGTCCATAATAAGGAGGAGAGGAGGTGATTTAGGTGCTAAGCTTAGGGGAGCTAGTGCCAAGCCTTTGAGAGGAGTTAGGGTTCTTGGAGAGAACCTTTCAGAGGAAGGTTATGGCTCTTGGTCTTGAACTTTTATCATCCTTAGGCTTTATGGTTGGCTAGGCAGTGGCTGTAAACTTTCATCTTTAAATATCAATAGATATCAAAATTTGTCCAAATCTTTCTCCACCTTACTCAAGTGTTAAAATCTTGATTTAGTTTGGTTTTTAGTATTTCTTTCTCCTCTCTTGATCTTTCTTGGTTCCAAGGATGTGTAAGTAATTGAGATATCTTTGAAAGACCATATCCCATCTTTCTAGCCCTGTTCTAAGGAAAGTTCTTTACTTTGCCTAGTTTTGGCTTGATTTAAATCCCTTAGTAAGAGATCTAGGGTCTTTGCTGTGATTCTTGCCATGGTCTTGCTTGCTACGATATGTGAGAGTTAATCCAATGTCATCTTGACTATTTTTAAGCCACGAGAAGCCTTTAGCTCCAATTTGATTTTGGCCTGATTTTGGTACAACCTTTCTTATTTTGGATAAAAATCAACATTTCGATAATGATCTTCTTGATCTTTACTTGGAATAGGTTTCTGACATTCTTATGAAGGTTTGTACCAAGTTCCATAAGATTTGAAGCTGTGATTTTTGAATTGGCTCTTTTGGAGATTTGAACTCAAGCTACTCTTGCTTCTACCCGAGCTTTGGCTAGACCGGCCAAAGGCACCAGTTAGACTAGTCGAGCGTCCAACTAGTTGTGACCTGTGGTCATACCGTCAGAGGAGTGTTTAGGCTCAATTTTTATAGGGTTGGCTTGTAGGCTTTGTGTGCTTGATCTCTTGCTGCGTGTTTCAAAGCTGTGAACAACTCAGGGGTTCAATTTGATATAAAAAAGTGTGAGCTCCTATTCACCCCCTCTAGTCACTGCCTTCAATCCTATAAGTGGTATCAGATTTATATTTGATCTTTAATTAATCTTAATCGATCATGAGCATGGTGGCTAGTATGAGGTCTTGTGAGCCTTTCTTTACTTCTTGTCATGGTGCTTTTGTCGATGATGTCCTTTGTGACAAGATCCTTGAATTCAAAGTGAAATTATTGGCTAATGCTAGAAATGCCAAGCGTGACATTTGTGATGGAGATTTTTCCTTAGGTTGTTCTAGTTTTTAAGGATAAGAAGCTCTTGAAGCTCAAGGAGGAGAAGGATAATCATGAGAAGCCTTTCGAGGATGATCCTCTACTCAATCTATGCAAGGTAAGCAAGGAGAAACTCATCTCTAAGCTATTTGATCGTAAGAAGAAATTAAAATTGCTAGAGAGAGAATGGTGACTATCTCATGAGTTTGTTAAGCTGAAAGATTCCTTGTCCTAAGGGTGGAGGACAGCGCGTGCGAACTTATCCTCATCCTACCGCTGACTTCATTGACCTAAGTCTGAAGGGTGGTGGACGGAGTGTGCCAAACTCATTCTCGTCCTACCGTCGACTTCATCAACTCTAGTCCAAAGGGTGAGGGACAGAGTGCACAAAACTTATCCTCATACAAACGCCGACTTCGTTAACCCTAGTCCAAAGGGTGGGGGACGGAGCACGCGAACTTATCCTCGTGCTACCGCCGACTTCGTCGACCCGAGTCTAAAAGGTGGGGGTCCAACATGCAAAACTCATTCTCATCCTACCGACGACTTCATCAACCCTAGTCCAAAGGGTGGAGGACAAAGCGTGCGTAACTTATCCTCATTCTACCGCTGACTTCGTCGACCCAAGTCCAAAGAGTGGGGGATGGAGCATGTGAACTTAATCTTCGTCCTACTATTGACTTCGTCGACCCTAGTCCAAAGGGTGGGAGACGGAGCGTGTGAACCATCCCTGTCCTATCGTCGACTTCATCGACCCTAGTGCCAAGGGTGCGGGATGGAGCACACAAACTTATCCCCGTCCTATTGCGGACTTCATGGATCCTAGTCCAAAGGGTGGGGGATGGAGCGTACAAAACTCATCCTTGTCCTACCACCGACTTCGTCGACCCTAGTTCAAAGGGTAGGGAATGCAGCGCACGAACTTATGCCCATCCTACCGCCGACTTTGTCAACCCTAGTCTGAAGGGTGGGGGATGGAGCACGCAAAAATTATTCTCATCCTACCACTAACTTCATCGACCCTTGTCTAAAGGGTGGGGGACGGAGCGCGAACGGACGGACGAGTGACTACATTATCATCCATAAGGATGGATGAGGTTCAAAGGAACAATTTTTCAAGCCTTTTACAAAAACTGGCATAGAACACACGCATACACGTCGTTAACCCAAACAGACCCCCTGCTAGACAAATTAGACGTGGTGTCACTCGACCTCGTCGCTCTCGATCTTTATATGGGCATTTGAGCGGACATGAGTGTCGAGGCTCGAATCCTGCCTAGAAGTGCACCGAGTCCTCTACTCAATGCCAATGACAGAGCCCTTTCCAAAGAAGGTGCTCGATAATGGAAATGCGATCTTCGTCAAGCACCTGCCCAAGGAAGACAATGGTACAAATCACCAAGCCAAGCAAGAGGAGGAACCAAGTGAGGGGTACAAACATTCACCATAATAAATAGCACAAAGCAAAGTAGTCTAGTAGTACTTGCCCCACATTACAAAAGCAAGAAATATAATAAAGGATTGAAGGGTGGGAGCCCCATAGGAAGTCCCCTCCATGACCAAGTACTACGGACTACACTACACAAGCAAACAGGGCGGCCTCTGCGGGCCCCATGCCAAAAGAACACCGAAGGGCCACTTCCTTGAGCAACGCCCCCAAATCTATAGCTACCTCGAGGGTGTGTAACAAGTACACCTTTGCCATAGCTTCACCCAAGAATTCCTAAGGACGCTAGCAGAAGGCACTAGCAGAGCGCCGCGTCGCATAAATCACACGCAGCATCGTAGTATTCCTAGGAGGAAGGTCCAGAGCTAGGTCCACTAGCTTGCCCATGTGTGGACACCCCCAAATGTGCAGCAGATTGAGGAGTAGCTGCATGGTAACATACGAGCGGTGGTCCCCATAAGCATGAGCCGCCCTTAAAGAAAGCGGCAAGGCATCCCTTATGCATCATATGCTTCCCCATAGATCTTCCGGGACATGCGAATCTGGAGGGACTTCAACCACAAGGTCTGTCAAGGTCACCTCTAGGCTTTGCATGGCCTCCCATGCCACCACGGAGCACTAATCACAAAGTTGGTGACCCTCCATGACCTCAGACTGTAATCAGTCTGTAACACCCAAAAAACTAACTAACCGCACATCTCTCTCTCTCCCCGCATATCTCTCTCGTTCTCTCTTTTATCCTTCCTAAACTTTCTCTCTGTTATAATCTCACGTTCCTTATCTTTTTTCCTTCCGTTACCTCTCTCCTATCTCTCATCTAACCTCTTCAATTCCATCTCTCTCTCTCTCTCTCCCGTGGAAATCTCCTCACGTCCCTTTTCCTCCCCAACAACTTATCTCTCTCCTTCCTCAAACGCATCTCTCTCTCCCCGTTCGTCCAGTGGCCGACGGCGACGGGCGACCAGCAGCGGTGGCACGCGCAGCAGTGAAGGGAGGCGCAGTAGCCGGCGGCATCACACGGCAACGATGGCGCATGCGCACGCGTGCTCGCGCATGGCCGGCGCGGCGGCGGCGGCAAGCGCTGGCCATGGTGCGGCGGCGATGCACGGTAGCGGCCAGTGGGCGGTCGGCGGCGTCACATGGTGGCAGCGCACACACACAGCCCAGCGCGGCGGCGTGCACGCGCACGCGCACAGCAGGTGTAGCAGCGGCAGCACGCGGCGGCGGAGTTGTGCACAGCGGCGTCGGCTAGCGGGTGGCGGCGCCAGCCGCCAGGTGGGCGGCAGTATGCTCGCGGCCGTGTGTGTGCAGGCGGCAGCAGCACGCGGCCAAGGTGGAGCGGTGCGACCCGAGGCGGCGTCGTGGCGCAGCGTGAGGCGCGTGACGGCGCGGGAGCGCGTCGGCATAGGCGCACGGCGGCGTGGAGCAGCCGCATGCGCGAGCGTAGCAATGGCAGCAGCGTGTGGGTAGCGACATCGCGCAGTGTTTGACAAAATGCCGGAGCGAGCCGGTGGGTCTCGACAGTGCACACAAGGTGTTCGACGGAATGCCTGAGTGGCAGGGCGTCGTCGTCCTTTCCTTCTTTGGTGCGGCACCTCTGTCGTCGCGTGTGCTTACAGGCAGCTGGTCGCAAGGAACAGGCCGAGCCACTTAATGGCTTGTGTACCAAGCGACGGCTCCTGCATGCTTATTTCATCTATTCATCACTTCTAAGGTGTAATTCCATCTCTAATTATCATCTGTTTGCATGTAGGATCACACGTGGGATTATTAGAAGGGAGGTTTGATCGCCTCTAGATTGTTGATCCGTCTTGTAGCCTTGTCGTTGAACGCCTGGCCAGCAAGTTTGCACGCAGTTGTTGAGGGAGCGTCTGGACAATTGTGCATTTCTGATCCTTCGTGTAGCGGTTTCGCCGAGCGTGCTCAAGGCAAGTACCTCGCGGTCGTGACCTTTTCGTTTCGTAAATTACATATTTCCAGTTTACTTGTCATATTATCATTGAGTATAATTATCATGTCACTCATGCTTGCTTGACTAATACCATGCCGCTAAAATCATATCGGTAATATCAGCTGGCTCATATCATACCGCTTAGCTAACATCGCATCACTACCATTACCTGGCTCACATTATATCACTTGGCTAATATCCTATCGCTAAAATCACATCACTAAAGTTACCTGGCCAATTTTATACCGTTAAAGTTACCTACCTACTCGCGTGTCACTAAAGCTTACCTGGTCAATATCATATCATTAGTGCTATCTGGTTATTATCATATCGTTCACATTTGCTTGTTTATAGACGTTTAATATCACATGCATGCCATGATGTTTTAGGTTATTTTAGTTCACCTGCTACTCTGTAATTAGGATGTTCAGTTAAATATTCTAGAGTTCATGCTTTTAATTAGTATGTTAGAATCTGTGATTAAATTGTTAATGGGGGGTAGCTTTGAACATGCTTTAACTTAGGATTAAATTATTGACCCTCCTTTGATATTAGAGCTGCTACGTTTTAGTTTCGCATATTATGTTCCGATAATTGTTTGATGCTGTTTTTGAGCCATGAATGATGTATGTATGAAATCTGTTAATTTGACTAATAATCACTTATCACATAATAAAACTTGATTGGTTGATAACCTTGTGTGAGCTATATTATAACACCTCTTTAGGTTAATCCCTATATATCACTATCACCTTATCATTATCCCACATCGCCCTCATATGAGAAACTATGTCTTTTCATTTTCAACTCTAACACATCTTTTCACTTTTCATAACTTTATTTTAGTCTTACCCTTGCCATCTCTTAGTTCCTTAAGTTTATACTATTTAATCTATCCATGATGTATCGGTTACCTTATCACCTAGTATCACCAATCATATCTCTTCGGTCTCATTGGATTACATCTTTACTCTCATAACTTTACCTTAATTCAATTACAACTCTCTAATTATATCATGGATAATTCATTAAATAACGAACTAAGGGTTATCACGCCGGGGCTACCCACATATAGGGGTCATTTCCACCCAACCTGGTAACGTACGGGGGGCCGTACATTCTCATTACACAGGATATTACACCCCGTCTGCGGTTATACAATCGAGGACAAAGTTGTGTCTGGCTATTCTCGTATAACCGGGTATGTGGGATGAGGTCGCCGGCACCCTTACTATAACTTGCTATAACTTGTCACATAACAACTATCTTTAATACACAGTTCTCATAATATCCGTCTCCCATTCATGATAATATTTCCGATATCAGTTGTTCATTGGTTGCCACATGTCCATTGCTTACTTGTCATGCTTGCCTTATTTCATGTGGTTGCATTACTTGTCTTTACTCGTGTGTTGCGACCGTTGTTGGGTACTTGCTGAGATTTTCAAATCTCACGCTTGCTCTTTTCAGTCTCAGGTAAAAGGCCAGTGGAGTGATAGCATCATGCATGGGTGGGAGCACTCGAGTTTTCAGCACCGTGGCTTGCCACTATGGTTGTTTTACTTATTCTTTATTTGGTTAGAAGTGGACCGGTCCCATATTTTAAATAGTTATTTCAGCTTCTGTTGGTTCTCTATTAAAGTACTTTTAAAGTTTTAATTTTCTTGTTATTTTTTATTATTACTTTTATTATGATTCTTTACTTTGACGATGACGTTTTATAGTAGTATCTCACATCGATATGTGGGTTGTTACACAGTCCTTCCCCCCTCAAGTGCGGCTACCTGCTGAAGGAAGTTCTCACTCTCCTCCACTGTGTGGGCATTCACTTTAGCCATACTAGCCTCCGCAGTAGCCAACGCTTTTGCTTCCTCAGCCTCGAGGCTCCAAGCGGTTAGTGCTCTGCTTCCGAAAAAGGGGGAGCCGCTAACAAGGGCGATAGAGTGAGGGAGCATAGTAGGGACAATCGCGCAAAGTCCCGAGAACAAAAGAGCTCTTACCTATAGTGTGCTGACTGGCACTTGCACCAGGTGCCTCGCCTTTGTCCTGAACAAGGCTCCCCCTGGAGGCGTCGTTGCTTGAAGCACCACGGAGCCAGCCGGAGGGGTGGCGACGTGCTAGCCTCTGAACTCGAGTCTTCGTCTGCACTCTCGGGGTAAGGCAAAACCCTTTCGGGCTCGCCAAAGGGGAACTTGCATGCCCATGCTTCACTGGACGACCTGGTGGCGCCACTAGAGCATGTGCCATCAGAGGTTGTGAGGCTGCTAGTAGGCTCGGCGAAGGCCCTTGGCTTCGATAGGGCCTCCCGTACAAGAACACTAGCAGGCCGATCTTTGCCCACATCCACGAGGCGCTTTGTCTCAGGGGACTCCCTGTCCTCCTCCATTGTGGTGGAGTCTGCCACATCGATAATGTGCACATTGTCCTTGTTGCTAGTGCCACCTGTGTTGTCATCGTCGCTGTCACGACCATCCTCCTCCTCCACCTTGGAGTCACCAGGCTTCAGCCCAACAGGGTCGAGAGGGGCCGAAGAGAGAGGCATGGCCATGATAGCCGAGGCCGAGCCCCCACACCACACCCACGACCACCACTTGGGCTAGGCATGGGGCGCTTAGGAATAGCAATCCCCAGGGCATCGAACATACAGTTGATGCGTGGACCCCCATGGTCACCGAAGCTCAAAGGCCGTGCACCTTAAGAATGTACAACCCCAGAAACATGCATGCGGTGCTCTCCTTCTCCGCCAGCGACAACACCGTGAACACACAGTATTAGATGGAGTAAGGACAATGCAGACCGATGGAATCACCAGGACACGTAGGCTTCGCCAGTGTCATTAGCGAGAGGCGGATGCCATCCACCCGAGTAGGACCTATCTGTACCTCCCACCGACAAGCCAGCAGGGACAAGCAGAGCATACAGAAATCTTCAGCACAGTCCCACATGTTTAGTCAAAGGGTGATGGCACAGGGCCTTCGAAGCCGCGTCTCATCATCTCAGTCGAGCACCACGGGGGGGGGGGGGGTGACTAGATGAAGTCCATGAGGCGGTCGGTGAAGCGAAGGCTATTGTCATGTTTGATTTTGTGGTAGAACCACTACTCCATCCAACGGGACTCCCACTTCATCCATGTTGAGTTCAAAGGAAAGCCCCTTGTGGTAGTGCCACAGAGTTGCAAACTGATGCTGCATAGGTTGGAGAACTCACCGGACCAAGGCGCTTCGACTGGCAGCGTGCATCATGAAGAGACGTGAAGACCACTGCCCGAAGTTGGGTGCCCTCTGAATGGGCCATCCAGGAGTAGATGGCCAGGTGTGCGATGGCATTTGGCATCAACTGTTAGAGCTCTAGTTCGTACAGGTGTAGTAGGTCATCGACGAAGCGCGTGTCTTGGAATACAGAGCTCGATATCAAAGTACATGGCAAACATGATCTTCTTGCCTTGCCACAGCCGCGACTTGACCTCCTCATCATCACGAAGGTGCACAGCTTCCCAAGACATGACCTTGCCATCGCGCATGAGGGATTGCACCAGCTCCTCCCTAGCGATCAACGGACCCAACGTGTTCATGAACAGGCTGTCGTATTTCCCCAGCGCCTTCCATCGCTTGTTGATGGCCACCTTTGTATGGTCGTCCCCACTAGCCCAGCTACTCGACGAAATTGATGCCGCACTGCACCATTGCGGCGACCAAGAGCGCAAACAATAGGGAGAGCGTAGGAAAGAGGAAACAACAACAAACAATAGCAAGCAATAGAAAGAAGACAAGAAATAGAAGCAAGAAGAAAATAGAGGAAAGGGGCATCGACCACACGCTTAAGAAGACGCGACAACACCATTTAATGCACGGGCAGTGGGTGTGAGAATAAAGAAGACGTGCACCATGCCCAGACCAACGCAATGCCTCGTCTCGCACAAACCAAGAAACCAACCATCGCCACGTGTGGACTGGCTGCTATCGCCACGATCGACCCAGTCTTGGGGGTTATCCTCGCCAACCTAGTCGACACCACCTTGGCGAGAATTCATGTGGTGGCTTTTGAATGGGTCGAAGGGACGGAGGTGACCAATAAGCAACGGGCATAGTCTCAGCCCACAGAAAGCAGGGCCCCTCAATCATGAGAGGCTATTATTGGGGGTGGCCCCACGTTGGCCCGTTGCGCCAGTAAGATAGTCGGCCATCCTGGCAGGAACAGTAGATCAGGAAAATGGCATGCCTACAATTATACATGTAGGGTCAGATAGGGGTATTTGTGTAATTCCAAGTGGGGGAAATGGCATGTTCATCCCTGTAAGTATAGACCTAGGCTGGGGTATTTATGTAATGAGCCCCCATGGCTATAAATAGATGTCTTAAGACACCATGGGGACCAGGGCACTCTCTTTTTCAGACAAGTTCAGGTATCACAAACTTCTAGCAAAGTCTCCACGACTTGTAAAGCTCTGGGTAGCCTCTTTGAGGCCTCCCCGGTAGCCTCATTCATTTACTATTTGGTCTGTAACCACAACAATTTTCAAACTGTAACCAGGACATTATTGATTTCCAAATTGTAACCAATTTGCTCTTGCGCAAATCTCAAAGAGCATGTGTATGGTTGTGGCAGTGAGTTGCACGTGAACATGGGTTTAGATATACATTTCTGCTAAACGTATCACGAAATTGATGTCTATCTCATACAATAATACATGTATTATTACGAACTTGTAATACTATAAAAGAGATAATTAGTTCAATACCATTGCAATAAGGTATAAATGGGAAAATAATATCCAATGTGTCACTAACACATGATCTCTTTGCCATAATACTAAGCAATATTGCCCCACTAGAAAATGATTAATGTCATAATGCAGCTCAAATATAACATATAAACTTGTGCTAATACTAAGCAATATTGCCACACTAGAAAATGATTAATGTCATAATGCAGCTAAAATATAACATGTAAACTTGTACTAATACTAAGCAATATTGCCCCACTAGAAAATGCTTAATGTCATAATGCAGCTCAAATATAACATATAAACTTGTACTGTGTTTATCTACAACCATGGCAACGTTTCATCTGAACTAAGCGTACCGTGTGTGTACTCCATACACTGCAGTAGTTCAAGTTACATAACAAATATACAAGCATCTCAACTATTACATGAACATAAGAACAAGTTGGTTGTACATCAGAACGGCACTACCTCACACCCTCTACTAGCTAGTTGCACGAACAAACAACAATTCAGTCCTCTTCTTCCACTCTGAAGTCCGGTTCCATGGGCTTCTTGAGCGCCTTGCCATCGCAGCTGTGCCGACGACACCTCACACTCCCTCCCGGTCGCGCCTCGCCGCCCTCGCGCATCCTGAGCTCCATGGACGCTCGGCGTCGCTTGTGTCTGCGCCATGCGGCCTGGATGAAGCACGCCGCCCACGTGCGCCACTGGTGGGAGTAGAACCGGAACCTGTGCCGGATGCGCGCGCTGTGCAGGCGCCTGAACTGCGACGCCACGAACCGGAGGTCGTCCGCAACGAGCGCGAACGCCTCGACCTCGGACACGGCCCGCACGGTGCGCGTGGAGAGCGGCAGCGACGCCGCGGGGCGCGGGTCGAGCGCCCACGGCAGGAGCTCCTCTCCGCAGAACTCGCCGGCCCCGATGCGGCACGAGTTGAAAAACCCGGACCGGCCGCCCTGCGTCGTGTACGAGTCGAGGTAGCCGCGGATGATGAAGAGCATGGAGTCCACCGGGTCCAGCTCCCGCACCAGCCGCGTGCCCCGCGTGTACAGCGTCGGCCGCAGCCGCTCACAGATCGCCTCCAGCATCCGCTCGTCCATCTCGTCGAACAGCGGCACCTGCATGCACGCACGCACTCGTGAGTTTTCTCCAAAATGTACGTGCACGGACACAGCACCGTGTACGTTTGCGTGCACGTACTCTTTGGACGAGGTCGAGGCACAGGTGGCGCTTGATGTCGCGGCGGATGTCCATGGGGAGGTCCTTGAGCAAGTCCTCCTCGTCGACGCCGCGGGTGGCGACCCATTTGTACTGGTGGTACCTCCTCACGCACTGCTTCAGCGGCTGGGGTATCTGCCGGTGGTGCATCCACCGCTCCATGTCCGTCCGCTTCGTCCGCCACTCCTCCAACCGGACCATCGTTGCTTGGAGGTAAGACTGTGGAGACAGAACAAGACATATCAGTTCTTCCACTCGTCTCGGTTTTTATTCGCTGCAGGATCGAGATCGAGTATAGAAGGAACTTACTTGCATATTGCCAATGAGCAGGGCAAACAGCACCAACCCAAGAACGCCAATGACGATTGCAAAGGTTATTTCTCCTATGAACAAGCTCGTCGAGAGATTCTGGCCTAGGCAACTGTCCCAACATATTTTTGGCATCAGTGAGAAACCGATATATAATTCGGTTACAATTCACAGAGATCAATACTTGAGCTGTCGCTTTAACTTTTGCTAACCTCAGGTTCTTCAGTCCCCACCAGAAGCAGTAGAAGTACTTCTGCGTGAACGATGACGTCGTCAGATTGAATTTCAGCGCATCTTCGTAAATCCCAAACTGGTAGAAGCCATTGCTTGGCGTGCACAAGCTCGTTATGTTGCTTATCTCATACCAGATCGTCCTGTTGCTGCTGACGGTTTTGCAATCGAAGAATTGGGTCTGACACGACGGGCTCTCGAGATGGCACGCCTGTCTCCAGCAGGCTTCCAGCCTCTGCACCGAGAAGAGATACCACAAAGCTCCCAGCACCTGCACTTCTCTGAAAAAGTTCAGGGATGTACTACTACGCATATGGAGACAGCTAAAATGAGAAATCCAACGATGTACATGGCTTGCAAGCATGTAGAGTATAAGGTTGTACGCGGCTCCGGCCCACGCATTCTCTGTCATGACTCCGGTCGCCGTGACGATCTGCCTCGAGAGCGGGAAGATTTGGAAAAGCCGCGGGAGGTACTGGAAGATGATGCTGAAGCGAAGGATGTTCTTCTTGTTTCCTGTTGTAGATTCCTTCAGCTTCGGCACAACAATCCAGATCACAAACTGCATGCCCATAAACATCACTGTTCTGAAGATTTCACAGAATGTTCAGTTCTTTCAGCTCATTCTAAAGACTGAATCTGATGTTACCTGCGGTAGAGGCAGCGCGGTGATAAGATCAAACCAGAAGGTCCGTACCAGGTACCTCTTGGCAATCTTGTAGGGCTGAATGACGAGCTCCCCCCTCCCAAATACTCGAGAAGACGGAGCGATAAACGCTGTCCGGAAACGGAAGAAGATGTGGACAGCATAGAACACGTCTAACAGAGAGCGTATCATGGAGAGCGTCAGTGCAAGCGAATACTTGAACTCAACGCACATGTTGTGCTGAGTTCCTGTCAGGTACAAGAACAGGGGATCCACGAAGAGTGACACCAGGCACGCTGCTAGGAAGATCTTGTTCCACAGGTGGATGAGCTGGCCGCGAGGATCGAAGAACAGGTGGTTGCCTGCGTTCATCAGCGACTCGAGCTCCTCCGAGAACGCCCGCGACAGCACTCTGTCCTTGAGAGTTCTGCACGGTTTCTCCGGGCTGCCCCGGGACCCCAGCCTGCATTTCCTTGGATCATGAGTTTTGTTGTGTTTTCTGCTTGATGGGTTATCCAAAGCCCTTGTTTTGAAGTGCTGGACCTCGATGTCATTCTGAAATCTGAAATGGTACAAAAAAAAAAAAAGATAAGGAGATTGTCCAAACAATGATTTTATGGCCAATGGCTTCCTTACTACGTATGTGACAAAAAATGAGAAAAAATCAGCTGATATCATATATATTTTGCTCAACCGGCTAAGAATTATATTATACACATTGATCAAGCTGAAGCATTATGTTCAGTAATGTGATGATAACAGGTTAGTTAAATAGTACTACCATGTTCAGCAACCTGTAAACAGTTAAACAGTTCTGAAGTTTGCACTGGATTATTGAAATGTCAATGGTAACCTGATAAGCGAAGTGAGACTGATCGAGAAGGCTCTCACCTGACGGTTCGTGAACCACCGCATGCCATGGTGCTCTTTGACAGATTCTGGTGAAAACCATTAAGGTACATGGGGACAACTTATAAGCAAGAGTGGTGGCAGACTGGCAGGATGTGGAAACAGGCATACCATAAGTTCTTTCAGCTATGAGAAAGTGACTGCAACATTGTGCTCAGCCATAAGAACCGAAAGGCCATCTGCAACTAATCTCAACAGGGATCTTGTGATTATACTTAAAGGTACACCAAAGGAAATTTTCTTGAAAATTTTGATTTGTAGAGGCAAACACCAACCGCATGTGATCAGGTTATCTGCATGATGATCTTCTTTAAGGTTGTTATTTTTGGTTCTCTATGTTTATGCGCAAAATCTAGAATGCCTCAAGGTCATCTTTACTGGTTGTCTCTCAAAGCAAAGCTTAAAATATTCATTGTTTGCCCCCCTATCTTCTATGCTGTAGTTTGAGACTTTGAGCTCATTATCCAGGATATAAATGAAAAGCTATGGTTGCTGTACATGAACCATTTGTATAATCGTGTACCATGTGTAACTAGAGGTCTAGAGCTTAAACCTTCTGTGACAGCTGCAGAAATGAACATTATCTCTACTAAGACAGAATAGAATATTATCATTTTCTCAGGGTAAACTAAGATAAGGGCTTTGATTTAAACCCATAATCAGCGAATGTTTTCCCATGTTTTGCTTTCCAGGTGCCCTGAATCATGTGACCTACAAGTTCTAGTTTCTTTGTGCTGACAAGTTGGGAGTAGAAAGAGCAAAAACGGTTCATGTGCCATCATGCCTTTCCTGACACATGCTGTATGCAGCCTTAGCTTCTTTTTGTGAAAAAGAGAGAAAACATAGCTTAAGTATTGGTTCAGTTAGTTAAAATCACAATAGATTATTAGTGCAGCCTCTTACAACCGGTAGTTTTGCTTGCTTTGTTCCTTCACAGTTGACTTGTTCATGCACTCGCATTTCCTCCGTTTTCTTCCTCCTGCTTCCTGTAATCGCAACTACAGTGGCAATGGTTTCGTGCAATAACAGTACAGAGGCATAGTCGAGCTGATATTGCCTCGCTTTTGCACAGCACAGTACATAGCTCCTTTTTTTTTCTTCCGGAAGAAGCACGCTCCATAGGCCATGGCTACAAGCGAGGAACAGCTTCTCAGGAAAAAGAAACTAGGCTTCGGTAGGTCTCTGCTGGACCGGCCCAGAACAACTGGGCATTCATTCGATAATAACTCGGCTTTCTAAATAGATGGGCCTCATCTGGGCTCGCTCGAAACGACTAGGCTTTGTAATAACATGGCCTCTTCTAGGCCCCGGGTAGAACAGCCCGATCTAGTCCGGACAGGATCCGCTCAAGGAAGAAAAAAACAAAGGAAGCCTGGGCTCCGTTATCTATTCAAATTAGGCTCGATCACAGGCTCGTGGGCTCTATTCAAAATTGCTTCTAAACTACACATAGAATTAGAGTCGTAAACGAGTTGAGCTCAAGTGAGCCTGCCATTTCAAGTTCGAGCTCGAACGAACCTGAGTTAGGGTTCAAACGTAGACCAAGGCTCGAGCTCGGTTCGGTCCAAACTTGAGTGGGCTCGAGCTTAGCTCGAGTAAACTCGATAACAATCAAACAATTCAATATACACTAATTTTCAGCAATAAGAAAAAGCTCGATCTCGAGTAAGCTTGATAACAGTCAAAACAATTCAAAATGCATTAATTTTCAATAATAAAAAATTTAAGCTCGAGCTCAACTCGAGTAAGCTTAGTAAAAGTTAATATGTATCAATATTCAAGCTCGAATTGAGCCATAACGAGCTATTCGAGCTCAGTCCATTGAAACTCGTGAGCTCAGAATCAAACTCAAGCTTGGCATATTTAAGTTTGAGCCGCGTTCGAATCGAGTCTAAAGTGAGCTGAGCTTGAGCATCTTGTAAGTCTTGAGTTTTTTGTATAGCCTTAGGTAGGATTATGTTAAATCAAAATGATTCAATTCTGAATGAAGCTTGATTGCACTCAGGATTGTCGGCATACCCTTCCCAAATGTCAAATTAGGCGCGATCTACGCAGGAAACGATGTTAGACTTCGACATAAGAAGACCGCGACGCATGAAGAAAATGCAGCCCGGTTGCAACTGTGGATCTGTCAGTTTTTGTTGACATGTTGAGAATACTTGTTGCTAATTACTTGGGGTCCACCCCCCCCCCCCAAGCCCCTCACCACCACAGAGCATATTGTTGGCACTGATATTTTTTGCTATGAAAAGTAAAACAAAACACCTTAAATCTATTCAAATTAGGCTCGATCACAGGTTCGTGGGCTCTATTCAAAATTGCTTATAAACTTCACATAGGATTAGAGTTGTAAATGAGTCGAGCTCAAATGAGCCTACCCTTCCATGTTCGAGCTCGAACGAGCCTAAGTTAGGGTTCAAGCGTAGACCAAGGCTTGAGCTCGGTTTAGTCCAAACTCGAGTGGGTTTGAGCTCAGCTCGAGTAAACTCGATAACAATCAAAACAATTCAATATGCACTAATTTTCAGCAATAAGAAAAAGCTCGATCTCGAGTAAGTTTGATAACAGTTAAAACAATTCAACATGCACTAATTTTCAACAATAAAAAAACTTAAGCTCGAGCTCGGCTCGAGCAAGCTCAGTAAGTGTTAATGTGTATCAATATTCAAGCTCGGTTCATTGAAACTCATGAGCTCAGAACTTGGCTTATTTAAGTTTGAGCCAAGTTCGAATCGAGTTTAGAGTGAGCCGAGCTTAACATCTCGTAAGTCGTGAGTTTTTTTTATAGCCCTATGTAGGATTATGTTAAATCAAAATGATTCAATTCTGAATGAGGCTTGATTGCACTCAGGATTGTCGGCATACCCTTCCAAAATGTCAAATTAGGCGCGATCTACAGCCAGGAAACGGTGTTAGACTTCGTCATAAGAAGACCGCAACGCACGATGAAAATGCAGCCCCTGGTTGCAACTGTGGATCTGTTAGTTTTTGTTGACAGGTTGAGAATACCTACCTGTTGGGAGTCGCCCCCCCCCCCCGGGGCGCCCCGCGATTATCTTATCAAAATTCACATCCAAGCATTATCTTTCAAGAACCCCCACCACCCACCACCACCGAGCATATTGTTGGCACTGATATTTTTTTGCTATGAAAACACCTTAAGAACTCGACTATACTGTGAGCAGCTGGTCGGCCACATGTCTTCCATCCAAAAAACAAATAAAATTGGGCTACCATTGTGTTGTGGGCACAGTCAGAGTACTGTCTCTGCCAATGCCCATTAGGGCTCTAGCGTCCAAATCGAACCGAAACCGTCGATTCAGATTGGTCCAGAGAACGCACTATTGCTTCCATTCGAAAAGCATCACATAATGCTTTAACAGTGTACCCCATGAAGGAACATGATCACGCATAACACGATAACAATAGTGAGCGGCAGGATATCACACCATGAGTGGCTATATCTCCTTGTTCATATCTTCACAACGTTTTTCTAGTTTTCACACTGTCTATTGAGTTGCTCAAGATTCTTTTCTCTCGTATTGTGCTATACAAATCAGTGCGCCATAAAACCCAACAATATCTATAAATTTGCTTAAGATCTTGCCCAACCTGCTTACGAACCTGCATAAAAATCGCAGGGCCGTAGGCCCATTCAGCATCCCTCGGTGTGCCAAGATTTGTATGTGTCATGCACGCCGAGGTCGCTGCATCTGTCAACTCTGCACTACATGTCTGTACAGCAAGCCGGACAATGATAGGACTCTGGCGCAACCAAGCCAACGAACGAACTCCAAGAAAGCAACGCGACGCCGGCACGCCCATGCTCCATTCGGTGCGCATCGACGGCCACCTGCTCGACAAGTCGCCGTTCGAATGGACAGATAGATATTCCTTTGGTTTCCTCTGCATTTTGCCTGCGCAGATCGCTGCGGCCGATCTGGCCTGGAGTATGGAGGGCCCTGCGTCAGTAGACAATGACGGAGCTGGCAGAACATGTGGAAAATTCTTCGCTCCAGCAGTAGTAACCTGCGATTGCGATTGCTCGCAGTACCTGAGACGCAACGCAAGAGACAACTCGTGTTCGTCTGTGTTGGAAGAACGTGTGGAGGCTAGAGGTGCCAAGTAGTCAGTAGCGATTGGCGCCCAATGGAGCCACGTACGTATGTGCCTTGTGGGAACAAACGTTTTCAGACTTCAGAGATCGCCATGACTGAGACTGTTGGGAAGGACCTGACCGGAAACCGGTCCGGTTTCTTGCGATCTAACCGTTTGCAGGGAAATAGTGTAGAACAACACTGCACATAATCTAAGAAAAGAGTCTACTCTCAAGTTACTGATTTAAACATAGTGAAACTTAACACAAACCCTCACTAAGATGTCAGGAACCTATTCAAATCATGGAATATGAAGATCGTCGTCAAAGTTTCGACCTTTATCTAAAACAAAGAGAGTTACACTAAAATCGGGTAAAAGAGAGAAACATTGATCTACTTTTGCCCGTGAGTCTTTGATAATCTAGATAATCTTGAATAGCTTCCCACATGTTATAGTAAGTTAAATCACAACACAAATTCAAATCAAATTGCCTATAAGAGCAAAACCCTAAAAACACCTCTATTGAGAAAAGCTAGGCAAACTCAAAAACTCTACCTAGAATGCACCTAGATAGATAGGATCTAATTTTCAAGAGATATCTCTACTTCTTAAACGTCTTTGGCACTATGACAGATCAAGAAGAGAGAAATCCAGATAAAAAAGTCAAGCAAATTAAAAGCACAAGAACCATAGCACAACTCACTTGGTTAAACTTTGAATGTTCAT
The DNA here is from genome assembly GCA_017311315.1 of Dendrocalamus latiflorus. Taxonomy (NCBI): domain Eukaryota; kingdom Viridiplantae; phylum Streptophyta; class Magnoliopsida; order Poales; family Poaceae; genus Dendrocalamus; species Dendrocalamus latiflorus. The sequence continues at coordinate 14,409,568 of CM029639.1, forward strand.
TTGACTTGGAGAGAAATATTTTACAGTCACTACCCCATCGATAGCAGAATTCTAAGCTTAGAGCGTGCACACAAGGCTCCACACAAAGAAAACCCTAATACTTATCTCTCAAGTGTTATATTTCTCTTCACACACAAGGACTTATATAGTGGAGTCTTTTACCTCTCACCAAATCTTAAACAACCAGAAACACTTAATAGATACAACTATTTACACATAGGAAACCCCATAATTCACACACACAAACAATTTTATATTTCACACACTTGCATGATTTTTAAAGCACGACTTCCATATAGCTTCAATAGCTTGATAAGACACTCTATCCTTAAAGACGTGACCTAAACCACTTAGACCAACATCATAATTTTGCAAATTGCCACTCCACCTAGTATTAGATAGTTTCCTCAATTGCCATCCATCGGTCTTTACGAAGATGTGATGCCTAGAGCCTTGTCGCCAAAATCGTACGTCTGCTCTGAGGCCATCAAGACGAAACGCATGAGTCATATGGCACACCACATCACATCATAGTCTGTGATGCCCGATTACTTGCTGCCAAGATCATATGTCTGCTTTGAGAATCGTCATCAGTTGAAACACACAAGTCCAATTGGTACACCATATGCACACACTTGCTTCCTCACAATCATTGTCTTTCTCCTATAATTCTCGGCTTGAGATGATATCTCACTCGGACTTACGAGACATACCATGACCACATGACCCCTTCCATAGCATCGGTCTAACTGATGACCGCAACAATCATCAAGCACCTGCACATCAAAAAAACAAGCAATCGATCTAAGCACAAATGACATGTGCTTGACTCTCATTAGTAAAATTCATGCATAGACACACAGCATGACTCACACTTGTATGGACATCCCATGACTGATACTTGCATCGACTTCGTCATTACAAACAAGACCGAAACCACTCAACTCAGCACATTTGCGCAGAGGCCAATTTGACAGCCAACCATAGGTTGGTCAGACTGCTAGTAACCGACTTCAACTCTCTTGGTAATAGGGGACCAATCTGACCACTGCACCCATGCTGGTCAGACCACCTAACACTCACCGGTCAAACCGCCATGCACTGGATGGTCAGACCGCCAGCTAAAGGCTAATCAGACCGCTCTCAAATTCTACGCACAACGCAACGTAGACTTCTCTGAAAAATAGCTACTGCTAACTACGGACTGGTACTACCGCACACTTGTTAGATTGGCACTACTGCCGGTTAGATTGCACACCAGTGAGACCGCCACTACAGGGCTGGTCAGACTGCTAACAACATATAACAAAAACCAGATATTAAATGGTATAAAATCAATCTCAAAAAATGATAATAAAGCTTAAGTAAAGTCAAATACTCATCATTCTTACGGGGCTGTCACCGCATGCTCTTGCACCATGAAAAAATATTATCTAAATTTGTTTATTTATTTTTGCATGTTTTAATGGTCACAACTAGGTCCGCCATGTTTCTTATAAACTACAAAACCTGCACAAGAAACTCCATATTGCCTATGCTGTGAGAGGTTAAGTAGGAAGAAGATAGTCCCAACAATCCGATCAGAAAGGATTTCGGACGGAGGGGGTCATATCTTCTCAAAAAAAAAAGGTGGGAAATAGGGAATATGTGGTCGAAGCCCGCTGATGAGGTGGTTGGTGGCACTTTGTATCCATCGACAAAACTGAGACTAATCTGACAGAACTACTCATTCGTTGCCTGTGGCTGTGTTTTTTTCCCCAACCACTACGATACTTGCCGCATATATTGTCTTCCACAGTACCCATCATATGTATCTATCAGACTATCACATCACATATCACACAAATTAGTTTTTTTAGATAAAGGATATAAAATCCGGCCTTTATATCCACGAGAGATATACACAGCCAACAGATACATGAGCTTTTAGGCTCAATTTCTCAAAACCTGAGGAGCATAAAACAACAAGAAATAAAACTTAAGGACTATAAAAAAAGCTAGAAAGACTAAGCTTCATAACTTCTTCTCCGTCCTTATTTTCAACCAAGCCCCTATCCTTTTCCGACCGTGCCCTCTAACATTCGGTCTACTGTGCGTGAAGAAGGACCTCCGAGGCGACGCCTCCAAAGAGGTGACGAGAGTCGCCGACACCGCCCGCCTCACCGAGGCAAGGTTTTCACCTGGAGATCAGTAAACATGAGGGCTATGGGGCACCATGACAACACCTCCAGGAAGGAAAATGGCGCCCGAAGGCGTCATCGTTGTCGAGACCGGTAAGATCACCGGTAAGGCTTTCGCCAGCACCTCCACAGCACCCCACGTACTACCCACTCACAAAATAGACCGCCACCAACCCACCGGGGACCTGCGCGCCTCAAGGCCATGGCATAGCCACCCTTGAACTCTACGACGAATCGCTCCCTGCAATGTCCGCCACTGAAGAAACCACAAAGCGACGCCTATGCGCCACCACTGAGCAGATCCAGGGAAGAAATCTCCCACGCACGGATCCAAGCGCGCCCAGTGAGGAAATCCAGGTGCGGCTGCGATTGTGACTTGCACAGCCCACTCAATTCGTTGCCTCGTCCGGCGGGCACCCCTTCTCCTCCCATGACCGCATCATCCGCCCAGCGTCCTCAATCTTCCCTGCCTTACACAGGGACGAGAGCAGGACCGCGTAGATCTTCACACTGGGCACGATCTCTTCTTGAGCATTTCGTCGAACATCTTGAGCGCATCCCCCGACATGCCGCGCTTGCACAGCCCGCCCATGATCACATTGTACGTGACCCTGTTGGGCGCGCAACCGGCGCCATCCATCCGGTTCTACAGCGCCAGACCGAGGAGGATGACGCCGCTGTCGACGAGGACCTTGAGGACGTCCGCCGGTCGCAACACCGATTTCTCCGCCGGGAAGCGCACGGGAGCCGCCGCCTCCGAGCCCGACGCCCTGCCGCCCGCTCGGAGCCGGCCGCCGCCTCAACACCCAGCGCTCGAGGGTGACCGCACGAAGCCGGCCGACGCTTCCGCTCGATCCCTGTTAGACCCAGATTTTGCAATCCGGAATCTACTGTGTTTAATTGCACTATTCCCTGGATCAGTAGATAGTGCACACAGTTACAGTTCTGAATATCAAAGTACATATCATGCGGAAACATAATTAAAATAATACACTTACTCATGGGCCGATTAGGCCGAAATCAATAAATTGCAGCAGCGGAAGACGAAGCACACAGGTGGGACCTTCAGGACATGCCCACAGGCAGCCAACTGGAGGTTCGCGACCTAGTTCTCGACATCTTCATCCTCTTCGCCATCGTGCCCCAATAGTATTATTGAAGCGTAGTGATCCGATTCCTGCTTCTGAATTTGCCGCAAAAGCGAGCGTGAGCACTCCGACCCCGTGCTCCGCGAGCCAATACACAGAATGCAAGTAGATAATATGCATGGCTAACCAAAGGATGGCTTAGGGTTATTTTATTTTTGCGAAGAGTGCTTTTGGATACAATTATATAAAAATTCCTAAGACCTAGCAATTTGAACACATGTATATATTGTGAATGAATGCAATATTAATAGTGATTCAGATTCCATCCACCGTTACATGGCATCTGCACCATATAGCAATTCTTCAGCGTTATAGCCGCTTAACTTACCACTGGGACTACACCCAGGACGATTCCAAACTAGGGCCTTACACTGCCCTTCCACTTTTCCATCCCACCCACAAAATATTTTGAAATAGAACTATATCTGGTTAAGTTCCCAAGTCCGCCCTTGACCGTGGGCACGGCTATTCGAATAGTTTTAGACTCTGCAGAGTTTGTACACTTTCACCACAAGAGACAATCAACTCGTTGCCCCACACGATTCCTTAGACGTGTGGTTGAGCAGACCATCACAGTGACTTTTCAAAGTATCTAGACCCTTTTGTCATCTCACTTTTATGGGAAACTGCCCACTTGCGGTGGGTCCCATCTGTGCGCGGGATGTTTTCCCCAGCCTCTACGCAGCCGGACTTCTACCTCTCCGCAACGTAAGACAGCGGGAAAACTTCACCCTCCACTGGTGTCCCTTCAGGCCCCCTTGCCATAGCGTAGCCCCTTCACCCCCCCTACCAGTGAGATGAGTCCGGAGTTTCGATAAATTTACTTAGCCAAGTTGTAATTTACAGACTTGTGGTTGTACTGTTTTACCCGGGAGGTCATGACAAGATTCAGTCCTTATTGGTATCTGGGCGGTCTATCAATAACCCATTTTGTGCATCCACTGCCCACACTCACACCATCCAACCAATCCGCCCAGATATTTAAGCAAGTTGGGGATTTTGAGGGTATAAAATAGTCATGTCAAATATACCAGTCATTCCCACCATGACTGCCCAAACCATTTTCTCATTATTAAAAGCGATCATGATGTATGGGGCATTTCAGCGCCCCCTGAGTATTAATGCAACACTAAGCGTAGCATATCATTAGGGACTTATTTTCGAAATATTAGTATTATACTTTTGCTAGGGCGACAAGGTTTTCACATTCAATCATTCCAAAGGAGGGGTAATACTATTCAAGGTAAACATTGGCATATAACTAGAATATCAAGTTTAGCATGTATTTGCATAAGAATAACAGCATGCATTTTGTTAATTTAAAACCAAGTAATTTTGTATAAATGTGGGCTTAACATGATCAAAGTATTGACTCGCCTTGCGCGGTTTACCGCGGTCGTGATCTCACACGATGCTTTCTCTTGAGCTTCTGGTCTCTATCTTCACTTCAAGCTTAATCTCGCTGGATCCACTGAATCTTCACGACTCCCAATTTCTAATTACGCGACAAACGACTGAATTCAAATAAAGGCAAATAACTTAAAAGATTCAAATAAATCCGAATAAACTCAATTTAGTTTTATTATGAGTTAACGGGTGATTCGGTGATTTAAGGCAAGGCCGGTGGTGAAAATGATGACTCGATCTTTTATTAACAGTTTCTTTTATTATTTTTATATTTATCAAGGAAGTTCCATGAGTTAGGTTAAACCTATGAATTGGTGTATTTTGTCGAGTGCTAATGTTTAGGGCATATGATATATGTGTATATAGGTAATGTTTGCAAATTTTAGCTCACAGAGTTAATCTTATGGGCTATGTTTATAGCATTTTGTGGTATGATATTTTATGTACCTCCATTTATTACTAGGCTAAGTTAATTGGAATTTGGGTCTATTTATACGGGTCCCAACTTGTTATGGGCAACTGTGCTCTGAATTATTATTCAGTTAAAACTAACATTAAGATTTAATTAATGTCACTTGCAATTACTTTAACTAATAGTAGACTTAGCTTCACTTCCGATTTTAGTCTAAACCTAGTTATCTGGCCAAAGCTTAGTATACAAGGTTATATTGCAATATTCGCTATTTTAGCAAAACCTACTGCTAAAATTTATTTAATGAAGGCATGCTGAATATTGAGCATATATTTCATTTATAAATAATGGTAGCCTTTATTAAATTTGAACATTTAACCAAAAGAGATTTCCTTGATTATTGCCTTTAATTAGTATTTAGTCTATGAGTTAATTATTCAAATAGTGTTACTTATTCATATATAAACAACTAATCCACATTTAAATACTAAGCAATATGATCTTATGGCCTAATTTTGCAAATGGTTAGTTTCTACATCATCCTCTAGCGTGCAAAGATTCATGATTTACATGTGCATTAGACTTCTATTTTATAGGTTATCATTCCATGTGAGCATTTACCTAAGCAAGATTTTTACTCAATTTATTAACATGCCTTTAGTTGATAATTTAAACTTTAAGACAAGTATTCAGAGCACATTAGCCATTAAAATATGATGTTTGATCCATGATTAGACATTTAATAAGCTCATTTATACCTCAATCAATTTTTGTATTATCTGTGGATTAATCTCATAACTTTCTTGATTTTTCTTTTTATGAAATTACTATCAAAATAATCAAAATAAAACCTAATCTAAATGATGCGGAATGGGGGATCGAACTCGGGTCAGCGAACTGGGTGCGGGCGGTGCTAACCACTCGGCCATTCGATGTTACCTGAAGGAGGCGGGGAGCGATATTAATTGAAGCGTGCAGCAGGGGCGTGGAACAGAGGAGATCGGGGGCGGCGTGCGGGCGGCGGTGCCGTCGGTGAGGGGCGGCCGGAGAGGTGCCGGTGAGGGGTGAAATGGAACCCCGGCGGCACGTGGAAAGCGTTGGAGGGGTCATCGCTGATCGGGGGTCGCCGGAAAGGGGTTGGCAGCGTGCGGCGGCGGCGGGCTCAGGGAGTGCTCGACGCCGGCAAGGTACAGGCTCGGAGAGGCTCGGGCAAGGTCCGGAGGAGCTTCACCTTGCTCCGAGGAGGGTGTCGGCGGAAGGAATCGGCTCGGCTTCACTCCAATCGGCGGCGGGGCGCGGGGCCGGAGTTGGGGAAGAAAGGCAAGGCCGGCGGCGATTGAGGGTGTTTGGGCGCAATTGCTCTCGGTGGGAGACAGTAGGAGGCGTGGGGAAGCTTTCCCGGAACTTGGTGGCTTCTATAAGGGCGCGAGGAGGGCCGGCATCGGGAACTCGCCCGTGCGGTCGCGTCGACAGGCGGCGGGAGCAGCAGCGGTGCAGGCTGTGGGGAGCGGCCGGGATTCGCGCTGGCGCAGGCGCACGCGTGATGATGGCGCTGCGAAGACACAGGGGAAAGGGAGCACGCGCGGCCGCGTCGTACGGTTTTGCCGAAGTAGAGCGGAGGAGCGATGGGGGGGGGGGGGGGTCCGGACGCACGGGGAGGTGTAAAGGGGGAGGAGCCGCGCGCGGGCGGAGGCGGCGGGAGCGGGTTGACGCAGAGGAAGGCAGGCGCGGCGGCAGACTCTGCTGACGCGGGCGCGGCGGTCGCACAGTGAAGGGAGACGTGGAGCAACTCCCACCAGAGAAGGAAGGAAGAAGGAGGAGAAAGAAAGAAGAAGGCACGGGCGGAATCGGGCCCAGAAGCCAGAGAAGAAACAGGAGGGAGGAGAGAAAAATGAGTGGGGCCCACATGTAATAGAGAGAAGAAAGAAAAGAGAGAAAGGCTTTGAATTTGATTTTTAAATTTGTATGTTGAACTTCTATTTTCTCTTTAAGATATTGGTTCCTAATTTTTGAAATTTTATTTCATGTCTTTGTTCAATTACTTAAAGACAAAATATAATAGCCCTTTTGTTTTAATTGATGTTCTTATTTTTATAGCGTTATTTCCTTTATTGCTTCACTTGTCATAACATATGTTTAGTGTGTTGTATATTTTATTTATTATGTACATGTACATAATTTCACATAATCTTATCTTGCTGGCTTACTTAATTTTGCATATATATAGGAGCATTTGCATTTTTGTCATTCGCTTTTATTGCTATTTATGTCATTATCTCCAAAATAAGATTTTGGTTTTAGCTCGGGTTCCTCCCTCCTTATACTGGATCATCTTTTCAGATTCGTATTAAAATTTTAGTTTGCTTTTATTTGCATAGTCCCTTTTCGGCATTACTAATGTTTGTCTTTGTCTTTTATGAATTTATTAAAGTTTTGGAATCTCAACCAAATTTAGAAAAACACGACAAAATCCAATTTCCAATAAAATATTTTGCAAACATAATTCAAGAAATTCATATTTTCAAATTTAGATTTTTCAGGATGTTACAATCCCGCCGCCTCGAAGCCACCGGCCCGTCGCCCGCCTCCAGCCCGAAGCTGCCAGAGCCGCACCGGCTGCCCACGCCCGCGCCCGCGCTGGCGCCGCCAACCGCCGCCCCGAAGCCGCTGTGCACGGTCAAAATCGAGCTCGGCCGCCGCCCGCCCCTACCGCCTGCTCTCTTGAGCTTCTCGCGCCGCCAGGGAGCCGGCGGCTACGAGAGGAGGAGCGGAAAGTCTATGTGCTCCACGGGTGGGACCCCCTCCCCCTCGACGCCGGCGAGGCCGCCGGAGAAGGGGGAGGGGGCCAGATCTGGAGAACGAGAGGAGGAGGCGAAAGGTCTCAGGAGAAGGCGGAAGGTTCTTCGCAAGTTAGATCATCACACAAATTAGTTAGCTGCCGATTATTCTGTTCTTTCTAATTTATTTAAAATTTTCCATTTGTTAACATCTGCAATCTTGTGATTTTGTTTTTTCAAAAGAAAAAGAAAAAACTATGCAATCTCGTGGTTTGATGGGGGTGTTAGTGATATAGTCTAGAGACAATCATGTAGATGGTTGTATCATATCTATGTTTATAAATTATTGAATAAATATTATTATATTTCTTGGATAAATTATTATTTATTTATAAAAGTTAGTAAGTATGTAACTTGTTGATAAAGTTCTTTATTTGTTGTATCATATCATTATAAAAGATGTTTGGTCGGAATACTATGACTTATAAACCAACATATGTATTGATTGATAACCAAGTTTTACCGATCATAGATATGAGATACTGAATCAATATTGTGGACACATGTTAGAGAATATGATGCTGGATTGATCTACTTTGGGACACTATTAAGATTGTCGTGTTTCTATGTGTCATCAGTTGGTCTCAAGTAATGATGATGTATAATTCTTAGACCAGATATCAGTATGATTTTCTACATGTATAATAGTACACTTAGAGATTACCAAACGTTACTATATAACTTAATAGTTATAAAAGTAGTTTTCGGGTATGTTATGAAACATGCGAGGAATATGACTGATCGGATAAGAGATTTACCCCTCCTAACATAGCAGGAGAGATATCTCTGGATCGCTCGATGTGGTTGGATAAAGAAAGTGTATGACTATGCCATGAATAGTCGAATAGTGGATCACATGAAGTTATCTATCACTAGATCGAAAAAAGATTGGACAGTCCATGAATGACAAGTATCTCACAAGGAGTTTAATTATGTATCATGAGGCAAAATAAAAATACACAAACATGCCATTTAGTTCATCTAGATACGAACTAGTCGTATAACGATCTAGACTGGTCGTGAGCTAATCAGATATAATTATAAACTAATCGTAAGGAGTTACTGACTGGTCGTGATTAGATGTGAACTTGTCGTAAGGAGATGGACTGGTCATGAGTGATTAGGATTTGATCGTATATTATAGTTCACAAGTTTCGTCTGATTTAATCTTTACGTATGCTTGGGATATTTATGTCCTGTTAGAGATCGCTACCAACCAGCGATTGTAAAGGGTTTTCGGGTTACGCCTGAGTATACATGAGCATACATTTAATGAGTTAGAACATATTAATTCGGATAGGATCCATTGCTAATGGACTGAATGGGCTTCGCACTTTGATGTGTCCGTAAGGTTACACCGTGAGACTGTATTACGAGAAGTATGGGGATGAGAGAGACAAGCGACTGTGCCAACATCTTCTTCCAATAGTAGCATTTGAACCTGACATTTTACGAGGTCTAATGCTTGTCTGAATGAGCTACCAAGTAGCGTGTGGCTTTGTTTTTGCACATAAATGAGCTAGCAACTGATCCGTTGGTTCTTACTCCACTCTTTGGGATTTCTAATTGTTGACATATGCAATATCATGGTTTGGTGAGGATAGAGATTGAGTAACTGCACCATCTCAAACTAGGCTACTTAACTAGAAGCAAGGACACTCATTTATAAAGCTGCGGTCAATACGTTTCCAGTCGGCGATGGTCGAACTTTCACCTACCGTCAAGCACTATCACAGGCAGCTTTTTCATAGGCCTTCCTCTTTGTTTTTTCTCCTCTATAGTCCCTTGGACGCAAACACGTATAGCCACTAGACCAACAACGTCACAAGTGTGTCCAATGAAACTACTATTTTGTTGGAACACGAACGTGAACAATGTTCAAAACAAGGTTTTGTTGTTTCAAAGTTAGCTTTGAATATGTGGGTTAGTGAGAGCCACTGTCAAAGCAAGATCAAGAGACTAAAAGAACAAGATGCGTGTGTAGATAAGATTTGGATTGTTTTCTTGCGGTGTGGGTCCAGCTTTTCATAATCTACAAGTTGTTTGCCGACCTCCGGTTTGGGTATATACTAATCTCACTTTTAGATGACACATCACGAGAGGCAACTAAAGTCTTCTGACTACTTTACCCCAACGTGCATGCATGTAGGTAAGAAATCTAATTAAGGATCAATTGGTGTGATTACAAAATACTCAGGCCCTGTTTGGAATGCGGGAATTTTTCCCGATTCCTGCAGGAATTGAACTGTTTCCTGCAAAATTCCTGTGAAATTCCTCTGTTCCAAACAGGCCCTCAGACAGAACTACAAGTGTTGATCTTGAAAGGAAAAACAATCCATGGTTAGATTGGGGAGCTTCATATACAAATAGTTGTGATGGGCACTGCTCCGAAGGTGTTCAAGGTCGCCTACCCCAAAATGGCGATGTATGGGTATGGGAGGTCTACTACGTCAAAGGTGACGACCTTTTCTACATGCTAGGGCTCCCACCCCGAAGTTCACCTCGAGCGCGATTTGTCCTAGTGCCCTTACCGACTCATCCCCGAAGCCTTGTAGAAGGATGCCAAGGGATCGAGCCAGCTTCAGGGGATCATCATCTGGTTGAAGGCGCCCACAAACAATAAGTCCATCGAGCTCCCCCCGTCTACTAGCACTCTTCATACATCTCACCTCGTGATGTTCACGGTGATGACCAATGGGTATTGGTGCGGGAAGTCAGTGTCAAAGGTGTCTTCTGACCAAAAGATATTATCCACATAGGCCAGTTGGGGTAGTTATGTGTGGTACACAGCTACATTATTTATCCTTCGTGCATACGCTCTCCTTTGGCAGTCAGATGTGAAGTGCATAGAAGACCCCTGGTGATGGGGTTGATGATCTTTTGAGGTTGGGCCCCCTTGTTCTTCAAGACAACCTAATGGCCTAACAGCTACAGGATAACTGGAGGGTTCTGGACGTGCAAGACCTTGGCGGTCACTGCAGCAGCTCGATCACCCTAACCACACTCTCGTGCGGCCTTCTCGCGAAGGGCAGGGATGTTGTAGCAATTGGGAGCTGAGTGCCCGCAAGTGTAGTGGATCTCACACAAAGCCTCGGTACCGCTGCCCCTGACCACAACCCTGGCCGTGACTTCGACCTCGACTATGACCGTAGCCTTCACTTGCAAAGCCCTCTTCGGTGCCACCCTCTATGTCAAAGACATGGTGCCCTTTTTGCCCCCTTTTGAACTTCCAGGGCTAGGCCCTTTCGGTCGATTTGGCGGTGTCTTTTGCTTCTACCGTGGGATTCGCAAAGCCCTCATCTTGTCTGCCAAAGTCTTCCTCTGCTCTAGCATACTCTTCCATTTTATCGAAGAGATTCTCCATGGTCTTGATGGGCTTCAGAGCATTGTACTCGGTATGGGTGCCCTTCCTCAGGTCATGTATAGTGGCGTTGATGATGGTTGTTTCATTAATGTCCTTCACTTGGCACCTTACTTATGCGAAGCGCTTGAAGTATTCCCGCAGTTTCTCCTTTAGGCCTTGCCTGATCGAGAATAGTTGCCCTAGAAGTTGTTATAGATCTATTCCCAAGCATATATGAACCCAGGAGGGAGGGTGAAGAACCACGACAGGGCCACCCATGCAGCCGAAGAGGCAACCCCTTCACCTTTGTCATGTTGTCGCCCCTCGTCGTTTCGATGTCAATCTCATACACGATTCCAGAGTAGGCATCTTGAAGTCCTCCGCCCATGGATACATTGCAACCCGACGCTCAAGGAGGACTCAAGATCCACCTTACAGGGTGCAGGCATACCGCGAACCACTATGGGTGCATCTTTGCTACCGATTCCTTAGTCTATAACTTCCTTACCGGACCACCTGCCAGGGTCAGGGGCTTTGGTTCTGGTGCCCCCTCCTCCTAGGGGCACCAAAGGTATCAACTGCATTGGGGTAGGTACCACTGGGCCCATGCGGAGGTCTCAAAGCTCCTACATGGCCTTCTGCAGGTCTACTAACCTTTTCTAGAGGGCTTCGTGTGCCACCGCTGCACCCTCTGGGCTTGCGGTGGACAGTGTCATGGGGCTATTAGCGGTGTCCACCATAGTACTGGGAGGGCGTGTGACTATGGTTGTTCCCCAAGGCACCTTGTCAGAGACCTTGGGGACATCACCTTCATGAATGACAACCCTTGAGGGCACTGTGTCGGATCGGGGAGTGTGGGGGAGCCTGTTGGGATGACCCCTTTGAGTCCTAGGGGCTACGTAATAGTCCAGCTGTCCCCGGTGAGGATGGCTTCTGTGGACATATCTCCTTATTCATTTGGTGAGGGCACTCATCTTCTTTTTGAGGTCAAGGTACGCTTCTACCATGAGGCATGGGACTTTGCCACTGTGGTGGCCTTGACTTCGGGGCAAGCGCAAACTGCCACCACCTCCTACTTCTCTCTTGAAGCCATGGCTGCCTTCCTCTTTAGAGCCATAAGCTTTGCTGAAGCCTCTTATATTCATCGAAGCCTCTTGCCTTTATGCTGCTCTCTACGGATGACGCTAACTGTTGTGGTTACAAGACTAATAGTAGAGTTAGGGGGCTTCAGCGATCCTGAAGCAGTTTGTCAAAGCCTAGAGAGTACAAGGAATGAGTAAAGGTGGTCTAATTGTATATATGGTGAGAGAATACAAATGTGCCAGCCCCCAAATGGTGTCCAAGGGGCTCTATTTACAGTGCCAAGGGGGTTAGCAGATTACACGGATACCCCCTAAAGTGCTACAACACCGAGGGCACAATGGTCCTTTTGCCAATATGGTGCCCATGTGTCGCCCCATGCTAGCTCTTGTCAGGTGGAACACTAGATTGGGCAAATCTGTTGGCTGTGGATAAGGCTGTAAAAAAGCTCGAAGCTCACAAGCTACTCGAGTTCGGCTTGTTCTAGGCTCGATTTGAGCTTGGCTCGAACTTTAAACGAGCTGAACTCGAGCTTGATCTCAAGCTTACGAGTTTCACTGAGCTAAGCTCGAATAGTTCACAAGCCTCGATTCGAGCTTAAATAGTGATACATATTAACTCTTACTGAGCTTACTCGAGCTGAACTCGAGCTCGAGCTTTTCTTATTGTTGAAAATTAGTGTATATTTGAATTATTTTGACTGTTATCGAGCTTACTATAGCCGAGCCCAAACTCAACATTTTCTTATTATTGAAAAATAGTGTATAATAAATTATTTTAATTGTTATCGAGTTTCAACGAGCCGAGCTCGAGCCTACTCGAGCTTAGACCGAGCCGAGTTTGTGCCTAGATCCAGGCTCGAATCTCAACTCAAGCTCGGCTCGAGTTTCTACCAAGCTTGAGCCTGGAAGACTAAGCTCGCTCAAGCTCAACTCATTTACAGCTCTAGTTGTGGACACCTAGGGGCTAAGATCGAATAGTTGTTGGCTAGGATCCTTTTGTGCTATGTCCACGTGGCCAAAGGGTCGAACAGTGGGGCCACTCCCACAATAAAATACACAATGCAGGTGGTGCCTAACACTTGTCATGTTTTTCCTTCATTTTGTAAGGTATGCAATGACATTGTAGCCAGTGGCCAGGGCATACTAAAATAATGGATCTTGTTATATATTATTTCCTTTCATGGCCAGGCTCTTTTTAGCTTTGGATTTGACTTATCACTTTTTGATATAATAATTAGTTTTTAAATAGTGTGTTTTTTAAGGTGAGGTCTACAGGTAAATTGTAATAAACATTATACCGAGTTCAGCTATACCGGCTAAAATTGTATACGATTGTTTTTCTTTGCGTACTATCTCTCACAAACAGTCAGAATTTAAAAACTATAAACCTAAACTACAGCCTAGAAAAACCCACCTCTGCGCACTATTAGTCCCTTTCATTATGGCCAGCTAGCAAGTTACAGATAACAATGCCAATTAAGGAGAATTAACACATGTGAGGGCATTTATAAAGGAAAAATGGATAAGGAAGTTGCCTGCAGCGAGGGATGTCTTAATCATGGTGCATGATATAGTAAAATCCTTCCTTTTTAATTTAACATGTGATCTAGCTAGCGTGCATTAGGGCATCCATAGTGTATATAACCCAAAGGGCCTTAAGGTGGGTCCCATCTAAACCTTAAGGCCGACTCCATAGTGTATATAACTCAAGGGGCCTTAAGATGGTCCCACTCGGCAGATAAAGAAAAATTGTATTTTAATGCTTGTGGCCATGTCTTTAGCTTAAGGACTAGCCTTAAGCCTTTTTTGCTTATAGCCTGCTTAAGGTCACCCCTGTAATGTATAAGGTTGACCTTAAGGTGGCTTAAGACCCTCTATTTTCATACACTACATATGCCCTTAGTGCATGGATTCAGTTCTACATGTCTAGTTGAGATGACATTGGCTAATATATACAATTCTTTAGGACAAAAACATGTCCAATTAGTCCAACCTTTTTTTCTGCCAAGCCCAGGTGTTAGAGCTTTCACTGCTATAAAAAGGATCATCACAGACAGTTTAGAACTGTTATCACAGACGATTTTCTGAACCGTCTGAATTTATAGGTCAGTGATAATTAGAGGGTGAGCCGTCTATGATAAATACAACACAAACGATTTGTAACTAGAAACGTCTGTAAAGAACACTATCATAGACGGCTCGAACTAAAAACAGTCTGTGATGCTTACACATCACAGGTGGTTCTAGCTACCAATCTTCTGGATGGGCGAGTATCACAGACGGTTGGTATATAGAACCGTTTGTGATACTTTCACATCACAGACGGTTGGTAGATAGAACCGTCTATGATGTGCAAGTATCACAGATGGTTTTTGATCTGAGCTGTCTGTGATAGTCCTTCATAGATGGTTTGTACCACAAAATCATTTGTGGTAGTTCATTTTATATCTAAATTTTTTTTCTATTTTTTTGCCAGCCTCAAGAAATGTTAGCTATACCCTTTGAAAACAAGTAAACACAACAGCAAATACAACAACACATTCTATTTTTGTTAAGATTAGAATCTACCATTATATCATAGCATGATAATGAGCAGGTTACCTATCTAACACATTAAGAATATGGCAAGAACACATCTCCTAATCCTATGAACCTAACTCTTAAACATGGCAATAGGATAAGCTATTACTATGAGCTCTAAAGCAATAGACGACATCATGTGCTCCCACATCTCCCTCTCTCGTCCACCCAATCCGACCTTATCCAGCATAATCATCAAACCATCTCTATAGGCCGATCAGGCTGCTGCCCCCCTGACAGTGACTCCTTAATTGCAAAACCCCAAAAACCAAACTCAAACTCCAAAAACTCTCTCAAACCAAAAGTCAATTACTCATCACAACCATAGGGTGACCACCATATGGTCTCACAAAATAAAAATAAAATTTTGATTAAAAGAAATAGTCCATGTCATGTACAACAAAAACATATATTTAAAATAAAAATTAGCAGATGTATGTATGTGCGAATTCTAACTTAAAATTGAAAAGAAAGTCCATAAGAAGTACAATACAAAAATATACAAATTTAGAATAAAAATCAAAGGTAATTAACAATCATTTTTAATTCCAAACTAAGCAAAACATATAAATTTTGGTTTTATTCGGAATTAAAATTGCAGAAATATGCTAATTCAAGAAAAAAATAAAGAAGGTAAGGAGTTTGATTTGTGTGTGTGTGTGTATATATATTAGGAATCAAAATCTATTATATAATAAAAATAGAATGTGCTAATAATTCTCATAAAAAAAGAAACACATTTTGACCCTTTATTTGGTGGACCTCTATAGCATGGAGGGATTGGGAGGTGGTACATCGACATACATTCAATCGGCTATACTGATATAAGATATGTGATGTGCATTATGAGCATAAAGATTATACAAGTATTACAATAATGAAAGAAAGGGATGATGATGTAGTATATAAAGTATTAGAAAACAGAGTGAGTATTTTCTCTCTTATAACATATAATATTAAAATATCACAAATGGAGTTGTGCAACAATCTATTTTTTAAAAAGCAAAATCACATATATATTGCAACGTTATTCAAACATGCTTTAAGGATGATATCCACGCAAGTGCGCATGCCACCTTGCTAGTTTAGTATATAATAGATAGGTTTTGCTATTGCACGGTTGACTGGAATTTTTTTTATCTCTCAATCACCTGAAGTTGCACTCTCAGTCGTCTAAAATTGCAGTGTACTAATTCCCCCTTTTGAAGTTGCACTCTTGGTTACCTAAAATTGCACTATAAAAAAGTGACTGAAGATGAAGGAAAAAAACAGTCGCTTGCAACAGTCACTCCCATAATAAATATATTATAAGGAAAATATGTTTCCAAAAACTTTGAAATTTTCGAATTAAACATTCAATTATTCAACTCACAAAAATATGGGCATGTTTTTTTTGGCTGAAGCTTATGACTTTTGACTGTGGCTTATGACTTTTAGGCTATTCGTACGAGAAATTATAGAGTAACAAAAACTCACATGCGGTTTTTACTGATATAAATGATGTCGGTACAGTATGTATTACAATTAACTAGTAAATCTCATCTTGAAAAGGCATTTCGTTTAAAAGTTAGTTATTATAGAAAAACTAAAATATGAAGTCAAAAGCTGAAAAAGAACGTGCATATAGACCATATACCACGCAGCTCCAGGGGTCCGCTAGTTGTGGATTAAATTTTGATTCCTCCGTTATGTCTAGCGATCTGAATTTTAATCGAACGAGTGGACACGCGGACGACCAAACATAGAAAGGACGGAAGACTAGAATGCACAGGAGGTTGGGAGCCAGGGCTCGTTAGACTGTTTGACTGGACCAAGAGGCTGGTGTTTTCACACATGAGAAGCGAGAACACGCGAAACGCCATGCTATAGTTGTCGCGTGCACTGAATCGATGTTTTTGTGAGGAGAAAATAGTGAATCAATGTATTGTTATACAACGTTGAAGCCTCTACAACTAGGACGTAGGCATGTAATTGCTTCAATAACATTCAATAGCCACTACAATTCATCATTAGTTACAGTCCATCAGATAATGGCTAGATGATTTGCTTTTCTATAAGAATTTCTAAAGTGTATTCCCCCTTTGTCTGTGTTCATGTATTTATCCTCCAGATCGAGTTTTAATTTTCAAAATACAGAGTCAAATATATCATTAAGTGAAAGAATGTTGCATCCTTGCTAATTTCTGTCCCCAAGTATGCGTGCCTTTTGGATGAAATATCTCCCAATTAATGTGATAATTATCTCTATGCGTGCATCCACCATATTGAGTAAGGATAATCTTCTATTTAAAATTTTTAAATGCAAAGTGACATATATCTCTAAATAATAATACCCAACTAATGGACACTATAGTTCAGCTTTAATTAGAGTACACTGGACTGAGCATCGGATGTTTTGCTTATTTATGAGAATTTGTAGCGTATGTTATTTTCTCTAGCAAAATCAAATGGTTGCTATAATTTAGGTTTAATTATGGTCCATCAAATCAAAAGCTACATTTTGTGATTTATGAGAATTTTTAGCATGTTTTTTCTTTTTCTTAGCGGCTATAAAACACGTGTTCGATTCCTGCAGGTGATGGGTGTTTTTGCAATATATATATAGGAAACACTCGTCCTATATATAGGAAAATTACGTAAGGCACCATGGTGCCTAGGCACCCACATCCGATACACATGTATAATTGATATTTTTTTTGAGTTTGGGTATGAAAATGTTTTATACCCTTGATATATTTATAGTAAGTAAGTTTTGAACTCAGTTCAAACTAGTTTGAACTACTTTTGAGTTCAATGCGACTACAGTGAGTATATACCATAAAAATAGTTCAAACTAATTAAACTGAAGTTGAATTTAATTTTTTTCGGAGTTTGACATCTCAAATATACTTTTTTATGGGTATATGAAGATACCCACATCAAATATTGCGAATCTCAAAGCAAATCAACGGGTATTGATATTGGTGCCTAGGCACCATGGTGCATGAAACACTCGTCCTATATATATATGAAAAATACTTTTTACTCCCGGGTGTAATTACACCCACCTCTAATATACCACCTAAACAAACTTGAAATACTCCTTTATCACTTTAGGTTTACTCATATACTAATTTTAAGATACTCCAATGTGAATCACACGAAAAAATTGTAAGGAAGTCCATAGTTTTTAGCGTATTATATAAATACCTTTATATACGTACATAAAAAGGAGTATGTCAAAAAAATATGCATACCACCTCTGAAAATTTTTTCATACCACCTATATAGTCTTAAATACTCGTATGCTACACGTACATACTCTCCGTTACGCGAGATTTTACCTATATTGTGAGATACGACATAGGGTGTAATTACACCCGGGAGTAGAAAAGAGACTTCCTATATATATATATATATATATATATATATAGAGAGAGAGAGAGAGAGAGAGAGAGAGAGAGAGAGAGAGAGAGGATGCTGAAATAGGGCACCAAGTCTCTCTGCATTTGGATTGCTTTTAGATGCGTGCTAGTGTAATAGTATATAATATATCATGCATGGTAAATTAATCATGGATGAAAAGTCTCAATTACACTAGCACACATTTAAAAGCAATCCAAAGGTAGAGAGGTTTGGTGTCCAAACACCATAGTGCCCCTGTGACCAAATCCATACTTCCCGCTGATCACTGTGGGCTAATGGCGAGCTTCAGGTGACCAAAGAAGTTGATAGGCCATGGTGAAATGGTGTACATCCACTTAAAATTGATGATTTGACACATTCATTAGCAATCCAAGCTTTGTCATCCCTGTTGTCTCGCCGACATGCGGCCATGAGTCCCATATAGCAATGAGGCATCGAATGATAATTCTGAAGTGCCAACAAAATGATATTAAAAAAAGAGTAAAGTCCATTACCGGTCCTTAAACTTTTTATGCTGTGTCATCCCGGTTCATAGACTTTTAAAGTATGTCATCCCGGTCCTTAAACTTTCAAAGTGTGGCAATTTCTTTTGAAAGCTATGGACCAGGATGACACAGCATAAAAAGTTCACTGCTACAACTACATACGATATTGCCACACTTTGAAAGTTTAAGGACCGGGATGACATACTTTAAAAGTCTATGGACCGGGATGACACAGCATAAAAAGTTTAAGGACCGGTAATGGACTTTACTCAAAAAAAGCTTCCATGTTTGCTCTGAAAGGCTAAATATTTTCTCGTTAATTGAAGAGAAAAAAAGAAAGATCTAGTGAGTCCAAATTATAAAGATACAAATTAATCATATATGTTAGAGTTGTATTAAAAACATATATAACTATATTTTCAATCAAAAATAGTAAAGCTGTATGACAAGTACAACTCTATTTATTAATATAAACATATGTAGTATGTAGATGCGATGCTCGATAAATTCAGCTAGTTTACCTATATAAAAAACGGTTTAGCTAATTTGCAATCGTCTAATATTTGCTTATCTTTTAGTCACCTAAATTGCATAATACTTAGCCTAAAATTGCGATACTACGTAATATGCAATTCTAGCAAAGCTTTACTATAAACTTTAGTTATATATTTGTTTCTAGGTTAGAATTTGTTTTGGTCTTTGTATTTTGTAAGTGTTCACCAATCTTTTTTTTGTCTAGGTTATGACACCTCTTTGTTTCAGTCTTTGTCCTTGGTAACAGAAACAAAACAAGACATAGTAAAAAAAGTGACTGAAACATGACAAAATGATAGTCATATGTCAACCCAATAATATGTCAGATTTCATTGAACAATTCAAACAGAACTGATTTTTCATTCGTCATGCTCCTAACTACGAATACTAAGCTGAACATTCCTCCACTAACCAAACATCGACCAATTATTATTCCCCGTGAGAAGTGAGACCCCTCTTTCCTTTGTGGGATCACACAATCATTCAAGCCAAGAAAAAACTACCCACCAATGGTGACTTTGCTCTGACTTCCAAAAGGCTGGAGTTACATAGTTTTTCCTTTGAAGCATTTTCAAAAAAAGCTGCTGTTCTTAGGGGAAAAAGGCAGTCATGACAAAGGATAAGATGACCACCAGTAACAAGGAAAAATTGCCGATTACTGAAGATCCTAAATCCATTCGAAACAAAGGCCATAGATTCGTCACTCCCCACTTTCATAACTGAAATTTACTGAAGAACACAAATATCCTACCAAAGCATACCTGCATTCCTCGGAACGGATCGAATCCGTTCCATCAATCTGTATTACAGCAGCAATGGGCTAACGGCTATTCCATTCCAGCACGAGCACCAAAGCAAAAGCAGCCGAAAGAACACAAGCGCGGAGCGGAGCAAGCACGGTCAGCCGACGCACGCGGCGTGCACTGGCGCCCCCACCGACCCCCGTGACGCGCACCAACCGAACGGCGACCACGAAATTTCCACGCCACGCCACTGACCACTGGCCTCAAAAGATACACCACTCGAACGCGGCACACGTGTTGTTTGTTTCTACACCAACCAACTCACACACAGACCTCGGTCTTCTTGGAGCGGTATCCATGCATGCACACTGCCTAGTCCCTTGCCATCCTGCCTATGTATACCCCCCATCTCCCCTCCATTTCACAACAAGAAGAGTCACACCATCCAGTGTGCAACACTAGCTCTTCTGTACAACTCTTAAGAAGCCACAACATACTCTCCTCCAATCTCCTTCAGCTTACGTGTGTACTTAGTTTGTGCGTTCAGTAGTTCTCTCCGGTTGCAATGCCGTGCGAGGATGGTCAGGTTGCTGCCAATGGCAACGGTCTCTGCATGGCGGCGCCCCGCGCCGACCCGCTTAACTGGGGGAAGGCGGCGGAGGAGTTGATGGGGAGCCATTTGGACGAGGTGAAGCGGATGGTGGCGGAGTACCGCCAGCCGGTGGTGAAGATCGAGGGCGCCAGCCTGAGGATCGCTCAGGTCGCGGCAGTGGCCGTGGCCGGCGACGCCAAGGTGGAGCTCGACGAATCGGCTCGTGAACGCGTCAAGGCCAGCAGCGACTGGGTCATGAACAGCATGATGAACGGCACCGATAGCTACGGTGTCACCACCGGCTTCGGTGCCACATCGCACAGGAGGACCAAGGAGGGTGGTGCTCTCCAAAGGGAGCTCATCAGGTATGATTCGTAGATTTGGAGGGTTTTACAGCTCTTATGTAACAACTTGCTTTATGTTACTTTATCCAAGTGTCATAGAACCGGTCCTGACATGGCGAAACTGCTTGTCTTTTTGACAGATTCCTCAACGCCGGCGCCTTCGGCACTGGCTGCGACGGCCACGTTCTGCCGGCCGAGGCAACTCGAGCGGCCATGCTCGTCCGCATCAACACCCTCCTCCAGGGCTATTCCGGAATCCGCTTCGAGATCCTCGAGGCCATCACCAAGCTGCTTAATGCCAACGTCACGCCGTGCCTGCCGCTCAGGGGCACGGTCACCGCGTCCGGCGACCTGGTCCCGCTCTCATACATTGCCGGCCTTGTCACCGGCCGCGAGAACTCTGTTGCTGTCGCCCCCGACGGCAGGAAGGTGAACGCCGCTGAGGCGTTTAAAATTGCCGGCATCCAGGGCGGCTTCTTCGAGTTGCAGCCTAAGGAAGGTCTTGCCATGGTCAACGGCACTGCCGTGGGCTCTGGACTTGCCTCCACGGTGCTCTTTGAAGCGAACGTACTTGCAATCCTCGCCGAGGTCCTGTCCGCCGTGTTCTGCGAAGTCATGAACGGCAAGCCGGAGTACACCGACCACCTTACGCACAAGCTGAAGCATCATCCTGGACAGATAGAGGCTGCTGCTATCATGGAGCACATCTTGGAGGGAAGCTCATACATGAAGCTTGCTAAGAAGCTCGGTGACCTCGACCCGTTGATGAAGCCAAAACAGGACCGCTACGCGCTCCGCACGTCGCCGCAATGGCTCGGCCCCCAAATTGAGGTTATCCGTGCCGCCACCAAGTCCATTGAGCGCGAGATCAACTCTGTCAACGACAACCCGCTCATTGACGTCTCCCGCAATAAGGCGCTTCACGGTGGCAACTTCCAGGGCACGCCCATCGGTGTGTCCATGGACAACACCCGCCTCGCCATTGCTGCCATCGGCAAGCTCATGTTTGCGCAGTTTTCGGAGCTCGTGAACGACTTCTACAACAATGGCCTTCCCTCCAACCTGTCCGGCGGGCGCAACCCGAGCTTGGACTACGGTTTCAAGGGCGCCGAGATCGCCATGGCCTCGTACTGCTCTGAGCTGCAGTTCTTGGGCAACCCGGTGACGAACCACGTCCAGAGCGCGGAGCAACACAACCAGGACGTCAATTCCCTTGGTCTCATCTCCTCCAGGAAGACCGCCGAGGCCATCGACATCCTGAAGATCATGTCCTCGACGTTCTTGGTCGCCTTGTGCCAGGCCATCGACCTGCGCCACATCGAGGAGAACGTCAAAAGCGCCGTCAAGAGCTGCGTTATGACAGTGGCCAAGAAGACTCTGAGCACCAACTCCACCGGTGATCTTCACGTCGCTCGCTTCTGCGAGAAGGACCTGCTCAAGGAGATCGACCGTGAGGCGGTGTTCGCGTACGCCGACGACCCATGCAGCCCCAACTACCCACTGATGAAGAAGCTGCGCAGTGTGCTCGTGGAGAGCGCCCTCGCCAACGGCATGGCCGAGTTCAATGCAGAGACTTCTATATTTGCCAAGGTCGCCCTGTTCGAGGAGGAACTACGCGCGGCGCTGCCCAGGGCAGTCGAGGCTGCACGGGCGTCAGTCGAGAACGGCACGGCAGCAGCACCCAACAGAATCACCGAGTGCCGGTCGTATCCCCTGTATCGGTTTGTGCGCGAGGAGCTCGGGACGGAGTACCTCACCGGCGAGAAGACACGGTCGCCGGGCGAGGAGCTGAACAAGGTGCTCCTCGCCATCAACCAGGGCAAGCACATTGACCCGCTGCTTGAGTGCCTCAAGGAGTGGAACGGCGAGCCACTGCCCATCTGCTGAACTGACAACAGAGGAGGAGGAGAAATGGGTATAAAGACGGCTGTTTTTCAGAATTGTGAGGATTACTGATATGTTTAGGATGAAACTTTTTTTGTTCAAACCTTTGTTGTGTTAATGTTATTCGATGTATAGCTGCAATGCCATAACTTGCCATGAGCATGGCCTGGCAGGCAGCTGAAGCAAATTGCTGCTGTAAGTTTCGAAATATTGTTATTCGTGAATCATATTTTTTCGTGGCAGATCTTTCGGTGTCACCTTATCCCTGTAAAAATATGCAGACACATGGGTTTTTTTTAAGCAGAAGGAGAAACCCTCCAAACCCTTTCCTTTAATAGAAACTGGCAGGGTTCTATAAAAAGAAGACGAAAACAAAAAACTTAGACAGAATATCTAAGGCTACTTCAGCCACCAGAAGCCAAATGCCTAAACACCCTACACAACTTTACAGCCTCTGAAACAGAACAGAGACTAAAAAAAGACATCATCCATCATTCCATCCAAACAAGCGGGTAAGCAAACCGGAGTCCACTTCTCCAAGAAGCAAAAACCATACTACAGAACTACAAAAAAAAAAAAAAGCAATCCATTACATGCCATATAGTATTTTCGTAACCATCCTCATCCATTTGTAATCCTCCCTACTCCAGATCTTCATCCCCTAGTAGCATTAAAGATCTCCATAGCCACTTGATCCAGCAACCTTGTCCCTAGGAAATTGTTTCTCGCCCGTCCTCCTTTGTATGCAATAAAGCCCACAGATTCATCCAATAACAAGTTAGGTGTATGAAAGATAAAGGATCAAATGTATTTTATCTAAAAGCAAGCCTCATGTCAAGTCTTCCATATGACCTACAAAATAACTACCACCCTAGCAGTGATCAAACTTTTGAGATGTCTAGGAAAAAATTCAACCAAGAGCCCAACAATTGATCTATGTTATGAAGTATATGTCTAAAACCAAAAACACACCTTACCAGTGGCGGATCCAGGAAAATTTTTTGGAGGGGCTGAAGTACCTTCAGCTCGACCTCAGCCCCTTCTACATTATACATCCATGGCTAAAAATTTAGGGGGTTCCAGGGGGCTCCAAGGGTCCGGTAGCGGTAGGGGAGGCTCGAGCCCCCCCCCCCCCCCTCCCCGCCCCACCGCTGGATCCGCCGCTGCACCTTACCACACTCCAAACAAACCACGCCATAGGACAAAGCAAAAAAAGATGATCCATTGTTCATTTAGACCACAAAATTGACATTTGTAAGATCCTTTCCAACCTCTTCGTTTTTTATTCTCCTTAGTCATGATGCTCTTCTTCACAATTAACCACAGAAATAACTTGATTGTAACAAGGAGTCTTACTGTAGCACCCAAAAAATCCGAATCCATTCCTATCTCTATCCATCTCTCTCCCATATTTATCCCCTATATCTATCTCTCCCATCCAATCTCTCGTTCCAATTTCTTCCCTCTCTCTTCCATCTATCTCTCTCTCCTTGGGGCCGACGGCCAGCGACAGCGGCGGCGGCGCCGGAGGCAGGCAACGCAGGCGTTGCTCGGTGACCCGGCGGCGCAGGCCGGGAGGCACGTGGGCTCAGCGGCCGATGGGTCGGGTGTGGCGATAGCCGAGTGGCGGTGCAAGCCAGCAATCGTCGTGTGGCCGAGTGGTAGTGTAGGCCAGCGGGCGTCATGTGGTCGAGTGGCAGCACAGGCCGGCAAACGTCGTGTGGTCGGAGGCGTTTGCAGGCGGCGTGGTGCAGTGCGTATGGCTGGAGGTGGCGCGGCGGCTATGGTGGAGGTAGGTCGGGCAGTGGCAGGCCAGTAGAGCGTAGGCCGAGGCGGCGCGGCGGCGACAAGTCAGGCAACGGCGGGCTGGCAAAGAGCAGGCCGAGGTGGCGTTGGCCTGACGACATGGCTGATCGGGGCAGGCGCAGTCGGATGGCGGCGGTGTTGAGGCGCCATGGCCGGCAGCGACAGTGGCCAGTGGTGGTGCCGGCAGCCGGCGGTAGCCGAAGTGGCTGGAACCGATTCCACGGCTGTGAGATTCGGTTGGCCGGGAGCCCCGGCCGAATCACGTTTCGCACGACGTTTTTGTGGGATCATGCAGGTGGCGTGGTTCGCACGACCGAACGGCAAATCGCACAGTCGAATGGTGATAAGGGTATGAACATGTTATATCTGTTTTTGTCAATGCTAACTCCCAAAATAATAATGTGATAGTTACTAATTCAAATTGACAGATTTCTAGTCATTTTTGAGAGTATTTAAGACATTTTTATAAAACAACAAAGGTTCTATCAGGTGTTTATTACACTACATCTTGCTTAGTTATAGAATTTATTTGGTTAATTACAGATAAGATTGCCAAATCTAGAGAGGATCTCCCTTTTAGGCCATGCCATCGTAGCAATGGAGAGAAAAATTATTAAATATTTTAGTTCTATTTCATACTTATATTGCTTTGCTATTATTTTCGATCATACGAAAAAATTGGCAGGTTTGCAAGTTGGTATGGAGGGAATAGGTGAATGCCTTAACCTTGATTATTCATAAGTTTTCACACATGTCAAATAAGATCTTTTTCATGTTTTCCGTATATATCATGATAAGTTTGGTAGCAACGCGAGATCGGAGTTCTCACAACAAATACAACAAGGAAAGACAAGTTTGACATTACACTTACAGAAGAAGTTAAAGGGCAAGTCTACTTCTTCGTCCTCTTAGCCTCATGCGGCCTCCAAGTGAAATTTTGTCTCAGACCTGAACCACTATTTGTAGCATGATTTTGCAAATATTGATCTTGATCTTACTGGTGGATGCAAGATAGACTTACTCGAGTGGTGAAAGAACAACAAGTAGTTATTTCCTGTGCTATCACATTTTGCACGGGAGCTATCACATTTTGCACGGGATGTTCTCCTGGTGCCAGTGTCCACTGTCTCTTCAGAAGCGACATTCAGCATGGTAAGAAGAATAATCAAAGAAAGGAGATTATCCCTCATGCCTAGCATGGTGGAGGCAATCACATGTGCCAAAGACTGGGAATTAGCTAAAGAGCGGCAACATTATCAACTGGAGGATCCTAAAATCGTGCAGGCGACTTCGAATGCATGAATGACCTGGACATTGATGAGTAGATACTATGTGCACATGTTGTTATAGTTAGTATGTATATATATTGTTAATGTACTATTTTCCTTACTTGAGAAACCTCACTCTGGAGCGTAAGGTTTTTAACGAGATAGTAATATTGTATTTTTAAAATATCAAAGAAATTTCATTTTTCCCTGAAATATTTACGTCATTGTGTGCCCATGTTTTTATGCAACTAATTCAATTTTAAGTAGTTTTTAACGAGGCAGGTATGAGAGAAAGAAAGATGGCAACCGCTGCCACTATCATCGCCACCTCTTTCGTCATGTAAAGTTACTTCGGGCTGGACTTAGGCTAGCACGGCACGAATGCTGGCACGGTGGGCTTTGGACCGTGCTTGGGCCTGACTGGAGGTGAGGCGGGCTGGCACGGCATAGCACGGTGGGTTGACTGGGCCGAGCCGGCACAACATGAAATGGCTCGAAGCACGGTGGGCCTGGACCGTGCTGGCACGGTACAGCCTAATGCCCACCTTTGATCTGAATAAAGTTGCTGGTTTTCTTTTTTGTTTTTTTTGTTTTTGCAAAAAAAGCGGCTAGCTTCTCATGATCTTGGATGACATCATTTCTTATGTTATCTGGACAGTTTATATCAAAAATTAGCATTCTCCTTTCAAAAAATTATCACATATTTAAGGCATTTCCGTCTATACTCCATACAATGGACTAGTATATCAGATCATCAAATCTCTTTTCGATGTTGAGTAGCCAATTGTTATCTTGTTCTGATCAACTGAAGGGCGGAAGTTGGAGCTTGGTGCAAGAGATGTACATGACAATCTGATTCGACCATGACCGCTCTTGTTTGAAAGATTTGGACACCTGTAAAATACAAAATTTTCACTTGGTTAGCTCTTCAGAACAGAATCTGGACAGCACATCGGCTAGCCCATCGTGGATGGCCAAATCACCCGCTTTGCCCCCTCTGCAGGCATACGCCAGAGTTCGTCATTCATCTCCTGGCTAAATACCGTTTCTCCAGAAAAATATGGGCAGCCATTGCACTTTGGACAGCGAGTCCATCCCTGAACCCAAACACATGGCAGAGTGCTCCATCCATTCGCCGTTGGTGGGAGGCGGTAACCCTATCGGCCGGAGTCCCCCGAAAAGCCATAGCGTCTCTCGTCATGCTGGTGACTTGGAAAATCTAGAAGGAAAGAACTGCCCAGATCTTTAGATCAACGGCAAGCACAACTATGTCATTGTTAGCCCACATAAAGGGAGAGGCGGATGTAAAGTTATGGCGAGAGCTAAGAGGTTTTCAGAGTTGCCACTTAATTCTGTAACAGTCTAACTTAGATATCTTTTCTTCCGCCTTTTGGCCGGCTCTGTAACCTGCCTTTGTGACGTCTTTAGCTATTTTTGTATCTATGTTTCCCCTTAAATTATATAGGCAGCGCTCCTACCTCGCTTTCAAAAAGGATAATAATCTGATTAAACTTGCAGGGACCAGAAACCCATTCCTGTTCGGTGCCAGCTTAGTGGACAAGCACAATGAGTTGATCTGGCCGATGGGCTGAGTGTGGCCTCCATGAGTTCGTCGTTACCAACCACACGCAAAAGGTTCGGCTAGAAAATATAGGATCATTTGTTTTTTTTAAAGGCAAAATAACATTTTTGTGCATTATATGCATGAACTATGCATTGCCCCCTTGGAACCAGCTCTTCAATATTTTTTTCGTTCCAAAAGGGAGGAACGTGGAATCTTCATGATTCAATTGTGCTTGTGATATTCTTCAAAACGATGGAGGATCAATGATTGTATATGACAACTTTGCACGCACGACATGGTGCTTTTCTCAACTGCATAATATTGGGAACGTAAACAATTTGCACCACTTGATCTGTATTTTTTTAGTTTGCAGCACTTGATCTGAAAGCGCCTTGCTTTCTTTGGAAGTTCTACCGTTGGTTCAGGATCAAATGCGGCAACCTGACCTTGACGCTCTTCTTAAAAAACAAAAACTCTTTTGAATTATGAGCCCATTTGTTACAAATAATGCACAGAAAAATAGAGACAAGAGACACAAATTTTTACATAAAAAACATTTGCAGGAAAAACCATGGGCGTTCAAAGACAAATCACTATATAAAGAAATATTACAATAGAGCGCTTACTATGGAGCACATCTCTTTCTATGAACTATTAGGTTATATATATAGAAATTAGGGGTGCAATCGGATCGGATTCGGACAGATATTGCTCATACCGTATCCTAACCCATTTTTTTCTCGAATTCGGGATCGGATACGGTAAAATCGAATACGAATACGAATTCGGAATATTCGGAATTTCGAATACGGTGCCGCCAGAACGGATACTTGACGGTTTCGGATCGAAAACGGATAATGTAGACGGATAGTACGTGCATACGGAAAGGAACATGTGCTAAACCATACCACCATCACTTCAAGCCTTAAACTGTTAGACATAAGTATATAATAGTGATTATAATTCATCAGCCGAAGATGCTGTGACGTTTTTCCCAAAATTGCCCATCGAGGTGTGGCGTTTCAAGATAAATCTTGATTCTTAACAGACAACATTTTCTTTCCCTAAGCTAAAGAAATTTTACTAAATTAAGGTAGAGACAGTAGACAATTGGGGATAATAGACTTTTGACAAATTTACCTGTTCATTTACTGAAGCATGCCAAAGTTCATCGTTTAATAATACTATGATTATATGCTTTTCATTCCATTACCTAGGAAGAGTGATCTTAATGAGCAAATTTAGGATTACAATTGCACAAGCAGCAGAATTAGAAATAAAACACTATTTTAGTATTTGTATATTTATAGTTGCCACAACTGAATGTCATATTCCTTTTAGAGAATGTAAGCATGCACGATCCAGGAAAACTTTCTATACACTGCACACCTCAACCAACCAATATGACAAAAAAAAACAAATACTAGCAAAATAAAAGGTGAATTCTTAGCTCTTACCAGATATCCGACCGATTATCCGACCGGATATCTGACCGGATAATTATCCGGTATCCGAATACCGATACTATTCGGTCGGATAACAACTCTCCCAAATCCGAATCCGAATCTAATATGAATTATCCGAATCCGACCGGATACCAAATTCCCTTCCCGCCGGTACCGACCGGATTCGGTACCGGATCGGTCGGAATTAACCCAACCCATTTTCACCCCTATATAGAATGAGGGAAAAGAGTCCCACATAAAGAGAAAATCGAATCAGAGTTGGTTGCTACATATTGACACTACATCTGATACAACATATGCATGTGCCTGCCATGCCACGTGTAGCATGAGGCGATGAAGTGTCTTATACGGACACGATACGAATTCGGATTAACTTTAACAATCTCTACCTTGAGCGAATTCCCACCAATAGTCGAAGAATGTGATAAACCCCTCCAATTAAAATTAGCATAAACACCTTATGCGCCAAAAGTCCATCGGACTAATCTTTAAGTAGAAAGATTGGAACAGTCTTATCAAAACGTTTCTTGAGAAGCAAAATTGAACAAATCAACAGCAGGTCTGAACACACAGCTATTAACTAAGTAGACGAATAAATCTTGGTCTTCAACAATATATAACTCCAGCAAAGTCTGGATCTGTGCAACTGACCTCCTGAAACAAGTGCTCAATCATCAAACAACATAAGCCAAAACATCACCTATGGCGCAGGAGAGATAGCGAAAATCTCATATCATGGAATCTAATATGCTCCACCTGGAACACAAAACTCGGCAAATAACGTCCATTGAAAGAGCAACTCTTCAATAAGAAAGACTAGAACAGTCTTATTGCATGTATAACCATCACATATGTCAAACTGCCGGCTTCAAAAGTAATTGAATTTCATGACATGGTTGAAACTGCTCTTGTTAAACTGTTTGGATGAAAGAAACTCTTGTGTCATCAATAGAGAATAAACTACAGTAGACCCCTCATATCGAGCTGCAACGACTGGAAGACGTTGTAGTATCCACGCAAAAATAAAACTCATTCTTGCACTTAAATACTCCATCTCAAACTGAAATTGGAGCAAAATCTTCACTTTCAAACAGCAAAACTCCAGAAAGTATCATGCTAGCTGCCATCAAGGTGTTATAAAATGGTGAATAAAACACCAAATTCAGTTGTTCCCACAACTGACATTGTTTTTTAAATCTCCTTTATCAAGCGTAACACAATTAACTTACTGTAGAAAAGCCTACAACTCCACCTTAGGCTCTTCTTCTGCAGATTGTACCGTAGTAACCCATAGAAGATGATGGATCATCGATGGAATCGCCAATTGATGTTGGCGGACCTAGTATTGGAATAGTCGTTGAGATAGAGCGTGGAACGACGCTCAGGATAGCGTGGGTCAACGCCGAATTAAAGTCAAAACTTGGAATGGAATCGAAGTGGGTCGAATCGCTGAGTTGAAGCTGCTGAAAAATCTCTTGGTAAACTCTTTGGATACGTGTAGCAAATCTCGCCGAAAATTCACACAATCCAAATCCAATCGAAGCTTGTTCTGGTCCTTTCTCTTGGCTTGGTGCCTTCTTTTGATTTGCTTGTATGCTTTTTCTTGGCGTGTCTCTCCCGTACAGGCTTGCTTCGCTGCCTGTTTGCTATGCACGCACTAGACGCCCTGCCTGAATAATGAAATGAACCGAGTCTGAAAAAAGATACTGAAACGAGTTGAACTCGTCGTTCTCGGATCTCGAAGTCGTTGCACGTGTAAGGTATGGAAGCGGGCGGGGCGACCGGACCAACTGACCGAGAGACCGACCGACAGCGTTCAGCAAAAGCTCACGTCCACACACGGCCTCCCTCACCAACCCCACCCAACCCAGTCGCCACCACCCACCATAGAGCAGCAGCCTCCGCCGAGGCGCGCCCGGAGCTAGCTGCCGTGCTGGAGAGGCCTCCCGCCGACGCGCGTCCAAGGGCCAGTGCGGGTCAGCTCTCCAACAACCAACCCCTGGCCTGGCCCCAACCACCCCCCGCCCGCCGCCCCACGCTATTTAAGCGCCCCTTCCCCCTCCGTTCTTCCCCAAGAAGAGCCTTAGCTATCCGCTCGAGCTCTTCTTCTACAGTACACGTACGCGATTAATTAGCTGTGCAACTTGTACTCCTTTCGTTTTCTCCTTCTCCCTCTGTAATACTGCAATGGAGTGCGAGACTGGCCTTGTTCGTTCCCTGAACGGCGACGGCCTGTGCATGTCCGCGCCGCGCGCCGACCCCCTCAACTGGGGGAAGGCGGCGGAGGACCTGACGGGGAGCCACCTCGACGAGGTGAAGAGGATGGTGGCGGAGTACCGCGAGCCGTTGGTCAAGATCGAGGGCGCCAGCCTGAGGATCGCTCAGGTGGCCGCCGTGGCCGCCGGCGCCGGCGAGGCCAGGGTCGAGCTGGACGAGTCGGCCCGCGGCCGCGTAAAGGAAAGCAGCGACTGGGTCATGAACAGCATGATGAACGGCACCGACAGCTACGGCGTCACCACCGGCTTCGGGGCCACCTCCCACCGCCGGACCAAGGAGGGCGGCGCTCTCCAGAGGGAGCTCATCAGGTGAGAACACAATCGCAACCCCAAAACTTTGGAGAGTTTTCTCTTGCTCAATTAATTTTTACATACGGCAGTTTAATTTCGAGGTTAGGATGAAATGACCCAGTTCATATGCTACATTAAACATTATAGCGGTATAGTAATTTATTCATGAGATACTGGGGGTTGAACTAGCTGAGCCTGTGTGCATGTGCTCTGCTTAGTTGCGTACACGGGATTTGGGATCCCATCATTTTCGAAACCTAAAAAATATTATCCTTTTCTTCTGGGGAGTCAAGACAGCTAGGTCGTCGGTGGGATTGGCCATAAACTCTCTAATCAATCATTACTCTACGAACCTTTTACTCTAGGATTCGGGAAAATTCACTGATTAACTTCGTGCAGCCCTCTTTGCAAATGAACACAATCCATCTCCTAAGCTCCATCCAAAACAGAGTACTATTTCACATCTGAAGCAACATGATGGATGAACACTGTTCGGTGGGCCATCCCTAATCGCAACGGATCGGTGTCCGACTGTTCACTCCTGAATCATGAGTACAAAGTGGCGTCGACAGCTCGGTCGCTCGGTAGGCACGGAAAGCCCCCGCTCCCATGCACGGGACGGGACGTTTGGTTGGCGCGCTGCTGGAGCTCGCCGCCGCCGTGGCCCACCATTACTCGCTTCTTTTCTTTCGTCGTGGGAGAAGAAAGAAAGCCAATAATTTTTTGGTATGTGCCGACAATTTGGGATCTCGAGGCGCTTCTTGCCGCCGACGATCCATTTCTCGGCACGCGAGTAACTGGCTTTGTTCGGCGAAGCGGTTGGTAGGTTGGGTTGGCGCCGCCTATCACGCCGACGGCGACGGACGGACAAAGTCTTCGGCATCGCATGGTGGGTGTATCACGTGAGAACGACGTGGGTGGCTGGGTCCGGAGAACGGGGATAGCAAGTGGAGATTAGGCAAGGCCTTGCTGTACACTGGCTGGAGCTCTCGTTGGAAGTCCGTTGTGGAAGTGGGTAGCACGCGAGGACAACAATGAAAAGAAAAAAAAATAGAAAACGCTATCTTTCTTATTTTCTCTCTCCCGATCGCTCGCCGCGAGCTCACTCTAGATCCCACGCCGACAAGGGGACATCGTTGCCGTCGACAGGTTTACTGTGCCTCCCGATGTAGAGGGAGATCAAGAAAACAGTGGTCCAGTGGTGAGCGGCAGCTAAGAGCAAGACTAATAATACAGCCTTCAGCTGGCTGTATGGACACTTACATCCCACTTATCAGCCCATTCATATAGTAGTTACAGCCAGCTGAAGGCTGTATGACCCACCCCTTTCTCTCACAAAGTTTCTTGGTTCTTGTGCTTCAGCTGGCTGTAAACTTACAGCTTACCTCTCTTCTCTCTCCTTCTCTCTCTCCTCCACCTCAGCATACAGCCTACTAACAGACTCTTATTATACTTGCTCTAAGAGAGACACAATGAGGTAGCGCATTAAATATTAGCCTAGACAGGGGTGACAAGAGAGGGGGACGGTGGCACAGCAAGACAAGGCAGCGAGATTATCATCGGCCATCGATGGTGCAGGAGGGGCAGGGAGAGGCGGAGGAGGTGTAGAGCTACGCCGTCATCGGAGAAGAGAGATGGAGAGAAGCAAGAAGGGCGCAACAAAAATGTAAAAACCATTTTGCTATTGCACAGGCAACTGAAATTTTTTTATCTTTCGGTCATTTGAAGTTGCAACTGCTTCAAAAAAATCACCTGAAGTTGCAGCTCTCCTTTAAAAAAAAATCATCTGTAACTTTAGATGATTAAAAATGTAACTTTGAATAATTGAGAGATAAAAAAATTTCAATGGCCTATTCAATAGTCACTACCATATAAAAAAATAGTCAAATACACATAGCACGCGGACTGACGAACTCTGGTACAGTATTGATATCCGAGAGGTTTCTCTGGTCTTTCCTGCAAAACAGAACGTGGGAAGTGGCTCAAGCATGGCCCACACGAATAGTACTAGTAGCACCCTATCTGCACCACACGGATAGTACCGGTAGTACTCTATTTGCACCGACAACTCTGCGTATCTGTCACAAGACCCTCAATACAATATTTATTTCGGTGTGCTCCATGCATAGAGTAGCACTATACTACTCGGATCTCTCCACAAAAACGCGCTTCTGACAGACACTCGGTTCCTTGCCATGGAGAACATAAATTAAGCAACCATAACATAATTCGATAGTCGGCACAACACGCAAACCTAATTGCTGTTATTATTTGTCGTGATACTAGTATACGCCGACAACGACAAGGAGCAAGCATATCCAGTTTTATCTGAGTTGTAGATTTCTGTAGAGCACGTAGTATTTCTGAGCTATGACCAAGTTGGTTCTGTAGTTACAGTAACAAATTCCATAATTAGCAATGCCACTCACAACACTAGGATTGACCGGTCTGTCTTGCTCTGTTCGACAGATTCCTCAATGCCGGCGCCTTCGGCACCGGCACCGACGGCCACGTTCTGCCGGCCGAGGCGACGCGTGCGGCTATGCTCGTCCGCATCAACACCCTGCTCCAGGGCTACTCAGGCATCCGCTTCGAGATCCTCGAGGCCATCACCAAGCTGCTCAATGCCAACGTCACGCCGTGCCTGCCGCTCCGGGGCACGATCACCGCATCCGGTGACCTGGTCCCGCTGTCCTACATTGCCGGCCTCATCACCGGCCGCGAAAACTCCGTTGCGGTCGCACCCGACGGCAGCAAGGTGAACGCCGCAGAGGCATTCAAGATCGCCGGCATCGAGCACGGATTCTTTGAGTTGCAGCCCAAGGAAGGCCTTGCCATGGTGAACGGCACGGCCGTGGGCTCTGGTCTTGCATCGACCGTGCTCTTTGAGGCGAACGTTCTTGCCATCCTTGCTGAGGTCCTGTCCGCCGTGTTCTGCGAGGTCATGAACGGCAAGCCCGAGTACACCGACCACCTAACCCACAAGCTGAAGCACCACCCAGGACAGATTGAGGCGGCCGCCATCATGGAGCACATCTTGGAAGGCAGCTCGTACATGAAGCTTGCGAAGAAGCTCGGCGAGCTTGACCCATTGATGAAGCCGAAGCAGGACCGGTACGCGCTCCGCACGTCGCCGCAATGGCTCGGCCCACAGATCGAAGTTATTCGCTTCGCCACCAAGTCAATTGAGCGTGAGATCAACTCTGTCAACGACAACCCGCTCATCGATGTATCCCGCGGCAAGGCACTCCACGGTGGCAACTTTCAGGGCACCCCCATCGGTGTCTCCATGGACAACACCCGCCTCGCCATTGCTGCCATTGGCAAGCTCATGTTCGCGCAGTTCTCAGAGCTCGTGAACGACTTCTACAACAATGGCCTGCCTTCCAACCTGTCTGGTGGACGCAACCCCAGCCTGGACTACGGTTTCAAGGGCGCTGAGATCGCCATGGCGTCGTACTGCTCTGAGCTCCAGTTCTTGGCCAACCCGGTGACCAACCATGTCCAGAGCGCGGAGCAGCACAACCAGGACGTGAACTCGCTTGGCCTCATCTCCTCCAGGAAGACCGCCGAGGCTATCGACGTCCTGAAGCTCATGTCGTCCACGTTCTTGATCGCGCTGTGCCAGGCCATCGACCTGCGCCACCTTGAGGAGAACATGAAGACCGCCGTCAAGAACTGCGTGATGCAGGTGGCCAAGAAGTCCCTGAGCATGAACGCCATGGGCGGCCTCCACATTGCCCGCTTCTGCGAGAAGGACCTCCTCACCGCGATCGACCGCGAGGCGGTGTTCGCCTACGCGGACGACCCCTGCAGCAGTAGCTACCCGCTCATGCAGAAGCTCCGCGCGGTGCTCATCGAGCACGCGCTCGCCAACGGCGACGCCGAGCGCGTCCTGGAGACCTCCATCTTCGCCAAGGTCGCGGAGTTCGAGCAGCACGTCCGCACGGCACTGCCCAAGGAGGTGGAGGCCGCACGCGCGGCCGTGGAGAACGGCACCCCTCTGGTTCCAAACCGGATCAAGGAATGCCGCTCGTACCCGCTCTACCGATTTGTGCGCGAGGAGCTCGGGACCGCATATCTGACCGGCGAGAAGACTCGGTCGCCCGGCGAGGAGCTGAACAAGGTCCTCGTCGCCATCAACCAGCGCAAGCACATCGACCCGCTGCTCGAGTGCCTCAAGGAGTGGAACGGCGAGCCCCTGCCACTCTGCTGAACAGAAGAGAAGCGAATGGTATACAAAAATAAAAGAAGAGTGGACGTATAGCAACTGAAGATAGAACATTTCAAGACCGTGAAGTGAAGCTTTCTAGATGATATGTTTGTTTCTAGTTAAGTTGATGTTACTATTGTTGTTTCCCGCTGCTGCGATGCCATAACCTGTAATCTGCATGGCATGGCAGGCAGCATCTCAAAACTTCTGCTGTTGTAACTTGGGTGGGTTAAGTAAATTATTTTGTTTCAGAATGGTCCGTATTCTCGCAGTCGTACCTTACTGAGTTGGCTCATTGACACCCAACATTTAAGAATCAGGAGTGCCAAATGACAAAGGGAGTTTGCTCCTTGGTCTTGTCATGCACACTGTTCTCGCACTGTCGTTCCTGATATGAGGACAACAAGATGCAGTGGAACGCAAGAGACGTACCCATGTTTGTTGGGCTAGCTGGAGCCTGCCGGCTGTTTCTCCTACTTCTGCTGGTGGCCAATCGCTACGCATTGAATTGATCAGCTTGCGATGATGATTGGATTGTTACAGTTTGATATTCTTACCCACCACGTTGGAGATATGGTCAGTACCTAGAAGCCTCAAGCCTGTGTTACTTAAAGTTCAGTAGTAGGTTTGGAATCAGAGTGGCAACTTGGCTCCATTGAAATATTTTTTTCTTGTTGATCGGTGGCGTCCTACCGCCCACCAACACTACAAATTCAAAGGGAAACTTCAGCCTTACATGGTAGATGATCTACTAGATGTTCTAAGGGGAAAAATTAGGCAACTTAGAAATAGCAAACCCTACCATCATTAAAACAGGGAAGACTGGAAGCGCCGAACTTGGCCGTGTGATCGATGTGGTGATTCTTTCTATCAAGGGTACAAACGTTTCTGTGGGTTACAGAAAATTGATTCTAGTTCAGATGTCAACATGCCTTGTTAGTTTGCACCACCACCTTTGCTTGGACACTCCATGAGCAATCCTTCTCGTTGATACCAACTCCTATATGACAGCTAATATCCCAATGCAACGAAGTTGACACCCTTGCCTTGCAGTGCCAAAGATTCCTACGCAGGCCAAAGGCAATCACACTCTGAAGACTTCTCCGTACTTTTAATTTTCTTGTCAATATATGATTATATATATGGGCGCCATGGATGAAACGTAGAGCTGCTCATTAGCGGCCATCTGCCCATGCATGATGGATGCATATCTGTTAGCGTAAGCGTGGGAAAGAAGAAGGAAAAGAGAAGGAGACAAGGTAGAATTGGTAGATAGAGTCCAGAAGTTTGATTACAATTCACATGTCCTCTCTCGCCCACAGTACAAACTTATATACCCTGCTACTGCACCCAATCTGGGCCGGTTACCAAAGGGTTTGGCCTGCGCTTGCGAATGGGCCTAGGCACTTGAGCATCTTCAGATCCAGCATTGCTCACATGAGCATCTTCAGTATCTTCAGTTCCAGCATTGTCATCTTCTGCAGTGGGAGTTGTTGTCGGGAATGGTACAGTGTTAACATTCCCTCCCCCATGAGAACCGGCATGTCCCCATGCCGGAGCGCGAGGAAACTGCTGACGAAGCTGTTCGTATGGCTCCCAGGTAGCGAGTGACGCCGGCATCATCGACCATTTGATCAACACTTGCTCCACCGGGTGATTGCCTGACGTCCAGCGACGCTGCAATACTTGCTCCGGTACCTGAAACTCTACATCAGGAGGAGGTAAGGATTCGGTTACCAGAGCTGCACCGTGCGACTTTTTGAGCTGCGACACATGGAAGACAGGATGCACTGCTGAAGACGGAGGCAACGCCAACTGATAAGCCACAGCTCCTACACGGTCAACAATCTTGTAAGGACCAAAGAACCGGAAAGCAAGTTTCTGATGAGAACGCCGAGCAACTGAAGCCTGTGCATAAGGTTGTAACTTCAAGAAGACCCAATCTCCAATCTGAAACTGACGTTCAGTACGATGCTTATCCGACTGGCGTTTCATACGCTCTTGAGCTCTGAGAAGGTGCTGCCTGACCAGGTCCTGCATCAAGTAACGTTCGGAAAGCCAGGCATTAAGGTCTGGAATAGTAGCACCTACGAGATCTGGAGACAGTCCAAAGTGTCTGGGGGAATAGCCATACAACACTTCAAACGGTGTGCGACCGAGAGCTGAATGGAAACTGGAATTATACCAAAATTCAGCAAGAGAAAGCCACTGCTTCCATTTTGTGGGACAGGCATGAACAAAACATCGTAGATACGTCTCAAGACATTGATTCAGGCGCTCTGTCTGGCCGTCAGTTTGCGGATGGTAAGAGGTACTCATCCGAAGCTCTGTCCCCGCGAGTTTGAACAACTGTTTCCAGAAGGCACTGGTGAAAATTCGGTCCCTGTCCGAGATGATGGCAGTGGGCATGCCATGAAGGCGATATACATGATCCATGAACAATCGAGCTACCGTATTGGCTGAAAAGGGGTGATGTAATGGAAGGAAATGACCGAATTTGGTGAATTTGTCTATTACAACTAATATAGCATTTGCTGAACCAGAAGGTGGCAACCCTTCAACAAAATCCATAGAAATGATGTCCCACGCAGAAGAAGGAACTGGCAAGGGT
Source organism: Dendrocalamus latiflorus (assembly GCA_017311315.1). Classification (NCBI taxonomy): domain Eukaryota; kingdom Viridiplantae; phylum Streptophyta; class Magnoliopsida; order Poales; family Poaceae; genus Dendrocalamus; species Dendrocalamus latiflorus. The sequence continues at coordinate 14,448,039 of CM029639.1, forward strand.
TGAAGAAGTCCAGGGTATTTGGCTCGGTCAGGCTTGGCTTGTTGGCATATAGTACAGGACTGGACCATGGACCAAATATCTGATCTCATGGTCGGCCAATAAAAGAGCTGTCTTATCCGATGATAAGTAGCTGGGGCTCCAGAGTGTCCCCCCAGGGCACTGGAATGCAAGGCTTCAAATACTCTATTGTGGAGATTGGTGTTATTCCCCAACCAAATCTTACCATTATATTTGATAATTCCACTAACCAAGGAGAAGTGAGGGTCAGCCTCTGGATTGACTGAAAGCTGAGACAACAGACGTTGGGCGGTTGGATCAGACCCATAGCCGTGTTGAATGTCATTGAGCCATTGTGGTTGCACTGAAGACACTGCCATCAACTGCTCAGAAACTGGACAACGAGAAAGGGCGTCAGCAGCAGCATTGTCAGCTCCTTTTTTATAGATTACCTTGTATTGTAGTCCCAACAACTTGGTGAACACCTTCTGTTGCCAAGGAGTGTGCAGCCGCTGTTCATTGAGATGGACAAGGCTTTTTTGATCAGTGTGTATGTAGAATTCCCCTTGCAACAAATAATGTCTCCATTGTTCCACAGCTACTAAAATGGCTAGATACTCTTTCTCATAAGTAGATAGCCCTTGATTCCTTGGTCCTAAGGACTTGCTGATATAAGCCAAGGGATGATTATTCTGTAAAAGAACTGCTCCCACTCCAGTAGCACAAGCATCAGTTTCAATATGAAATGGAAGGGTAAAATCAGGGAGAGCCAGGCAAGGAGAGGAACTGAGAGCTTGTTTCAGACACTGAAATGCTTGGTCATGATTGTCAGTCCACAGGAAGGAAGTATCTTTGCGCAATAACTCAGTTAGCGGCCTTGCAATAATACCAAAATGCCGGACAAACTTCCTGTAGTAACCCGCTAATCCCAGGAAGCCTCTGACATCCTTTACACATCTAGGTGTAGGCCAATTTTGAATTACCTCCACTTTGGTGGGATCAGTAGAAATACCAGAACCACTAACAATATGGCCCAAATAGGCAATTGTTCGCTGGGCAAATTTGCATTTGGAGAATTTTAGTCGCCACTGGTCGTTGGACAACCACTGGAACACCTGAGATAAGTGAAAAATATGATCGTGGAAGGTTTTGCTATAAACCAAAATATCATCAAAGAAGACTATAACAAACTTCCGAAGTCCAGGGGCCAATGTGGTATTCATAGCACCCTGAAATGTACCCGGAGCTCCTGTCAACCCGAAGGCCATAACTCTGAACTCATAGTGTCCCAAGTGTGTCTGGAAGGCTGTTTTGTGTTCTTCTCTGGGTTGAAGCAGTATCTGGTGGAAGCCAGCTCGAAGATCCAAGGTAGAGAACCACTGAGACTGTGATAACTCATCCATCAGCTGATCAAAAATTGGGACAGGAAACTTGGATTTAAGTGTTATAGCATTCAGCTGCCTGAAATCCACACAAAAGCGATACCCACCATCTTTTTTAGGAACTAACAATATAGGTGAGGAAAAAGGACTAGCACTAGGCTGTATGATACCCTGTTGGAGCATATCTTGCACCTGTCTTTCCAGCTCGTCTTTCAATTTAGGTGGATATCTGTAAGGCCGGATGGCAATAGGCTTGGAGCCAGGAATCAAGGGAATGGCATGGTTACAGGATCTCGTAGGTGGTAAACTTGTGGGTGGTTCAAAAAGGTAGACAAAAGAATGTAACAGGGAGTGAAGCTCTTCAGGTATTTTGGATAAATCCAAGGAAGATGTGTCCGACAAAACATAAGAAATTTGCAACAGTAAGTTTTCAGTAGCTTCAGTATGTAACCCTTGTAAAACTGCGTAGGATCCTTCATAAGGGATATGGAGCCATTTCTGAGCCCAATGGATCTGCATAGGACTATATTTCTCCAACCAATCCATGCCAATAATCAAATCATAATGAGTTAAGGGCAAAATCTTGAAATTCGACACAAATGTACAGTTGTCAACGCTCCACTTCAAGCTATGAAAAATTCCTGGACTAACAAGTACTCCACCTCCAGCAACATGTACTGTCGTCGGCTGAGAAACTAATGTTTGAGAACTCAGCCGCTTAAGTATCAAAGCACTGACAAACGAAGAAGAGCTACCAGAATCAACCAGTGCTGTGATAGGAATGCCTTCCAAGGAGCCATAAAACTGGATAGTTCGTGGAGCAGGAGCACCAGATACAGCCGCCTTAGAAATAGCTAAAAAGAGTTGTTCAGTATTAGCACCTGGAGAAGGATCCGACGGTGGTGAAGACTCCTCAATAGATATCGACTCCCAAAGGTCCTGAACGGCATGTAATACTTCTGGAGCACATTTGTGGTCTTTAGACCATTTTGCAGAACATTTGTAGCAGAGTCCCATAGCTCGACGATAAGCCTTCAGAGCCGCTAGTTTAGAGTCCATAGCCGCACTACTGGATGAAGAATCATGAGCTCCAGGCCCTGGTCCGCCATTCTTGGGTGGAAGGGGAAGGGGTAAAGGTGATTTCAACAGGGGCCTGGCCACTGACGCCGAATTTCCTCGAGGAGCATCTCGAACACCCCCAGCTTCCTCCTGCAATAAAGCCAGAGTACAAGCAGCATCCAAATTCTTGGGTCTTTGAACAAGAATAATAGAACGGATGTCGGCACGCAATCCATCTATGAATCTAGTAGTGAAATATACGGGATCAAGGCCCCCTGCATAAGCAGTTAACTGATCTACCAGCTCCGTGAACCGTGAGACATAATCAGTCACAGTGGAGGTTTGCTTCACATGGAAAAGTTGTCGAATCAAGAGCTCATGCTGATCGCGATCAAATCGATCACTCAGCAGACAACAAAATTGTGCCCACGACGCTTGCGCAAGGTGTGGCTCAACAGATTGCAGCCATCGCGCCGCGGTTCCCTCTAAGTGCATCTCAGCAACTCGAACCCACATGTTAGGATCAACCCCATACATCTCAAAATACTTCTCACACCGGGATCGCCACAAACGCGGATTGTCCCCGTCGAATTTGGGAAACTGCAGTTTCGGCAAACGTCCGGTGGAAGGGGTGTGGTGGGGAACTGGAGGAGGAGGGCGGGGTTGAACAAATAGACGAGGAGCAGCAAATGGATGGGAACCAATGCTCATACCATTGTCCGGGACGGAAGACTGAGCCAGTGATGACCCGAGTCCACCATCCCGTGCCGAGGTTGCAGCGCCTTGCCCCTTGGGCCCATCGGTGGTGAGTCCGGCAGATGAGCGCGCGGCCACCGTTACTGGAGGAGAGAGGAGTCCGGGCCGGTGTGACGAAGTGTCGAACACCGCGCGGTCCCAGTTCTTCGCGACCTTCTGCACCTCGAGCTTCAGGTCGTCGACGACGCTCTCCAGTTCAGGGCGCCACGAACTGATGTCCGCCGCAGCAGCCTCGAGGGCGGTCACACGAGCATCGCGCTCGTCGGCGATGTGTGCGACGCGGACCGATTCGAGATCGGAGAGGCGCTTGGAGACGACCACCTCATGATCCGAATGGGCGATCTCCAGGGCGGCGAGGCGACGGTCGACGGCGGCGTCGCGGTCCGCGCGCTCGCGCTCCATATCGGCGAAGCGCCTTTCCCAGCGGGCTTCATGATCGTCGAAACGGCGTCCGAATTCGTCGAGGACAAGCTTCAAGTTGGGATCCATGGCGCCAAGCTTCCGCTGCCGGCGGGTGAAGTAGGGATGATCGGCGACGGAAGCCGGGTCCAGTTTGGAGGCTCTGATACCAGGTTGTTAGCGTAAGCGTGGGAAAGAAGAAGGAAAAGAGAAGGAGACAAGGTAGAATTGGTAGATAGAGTCCAGAAGTTTGATTACAATTCACATGTCCTCTCTCGCCCACAGTACAAACTTATATACCCTGCTACTGCACCCAATCTGGGCCGGTTACCAAAGGGTTTGGCCTGCGCTTGCGAATGGGCCTAGGCACTTGAGCATCTTCAGATCCAGCATTGCTCACATGAGCATCTTCAGTATCTTCAGTTCCAGCATTGTCATCTTCTGCAGTGGGAGTTGTTGTCGGGAATGGTACAGTGTTAACAATATCAATTTTTCTTGATGATTTTCCGCACATGACGTGATCTAGCCGCGAGGTTCAATTGACCAGATCTAGAGCTTGCTTCAACTGTCAGTCCATAATTTCTCGGTGCCCCTGCCTGGCAACATAATTTGATGGATACACCTGCACAACAGAAATCAAATAAAATGACTTAACAAAGCTGTTCAAATTTCAATTTCCAGAAGATTAGTATATACCCGAGAGGTCGAGACGCTTTATAGTTTTGTACGGTCACAATTGGACAAAGGAGATGCTTGCGATGAGAACAAGGGAAATGCTACTGTTTGCGTACGGAGAAACAGAAAAAAAAATCGGACAGTTGTAACATTTATCGTGTGTATATATATATATATATATAAAATATTTCTCGGATATGTATGTAACAAAAAAATAAAAATAATGAGAATACTCTTATCGTACGCTCCGATGTAATATTTTTAGCCTATATATACAATATTTATGGCTATGTATGTAATAAAAAAACAAAGAACGATGAGAGTACTCTCATCGTACGCTTCAATGCAATATTTTTTTGGCTATGTATGCAATATTTCTCGGCTGTATATGAAACAAAAAATGTTTGATAAAAATCTCGATGTTACACTACTATTATCGATTACTGTATTCAAGTAACAAAAAATATTGCAACAAAAGCAACCATTTTTTTCCTATATAGATGACTGATAAATGTTGCATATATGGGTAGCAAATGTTGCAACACACCCTCCAATAGTAGCGTCCGGATCGGACGTCTAGACACTAGTAATGACCTAAGAATAGTAGAGATCCTTAAATTTCTATGGGACTAGAGAAAGATGCATTGTCAGTTCGGTGAAACTTCAACAGATGAGAGATCCAACCCTAGCACTAGTCGTGGACCATTTGGTGTTTGCTGCGATCTAGAGATGCGTAAGCTAAACCAAAGAAGTATGCCAACTTGCCATGTATGATGTACTACGTGCATAGAAATGTAGCCGGTCCAACTATTTGTCTGCTTCAGAGATGACTGTTCAGACAATACATATGTAGATGGAAAACGCATCGGCACGTTTTGCTGAGATAGGTGAGAATTAACATCCATCTATACTGGTTAACCTGGACTTCGGGGTGGTACGGTCAGAAATGTTCGTTCCAACCACTGGAGGTACTTGTAGTGTCCAACCAAACTTCTACCAGCAAACCATGCAATGAAGTCATAACTCACAGGTTCCTTTTGGCTTGCTAGGTAGTACCATATATTTGATTTGCAGGCCAGGTCGTTCGACGTTCATCACTTCATCCAGAGTCTAAAGTACATTACGAATTGGTCGTGCTAGAAAAGGTATGTCTGAACCGTAAACTTAGTAGTCAAAGATATAGGGCGGGTTTTTTTTAGTTATGACTTCTCTGAACAAACAGACAGGATGATTTCTGCACCGTCTTTTAAAGCAGTTTATCGAGACTGTATTTTTGAAACGGATTATCGACATATCAACATTCAATTTACTCGTACAAACGCTCCTACTGGAGCTACAATCCATCGGTTGTAATATAGATCTTTAGCCACAGCTAAAAAAATTCACTTACTATATGATGAGTGATTCAAGGACGAGGCCCACCGCTGGATCTACCGAGGCGCCTGTATACGTTAGAATACTGAAATTAAAACAGCGAACTATTTCATCTGTATCCAGATGGATGAGAAGATAGTCAGAGAAGGCCTCGTCTTGTCTCCTAGGGCTGTGCACATTTAAATCGAAACGAAAAAACTAAACTGTACCGATCAATTTGGTTTAACTGGTATTTGGTATGGGATCCAGAATTTTGCTTTTTTAGGTTCGTTTTTTTCGGGTAAAAATAAAAAAACCGAATACTACACTGTCTACTACTAGACACTAGTACTAGAGCAGGCGGCCGGGCGCAGCCCATAGGGCCATCTCTGCCACCCCATTCGGGCCATCCTCCATAGCAATATACACACGCAACATGTTATCTGAGGCGTCGTTGAAAAATCGATGACGAGAAGCGATCGCTAGCGGTCCGTATGATTCGTATGGATAGAGCTGGGACTTGGGCGGGTTTTTTTGGCCAGCCCGAAGCACGGCCGGCACGGCCCGGCCCGACACGTGGCGGGCCGTGCCGGCACGAACGGTGGGTCGGGCCGGGCCTCAAAATTCGGCACGGTGGGCGGCACGGTACGGCACGACAGATCGGGTCGTGCTCGGGCCGGCACGGCACGAAGAGCATGGTTGACCAGAAACTATTTAAAATTGATTTCTTAACTATAGTAAATTGTACTCATGATTCTCCTTGAACTTTTCTATTTGACTAGTTGGGTAGGTCTATGCTATATTGTCAGGCGATGTCCACGTACGCTATAGTCTAATTTGCACAAGATATACATTCCATTGGGCTAGAATGCTAGATGACCAAGTTCGGAGGTGGAATGGCATGAGACAATAGAATCGAATTTTAAGTAGGTTTTTAATAAGGCGGATACAATAGAAAGGAAGATAGCGGCCACTGCTACCATTGTCGCCGTCGCTTTCATCGTGTATAGTTACTTTGGGCTGGGCTTGGGCTGGCACGAACACCGGCATGGTGGGCTTTGGGCCGTGCTTGGGCCTGGCCGAAGACGAGGCGGGCCGGCACGGCACGGCACAACGGGATGACTGGGCCGAACCGGCACGGCACGAAGCGGCCCGAAGCACGGTGGGCCTGGACCGTGCCGGCACGGCACGGCCCAATTCCCACCTCTACGTATGGATCAGGAGGGGACGACCGACCATACTACATAGAACAAGTGACTGCCTAGGCGTTGCGTTGTGTCTGTCTCTGTAAGACCATGAGTCCATGACGGGCTTGTTTTTTTTCTTCCAATTTATAGTTTATGATTATGACTGTCTGTTTGTAACAGAGAGTATAGAGGCACAAATAATTTATATGTGATTTTGGCTGATATAAATAAAATCGTTACAGTATGAACTATAATTAACTTGTAGACTCCGTCTTAAAAAGACGCTTTATTTAAAAGCTAGTTACTGTAAAAAAACTGAAAAGCAGCCTCTAGAAACTGAAAAAAAACATTCAACTTTTAGAAACTGAAAAGAACAGACCGATAACTGTCCATATGTCTGTGGTTGTGTTGTGTTCTATTTGTGTGTGGATGAGTTTAACGAGTTTACTTGTTGGTTGTTGCATTGTTACTTGTTAGTCTTGCTCTTGCATATGCCATAGAATCTTTATACTTCATTAGAGTGTTTCTAAATTCTAATTCTATTATAAGTATATTGTCGTCTCACTATATTGTTTAGAATTCGTGTCAATTTTGGTAAATATGGTATTTACTAATATCGCACAGAAATAAATTACGATTTACCGATACCAAATCATACTTTTAAAAATACCATATATTATTGAACTAATAAAATTGCATTTATCATATATATATATATATATATATATATATATATATATATATATATATATATATATATATATATATATATATATATATATATATATATATATATATATATATATATATATATATATATATATATATATATATATATATATAGTATAAATAACAGGGGCACCTAGGTGTCTGGACACCTAGTCTCCTTACCTTTGGATTGCTTTTAGATGCGTGCTAGTGTGATTGAGACTTTCCATCCATGATTAAGACTTTCCTTCCATGATTGATTTAGCATGCCTAATATATTACATACCATACATACCATTGCTCTAGCACGTATCTAAAAGCAATCTAACGGCAGGGAGCCTAGGTGTCTGGGCACCTAGGTGTCCCATTTCAGCGTCCTATATATATATATATATATATATATATATATATATATATATATATATATATATATATATATATATATATATATATATATATGAAAAATACTTTTTACTCCCGGGTGTAATTACACCCACCTCTAATATACCACCTAAACAAACTTGAAATACTTCTTTATCACTTTAGGTATATTCATATACTAATTATATATATAGACACACACACTATACGCAGGGGCATAGCCACCGGGGGAGCTTAGTGAGGCTTGAGCCTCACCTCCCCCGGTGGCAATTTTATACATAGTAAAAATAAAGAGAGAAAGAGAGAGATTAACAAACCTAAAGAGAAGCTAGCTCTTCTTGATGAGAAGGTTAACAACAAGCATAAAATTAAAGAAGACGACGAGGATGAGGAGGGGGAGAAGAAGTGGACGGTGGAGAGCTCAATGAACCTCTGGTTGATCTTCTCCCTCCGCCACCGCTCCACATGATGTAGTTGTGCACATGTCCCAAAGGCATCGCCGCCGCCGAGCCCCCTGCCGTGAAAATGATAAGAACATTGGATAGAGTGTGGAAAAAGATGACACCTTTTGTTTTTCTTGTCTCGTGATTTAAATTAGCTTAATTCTAGCATGTTTCATATTATCTAAATTTTCATTATCATTCATAATTTTCTATTATATCAGTAATTTTGATATGTTTTATACATAGGTAACTTATCGCTACTCCGCACTCATAGCGTTTTCTATTATCGAGGTACATACTTTCTATTTATCTATTTTTCATTGTTTGTCTCCATCCAATTTAAATTTTTATATGAATTTAAAATTTTATAAGAGTAAAAGACTAATTTTATATCAACTTAATTTAGATCTATAAATATTATAGTCCATGCTTAATTTCATTCCTAACTTCGCAGCGTTGAACCGATTCCATCGAAAATACCGAATGTACCTGTGAGGAACCGGCGAGCTTGCACTGTTGCACATTCTACGTACTGCAGACAATTAACCCCCGCAGATCGAGCCATGCATTAGGTACACGAGTGCTTCTACGCGAAGATGAGGCCGCAACTACGCATAGTACGCTCTGAAGAAGGAACACATGCATTGCACGCTGCTGCTGCTTCCGCTGGCAACTGCACACATCGCTCTCGACAGTGACGGCCGGACCGGCTCGTAGGTACGTGAGTAGCCGCGTCCCGCAGGCAAGCTCGCGGTTGTGGCGGTGATGGTACAGTAGAGCCAGCCGACGCATGACATGAGTGGTACCGACAGGTTGCTGTGGGCGTCCAGGCGTGCTTAGCATCAGATGTTCGCGAGGGACGTGTTGGCCGCTGAAACGCAGCTGTAGCTAGTGAATGCAGGGAGGCCGGAACTGAAGGCAGTGGTGTGTGCGACGGTGAGATCTTCTGATGCAGCCCTAGTGAGCGACTACCATTAGTCTTACCCACAGTTTTGCAAAATTGTTCTCCAAAATCCTTGCGAATCGCCCAGCTCTATGCCTCTCGGGATTGGTTTCTCGAAACCAAAGTGTCTTTATAAAAAAGCGAAACACCCAGGACAACTTCCTCTACACCAACAAACTCATCAAGGAGCTTCACGGAAGAAAGGTTCCAACAGTCCTCCTCAAGTTGGATATAGTGAAGGCTTTTGACTCTGTGAGCTGGTCATACTTGCTGGAGCTACTTCGACAATTGGGATTCGGACATGGGTGGACAGATTGGATTGCGACCATCCTTGCGTCATCCTCGTCAAGGGTCCTGCTCAATAGGATGCCAGGTGGTAGCTTCATGCACAGGAGAGGTTTGTATTCGTATTCGTTTCAATTACGTAACCGTATTCGTTTCGATTCGTATTCGCTCCATATCTGTATTCGATATTATTCATATTTGTATTCGTATCCGAGGTATCCGTATTCGTATCCGCATCCGAGAAAAAAAATGAAAACAAATATGGTAAAGACATTATTGTGTGCATAAGGGAGTCTTAACATGAGCAATGGCCTAACCCTAGAACTGAACATGAACACCTAGGCATGAGGGTTAGGGGACTTACGGTCGCCGATGAACGCCATGGAGCGAAGACCCGTGCCTGCGTGATGCAGGCGTGAGGTAGAGTCGGTGCGGTGCAGAGGGTCGTCGCCGGCGAGGTCCTGCAGTGGCGGCGCCGGCCTTCCCGTTGCTAGCAGCGCTTAAGAGATCGGGTCCCTAGGGTTTGTTAGAGGTCTTGACTCTCACGGGAACGAAGCAGAAGCCCTAAACCGTGAGATGCCGGAGCCTCTCTTTTATATTGCGCTGCGCAACGGGGGACCGTAACCAAAAACGGTTACGCACCCCCGATCAGGGCGCGAGAACGTGGGGTGAGCCCACGTCTTCCTCGTCTCGGCCGTTTGGCCTGAGATCAAAACCTAACATTCTCCCCCTTGATCGTAAGGCTAAACATCATAAGCCCTCTCTCAATAAAAGTTCACACCAAAGTAATGCTTCACAACAGTCAATTTAGTACCGCTGGACATCAGTACTTATAGTGCTCCCTTCTATATCGATTGGATAACATAATACTTCATGGGAGTTGGTTACTTTATATGGTCCTCTTATTCCAGGATCACAGGCTCTCCAATAAACCCATGCCGGCAACATGATCACGAAAAATATTGGGTGGTAAGCCTTTTGTGAGCGGATCCGCAAGCATAAATTTAGTTCCAATATGCTCAACCTTAATTGTTTGATCATGGACTCTATCTTTCACAACATGATACTTTATGTCAATGTGCTTGGCAGCCACTCGACTTGTTGTTACTCGAATAGAAAACTGCGTGTTGATTGTCGCAGTACAAAATGAGTGGTCTAGAAATGCTGTCTACCACTCTTAATCCCGGGATAAAGTTCTTAAGCCATACAGCCTGCCCGGTAGCCTCATAACATGCCACAAATTCAGTCTGCATTGTCGACGATGCAGTAAGTGTTTGCTTTACACTTTTCCATGAAATTGCTGCTCCTGCGAGGGTGAAAATATAACCTGATGTGGACTTCTTAGTGTCTTTACACCCCGCAAAATCAGCATCAGAATAACCGACAACCTCAAGGTTATCGCATTTTCTATATGTGAGCATGTGACCTTTAGTGCCTTGCATATAGCACAGGACTTTCTTAACAGCTTTCCAGTAGTCCGGTCCTGGATTTGACTGATATCTGCCAAGCATCCCGGTAACAAAAGCTAAATCAGGGCGTGTACATACTTGAGCATACATAATACTTCCGACAGCAGAAGCGTAAGGTATAGCCTTCATCTGATCAGATTCATAGTCATTCTTTGGGCATTGAAATTTTCCAAACTTATCGCCCTTAACAATAGGAGCAGGCGAGGCAGAGCATTTATACATATTGTATCTCTTTAGTACTCTGTCAATGTATGTCTTTTGTGATAAACATAATATTCCTTTGGACCTATCTCGGTGAATTTCAATACCAAGAACATAAGATGCTTCACCGAGATCTTTCATGTCAAAATTGGACGAGAGAAAACTTTTAGTTTCCCGCAGCATGTCCACACTGCTGCTGGCCAATAATATATCGTCCACATAAAGAATTAAGAAGGTGTAATTACTCCCCCTAAACTTAACATAAGTACAATTATCAACATCATTCTCCTTAAAACCAAATTTCCTTATGACTTCATCAAACTTAAGGTACCATTGCCTAGAAGCTTACTTTAGGCCATATATGGATTTCTTTAGTTTGCATCCCAAATGTTCCTCGCCTTCCACAACAAAACCTTCCGGTTGTGTCATGTAAACGTCCTCATACAAGTCTCCATTCAGGAATGCAGTCTTAACATCCATTTGATGCAACTCTAAATCGAAATGTGCTGTGAGCGCCATTATGATTCTAAATGAATCTTTAGTTGAGACAGGAGAAAATGTTTCATTATAGTCAATGCCTTCTCTTTGTGTAAACCCTTTCGCTACAAGTCTCGCCTTAAACCTTTCGATGTTCCCTTTGGAGTCACGTTTTGTTTTGTAGACCCATTTGCAGCCTACTGTTTTGGCTCCATTAGGAATTTCCACTAAGTCCCATACGCCATTAGCGCCCATAGACTCAATCTCATCTTTCATGGCATCTAGCCATTTAGATGAATCTTTATTCTTCATTGCTTCCTTATAAGAGCTAGGATCATCTGCCTTTCCAAGATCATCCTCATTCAAGTAAACCTCATAATCACTTGGGATAGCAGATCTCCTCACTCGTTGTGATCTCCTGACAGGTTCATTAGTAGGCTCATCAGGTTGTTCATTAATTGTCACAGAGGGCTGTGAAGGCTCAGCATTAGGTATTGCACTTGTATTTTTAGAGCCCTCAACAGAAGGAGTAGCCACAGAATTAACTGGAGATGCAACAGGAGTTGCAACTACAGGGTCAACTGTGGGCACAACCATTTGGGGCATGGGAAAATCAGTCTGTCGGATTAGCGGTGAAGCAACATAAATCTGCTTCTCCTCAAGATCAATTTTCCTAGGCTCCAAGTTACCACTGATGCCATCATTTTCCAAGAACATAGCGTGTCTTGTCTCTACAAATTTTGTGGTACGATCTGGACAATAGAATCGGTACCCTTTAGACTTGTCAGGATAGCCAATAAAATGGCAACTCACAGTCTTGGGATCCAATTTTTCAATGTGTGGGTTAAATACTTTAGCTTCAGCTGCACAACCCCACACATGGAGGTAGTTCAAACTTGGTTTTCTCCCAGTCCATAATTCATAAGGTGTTTTAGGCACTGATTTACTGGGAACCCGATTGAGTATGTGTGCAGCGGTCTTTAATGCTTCCATCCATAACTTTACTGGTAAAGTGGAGTAGCTCAACATACTTCGAACCATGTCCATAAGTGTGCGGTTTCTTCTTTCCGCTACTCCATTTTGCTGGGGATCACCAGGCATTGAGTACTGGGCAACTATACCTTTTTCTTGTAGAAACCTGGCAAAAGGACCAGGAATCTGCCCATAAGTTGCGTGTCGCCCATAATACTCTCCCCCACGATCCGAGCGCACTACTTTAATCTTTAGATTGTGCTGATTTTCAACTTCAGCCTTAAATATCTTAAATTTATCAAGTGCCTCCGATCTTTCTTTAATGGGATAGATATAGCCATAACGTGAGTAATCATCAGTGAACGTAATAAAAGAATCATAACCATCCACTGATGTCACAGGGAAAGGACCACATATGTCAGTATGAATTAATTCCAAAATCCCTGTGCTTCGAGTAGCACCCTTCTTTATTTGCTTTACATACTTGCCTTTGATACAATCAAGGCAATGATCATTCGAATCATTAAAGTCTAAAGGGTGGAGAATTTCATCTTTAATGAGACGTTCAATTCTCCCCCTCGAAATGTGGCCTAAACGACAGTGCCACAATTTCGACGAAGTTTCATCAATTCGCTTACGTTTTTTATTCTCATCACATACATTCATGGATATAGGAGAATCTTGCAGGGATAACATATAAAGCTTGTCGTGTCGGATGGCACGACCAACATTATCATTATTGAAATAAATCAAACACATTCCGTGTCCAAAATTACAAGAATATCCATCATTATCTAATAATGAAATGGAAATTAAGTTTCTTCTCATCGAGGGAACATAAAGAACATCATTAAGTTTCATTACAAAACCATTATTCAAAACTAAAGAAACCAATCCAATAGCTTGAATTTCGGCTTCCATCCCATTAGCCACTCTAAGGCTTCTTTCCCCTCTGAGACTTCTCAACATATGGAATCCCTGCAAGGAATTCGTAACGTGCACAGTGGCACCAGAATCAATCCACCAAGAATTTATAGGAAAATCAGCATAAAATGTTTCATCAACAAAAGTGATTTCATAAGTACCTTTCTTGGCGAGCCATTTCAGCCATCTAGGACAATCATCTTTGAAATGGTCCTTCGACTGACAAAAGTAACATTCACCACTTTTCTTCTGTTCATTTGAGCTCCCAGGTCCTGAAGCGTTTTTAGGCGCCTTAGGATGCTGTGGGTGCTGTGGCTTCTGATAAGGGGAGTAGGTTTGCTCCTTCTTTCCCTTTCCTTTGTAGCCACATCTATTTCTAGAGGGACCAACCTTATTTGAGGAGCCGACTTGATTCACAAAATCAGTAGCCCCTCAGCCTTGAGCCTCTCTTCCTCCTGTTAAACATTAGCGATCAACTCGCTCATAGTCCACTTGTCCTTAATGGTGTTGTAGTTCACCTTGAAAGCTTCAAATTGCTTGGGAAGAGACATCATAATGTAATGGACAACAAAACCATCAGAAATAGCCATGTCCATTGTCTTAAGTCTGGCAGCAATATTGATTATGGTCATAATGTGCTCACGAACATTTCCAGTACCATTGTACTTAGTGTTCATGAGCCTGTGCATCAGTGTGGTAGCATAAACTTTAGAGGACCCTTTAAAGTGATCCTCGATGGAGGACAAATAGTCCTTTACCCTTTCCTTTTCAGGGATTGCTCCCCTTATTGCCTCACTGATGGAGTTTTTCATCACAGCAAGTGAAACACGGTTAGACCGCTCCCACTTCTCAGCATTAGCTTTATATTCTTTCATTTTGTCATCATAATTGTCCTCCCCTTCAGTAGGAGCAACAGGCTCATCGAATCTGAACGCGTAGTCCAGATCCAAGAGCTGAAAAGTCGTTATAAGTGTAAACTTCCATTTCTGGAAGTTACTACCATTAAGTGGCTCAATAGCATTTACATGAGCGGAAACAGAAGCAGCTGAAAAAATTAAAATTTACATTAGGAAAACTCATAATTAATTTGCATGAAAATTAATCTTACGTTGGTATGATTAACAACATGCTCATAAGAATTTTTCGCATCACCGTTGGGCAGAAACGAAAAATTTAACATAATTTATCGCATGCAATTACAATTAACTTTGGTCAAAGAGTAATAGCATGACGAAAAATAAACATAAAAATAAACATAATTGATTACATGCAATTACAATTAACGTTGGTCAAATCGTAATAGCATGTAAAACTAAATACAGCCCTCCAATTGAATTTCCCGTTGGTTCCATTCAATTAGGGGCAGAACATTACGCAGCGGAAAAAGGCATAATAATTTTCAGCAGCTTAGCAACATTATTCGTAAATAATTTCATGAGAGACATCAAATAATCATTAATAAAACATGAGATAAAACCATAAACGCATGAAATATATGCTTAAATACACATACATGAAAAATATACTGAAATGCATAAAATTATGGCTGCTGGGCCTAAAACCCAACAGCCCTTTCCCCTATGCGGCTCCACTAGCCCATCAAACCTCCAGGGCCCAAAACTCCCGCACGGGGCCTGGCCCGCGGCCGCCAGCAGCCCAAAAGCAATCGGCCCAAGAAACACAGGGCCTAAAATCCAGCACGCCAAAACTCATGCGCACCGTCGGATGAGATCTAACGGCCGAGCCGGCTGCTGCGGGAATAACATCCCCAAAAACCAAAACCCTAAGGCATTGGCCTCCTGTCCTCCCGAAAAAGACGGCGCGCGTGAAAGGCGATAGAGGCGGCGGCGGCGCAACGCGCACGGGGCGCAGGGCGGCGCACGGAGGGCGGCCCCGAGCGGGGAAGTGGCGGCGGCCGGGCGCGCGACGGAGCGGCGCGGCGTCGGCGTCGGCCGGGCGGCGGGCGCGCGCGCTCGCGCGGAGGCGCTCCATCGGCGGCGAAGCGGCATCGGGAGGCAGAGGCGCCAACGGGAGCCGTGGCAGCGGCGCGCCATCGGGAAGCGGCGGCGGACGGCCCGAAGGCGGCGCAGCCTGAGGGTGGCGCGGTGGACGACGGCCGGAAGGCCTCCCTTTGCCGGCGGCGGCGCCCGTAAGGCCTCCCTTTGCCGATCCTCCTTTTTTTTTGATTCGCTTGCCGATCTGAAGATTTGCATGAATTGGGGGGCTCCAAAGTTCGGGATTTCATCAGATTTTTGGGGGAAAAGCATTAGGATTCGCATAAGATCTTCGATTCCCCTCCTTCTAACATTCTTTAGCCGAGCCATAATCATTAGATCTAAACCTCCGAATCCGAAATCCAAAGTTCGGTTAGGTTCAGTTAGGGTTCATGAAGAGTTCTAGGTGGCTCTGATACCAAATGTGTGCATAAGGGAGTCTTAACATGAGCAATGGCCTAACCCTAGAACTGAACATGAACACCTAGGCATGAGGGTTAGGGGACTTACGGTCGCCGATGAACGCCATGGAGCGAAGACCCGTGCCTGCGTGATGCAGGCGTGAGGTAGAGTCGGTGCGGTGCAGAGGGTCGTCGCCGGCGAGGTCCTGCAGTGGCGGCGCCGGCCTTCCCGTTGCTAGCAGCGCTTAAGAGATCGGGTCCCTAGGGTTTGTTAGAGGTCTTGACTCTCACGGGAACGAAGCAGAAGCCCTAAACCGTGAGATGCCGGAGCCTCTCTTTTATATTGCGCTGCGCAACGGGGGACCGTAACCAAAAACGGTTACGCACCCCCGATCAGGGCGCGAGAACGTGGGGTGAGCCCACGTCTTCCTCGTCTCGGCCGTTTGGCCTGAGATCAAAACTTAACAATTATCCGTTCGTATTCAATCCGTTTGCATCCCTACGCAAGACGGAAGAGCGGGTCAGTCTAGTATGAGTTGAAGGAAAACAAATGGATGGAAAGTTTGTGTAGCATGCAGTCAACCGAACAGGTATACGAATTTGTTTTGTTATGGCCGCACAATCAAGGTGTCACTTTGCAGGAACAGGTTGCAGATTCCATCCTATGAAGGTGGACAACAAATGGGGAATATACAGCAAGAACGGCGTATGAATCCCAATTCCTACGCATGTATGCAGGCAAGGAATTCTCATACATTTGGAAGGCAAATGTAGGTTTTTTTTGCTTGGCTTGCTATGCAGGGGAAAATTTTGATAGTCGACAATCTGGAACTTCGGGGGTGGCCGCATATCATTGTCTGCTTATTGTGTGGGCAGTGCTCAGAGACACCAGAGCACTTGCTCATCACTGCCCTTATGCCAAACAAATCTGGAGGAGGGTCTTCTCATGGATAGGATATCATGCTCTCGCAATTCAACAAGTGTTAATAAAACCATAGACTGGTGGATCAAACTCAAGAAAAGGGTGGTTAATTAAGCAGCGCAAATCGATCTTTGATGGCATCATCATCTACACAGCTTGGAATATTTGGAAGGAAAGGAATCGCAGGATATTTGAGCATGCTTACTTTCCAGTTGAACATATTTTCTATTGCATAAAAGAGGAGGTGAAGATAAGAAAAAGGGCAATAGATTTAGTTAGTAATTGTTAACTCTGGTGTTATATGCCTAGTGTATTTGTCCCTGTAGTACGGTTAGTGTGAAAATTCTAATTATTTCTTTTCCCTAATAGTGATTGGCAGAGCTCCTGCCCAAGCTCTCAAAAAAAGTGACTCGACCAGGGTGAATAGAAGTGGATCCAGGAAAAAAAAAAAGGGTCATCGGAGTCATTACAAACTTGTAATTTGTGATAAAGGATCATATGATTATATACTAAGGAAACCACGTGGACTGAGCTGGAAGCCGGAAGACGTCGGTGTCACTCATACCCCGACCCATACGCGTCCTCCATTGAAGGTGATCTCTTTTTTTTCAAGTTTGAGCAGGACATCTGTCAAATTACATTCGGGAACCAAACCACCCGAACGTGAATCTAATTTAGGAACTCAAATACGGTACTTCGTCCATTTTCAAATTGGTGTCGCTTTAAAATGCGTGCAGCCACATCTATATAAATGTTTTAGACTTTGTCACATGCAAATAATATTAGTAGATTTATTATCAAAAGCATTTCTATACCATTATATTAAGAGCAGTTTTCCTATCCTTGAGAAGGTACCAAGAGGTACAAGGTACCAAGAGGTACCGAATTAGATCCAGCCGTTCAATCAGTGTGATCAACGGCTCAAAATTTGGTACCTTGTACCTCTTGGTACCTCGCGTCCGGTACCACTAGGTACTGTCAAATCTCAGTCGTTCGATCAGTGTGATCAACGGCTCAAATTTGGCACCTCTTCCCCCTCAAGGATGGTAAAATTTCCCTTATATTAATTATTTATAGTTTTTACTAACTAAGTGATGCCATTTCTCTTTTGGTAATTTGAAACCGAAGCCTGTCCATGAAATACTCCTGTTTTCTCATGGTTAGGTGTGTGTGATATATACCATAGTCTGTCTCATAAGGCATATGTTATCCATCTACCGTTACACATCTCCTAGGAAAAACTGAAAAAATGCATGGTTCTTTTCTACTCAGAGTATATGCATCAAAAATAGGTGATAAATTGTACATGTCACCTCTCTCTCTCCACAACAGCATGGTTATCTACTTTTAGTCTAACCTTTAACATCATCTATAGGTGCTAGACATTCAATTTTTTATGACATAGCACCAGCTGTTAAGATTTACTTCGATGTCATGCAATTCAGGCTTAGCACCCACTTCCTCATTAGGTGCTAAAAAATTTATCTCTCGTATGATATTACCTTGGCACTTAGGGATGTATATGCTCTCAGACAGGGGCGGAGCTAGCATATAAGCATTGAGGTCCAGTGACCTCAATGAAATTTAGTAAATCTTATAGAAAGTTACGGTTTATTACTGTTCATCGGTGGAGGAGACATCATCGTGCAATGAAGGTGACCTCAATACTCCTGTCGTCTGGCTTCGCCCCTACTCTCAGAAGCTTGTAAGTTGTAACCGACGAGAATCTCGAATTGAGATATGCACATCGATCCCTCTTGGTATATCCCCCATCGCAAAAATAAAGTGATGTTGCTTCTCTTTTGAAACTTTAAAAAAAAACATGACAAATAACGTGGATTACGTTAGAACTTCACCACTTTAAACCCGTCCAAAAAAAAGCCCTAGATTGTGCCAGAAACGTGTTGGTCTCTATTACCTACCTTTACTTCTCAATAAAAGAAATCCTAAGATATGGGTCCCTCTGATTTAAAAGCTTGAAACCGATGAGAATCCGGGCTTTTGATATCCTCATATATCTCTGTTTTGTAACTTTCAAATTCAAATCTACCCTTTTTTAGATGAGATCAAAATTTTAACTAGATTTACACCAGAAGGTGATGGTATTGGTACCTGCCGGCTGCTATCTAAAAACACCAAAATATGGCACTTTAATTTATTTATTATTAAAAGTCGATGACAGGTATTTTTACAGTTGCTAGAAAAAGATAAATAATCTAAAAATTCTCATAAAAAAATAAAAACATCCAACCTTTAATTCAGTGCACCCTCATTATCTCATTATGACTATAAACTATATATAGCCATTGGATTTTATTAGATATCAATCTCCACTTAAAAGGTAAGCATAAACCAATATAAGAGAATCAATTAATCCAAAAGAAAAAGGAGATAAGTATCCGTGTGCAATCTCTTGGAGCGGAGTCCTCTTGCGTCCATATGATACATGGACCCCACTTGTGCATAGCGTCCATTGTATGGGAACCAACGACTCTAGGCCCCCTCGGCAAAATCCATTATACACACGTCCTAAAATCACACGCCCCCTCCTTTTCCACCATATACATAGAGGGTTGGCTTGATAGAAGGTTTGATTATGTGGTAAATAATTTAGGAAATGTTTGGAAAATAGAAATTTTTCTAGATTCCTACGAGAAATGTATCAAAGCTTTTGTTGATGTACAATCTAAATTCTTTTAATCAAGTTTTTGTATAGTTGGCAATTTCACCTTTGTCCACTGTTTAAGCCCTGTTTAGAATGCAGGAATTTTTCCAATTCCTACAGACGATTCGTTTTGATCAAACTACGTATCATCGTATTCATCAAACTACGTATCATCGTATCCAATAATAAAATATCATACAACCTCCCCCACAAGAATACCTAACAGCCGAAGCACCTCTGGTGAGAAACCAACCGAAACACAAAAGTCAAAAAACATGACACCACCTAATACAATTGTTGTGGCTACAGACCAAACAGAGAGAGATAGTAGTGGAGAGTGATGAAGATAAGTGTAATGGCCTGGGTCCTCCCCATGGCTTGTACTCATATATATATACACATGAGGAGTGCTTTTACAGTTATACCCTCACATCTGGTTATCCCCCCTGGGGGCAGTTATGTCATTACACATGGCCTATTCTGGGCCTTACAATCTCCTACCAGGCCTGCTGGGTTTAGGTGGGGGCCATCCCTACGACAGGAGCCTCTCATGGTAAAGGGCTTCACAAGGCCGAAGCCATATTGCCGAGTCCTTTGGCCCCCTCCGTCCCCGCGGCCTGTGAACTTTTCCAAACTTCCGGGGCTGCGCTGTAGCCGAAGCAGACGCGCGCGCTGCTGCGACGCTCGGTCTTCCGGCCGTCCACGTGGTGCCGCGTGCTTGGCGTGGTGCGGGTGTTGAGGCGGCGTGACCATTTATTTGGCGGCGGGCTTCCGGCAGTTGGACTTCTGCCGATTGGCCTTCCGCCGGTTGGCACCCCTGCTGATTGGGGTATATATATGGCGCTGGTGCGGTGTTGCTCCTGCGTATATTGTGATAGAAGCTGTTCCCCTAAAATGGGCCCCTACCGTGCATCAACATTCCTGGGTGACGCTGAGCGGCTTGGGGAATGTTGATGCACAGAAGGAGGTCCATTTTTCCTGGGAGCTTGATCAGCGCCGGTTATCGACAGCCAGTCGCGCTTCCTGCCCCCGCACCGCGCTTTCGTAGGCGACAGCGAGGTCTGCGCTGTTTTTCTTAACAGGCCTACCTACAGTCGGTGTTCCTGATGGAGCCCGCCGGCATTACCTTGTATGTTGACGCACTGTAGGTGGCCTGTTAAGGAAAATGAGGTAGATTTTGCAGGACAAGACCCCCGCCTTTGCTGCGCCCCGCCGAAGTCGACGCGCGCGCTCCGTCCCCTACCCTTCGGACTGGTGGCCGCGAAGCTGACGCCGAGTCGATGTAGACGCGCGCGCTCCGTCCCCTACCCATCGAACGGGTGGCAGCGAAGCTGGCGCCTAGTCGAAGTAGACGCGCGCGCGCTCCGTCCCTTACCCATCGAACGGGTGGTGGTGAAGCTGACGCCTAGTCGAAGTAGACGCGCGCGCTCCGTCCTCTACCCCTCGAACGTGTGGCGGCGAAGCTGGCGCCGAACTCGAAGTGGACGCGCGCGCTCCGTCCCCTACCCCTCGAACGGGTGGCAGCGAAGCTGGCGCCTAGTCGACGTAGACGCGCGCGCTCCGTCCCCCACCCCTCGAACGGGTGGTAGCGAAGCTGGTCGCCTAGTCGACGTAGACGCGCGCGCTCCATCCCCTACCCATCGAACGGGTGGCAGCGAAGCTGGCGCCTAGGTGAAGTAGACGCGCGCGCTCCGTCCCCTACCCCTGGAAGGGGTGGCAGCGAAGCTGGCGCCTAGTCGAAGTAGACGCGCGCGCTTCGTCCCCTACCCATCGAACGGGTGGCGGCGAAGCTGGCGCCTAGTCGAAGTAGACGCGCGCGCTCCGTCCCCTACCCCTCGAACGGGTGGCGGCGAAGCTGGCGCCTAACTCGAAGTAGACGCGCGCACTCCTTCCCCTACCCTTCGAACGGGTGGCAGTGGAGGCTGGCGCCTAACTCGAAGTAGACGCGCGTGCTCCGTCCCCTACCCTTCGAACGGGTGGCAGCGGAGCTGGCGCCTAACTCGAAGTAGACGCGCGCGCTCCGTCCCCTACCCTTCGAACGGGTGGCAGCGGAGCTGGCGCCTAGTCGACGTAGACGCGCGCGCTCCGTCCCCCACCCCTCGAACGGGTGGCAGCGAAGCTGGCGCCTAACTCGAAGTAGACGCGCGCGCTCCGTCCCCTACCCATCGAACGGGTGGCAGTGAAGCTGGCGCCTAACTCGAAGTAGACGCGCGCGCTCCTTCCCCTACCCTTCGAACGGGTGGCAGCGGAGGCTGGCGCCTAACTCGAAGTAGACGCGCGCGCTCCGTCCCCTACCCCTCGAACGTGTGGTGGTGAAGCTGGCGCCTAGTCGAAGTAGACGCGCGCGCTCCGTCCCCTACCCATCGAACGGGTGGCGGCGAAGCTGGTGCCTAGTCGAAGTAGACGCGCGCGCTCCGTCCCCTACCCTTCGAACGGGTGGCAGCGGAGTTGAAGTAGACACGCGCGCTCCGTCCCCTACCCTTGGAATGGGTGGCAGCGAAGCTGGCGCCTAGTCGAAGTAGACGCGCGCGCTCCGTCCCCTACCCATCGAACGGGTGGTGGCGAAGCTGGCGCCAAGTCGAAGTAGACGCGCACGCTCCGTCCCCTATCCATCGAACGGGTGGCGGCGAAGCTGGCGCCTAGTCGAAGTAGACGCGCGCGCTCCGTCCCCTACCCCTCGAACGGGTGGCGGCGAAGCTGGCGCCTAACTCAAAGTAGACGCGCGCGCTCCGTCCCCTACCCTTCGAACGGGTGGCAGCGGAGGCTGGCGCCTAACTCGAAGTAGACGCGCGTGCTCCGTCCCCTACCCTTCGAACGGGTGGCAGCGGAGCTGGCGCCTAACTCGAAGTAGACGCGCGCGCTCCGTTCCCTACCCTTCGAACGGGTGGCAGCGGAGCTGGCGCCTAGTCGACGTAGACGCGCGCGCTCCGTCCCCCACCCCTCGAACGGGTGGCAGCGAAGCTGGCGCCTAACTCGAAGTAGACGCGCGCGCTCCGTCCCCTACCCTTCGAACGGGTGGCAGCGGAGGCTGGCGCCTAACTCAAAGTAGACGCGCGCGCTCCGTCCCCTACCCTTCGAACGGGTGGCAGCGGAGGCTGGCGCCTAACTCGAAGTAGACGCGCGCGCTCCGTCCCCTACCCCTCGAACGGGTGGTGGTGAAGCTGGCGCCTAGTCGAAGTAGACGCGCGCGCTC
This sequence comes from Dendrocalamus latiflorus, assembly GCA_017311315.1. NCBI lineage: Eukaryota > Viridiplantae > Streptophyta > Magnoliopsida > Poales > Poaceae > Dendrocalamus > Dendrocalamus latiflorus. The sequence goes on from CM029639.1 coordinate 14,470,825, forward strand.
CGTCCCCTACCCATCGAACGGGTGGCGGCGAAGCTGGCGCCTAGTCGAAGTAGACGCGCACGCTCCGTCCCCTACCCTTCGAACGGGTGGCAGCGGAGGCTGGCGCCTAAATCGAAGTAGACGCGCGCGCTCCGTCCCCTACCCTTGGAAGGGGTGGCAGCGAAGCTGGCGCCTAGTCGAAGTAGACGCGCGCGCTCCGTCCCCTACCCATCGAACGGGTGGCGGCGAAGCTGGCGCCTAGTCGAAGTAGACGCGCGTGCTCCGTCCCCTACCCCTCGAACGGGTGGCGGCGAAGCTGGTGCCTAACTCGAGGTAGACGCGCGCGCTCCGTCCCCTACCCTTCGAACGGGTGGCAGCGAAGCTGGCGCCTGCGCCCCGCGAACACCGCCGCGTGGGCGGTGACTTGGGGTCTTGTGATGCGGTCTTGCGCTATAAAGGTTCCTGGAATCACGCCAGCCCCTGGTCTGCCAGGGTTATGTTCCCGTACCGTGCGACCCGACGCGCCCGGGGCACGCGGCGGCCTATGACTGGTGGGCGGCGGGATGTGGACGGTTGCGTGTTTGCAGCCGCTCGCCTCTTCCCTAGGCCAGGGGGACACGGGGCGGGCAGTGAATGGCACGGCGCCGGAGCTGTTGTGATCCCCTGGCCCACTGGTGCGCCTGTAACCGCGGCTAGGTGGGGCGTTGCGCTGGGCGGGCGCTTGTACGACTGCGGTCGCGCCTCGTACACGGACCTCCGCGATCCTTTGCTTTCAGTTACGGGGAATCGTGCGGGGCGGGCCTTTACACCGCTGCGGTTGCATCCGGCACGCGGATCGTTGCGACGCTTCGGTAGCGGCGGTAGGTGGCTTGATATAGCCCCCCCGTAAGAGCGTCCCCGCACCTTTACGCCCTCTTTCCTGTCTGCTCCGCCTTCTACACCTTCGCGCTATCGTCACCGTTTCGGTCTCTTCGTGGGAAGCGATGGCCTCCAGTAGCGAGCGCGGCCAGGCGGTTGGTGGCCCTGACATTCGCCGGCGGTCCTCGCCATTGAAGGTGAAATACGCGCTCCAAGAGCGCGACCCGGCGGCGGCGGACTAGGAGCGGCTGGTGGCGGAGGAGGAAGGCACGTTCTCCGGCGAGCTAGGCCCCTCGCTCGTGACCGAGAAGACGATCCAAGGGCTCTTGCGCGCGGGGAAGTTGTCCGGGCGCCAGGACGTACGATTGCCCACCGCCGACGAGACGGAACCGCATCCCGAGAGGTCGGAGGCGGTCGTATTCGTTGCCTTTTTCGACGCGGGGCTCCGGATCCCAGCGGCGGCTGCGGTGGGCGACGTGCTGCGGACCTTCGGGCTGGAGCTGGCGCAACTGACTCCGAACGCCGTGGCCCGGCTCGTGGTGTACAGCTGGGCCTTGCGCTCGGGGGCGTGTTGGCCTAGCGCGTCACTGTTCGCCTACCTCCATGAGGCACGATGCCAGCCCAAGGGCCGGAAGGATGGGACGCTGTCGAGCTTCGGCAGCGTCACTTTTATTCTTCGCCTGTCGTGTAAGAAGCTCTTCCCTGCGAACTCAACTCGCGGGAAGTGGGAGTCTTACTGGATGAAGCGGTGGTTCTACCACCGTGTGGAGAGCGGGAGCGGCCTTGAGTGCACAGGCCGACCAATCGCGTTCAAGCCCTCGCCCGGCCGAACGCTCGATGATGAGGACAAGCGGAGGGTCAAGCGGCTTGTAGGCGTGGCCGCCCGCCTCAACATGCGCGACCTCGCCGAGGAGTACGTGATGTACGGCGTGGCACCGCTTGCCTACGACTGGCGTCTTGCCGCCGAGAGGCGTCGAGACGACAATGTTTCGCCATGGGTCTGCTCGCTGCCAGCGCCGCCCGGTCCTCGTAAGCCTCGATCGCGTCCCTCCTTTGTTCACGCGAAATGCGTTATATGCTGATGATATTCTCCTTTGCTTCAGGGATTTCCTTGGAGGAGGCGGAGCAAGCCGCGCGCGTATTCCTGGGGCCGTACACCGCCAGGGAACACGAGCAGCGCGTGTCTGCTATCGCCAAGGCGGGGCTGGGGCGAATAAACCGCGTGTGCGAGGTCCTGGACCTTGCCGTGCCGGACCGTGTCGCTCCAGACGATGGCGCAGCGAAGAAGAAGAAGGAGACCCCGTCCCGGAAAAGGGGCCGCAGCGGGGCGCCTGCCGCGCCTGCTGCTAGTGTTTCCGAGGGCGCAGCGGACGCGGAGTCGGACTCGGCGAGATATGCCGACTCGGGCTTGGGTGGCGCAGGCGCCGAAGGCGAGGTGTCTTCGGCGAGCGTCCCGGACGGCGGGTTTGCCGCGGGCAGCCGGAGGGGGGAAGTCTCACCGCCCGCCGAAGTCGCCGAGGCGGACCCCGTGCGGACCGGCGATGCCGAGGTGGAGCCCTCGACCGCGACCGCTGTGGTGCCGGAGGCGCCCTCCGCGGGGGCGCACGTAGCCGTGCTGTCTTTACCAACAGCAGCGGAAACCGAGGTGCCCCCTGCGACAACTGCCATCGTGGAACCTTCGGCCCCGAGCGCGGCAGCCGCGGAGTCTTCCCCAACCACGGCTGCGGGGGCGGTGCCGCTGCTGGCTGTCCCGGCCAAACGGCCGTGTGTGCGGCCGGAGCTCCACTGGATACCGCAGGGATTCGTCGTGGCCATGGGCATCAGAAGCTTGTGGGACTCCAGCGCCAGCACCGGGGGCCCTGCGGCCTATGCGCCTTCTGCCCCTCTGGCCACACCGCCCGCCGCGCAGGGACAGCCGTCGTCCTCCCCGAACGCGGAGGCTTCTGCTCGCGGCGGGACCATTCCTTCTGCTACCGAAGGTAGGGTGGCTTAGCTTACTCTGGTGTATGCTTTTATGCCTTGGGGTGCTCACCCGTATCCCTGTTTACAGCGTTGCTCATTCCGGAGGGGGAGCACTCGGCGGAACACGGGGCCTCTGAGCACGCAAGCCCCGCGGACTTCGTGCCGCCTCCGGAGACGTTGAGGGCGTGGCGCGGGATTGTGAACGATGCGGCCACGAGTGTCGACCCGCAGGTGCTGCAGGCTTACGGTGCGGGGCGCCTCGAGGACGCTTTCGAGGTGTCTGGGGTGAGGGTAAGTACTCATGCGACCACGCCTGCGCTTAGCTGAGTTTGCTAAGTCTTTTCCCTTCTACAGACACTTGTGCTGGGGCAGGCCCTGCAAACGGCCTATGCTCGTAGCCGAAAGGCGCTCGAGGATAGGCTGCGGGCCGCCGAGGAGGAGCTGCGCGAAGCCTCTGGCGCCCGCTCTGCCCAGGACGCCCGTATCCGCCAGCTGGAAGCAGAATGCGCTGAAGCGAGGACGCACGCCGATGGACTTGTTGCGTCGGCGCAGGAGTCGGCCGCGGCAGCTGCTGAACAGAGGTTTGCGGCGGAGCGGGATGGGCTCCTGGAGCAGGTCGCCACGCTAGAGAAGGAAAAGGTGAACTCGCCTTGACTCTAGCGGAGCGTAACCAGACGCTGGGCGACGCCTCGGTGGTTGCGTGGGACGCCATGCAAGCGCTGGAGAGCCATCTCCAAGGGCTGGTAACTAAGGTGCCGGACCGCGCCTTTGGCCCGGAGGAGTTGTCTCGGACCCTCCGCTGGGTCAGGGATGCTGTCAACGTCGCGCGCGGCGCCGCGGCGTCCTTTGGCACCCACTGCACGTACACTTCGGCCTGCTTACCCCCAGCTGGAGATACCTGGCGGGGCCGGAGTAATGTCCGGCGCCATCCGCTCCGCTCGCCATGCCCTCGGGCCCTTCTTCAACCGGATCTGGGATTACGTCGGGCCGGATGCTGCACGGATCGAGCTCCAGAAGTCGCTCTACGGGACGGGGAGCCTCGGCCAATTTCTGGACGGGGTCCCTCGACGCAACGATGGCGGCGCTGGGCCCTCCGAAGGCGCCGGGAACCCGCAGGTCTGACGCCGTGGTGCCTAGGTGTAGGCGTGCGTTGTACTGTTCCTTGTCTTTGTGAATAAAGTACGCCCTTGCTGCATGCATTCTGACTTTCGCCTATATCCCGGGCAGCTTCCTCGCTGGGGCCGGCTTCCTGCGGCCGACCTTCCAACCCGGCGACGCCTTCGACGCTGGCGAAGGGCCGAAGAGTCGCTCGACTTTTGGGCGAGCCGGCCTTCTTCGAGCGAGGCCCCCGCTTTAGCGCGTGTTAAGGATGAGCCCGCGGGATAGCGGCTTAGAGCGGCAGGGATGTTGCCGGATCTTTGTACTTGCGATTTTTCCGGTATCCAGACTTCCTGGTATTTTAGGATATGCGCTGTGTGTTGATGCCACTGTTGGCGAAGTAGCTGCGCCGGGGTTCCTTAGAACGGACAGCCCGTAGACTGGCGTGTGCGTAGGCGGACCTCCGCACTTTGCGTTGTTATAGTCCGTGGACTGGCGTATGTGGAGGCGGACCTCGGCACTTCGCCTTTCTTTATAGTCCGGAGACTCGCGCGTGCGGAGGCGGACCTCGACGCGACGCCTTATTTAAAGTCCGTGGACTGGTGCGTGCGGAAGCGGACTTCGACGCTACGTCTTCTTTATAGTCCGGAGACTTGTGCGTGCGGAGGCGGACCTCGACGCTACGTCTTATTTAAAGTCCGTGGACTGGTGCGTGCGGAAGCGGACTTCGACGCTACGTCTTCTTTATAGTCCGGAGACTTGTGCGTGCGGAGGCGGACCTCGACGCTACGTCTTATTTAAAGTCCATAGACTGGTGCGTGCGGAAGCGGACTTCGACGCTACGTCTTCTTTATAGTCCGGAGACTTGTGCGTGCGGAGGCGGACCTCGACGCTACGTCTTATTTAAAGTTCGTGGACTGGTGCGTGCGGAAGCGGATTTCGACGCTACGTCTTCTTTATAGTCCGGAGACTTGTGCGTGCGGAGGCGGACCTCGACGCTACGTCTTATTTAAAGTCCGTAGACTGGTGCGCGCGAGGGCGTCCCCCCGGCGCGTCTTTTATTTATACTCAGGCCCGTCACCTTTGGCTACGGCGAGTGCACACACGAACTGATTGCCGCGGCCGTGGACTACGCACCATAGTCCCTGATGCTGGTCGTCGTAATCTCCACGACCCTTATCGTCGCGGCCCTTGCCACGGCCGCGCCCCCGGCCACGGCGCCCCCGACCGCCTCGGCCCGCTGGAGCACCCTCGTCGGACCCGCCTTCGATGTCGAGGACGTACCGGTTTCGCCTCGACCTCTGCTGGCCGCGCTTGGGCTGATCGGACGACTCCTTATGCGAGTTGTCCCTGCGGTCGGGCGCGTCCCTGGACGACTCCTGCTTACGTTTTCCCTTCGAAGAACCGCCCTTCGGCGGATCTTCGGCTTTTGCCGAGGCTCCGGCCTGGTTGGTGTCGGAGTCGTCGCCTTGCCTTCGCCGCGCGTCTTCCTCCGCCCTGGCATATTCTTCCATCTTGTCGAAGAGCTTCGCCACCGTCTTGATTGGATTTCGCGCATTGTACTCGGCCATCGGGCCCGGACGAAGGCCCTGTATGGCTGCATTAACGATGGTGGTCTCGTTGACGTCTTTCACTTGGCATCGAATCTTGGCGAAGCGTTTGAAGTAGTCCCGGAGCTTCTCCGAGGGTTTTTGCTTCACAGCAAAGAGTTGGTCCGCGTCGACTCGGTCGACGTAGTTTCCTTGGAAGTTGTTGTGAAGGCGGACGCGAAGCTGCTCCCACGCGTAGATGGAGCCCGGCTCTATGGTAAAGAACCAAGAGAGCGCCACCCCTTGCAGCGCGAGGGGGAGTCCCTTCGCCTTCGTGGTGTCGTCTCCGCCCGCGGCTTCGATCGCGGTTTCGTACACGCGCACAAACTCACGGGGGTCCGTGTCGCCTTTGTACGAGTCGACGGCGCTAGGGAACTTGAAGTCTTCGGGCCATGCCGCCTGCTGCAGCCCCGCCGAAAGCGGGGACTCCGGATCTACGCGCTGCAGCGGCACGCGGCTAGACGTGGGGGCTTCGCGACTGTCCGCCCTCTCCGGCGTGGGCTCGGTCGCGATTGCCGGCGCGGCCTGCTGGCTCCGAGCCTCTTGCATATCTCGGACGGCTCCGCGAAGATCCCCTAGCTCCCGCTGGAACGCGTTGAGGGCCGCCAGTAGGGTGCTTTCCACCGCCTGTGCGGGCGGGGTCGCCGATGCTCCCAACGGGCAAATCGGCGCGGGGACGACCGCGTCGCGAGGTCCCGAGCTGCCGGTCGCTCCGTCGTGGCTACCTCGAACCGCCCGGTCCGCGCCGCCAGCGAGGGTTGCAGTGGGGGCGGCGAGGTCGGCTGTCGTTGCGTCGGCGGGGTCGGTTGTCGCCGCACCGCGTCGACGTCTTCGACCGCAGGGTCCGTCCCCGCAGCGCCGGTGACGGGGCGGGTCGTCGCGGTGCCGGTGACGGGGTTGGTCGTCGCGGTGCCGGTGACGGGGTTGGTCGTCGCCGCGCGAACGTCGACGTCTTCGGCCACCGCGCCTGCGTCGCCACCCGCGCCCGCCGCTGCCGATGCCCTGGTACTCATACGACGCTCCGGCCCGGCCGCCTTCTTTCCCTTCGCCGCCGCTGAAGAAGCTTTTTTCGGTGCCATCCTTCTTCTTCGGTCTTCAGGCTTGTCCTGTCCTCCCCACGGACGGCGCCAACTGTTGTGGCTACAGACCAAACAGAGAGAGAGAGATGGTAGTGGAGAGTGATGAAGATAAGTGTAATGGCCTGGGTCCTCCACATGGCTTGTACTCATATATATATACACATGAGAAGTGCTTTTACAGTTATACCCTCACATCTGGTTATCCCCCCTGGGGGCAGTTATGTCATTACACATGGCCTATTCTGGGCCTTACAATCTCCTACCAGGCCTGCTGAGTTTAGGTGGGGGCCATCCCTACGACAACAATGAACAAACAGCAACCAAAAGAGTATTTAACAACTGCCCTAATGATGAATACAACCCTGGCATCTGATGTGCCTTGCAAGGTTCCACTAGCATATGATGAGAATTGGTTTGAGGTTCTTATCATTTTGACTTCTAAAAATCACTTTTCTACAGTAAATAGCTTTTTTATAGTATCTATTTTTTAAACGGGGTGTCTTTTCAATATGGGGTCTGTTAGTTGATTGTAATACACATTATAGTGACTTCATTTATATTGACCAAAATTACACGCGAGTGTCTCTCTATATAAATGTTACTATTTATAAGATAAAGCCAAAAGTTATCAGCAAAAGCTAATATGAACACCCTTCCTGTTCTTTTTCAGCTTTAAACTTTTTTTATAGTAACTAGTTTTTAAACGGAGTGTCTTTTCAAGATGAGGTCTACTAGTTAATTGTATTACATACTGTACCGACTTCATTTATATCGGTAAAAACCGCACGTGAGTTTCTGTTAATCTGTAATCTCTCGCATGAACAAACTAAAAGTCACAAGTCGCAGCCAAAAGCCACAAGTTTCAGCCAAAACGAACATGCCATTAAATCACGTATAACTCGCATGTATTTTTTGCTAAAATTGGCAATGATATACTATTACGTTATTGGTCCATTATAATGAATTTGATGGCATGGAAAATGTTATGCTTTTTCTTGATGTTCAACTCAAGGTATTAAATCATGATTTTTGCTGTCGCGGCAAGGTCGTAAAAAAAAGCTGTAGCAGCTATCGCTAGCTAGCATGGAAGCTATCCAATGTAACTATTTTTAATTTCAAGTATTTAATAAATATTATTTAGTGTTCTGTATAAACTAAAAAAATGCAACCCAAATTTGATGGCAGGAAGAGGTTGTGCTTTTTCTTGATGTTCAACCAAGAATAAAAAAATCAGCGATAACAAGCCGGCTACTGGGCATAACGGTCCTGCTGGTAAAAGAATATTGGTCCCAAAAAAATTTAAATTTAAATTGATGAATAGTTGTTCTAGGCAGTACCAGGTCAAACCGGCAGTAACCAGCTGAAAGCTAGCAAAATTCAAATTTTAAATTTAAATTGAATAATTGAAACTGTCCAGCAGAAAACCGGTTACCACTGTTAACTGGTACTGGCCAAGGTCCGGTATTTTATTCGTTACCAGTTTTTGAATCCTTGTTATCAACTACATGGACAATATATGTAATGCAATCTAGGATTAAACAGGGAAACGCCATAGAAGAGAATTTTATAATTATATCAGGAGTAACCGCACAATTGCATAGGTCCTTTTATACCTATGCTTTAACACAAAAACCAACTCCTTATTTAACAAACTAGCCTCATAGACGCGGCGCAACGCCGCGCCAGTCACCGTGTGTACCGAAGTAAAAGAGGCGATGATCCGCGATGAGTTTTTTAAAAAAAATCGAGGGCACATGCGTATTTTCGAAAAAGCTGAAGGGTTTTTTCGTAAAAAATTGAGGACCCGTATGTAACGAAACGAGGACCCGTACGTAATTTAGAAAACCGTGGGGCGCTATCATGCAAATTGGAGGGGTGTTTTCAAAAAAAAGCGCTGCAAAAAAAATCGCCAGGGACCTTTTCGCGAGGAAAAAGGACCATTTCGCGAGGAAAAAGGACCTCTACGTAATTTCTGGAAAACTCAAGAGAATTGTCTCCCCGGCCGTACCGAAAATCCCCCGCCACGCGCGGACGGGGCGACGTGGGCAGGCCCTCGGCGCGGGCATTCCGCGGGGTATAATCCCGTAAGGATTAATATTCAAAAGGGATGTATACAACACAAACAAATTTTATAAAAATAAAAACATTTTTCATTTAGCGCGTGGGCCACGCACTAGTTAGTAAACAAAAAAATACAATTCTCTTGCTCCAAACCGTGTCGACCAAAATTTTGTCAGCACAACATCGTTAGCGTTTCGTATTGTTCTGATGAGCAGTATCATTGGAGCTTTGCTCTGATTACGCTTCTCCCATACGGCCATATGTACGGACGATTCTAATTATCTGCGCGCTGGCTGGCACAGTCAGCGAATGTGGAGCAGAACAGCATCCTAGTGAGTGGACTCTGTCTGACGAGGGAACAGGCCCGCAAGAGAGACAACCAAACAGTGAAGAGGCGTTTTTTTTTTGAGTTTATGTGAATAATTAAATTAGGATCTGTTTGGATGGATTAGGACTAGTTGTTAGCTAGGACTAGTTGTTAGCTGACTAATAGTTAGCTGGTTAAAGATTAGTTCAGTCCTGTTTGGATCCAAGGACTAATAGGTACTACTATCTCAGTACAAAGTCTGTTATACCCCTATGCATGGCGATCTGGGAGGGTTGGCGTGGGTATCAGCGCCTTTTTTCCATTTTGCTAGTCCTTTAGCCCTCATTAGCTGGGTTTGGCCAACTAGTTGGCTAACAACTAGTTGGGGATTTGGCTAAACTTTAGCCCACTCATTAGCCCTCCTGTCTGGATCCATAAGGACTAAAAATTAGCAACTAGTTGTTAGCCCATGGGATCCAAACAGGCCTTTAGAGGGCTTTTTTTATCGTTGTTTTAAAGCGACTTATCATGATAATATCTTCGAAGCGAGTTGGAAACGGGTTTAGAAGCTCGCCCCGTGCCACAGCCTAGAACAGGTAGCAGAGCCAGGCACGAGCACCCTGAGCATGCCGATGGCGAGCGACACCACGGCCAAGAACACCCGCCGGCGAGTGTGAGGAGGCGGCAATACGAGCGTGCGGCCGGCAAGCGAACGCATCTGGGACGCTTCAGCCATGAAGTATGGAAAGAGGTGTTGGCGAAGAGAAAAGATATTAGGTAGAGATGCTTTGAGATCCGTGGTAGAAATCGGAGGAGAGGCCTCAAGAGGGGATAGGGTCAAGACCCTCCGCGTAGATTTATTTTTTTCCGTCGGTGGAGAAGCTGCACACGCAACAATTGCCCCGCCAACAACCATGGTTTCCCCTCGAGAGCAGCCCGGTTTTCCTTTTCAGGGCTGGTGGGGTTTGTCCCTCCTGCCCGCTTTTACCTCCCTCCTCTTATGATCACCAATAGAGGATGAAAGAATTGGAAAATCGTAGAGAGAAAAAAATTAGAAAATCGTTCCGAGATGAAATCGAAATAGGAAAGAAAAAATTAGTGCTAAGTAAAGTAGGATGTGAAGTCTAAAGTCTAATACATATCAGACACCAACCCAACCACTCACGGGAGACGCCCACCTAAGGCCGCCCACCACCGCCCCACCGCTATTTAAGCCACCCCTCCGCCTCCATTTCCCTCCAAGAAGAGCCCTCGCCACCCTCTCCTCCGGCTCTTCTTCGACCTCCTCCTCCTCCTCATAACCCACCAACCACCACCACCACCACCCACCGAGCAATGGCGGGCAACGGGCTCATCGTCAAGGACGATCCGCTCAACTGGGGCGCGGCGGCGGCCGAGCTCACCGGCAGCCACCTCGACGAGGTGAAGCGGATGGTGGCGCAGTTCCGCGAGCCCGTGGTCAAGATCGAGGGCGCCAGCCTCCGCGTCGGCCAGGTGGCCGCAGTCGCCCAGGCCAAGGACGCCGCCGGCGTCGCCGTCGAGCTCGACGAGGAGGCGCGCCCCCGCGTCAAAGCCAGCAGCGAGTGGATCCTCAACTGCCTCGCCCACGGCGGCGACATCTACGGCGTCACCACCGGCTTCGGCGGCACCTCCCACCGCCGCACCAAGGACGGGCCCGCCCTCCAGGTCGAGCTCCTCAGGTAATCAATTAGATTAATTAACACCCCCAAAAAACTTTTATTTCACTGCCTCCTAATCACCTTAATTAGCATCTAGATCCATTGTTATTCAATTGATCCTTGCGTTTACTTACTCGTTCCTTCCATGTGCCAGGCCCATCCGCCAGTTATATAGTAGTAGTAGGAACCCTTCAATTTCTTCCTTTCAAATAAAAGCGTGCCTTTTGCCGCCGCTGCTTCCTGAGATTCATGTGCTGTAGCCATGGCAAGACGCATGCAAAAACGGAAGCATAAAATTGTTTGGTCAATCCAGCCCACATGCTTCTGCAGAAATACCTGACAACTATTGATATTTGTAGATAAATTTGTAAAAGTCTAAAAATTCTAAAAGAGTTGATCACACGAGGTTTAGATACCGACTACCCCACTGCATCCTCGCAGAGTAGTAAGTAGCAAATGAACGACCTATTGTGTTTACAAAACATCCAGAAAACCCTCTTTTTTTTGGGCGTGTCACTGTTACTTCAGGGTAGAAAAAGAGTGTGACGGAAAAGGCCAAGAATAAGGTAGACGTGCCATAGGCTGTATGACAAATCAGAGCGGGTAGTTGGGTGCCCCGGCCAAACGTTTTGTAGCCTTGTAGGCAGCATGGAGCACCAAGTGGGAACACTAACGCCTAGTACTGTTTATGAAAAAAGAAGATAAATCTGCATAGGGTATTGATAAATATCATCCGGATATTTTCTTTCTAACTATCATCTATATTTGTGACCGTTAGATTAGAGATCCAACAGTCATGAATTCTCCCCACCCCCAAAAAAAAATCTCCCCCCTCCAAAAAAAATCTCCCCCTCTAAAAATAAGAGGTTGTTAGATCTCTAATTCAACGGTCCGAAATTTAGATGATTGTTAAGAATAAAACATCCGGATGATACCTATACTCACCCATCTGCATATCCAAAAACAAATGAACCCTTGACTGCTTCTACTGGCTAGGCCATGTCCACTTGTTGTTCTTTGGGATTAGAGCAAGTACAATGGTGCTGACTAGGTTGCCTCTAGTGAAATCCACATCAGCACAATCCTATGTGGAAGAGAGAGACAAGAGGAGAGAGAGGCAAGCTGCCCCTCATGCAAGAGGTGACCTCTAGCACATCATACGAGGACTTGGAGGTGATGCTAGTTCTTAGAGCAAGTACAATGGTCACCTCTAGCGAAATATTAAATGCTTGAGTGCTTTAGTAGAGGTAACCTCTACTCAACTCATTGTATTAGCTACCTCTACATGAGCCACATGTACTTTTTTTGCTTATGTGGCTAGTCCTAGAGGTGGCAGCCACCTCTTCTATTGTACTTGCTCTTACCGGATCCCAATACGATCGAGCTGTAACAAAGGGACAAGAATTAACTAGCTCTAGTTTGTCGTCTTGTCATTGTTTCTTCGACGGCTACTTGGTAGTAGTTACAGTAACTAACGAATTCTGTACTATCCAATCCACGTTTGCCGCGCTGTCCGGGGCTGACCATGTGCGCGTCGCTGTTTTTTTTTCCCTGCAGGCATCTCAATGCCGGAATTTTCGGCACCGGCACCGACGGGCACACGCTGCCGTCGGAGGTGACGCGTGCCGGCATGCTCGTGCGCATCAACACCCTCCTCCAGGGATACTCCGGCATCCGCTTCGAGATCCTCGAGGCCATCACCAAGCTCATCAACACTGGCGTCACCCCCTGCCTCCCGCTCCGGGGCACCATCACCGCGTCCGGCGACCTGGTCCCGCTGTCCTACATTGCCGGCCTTATCACTGGCCGCCCCAACGCGCAGGCCGTCGCCCCCGACGGCAGGAAGGTGGACGCCGCCGAGGCGTTCAAGATCGCCGGCATCGAGGGCGGCTTCTTCAAGCTCAACCCCAAGGAGGGTCTCGCCATTGTCAACGGCACGTCCGTGGGCTCCGCCCTCGCGGCCACGGTACTGTTTGACTGCAACGTCCTCGCCGTCCTCTCCGAGGTCCTGTCCGCCGTGTTCTGCGAGGTCATGAACGGCAAGCCCGAGTACACCGACCACCTGACCCACAAGCTGAAGCACCACCCGGGCTCGATCGAGGCCGCCGCCATCATGGAGCACATCCTGGCCGGCAGCTCGTTTATGGGGCACGCCAAGAAGGTGAACGAGATGGACCCGCTGCTGAAGCCCAAGCAGGACAGGTACGCGCTCCGCACGTCGCCGCAGTGGCTCGGCCCACAGATCGAGGTCATCAGGGCGGCCACCAAGTCCATCGAGCGCGAGGTCAACTCGGTCAACGACAACCCGGTCATCGACGTCCACCGCGGCAAGGCGCTCCACGGCGGCAACTTCCAGGGCACACCCATCGGTGTGTCCATGGACAACACCCGTCTCGCCATCGCCAACATCGGCAAGCTCATGTTCGCGCAGTTCTCAGAGCTCGTGAACGAGTTCTACAACAACGGGCTGACGTCCAACCTGGCCGGCAGCCGCAACCCGAGCTTGGACTACGGCTTCAAGGGCACCGAGATCGCCATGGCCTCCTACTGCTCTGAGCTCCAGTACCTTGCCAACCCGATCACCAACCATGTCCAGAGCGCGGAGCAGCACAACCAGGACGTGAACTCGCTCGGCCTCGTCTCGGCCAGGAAGACCGCCGAGGCGGTGGACATCCTCAAGCTCATGTCCTCGACGTACATTGTGGCGTTGTGCCAAGCCGTCGACCTCCGCCACCTCGAGGAGAACATCAAGAGCTCCGTCAAGAACTGCGTGACGCAGGTGGCCAAGAAGGTGCTCACCATGAACCCCACCGGCGACCTCTCCAGCGCGCGCTTCAGCGAGAAGGAACTCCTCACCGCCATCGACCGCGAGGCCGTGTTCAGCTACGCCGACGACCCGTGCAGCGCCAACTACCCGCTGATGCAGAAGCTCCGCGCCGTGCTCGTCGATCACGCCCTCACCAGCGGCGACGCCGAGCGGGAACCCTCCGTGTTCTCCAGGATCACCAAGTTCGAGGAGGAGCTGCGCTCGGCGCTGCCCCGGGAGATCGAGGCCGCCCGCGTGGCCGTGGAGAACGGCACCGCGCCGATCGCCAACCGGATCAAGGAGAGCCGGTCGTTCCCCGTGTACCGCTTCGTCCGCGAGGAGCTCGGCTGCGTGTACCTCACCGGCGAGAAGCTCAAGTCCCCCGGCGAGGAGTGCAACAAGGTGTTCATCGGCATCAGCCAGGGCAAGCTCATCGACCCCATGCTCGAGTGCCTCAAGGAGTGGAACGGCGAGCCCCTGCCCATCAACTAAACATCCGTCGTCCATCCGCGCGATCGAGGAGGAGAGGAGACTCCAAAATACATTAAAAAAATAATAAGACGCTTCGTATATGTCCAGATCACACTGTCACTTTTGCCTTTCTTCGTTCGTTGGCGTTGGTTATACTGATCGGCGTGTGGCGTTGTTCTTTGTGTAGCTGCTCTGCCATCGCCTGCAATGCGCATGCTTTGGTGGGCTGCTTTTTCTAAGATATGTTGTTGTATTTTGGGGTGAAGTACGCTACTAAATTCCTTCTTTTCAATTGTCCTTAATAGAATGTTTTGCTCCTATAGCACATTGTCTTGCCTCGGTGAATCTTTTATGGTTATAGCCTAGTTGTTTGCCTTTAGCCTAATTGTTTTTTGTAAATCGCATGACTTCCATTTTGGGAAGCTTCTAAATCAGTTAACGGTAGTAACATCCCCTGAATTGGTTAAAAACAAGCCACTTTGCTACGTAGAAAGATTCACCCATATACGCAGCTGTAGGAGTTCTATCTGTTGGATATCGTTGTAACTTGTAAGCGTCGCAAAAAGCCCATGCTCAAGTCGCTTTTCTTGTGTTGATGATTACTATGTCGGACCTTGTATTAGTAATCCGGAATCTTCTTTATTTTCACCACATTATTTTCTGGATCAGTAGATTGCACATATAAATACATTGATGGATCATACATATATATCATATGAACCATACTAAACATTTATATTATATATCAGAGTTTAAATACCCCATATCGGATAGAGTTTACATATGGGCCGATCAGTCCAAATGTTACATTATACGCAAACAAAAGCGGAAGCGTAAGCGAAAAGCAAAATGTGGGGCCACACTTTGCTACAGGCAAACAACTAGGGGTAAATATGACAACTACTTTATAAGGATTTGAATAATAGATGTACATATAATTACCATCAAATCTGTTTAGCTAAGGTAAAGACTAAACTACTAGAGAATAACCCAATCTCCACCGTCTTTTTCTTCGTCTAGTCCCGAAGTAGCGTAGTAGGTGTACTGGCCATAATCCGAAGGTTCTAAATTATTTTTGTGAGCACGAGTGAGCACAAACAACCGTGTTATACGAGGCAACACACAGAATGCAATATTAACAAAGAAAGGTTTAGATTCTTTTATTTGTGAAATACCAAAGTTGAAACACAGTAAATAGAAATCTTGAGACTTAGCATTTTTAACTAAAACATGTTTATAAAGAGTGTGAAAGTATGCAATAATAATAGTAGTATATGTCCCATCCACCTGTTATATGGTTCCATCTACTATATGCTATTTTTTGTAATGAGGGTTTTATCCATCTATTATAATCACTGGTTATACCCATATAGGGGAAATCAACTCAAGGATATTCTGATTTTTTATTTCGCATTTCCTTTTTTATTTGAATTGGGATTTCAGTTTTGAATTTGAATTCAACTTTGAGTTTTGTTTTGAATTTTTTTTTGAATTGTACTAAAAAAATCAACTTAATTCCAAAAATTTACAAAAATGGGTGTTACGTCCTAGCAGTGCCCAAGCACAAACGCACAATGGATTGCGTCGGCAATCGCCATGAGCTCGCCACTCCTACCTACCACATGCGACAACAGCGTGACGAGAAAGAATTGCAGTTGGCCAGTACTTGGAAAATGTCTAAATCGCTTTGAAGTTTCGCTCTGGGGTTGTAATCAAAGGCAGCAACTTGGCTCGGCATGATCTGCTCCCCTTTTCTGTTGATCATTGCTATGTTAGTGTAATAGTGTGGTAGTGTGGGTCACTGCAGAAGTGCAGATACTAAAATAATTGGAACCGTAGGTATAAACATATGCCACTTTCTCTATACTTTCCCTGAAAACTAGAGTTAGGTTGATCAGTTAGTGATACCTGACCTGTATTACAAATTTCGTTGACGTGTAAGTGATGTACTAATATTCCAATCCGTTACTGTTGTCGTACTGGATCGATCGAACAGGGTAGCGCTTTCTTGAGCAGAAATTAGGCCAGAAATCGAAGTAGGTGAGAGGACTATTTAATATAGTTCCGACATTTTTGCTGTCACATGACCTGTATTAGAAGTTTAGTGGCATACAAGTGATGCACTCATGTTCTAATCCGCCAATTGTTGTTGTATTGGATCGAACATAGCTTTCTTAAGAAAAACTGAAGGCCAGAAATTAAAGCAGGTGAGATGGCTACCTAACGGAGTTCGACAACCTTGCTGTTTACCTACCACGGTGGCTAACCCACACTAAATAAAGTGTCCCAACTGAAAAAAAAGGTGGTGGATACAAGAAAATAGCATAAATGTACAACAACAAGAGCTAGTCAGTGAATAAACTGAAAGATGGTACCAACAACATTACATACTGTTTGTGGTTGCCCAAACAGTATGACCTATTCTTCTGACCAAGTTTTGAGGTAGACAGTTCCAGCTAAGCTTCAATAAAAACAGATTTGAAGGCTTCCAGTAGTAACATGTATAGTACTACTTATATGCAACAGACAAGTGTAATTAGGCTGTCGAAGTCTTGGTCAGTGGCTGAGTTGGCGCTTGTGATTATTTTTTTCTCTGCCGCTTCATACTTGAGAGTTCCTAACTGATGGAAGGAACATAGAAGCCAGACACTCGAAGACAGCTAATGGTACATGCAAAGCATTATCTAGAGGCCCCCGGTTTTGTATCATTGAAACTGAAAAACAAGTGAAGACTGAAGAGAAGCATGTGCATCCATCCACAGGATTCCTATGACCGAGTGCGGCGCCTAAATGCAGGATTGATCCTTCCATCAAGCAGGAAATGGAGAAACTTCCTTTATGTAAAAAGGACTGAAGAATGATTCGTTGTACGGTCCAATTAAGGTGCTAGAACATGTGCATGCTCTTTGTTTATGTATTCGACAAATAAATTAACAATGCAATATTGCATCTTGTGAACGGGCAGATAAATGGTATACCACTACCTGCGTCCTTGTTCTTATGAGTTATGTTTATGAAATTGAATTCCCCCCTGATACAGAACTAATCGACTTAATATATAAGGCCTTGCTTTATTATGTGAAAGTCTACTTTTGGTAAGTGAACAGATATATCAGCATATAAAGGGTCTGTAAATAGACTAGTGTACCAGCATTTTTCACAAAATTGAGAGATGACTCAGATGAGGTTGGCACATAACCTACGTGCTTCTATGTCTACGAGGAGACTTTTATCATGAGATTTCGTGAGAACCCATTGTGTGTTACAAAATTTCTAACAAAAAATTATGTTAAGAGACGAATATACACTAATACACACTGGTGGTTGTTCGTGAATGGGTATCATGCTGCGCATGTTTAGGTTAGGGTACACCATGTGCCCCTAGTTAGTTGCAGGGGCGGAGGGCCCGATAGGGCAGTGGCGGAGGACGGGAAAAAAATGAGGTGGGGCGGATCGAGAGGCAAAGCAGAGAGTGGCGGCGGCCTGCCTCCCGCCGGCCGCCCGCCGCCCGCCTCCCGCCGCCCACGAATGGAAATTTAGCATTCAAATATGAATATTAGACCATCAAGACAGTATATGGAGAAAGGGAAAAAGGAATGAGCACCAGTGCACCACATACCTCAGCTGGATCAAGCGCAGGGAGGGGCGGCGCAGCCATGCAGGGAGCCGGAGGAGGCGAGGGCGGCGCCGGAGGCCGCAAGGAGGAGGCGAGGGCGGCGGCTGGGAGCCTGGGATCGGGGATTTTGGGGAGGCGGCTGGGATCGGGGATTTTGGGGACGCCCGCCCGCCCGCCTCCCGAGTCCCGCCCGCCGCCGGCTACGCCCGCCCGCCCGCCCGCCTCCAACCATGACGACGTCCGGGAGGAGGAGGCCGACGGCCGGGTGCGGGCGGAGGACGGGAGGAGGCGGTCGGGTGGGGGGCAGAGGAGGAGGCCGGCGGCCGGGTGCGGGCGGAGGAGGAGGCCGGGTGGGGGCGGAGGAGGAGGGCGGTGGCCGGGTGCGGGCGGAGGAGGAGGCCGGCGGCTGGGTGGATCGGAGGCGGCGGATTTGGGGGCGGAGGAGGAGGCCGGGTGGGGGGCGGCGGCCGGGTGCGGGCAGAGGAGGCAGATCTGGGGGCGGAGGAGGCGGCCGGGTGGGGGGCGGAGGAGGAGGCCGACGGCCGGGTGCGGGCGGAGGAGGCGGTCGGGTGGGGGGCGGAGGAGGAGGCCGGCGACCGGGTGCGGGCGGAGGAGGAGGCCGGCGTCTGGGTGGGTCGGAGGCGACGGATTTGGGGGCGGTGGAGGAGGCCGGTGGCCGGTGGGGGCGGAGGAGGAAGAGGCGGCGGCGAGACTGAGAGTGCGAGAGGGGGCGGACGCGGACGGAGAGTGGGAGCAGACGAAGAGTTACTGGGGCCTAGGGTAGTGGGGGAAGAAAAAAATCAAGGTATGGCTATTGCCCCAAGCCATACCTTGATTTTTTTCTTCCCCCACTACCCTAGGCCCCAGTAACTCTTCGTCTGCTCCCACTCTCCGTCCGCGTCCGCCCCCTCTCGCACTCTCAGTCTCGCCGCCGCCTCTTCCTCCTCCGCCCCCACCGGCCACCGGCCTCCTCCACCGCCCCCAAATCCGTCGCCTCCGACCCACCCAGACGCCGGCCTCCTCCTCCGCCCGCACCCGGTCGCCGGCCTCCTCCTCCGCCCCCCACCCGACCGCCTCCTCCGCCCGCACCCGGCCGTCGGCCTCCTCCTCCGCCCCCCACCCGGCCGCCTCCTCCGCCCCCAGATCTGCCTCCTCTGCCCGCACCCGGCCGCCGCCCCCCACCCGGCCTCCTCCTCCGCCCCCAAATCCGCCGCCTCCGATCCACCCAGCCGCCGGCCTCCTCCTCCGCCCGCACCCGGCCACCGCCCTCCTCCTCCGCCCCCACCCGGCCTCCTCCTCCGCCCGCACCCGGCCGCCGGCCTCCTCCTCTGCCCCCCACCCGACCGCCTCCTCCCGTCCTCCGCCCGCACCCGGCCGTCGGCCTCCTCCTCCCGGACGTCGTCATGGTTGGAGGCGGGCGGGCGGGCGGGCGTAGCCGGCGGCGGGCGGGACTCGGGAGGCGGGCGGGCGGGCGTCCCCAAAATCCCCGATCCCAGCCGCCTCCCCAAAATCCCCGATCCCAGGCTCCCAGCCGCCGCCCTCGCCTCCTCCTTGCGGCCTCCGGCGCCGCCCTCGCCTCCTCCGGCTCCCTGCATGGCTGCGCCGCCCCTCCCTGCGCTTGATCCAGCTGAGGTATGTGGTGCACTGGTGCTCATTCCTTTTTCCCTTTCTCCATATACTGTCTTGATGGTCTAATATTCATATTTGAATGCTAAATTTCCATTCGTGGGCGGCGGGAGGCGGGCGGCCGGCGGCCGGCGGGAGGCAGGCCGCCGCCACTCTCTGCTTTGCCTCTCGATCCGCCCCACCTCATTTTTTTCCCGTCCTCCGCCACTGGTTAGTTGCCATATGCAGCTAACCATACATAGCTAGCAGCATGCATCACATTCCTTGATCTCGCCGCAAGGCTGGATTTAATCCCTAATCAATGACATTAAGCAGGAGAGGACATGAAGGTGCACCCTTGCGTTCGGTTATGGTCATGAGAAAAAGCGAAGAAATAAATTCCAATAAAGCAAGGAAAGCTTAAAGTGGCTCCCATCTTTGAACAACAAAGTTGTTGCTAGGCTTGCTTCTTCAGATGGCTAAGCAAAACCAGGAAGGCATGTGTTCCTTTCATCTACCAAACAAAAAACTAACCTTAGTCCATGCATAAGCTCACTTCAGGGAGGACCGGTCAGGATTAGATGAGGTGCACCTCCTCTCTGCCTCTCCGGTGAGGTAGGTGAAACAGGGATCTCTGGTTGACCTGAAGCTTCAGATGGCTATTGCTTAACTAGTAGTATTGAAAGTTGGTTCCAACCACTGCTCCACTACCAGTGAGGTAGTAGTAGCCAACATATTGTTCAGTTCAACCGTGCATGTATGCGCTCTCCCCACCAAAACTTGTAACAAATATATTTCTACAGTAGTCTTAACGCCATCTACTTTCCACATCAAAGTTTCAATTTCCTTCACTTTTTTTTGTTTAGAGTTTAGAGTGAGACAATTTGACCCAAAACACTGAATCTAACCCTTTGAACGCCCACTAAACTATCAAGTAGTCTCTTAATGTCTCTTCAACTTTCTTCAGCTTTCTGGCAGTCTGCAGGTAAAGAACTTAATCAACGATTGATTGAAGAAAAGGCCAATATATATGTAGTTAGAGAATGGTTGGTGTGGAAATCAAGTGCAGCTGTGTAGAGAAACGGAGACCACTTTTCAAGTTTGTTTTTTTTGGTTTTGAGGCGGCCACTTTACAAGTTTGCGACCAAAGAAGATAGAACACATGCAAATATGAAATGTTAATACTGATAACAAATTCGGCTAATGAAGAAGGTATGTCTCGATCAACGATCGTTCCATAATCGAGTAGCCTACGCATCACTTTCTGAGCTCAACGCCCCATCAAAGGCAAATTGATGATGATGAACAAACAGATCAACAGAATTCGGGGACCTTGGTGACTCTGTCAGCAAATGATTCCAGTGATCTGGAAAACAAATGCAGAAGTTATCCTACGTACTGAGTAAAGACATGTTCAAAGGATGTCGACTTTTATCGGCCAGAAAGTTCTGTCCGACCAATTCATCTGCCGGTTCAAAATTTGCATGTCTACGTACGTTTGTGATGTCACATCCAGAGAAAATTTACATGGCTCTCTATTAAGAAAAGGATCTTGGCCTTAAGACGCATTCTGATCATCTAGAGATGGGAGACGATTGGTTGTAACATCCCATGTTTTCGATTAATCTTAAGTGATGAATGATGAAGCTAAGTGAAATCTATTTATTTATTAAAAGTCGATGACAAATTTTTAGAGTTGCTAAAAAAAGAGAAATATACTAGAAATTCTCATAAAAACAAAATATCCAACCTTTAATTTGGTGGACCCAAATTATAATGATTTAGATTAAAAAAAATATTCATGTCAAGTACAATTCAAACTCAACCACAACTACCATCCCGAATAGTGCCGCAGAGTCACCCAGCATCGTGTCTCAGTTCACTCCCCCCTACAGACCGACCCTACTACCTTTCCCAGTTCCTCATCAATCCAGAAAGCGTTGATTTGCAGCTTGTGAGCGAACACCTTCCGTGCCCTGTCCGCCACGGCGTGGGCGCCGTCGATGACGCTGTGTCTTCTTCTTCTCCTTGGTACGATGCGTCTGCGTCTGCCATGCATGCGTGCCGCTGAACTCGGTAGTGGAGTGAAGCCTACATAATATGATATGTATGCATGCTGCTGCTTCTGTCATGCCTGATAAGGTAGTAGACTACAGTGAATGGCGATCGAACGTCGGAGTTCTCTAAAGCTACGGAGGTGACTTCGCCGTAGCTGCCGACCGCAGCTTATGCAAGGCTAGGACGTTGAGGAGGCGGCGCACCAGGCGACGAGCCCGGTTGCGGCCCTGCTGGTCACCATGGCAGCCGCGCGTGGTGCGGCGACTTCGAAGCAAATAGATCTGTTAGAGTTGCTAAAAAAAAGAAAATATATTAGAAATTTTTATAACAAAGCAAAACATTTAGCCTTTAATTTAGTTGACCTAAGTTATAACAAAAAAAAAACTCATGGCTCATTGGTAGACTACCGATCTTATCAAAGCTATGCTTCACCGTTCTTCAAGAAAATTGATATCGTTGATTCATCGTTCTGCTTGATCATTATCGGTATAATGATCGATTCGAGTAGAACCAATTTTTAGTTCTAGAGGAAGCATGGCTTCTGCATTGTAAACTAGAAAGAAGGGTGTTTCATCGGTCGCATGATTGATCGTGGTCCGAATAGCCCATAATACAGAGAAAAGTTCTTGAACCCAAACCCCTAACTGTTGTATTAACTAGTCGAACACTCAGTGTTTGATCCCTTGTATTAGTATGCCATTGACTCATTCTATTGCACCGTTACTCTGTAGATGAGCCACTAGGGCGTAACATAACTTTATACCTAGATTCTTACAGAATTCCTGAAAATTTCCACTCGAGAACTGGATACTGTTATATGTGATTATACGACTAGAGACACCAAATCGTGTAATCATATTTTTTGTGATGGATTTCTTAGCAGCTTCAGCTGTTATCTTAACAACTAACTTAGCTTCTATGTATTTTGTGAATGTCTCAATCAAGACAAAAATAAAATTCAAAGCCCCCATGTGCTCTTGGGAAAGGTCCTAGAATGTCCAGCCCCTAGGTTGCGAAAGCATAAAAAAGAGGTATTGTTTGCAAAGCTTGTGTAGAGTGATGTACTTGTCGACTATGAAACTAGCATTGTACATATTTTATCATAAGGTTTTTTGCATCACAAAGGATAGTTAGCTAGTAGTATCCTTGTTGAAAGGCTTTACCAACCAGAACTCTGTAGAAATGATGTGCTCCATAGACTCCTCCATGTATATTGGATAGTAATTTCAAATTATCGTTTTAAGATATGCATCTCATCAACACTCCACAAGTTTCCCGTTTGTAAAGGGTATATTCGATCAGAGTGTATCATTTGGCTTTTTGAGCTGATGATCAGCCTCTACGTCATCTTCAGTAAGTGTGTTATGCTAAATATACTCGTAGATTAATATCATTCAATCACTACTAGGGTTGATCTGTATGACCTCTAATGGAGCGTCTTCGAAATGCTCGACTACCGAGGGTTTATCAAGTTGCTCAAGAAAAACTCTGGGCGGGACGAGTGATATTGAGGAAGCCATCTGTGCCAATTAATATACCAGAAAGTTGTCCTTTCTAGAAATATGTTGAATCTAAAAACCAAAGAAATGCCTTTCAAGTTTTCTAACTTCCGCGAAATAAGATGACATTACAATACTTGAGCATTGATATTCTTTCTCAACTTGATTCACTACTAGATGAGAATCGCATTTCACTAGTAATCTACGAATCCCGAGCATTTTGGTTGCCCAAAGTCCTACCAGTAAGCATTCATACTCTACCACATTATTTGTAGTAGAAAAGTTTAGTTGAATAACATATTTTATGTTCTCTACAGTAGGAGAAACAAGGACTACACCAGCCTCCAAGCCCTTTAACATCAAGGAATCGTCAAAGTACATAGTCCACTCCTCATAGTTTTGTACTCGGGCCCTTGGGTGGGTTCAGGGTTTATCCACTTGGTAATGAATTCTGATAAAGCCTACAACTTTATTACTATTCATGAAATGAAATGGAGATTGAACTCCTGAAGTTCGACCACCCTTTTGCTGTATGTCCTGATGATTCCCTATTTTAGAGAACTTGACCAAGAGAGCATCTAGTCGGTATGACCACTTTGAGGGCCTGAAAGTAATAACTTAGTTTCCTTGAAATCATAAAGAGAGCACATAGCAACTTTTGTATCACTAGATATCATTCTTTTAGTCTATGTGAGACTTCGCTTATGTAATATACTGGTTATTGGATATTGCCACTCTTAATGACCAATATGGCACTAACTGCTTATGGTGTCGTAGCTAGGTATAAAAGCAATATTTCTCCTGTACTTGGAGAGACTAAGACTAGAGTACTCATCAGGTACTTTTTAAACTCTTAAAAAGCATTGTTTACTTAGTCCCTTCGAAACTTTTATATTTCCATGGGAAAATTTGTATAGGATGCTTGTCTAGAACATAGGCATCTTTTTCCAAGAATTGAGTGCTTACCTTGCCCATGGCGCCCAAAGGCGCATGTTTATAGCAACGGGGAGGCTTAATACATAATCAACCCTGCTTGGGTCTATACTTACAAGGGTAAACCTGCCATTTCTCCCTTACGAAGTTACATGAATATCCTTACATAGGTCTATACATATAGGGGTAAATATGATATTTTCCAAGCCTATATTCATTGTTAGGTCAGGCGACTAGCCTGCTAGCACGATGGGCCAACTGGGCCAAGGTGGGGGCCACTCCCCCAACAATCCACCTTATGCTAATTGAACAACCAGCAATCAGGATCATAGCTTTCATTGCATTCTCCAATTTTAAGATGATTTTGCACCTGATACACATCCCCATTCCGCACTACAAAACTTGTCCTAATCCCCTTGAAGAGCCAACTGGACTTTGATACCACTTGTAGGACCAATATGGCAACAGAAGGGGGTGAATGGTGCCTTCAAATTTTTCCTAAGTATTTACTAATTCTTCACTCCAATAGTTTTTAGAAGCTTTAAAGATCAAGAACCAAAAATCTTAAAAATCTTGGTGCTAGCCCGTGAACAATGAAAAACAACACTATTTCAAATCCGAAAATCCATGAAACTTTTGATTTGTAGATCCAAAAGATTTGAAACTTAAACCAAGGCTAGATCATTACCTTAAGAACCTATCCTAACTAAAAAATCTCGAAGAACTTAAGAGATTTAGAATCGTTTGGTTCGTGCAGCTCTACTATACCAAAATCGGATCAAAACACAAAATTGAGTTAACTCTCAAAGAAAAACTCTAAATCATTTAAAATTTGGTATACATCTTATCTAGGATGTCAGGAACCTATTTCAATTAACGATCAAGAAAATCATTGCCAAAGTTATTACCTTTTTTTTGTTTGAAGGAAAGTTACACCAAAACCAGACAAAAAAACAAAAAATGGTGAATATAACTTACTCGTAGGTGGATGATGACCAAGATAGCTCTAGATGTGTTCTCATGTATTACAGTAAATAAGAACATCAAAAAATAAAGGAAAACAAAGCTGGATAAAAAAATCACACGGAGACAAAAAGAATCACATTTGAACATTTGAGGTTTAAGCTGGGACAGGCTCCACCGTAGTTTTGAGGAGAAAAGGGGAAAAGACTACTATGCCTTCTGCAGATCTTCTCAAGAGTAAAGATGGTCAAAATTTTCCAAGGTGTGACAGCCATTATGCAGACGTTTTCACTGCACCAATCATCTCCAATCTCTAGATGATCAGAATACGTCTTAAGGCCAAGATCCTTTTCTTAATACATAGCCATGTAAATTTTATCAGGATGTGACATCACAAACGTACGTAGACATGCAAATTTTGAACCCGCAGATGAATTGGTCAGACAGAACTTTCTGGCTGACAAAGTCGACATCCTTTGAACATGTCTTTACTCAGTACGTAGGATAACTTCTGCATTTGTTTTCCATGCCACTGGATTCATTTCCTGACAGTCACCAAGGTCCTCGAATTCTGTTGATCTGTTTGTTCATCATCAATTTGCCTTGATGGGGCTTTGAGCTCAGACAGTGATGCATAGGCTATTCGATTACAATGGTACAATCGTTGATCGAGACATACCTTCTTCATTAGCCGAATTTGTTATCGGTAGTAACATTTCATATTTGCATGTGTTCTATCATCTTTGGTTGCACGCAAACTAGCAAAGTGGCCGCCTCAAAAAAAAACTTTTAAAGTGGTATCCGTTTCTCTGCACAGCTGCACTTGATTTCCACACCAACCATTCTCTAACTACATATATATATCGGCCTTTTCTTCAATCAATCAAAGATGATAGAACACATGCAAATATGCAATGTTACTACTGATAAAAACTTTGGCTAAAGAAGGTATGTCTCAATCAACGATCGTACCATTGTAATCGAGTAGCCTATGTATCCCTCTCTGAGCTCAACGCCCCATCAAGGCAAATTGATGATGATGAACAAACAGATCAACAGAATTCGGGGACCTTGGTGACTCTGTCAAGAAATGATTCTAGTGATCTGGAAAGCAAATGTAGAAGTTATCATACGTACTGAGTGAAGACATATTCAGAGGATGTCGACTTTGTCAGCCAGAAAGTTCTGTCCGGCCAATTCATCTGCCGGTTCAAAATTTGCATGTCTACGTACGTTTGTGATGTCACATCCAGATAAAATTTACATGGCTCTGTATTAAGAAAAGGATCTTGGCATCAAGACGTAGTCTGATCATCTAGAGATGGGAGATGATTGGTGCAGTGAAAACGTCTGCATAATGGCTGTCACACCTTGGAAAATTTTGACCATCTTGACTCTTGAGAAGATCTGCAGAAGGGATAGGAAGTATTTTCCCCTTTTCTCCTCATACTACGGTGGAGCCTGGCCCAGCTTAAACCTCAAATGTTCAAATGTGATTCTTTCTTTCTTTCCTTTTTGTTCACTAAACCTCATAAAACTGACCAAGTACATTGATAATTCATGATATTGTACTTACAACAAGCTGCATAATGTTGGCTTGGTCCACAGCTCAAACGAGCTGCGGCTTTATTGCGTGCAGCTTATGGCCTTCCCAAAGGTCGTGCCTGTGCTGTTGGATTTACCAGCATGGAAATTGAAAACGAAGAACTGTCCCACACAAGTAGAACCGGTACGAAAATCACTAATCAGGTAGTACACACGACGTCTCGAATGATGTTTCTTTAGAGAGCGACGACGGTAATTGACGTGTGAGGAGCTCACTTGCCTTACCAACCCACTGCTGCAGTAGTGGAGGGAGTACTGGAGTGGCCTCAGGTGGTGGCAGTGGAACGGCGAGTGGTGCCAGTCGAGGGGCTGGGGAGCTGGGCCACTCGCATGGGTGGCAGACGCCGATGCTGTCGTGGAATCAGAGAATTTACAGGATAGCCAGGAAATAGAGAAGATGAATAGTGTCTTTCAAATTTTTTTAAATATTCACTTAACCCTTTTCTCCGATAGCTATAGAGCTATGAAGATTAGGGTTAAAATCCTACTCGAAAACCAAAGAAACAGAGCGAACACAACAGGAAAAACACCATGGTCGAAAACTGACTACGTGGTCGAAAGATGACAACGTGGTCGTGAATTCAACAACGTGGTCGAAAGCTGACAACGTGATCGTAAACTCGACTACCAGACAGAAATACAACATGGTCGAAAATCGACTACCGAACGAGAATCACCGTAGACGATAACCAACGAGACCAAAACTAACGAGACCGAAAATGGATGCAGTCGAAACTAACGTGGTCAGACACCAATCAGTGGTCGAACAACCAATGTGGTCGTAACCAATCAGCAACCAAAGTAATCAACGTAGTCGAAATCAACGTGGTCGTAAGCCAACGAGTGGTCGAACAACCAATGTAGTCAGAACCAGCCGGCAACCAAAATGATCAACGTGGTCGAACTACCAGCGTGGTCGTAAGTGGTCGAGAACAGTGCAATGCGATCTGGAACTTGATCATGGTCGAAACCAACGTGGTTGTAAAACTGGTCGATGTTCCAAACAATACAGCGCCGACTGTCTCAGTTGCAGTCGAAGATCCCACGTCGTCGGAAAAACACGAAGAGATTAAAAGACTGAATGTGGTCGACAACGACGCGATGCAATCTGGAATTTGACCGTGGTCAAAACAAACGTGGTTGTAAAGCCGATCATCGTTCCAGACAGCGAACAGCGCCAACTATTTCAGTTCAGAAACAAAAACGAAAAACGATGGATCTTTCGATCTATAGACTCAAATGTGGTGAAACTTTGCAGAGATCATTTCTTGGGTATTGTAAACCTATTCCAACAAACGATCATTAAAATTATAGCCAAAGATAAGATCTTTTTTAGTTTGTTGGAATATTACATTAAAACCGAGTTAAAATCAAAATCAGTGAATAAAACTAGCTCATAGGTGGATTACTATCTCTGAACAAAAGAGAGGTGTTTGGGTCCGTATGCCGCACACCTCCCCATGTGCACCCTGTAGGGCATAAGTGGGTATTTGTCCGAAAGAGAAATGAAAGAAACGAAGCAGTGAGATACAAAGCAAGGCTGGTAGCACAAGGTTTCATTCAACATCCAGGAGTTGATTATGAAGAAACCTACTCCCTAGATCTCAATAGCAGTACATTTGAATCTAGAAATGAAATTAATGGATGTGGTAACTTCATACCTTTATGGAAACTTTGATTCGGAGATTTATATGAAGGTCCCTGAAGGAATTCCTCTCCTAAACCAAGATAGAGCAAAAAGAAATATGTACAGTGTGAAGCTCAGAAAGTCACTGTACGAACTGAAACAATCTGGCAGAATGTGGTATAATAGCTTAAGCGACTTTCTCTGCAAGAAAGACTACACGAACAATGAAGATTGTCTCTGCATGTTTATACGATGATCCCAGAATGAATTTTGTATAATCTCAGTGTATGTAGATGATTTGAATATCATTGGAACAATGGAAGACATTAAAGAAGCAAGCTCCAACCTGGAGTCGGAATTTGAAATGAAAGATTTGGGCAAGACCAAATTCTGCTTAGGCCTGCAGCTCGAGCATGTCCCTGAAGGAATATTAGTACATCAGTCAGTCTACACCCCCAGAAGGTGTTAGAAATGTTTGGCTTTGAGAAGGTATACCCATCGAAAGTACCGATGATCGGGAGGTCTTTACAACAAGAAAAAGATCATTTCCGACCTAGGGAAGAGGGGGAGGAAGTCCTAGGACCGGAATTCCCATACTTAAGTGTAGTGGGAGCACTTATCTATTTAGCAAATTGTACTAGGCCAGACATTGCATTTGTCGTGAACCTGTTAGCAAGGTATAGTGCAGAACCTACCAAACGGCATTGGCAGGGAATAAATGACATCTTCTGATACCTCCAAGGAAGCAAGGACCTCGGATTGTTCTACAAAAAGAATCAAGATCTGAACTTGATTGGCTATGCAGATGCCGGGTACCTGTCTGACCCGCATACCGCAAGGTCACAAATAGGCTATGTATTCCTATGTGGTGGAACTGCAATTTGCTGGAAATCGTCTAAGCAAAGTCTTGTGACGACTTCGACGAATTACTCAGAAATTATAGCGCTGTATGAAACTGCACGAGAATGTGTTTGGCTACGGCGAATGATTCACCACATCCAGCGGTCATGTGGGATGAATATTATGCAAGCCCCCACAATTATCTATGAAGATAATGCTGCTTGCATTGCACAAGTGCAGACGAGCTATGTGAATAGTCATCTCACAAAGCACATCAACCCCAAGTTCTTCTATGCTCATGAATTGCAGAAGATAGACGAGATTAAAGTATTGCATAGTAAGTCATGCGAAAATGTGGCAGATTTGTTGACTTTAGTTGTGTTTGGTTTAGGGACAAGGTGGGATGGGATGGTCCTGTCCCTGGTTTTGGGATGGAATGATCGCATTTTTTGTTTGGTTGGGGGATAGAGTCATCCCTGTTTTTTGTTTGGTTGGAAGGATAAAGTGGGATGGAATGGTCCCATCCTTTGTTTGGATGGAAGGATGAAGGTGGGACATGTGTGGCATTTGAGTTTTTTTTTAAAAAAAAATTGAAGGCTATTGTTGATATGTTTCTACACATAAGCCTTTGAGTTTTTTTAATAAAAATTTAAACAAAACAGTACTTAAAAAAACAAAGAGGTGTGATGACTCTATCCCATGTGGGATGACTCCATCCCATG
Organism: Dendrocalamus latiflorus; assembly: GCA_017311315.1. Lineage (NCBI taxonomy): Eukaryota > Viridiplantae > Streptophyta > Magnoliopsida > Poales > Poaceae > Dendrocalamus > Dendrocalamus latiflorus. The sequence goes on from CM029639.1 coordinate 14,500,182, forward strand.
AAAAAAAGAGGATTGCCTGGTCCCGGATCTACAAGGAATATTCCTAGTGGGATATCTTTGACTCTGCTTGTCTCCCATCCAAACACCTATAAAAACGGGATCATCTCATCTCGTCCCACCTAGTCCTTGCAACCAAATACATGGTAAGTCACTCCCTGCATCTAGCTTTGAAAGGTGCGTACGAGGGATTGGAATGATGAGACTTAGAGAAATGCAGAATTCATAGGGAGAATTCTCTCAAGCCCGTTATTAAATCTTGATCATGAAAATCAAGTATCCAAAAGAATAAGTCCTGAAGACTGGATGAAATTGTGTGAAATGTACTTTTTTTTCCCTTGACGAGTTTTTCTGAAGTTTCTCGACCAAGGTTTTTAATGAGGCAATTCATGCATCGCAGCATAATATGTATCATATACTCTTTCTTCAAATTTTCCCACTAGATTTTTATGCAGTTATAACGAGGCATGAGCGTGTTGGATGAGTGTTCAAAGGACAGTGTTAGGAAACCTGGGTTTATGCCAGCAGTCTTGGTCTATGGTGAACACCTCATCGGTAGACTATAAATAGGGAGCCGTACCGGCAGATTTTGTACTCATGCAATCAAAAGCAATAAAGAAAGACCAGGAGTTTTCTCTACTTCTCTGTGTGTTTTTTAATTTATTATTTTGTTTTCTGTAATTGATCTCATTTCACATTAAATAGAGAAATCGATCGGACTAGTCGCCAGTGACGATTCCCCAGCAGAAAAGACCCAAACCAACCGAGCAAGTGCCAACCAACCGCGCGAGTACGCCGCACGCACGGGGTACGTGCCCGGCCGGGCTGCAGCCGACAGTGGCCTCTACCCGCGCCGGCTGGCATCTGCCTTCGCACACGGCACGCCATTCCGGAACAAACCGCGCCGCGCGGCTCGCTTCGCCGGCCCGCACGGGCACGACACATTTTTGTCCTCAACAGCGCGGTCGGGAGGCGGCAAGCAACGATGAAGTTTTCAGTTTCAACGCAAGAACGGCCTATCTAATCGGTCCGTTTGCTCTTAGGCTCTAGACCCAAATTAGTTTTGATCCAATAACGAGATCCGTTGGCCCACACTGTTTTTGCGTTTAAGTGCGCTGCTACCCCTATCATTTCGGCCAGTCTATTTTATTACCCATTTACACCTGCAATTTCGGCATAGGTGAAAATTCTGATATCTGAATTACGGGCCTGTTTGGCAGAGCTTCACCACTGAAAAAATGAATCTGGAGCAGCAGATCCACTAAACACAGCTCCACCGTGAATCTGGGATCCCACCATGGAGCTGGACAAAACTGTTTGGCTTGCACAGCAGCTCCAGATCCATGAAACTGAGTTTTTGGTGGGAATGGCCAGTTTTGCCCATGGGTTTTATGGTGGTATGGGATGGGGTGTGTAACCAGTGGCAAAAGGTGGGTAATTACCACCCAACTCTACGAGTAGATATGAAACAAGGTTTCGTGGAATACCCCTTGAGGTGCTCCATGGATTTCATGAATCTGGAGCTAGATTCAGTATTTTGGTGGATCTAGATTTCGTGGAGCTGGAGCATTTGGGTAAAAATTCGTGGAGTGGAACTATTTTTGGTGAATCTGAAGTTGGTGGAGCTCTACCAAACAGGCCCTACATCTCCATCTACTCGTAAATTCTTCCATACTAACTGTTGCCCCTATGAGCCTACTAGACAGTCGATACAAAGATATCTGAAAAACGAGTGCTTTGAAGGTTGGTTGTCAGACTCAGTGAACAGCAGGGGTTCGAGGAAGCAAAAAAGGGACAAGAGTTCAACGATCTATATCTGCTAACTAGAAGTAGAACCGTTCCGATGAGGCAGGAGTGTCTCCGGGGGATCTCCATTTAGGTCGCATGGTCCATGGAAATCGGCATGGTATCAATGTGCTCCCGTTTATGAGGTTTCGATGGCCTCCGAACGCACCGCTCCAAGCTGCCGTCTGTGTGCTGTCAGTCTGTCCATCATGCGTTCATGCGTCTTTTGATGCGGCCGGCCAACCGACTAAACGCACATTCCTGCAACCAACAGCAACACGTTCCGCCTGGGTGGCTGCAATACAAATGCATCCTGCATTCTGTGCAGGACCAACGACAAGAAAAGGCGGCACGACATGCCAGATGGAGACCGATCTTTCTGGATTATGGGTGTTCCTCACGTACATTTAGCTGATGATACTGAAGACCTGAAAGTGCGTCTGCGGTGACAACTTCTGTAACAAGTGCTGCTGAATTTGTGCTCTCGGCACGACATGTCAGATGGTGACTTGATATCTGGGTTGTGTGTTCATAACATATATTTAGCTGATGATACTTAAGTGCATCTGCCTGTCTTTCAAAAAACAGATAATGTTGCTGTATCAGACTCAAAAGTCAAAACTGTTGTGAATAAAATGTACTACTGTATCGGGACCTGATTTTTGAATCCGAACCATGTATTACTGTACAAGTCTAAGATAAAAAACTAGTACACACAATTAAACAATGATAAACACATAACCAACAACGCTTTATTATTATAATAATAATAGGGAGTACATGCCTTATGGTCACTTTATTACAACTGAGCTTTCAAGATCTCTCAAACTTACAACATACAGTGGAAGCAAAAAAAAAACTCTGACAATAACCCATCAATATACCATAAGCAATCGACTGAGGAAATGCAACCTAGCACCGTGGGAAGCCTTCATCGGATCCACATGCAAAATAGTCGTAGAGTTTTCTTGATCTTCATAGAACTCTGAGATTTGTTTTGAGTGTAGCATGTGAGTACATAAAGTACTCTGCAAGTCTTGAAAAAAAAATAGTAGATGCAGGGCTTAACAAATGAAGGGTAATATGGTTCTTTTGTATAAAACAATATTTTATTTAAAATACCATTAAATATTTTTGAAAGCATCAATTTAACAAAGTAATTACGGTAACTAAAACTACATAACATATCCAGTGAAAATTCCAACCACCAACACTAGTAAACAGGCTCTAACCGCCAAGGTTCAAGACTATGGGTTCCATCCACCCACACCGGCTCCATCCATCAAGACACACTCCCGAGAGTTCTATCCACTCCCGAGATCCCAAAACTTTTACTTTGAAACCAAAATCAAAGATCTACCATGTGAAAACGTACCTTACTCGCCCTTGACCGTGGGCACGGCTATTCGAATAGTTTTACATTCTGCAGAGGTTGTATGGCTTAACCCACAAGAAATAAGTCATCTTAATAGGCAACATACTTCCCTAGACATAGACCCAGATAATTTATCACAAAATCTTTACCTTACTTCAATCTAACTAGACACCACCTGCTGAGGTTTCACCACTGAAGAGTTAAATCCACCATAGTTAGAAGCTCCCTTTTGCACCATATGAGTACAGCAAATCCCTATGTCCCGTTGTGAGTAACTCCAGTAACCCTGGTACTGACTTACCACTGGTGATATCTAAACTAAACCTTTGTAAGTTATTCAGCTAGGTCATACCCATTTATACTTGTGGTTGTATGATAGTGCTCAATTTGGACAATCACAAGTGTCGGTCCTTAATTGACTAGGGCAACATATTCACAATACAAGTTCTCGTGCTAAATTTGCACCAACCCAATCTTACCATCTGCCGAAGTCTAAAACCAATTTTCACCATTTTATTTTATTTTATTTTATAAACCAATGGCATCACCTATTGCCAAACACTTGGTAAAACATAATTGTTTAGAGATTTTTATAACATTATTCCCACCAATAGGGTTATAATAACCGAAAGTTTGTCTAAGCAGTTACTACCATTCTAAAATTATCAAATAGCATTGTAATCTCAATACTGAGACAAAGGAAACATAGAGTGACAAAGGTACATAGTTATCAACTCCAATGAGGGCATAACAATTATCAATTTAACTATTATTCTTAAAACAGAAGTTGTCATTTTATGTAACATAGCAATGCATAAAATGATTTTCGTAAATGTAGGTACAACATGATCAAAGGAGACTTGACTTCTTGCACGCTGCTTGGACCTTCCGGCTGCAGATCAAAAAACTCTTCGGTGACATCGGGTTCTACGTGCAAAATGAGAAACCTGAATAAATAAATAAATACAAACAAAGTCAGAAAAATACAATATATATATTATAAACGGAAGGAAAATATTGAATTTAGATGAATTTAGAAATTTGAACAAGTGTAAATGAAGCTAAGATGAAGGAGTACAAGCTTCTGGAAATTTGAAACTTCAGAAAAAGAAAAAAAGGAGAGTTTTCGAACGGCTTTGGAGCATATCAGAGCAGTCCGATCGGCACTAGGAAACATTTGAACCAGTTCGAAAGTTAAGTAGTGGTCGATAGGCTTTGGGTGGTCGAACAGTTGTGATCAGATGATTGAAACTGGTCGAAAATTTAGACGTGGTCGATGGTCGAAGTGGCTGTGAGTGGTCAGTGGTCGAAAGGTTTGAAGTGGTTGAACGACTACCGTGGTCGAACAAGGGTGCGGTCGAAAGCGGAGGTGGTAGAAGTATATAACGTGGTCGAAAGGTATATGTGGTCAAAAGGCTTTATGTGGTCGAAACCTACGAGAATTGTCGGACTACCCAGAGTGGTCATAGCCAACGAGGTTGTCGTAACCAACCAGGGCGATCGTAACACTGATTATGGTCAGAAGGCCAAGAGTGGTCGAACAACCGTGATCAGATAGTGCCAAGGTCGTGTACTACGGTGGTCGTAAACGACAGTGATCTTAAGAAGCCGTGGTCGTAGAATTGGAGGGTATAGAGAGGTCGAAGGAATCGAAGGGTTCAGAGAGGTCGGAGGGATTGAAGGGTTCGGAGAGGTCGGAGGGTATAACGTGGTTAGAGGCTAGAGAGACGTTCAGACCGTCCGATCGACCAGAGACATTCGGACCGTCCAACCGACCAGAGTGACGAGGTGGCGCGGAGAAGGTTTTGGTGTATGATTGCTTTACCAGAGGTAGATCGACGGCGAGGAAGGAGTGGTGACGGTGGTACAAGGGCGTTGGCAGCGAAGGCTTTTAACGATGGATTTGCTCGACGGCAAGGTGGCTGAGGCTCGCATGGTATCAACGAAGATAAAGACGGCGTCGGCGATGATGGAAGACAGTGGCGGCGGAGTGCTTCAGTGAGGGAAAGGCTCCGATAGCGATCTTGGACGGTGAAGCGATCGGCGGAAGTCGAAAACAACCGATTCTGTGAAAAATCAATTCTCGACAATTTGTAGAGACGAAGCTTTACAAAGACGGCCGGATGACGAAGCTCTACTACGGATGCAATCAAGCACATTTCACGTGCTTCAAATGTTTGATTCCTTAAATCTGTAATTATCTTCCTTGAGAGAGGCAACTTGGGAGGGTAGAATGATGCTTAGCAATTGGCATTACAATCAACTCGCAGTGTGCAACACCACATAATTTCACTTATCTTTCTCCCATTTCTTTCTTTCACCTTCTACTCATCATCCCCAATGATACAATCTACCGCCTCAAGCAAATCATGAGACTACAAGGCTCTATAACTGAATTAGCCCCCATTTAGACTCTAAAATCCCCAACTATCCTTCAAAGATTAAGGGTTGATGTAGCAATTTTAATTCTAGACTAGCTACAATCAAATGCTACAACATGCCAAATTTTGTCCAAAAGGAAATAGAATAGAACAAAGGGAACACTCTAAATCAAGAGCAAGCGAGACTTACTTGACCCGGTCGAATTTCAACCCCATCCTCTTGCCACCATCTTTCCTTGCAAACAGCAACAGAAGGCACATATTTCTTCGTCAAGTATTAAGTCATCACTAATCTCCTGTGCACGCACAAAATCGCATTACAAATTCTTCACACATCTGATCAAAGCAACAGGATTAAATAGAACCGATCCGTCCAAATCAAGAAGTAGGAGCAACGCGCGCACTTGAACGGATCGACCCAAAATGGATTTCGAGAGGAGGGGCAAGAGAAAGGAGGGCGCACTAGGAAATAGGTTGTAGTAGCCGAGGACCTCAAGGTGCTTGCCGTCGCACGGAGAGTGGCTGTCGGCGGCCATTACCCGTTAGAACGGCCGATTTCGGCAGTCGAACCACGCGAGCCAGATCCGCACCACCATGCTTTCTTGCTTCCTTCCTTCCTCGTCACCGCACCTTCCCGTGCCTGTGCATCTGCTATGTTCCTATGACCACTTCGGCTCGGTGGATGAACTCGTTGCTGTTGCTTGCTAGTCCTGGGCAGTAGGGGTGAAAAGTGGATACTAATTATTTGTATTATTCAGTTGTCGTATTCGATAGGATACGAATATAGTATAGATGTTTTCATCCCATTAATAATTTCTATTTATATTCATATTCAAATTCGTACAAAAATATGGATGCGAATATGGTATGACTTTTACCATCTGAAATATTATTTTTATACGGACTATCTATATCCGTATTCATATTTGACGAAGTAATATGCATATTTTATTATAATACGACTAATTAGTTGGACAAGTTTTTTTAATTGAACGTGAATTCATATTTCTCTAGGTGAAGTAAATGAATTAGAATGATTAAGCGCGATTGTACGAGGATAAAATATCATTAATGTCTTCATACTACATAAATTATAAGGATATCTGGATTCAACCGAATTTTGTAGATATTCAAATTCGTATTCATTACATATTCGATTCGTATTCGTATTCAAGAATATTCATATTTGTATTCATTTATAAATACGAATACGGATGTGGTTTAGGCACCATTCGATCCGTATCCGATCTATTTTCACCCCCTATAGGCTAACCTATCTTTGGGGAAGGGGTTTGGGACAAGCCGAGGGTGGGCTAAAGCCTGATGAAACCACCGAGTGGCTTTGCCCGTGGCCTCTGCGGATCCCTCCCCGGACCTGGCTCCCTTGCAGGTCAGGCCTAGCTAGGGACTTTCCACTTGGGCTGAGGCTATGGCCGAGAGTCACGAGCTGTTGGGCCGCATTGCAGTAGGGTGATTCGGAGAAGGAAGGTGTGCGATGGGCTGAAATCAAGAGGGGTTGAAATACCGAGTATTGTGCCCAGTTAATAGTATGTACATTCCTCTCAAAAAAAGTTAATAATATATACATAGCTAATATACCTTCTAAATACTGAGTTTTTTATTATTATTTTGGGTGTACATGTGTACGCCCATGCCCCTATACTGGATCCAACCTGCCCTCAGTTTCCAGGCTCACAAATTCGTTTATCATTCCTCGGACAGTATCATGAGAAGCTAGCCGTACTCTTCGATCCTCCATTTGTTTTTCGATCAATCTCCGCCATTTGTTTTTCGATCGTGTGGCCCAAGTGCACACCTAAAGCCTAAAGGCAAAGTACAGCATTAGCATTATTTTTCCGGGAGAAGGCGGAGCGGAGCCTCTGCTCCCTTTGTGATGTGCGTCCGCCCGTTAAGCCGGGCCAGGCCGCCGACAGTCCTCGCAGCCTTTTGAGGACAGCCATAAGGCCATGTCCGGTCCATGCCCAATCTAACATCTCTGGCTGGTCTAAATGGGCTAGGCCATGGCAAGAAGGATATGTTTTTAACAAGAAAGTCACATCGGTTGGGCAAGACTGGGCTAGAGCGCCTAGAATTCTAATCAGGCTGGCTGGAAATCACCATTAGACTGGGCCAATCGGCACGAAACGTTCGGGGCCTAAATTTCGGAACCCAACGCGGCCTATCGTGTTTCAGACTGGGCCGAATGTACTGTGCAGGCTTGTACGCCCTTTTTGCCCTTTAATTTTCTTCAAACGATTTGATCAAATAATTTTTCGAGTCTATCTCCGTCGTCTCAGAAAAATAGCAACAAAAAATATCAGCCACATAACGACAGGAAAAAAAAAGGTCCTACGTCTCCCCGCCAAACTCTCCACTGACCCATCGTGAGGCGCGCACTTCCGCACCAAACCACCATTTCCACTGTCCCAGTATGTCAGTGTGTACTGGTAGCACCAAAGCAGGTACGAGTAGCACGTAGTGGGTGGGAGGGATCTTGCGCCCCCCTACATCCCTCCCACTACATCCCTCCTCTCCTCTCACCTCACCGCCGCACCCACGAACAGAGCGCTCGCCCCGCCTAACCCCAGCCCCAGCCAGATCTCGCTATCGCCCTTCGCTTCGCCGCCGCGTCGTTCGCGTGGGGAGGAGGAGCCGAGGAAGGGTATGGCGGCGAGCAGCAGCTACGAGGGCGTGCTACTGGGGATGGGCAACCCCCTCCTCGACATCTCTGCCGTCGTCGACGACGCCTTCCTCTCCAAGTACGCGCCCATCTCACCGCCCTCCATTTCCGAGCTCTGATCTGTGGTGAATTGGGTTTTTTGCTTTCGTTTTGCGGTAGTCTGGATCCGAATGGCCTGGTTTTGTTTGGTCTGGAGTTTTTTTTGCCGCCTCGGCTCGTCAGATCCGACAGAGTTTTTTTGCTATTTTAGTACCCTCGAAAGCGGGCTTCTCTAAAATAGTACCGATACCATGGGCTTCTCTAAAACAGTACTGTTAATGATCTATCTACTCCATAATAGTACTCCACTTTATTTTCTTTTTATTTTCTGATTTTTACTCTCTAAACTACCTAAAGTACCCCTCCTAATTTGATTTCGATCTAATCAAATCATTTCAAAAAATCCTTCGTCCAGAGCAATTATTTTCGAAGAAAGCAACAAAATTAGCACTACTTATCATACAAATCACCTCTACACGTTCAACTTTCTATGATGGTGTCAAACCAAATCTAGCACAGTTCACATCAAATTGCATCTTTTCTAGCCAGCAATAACCAGGAGACAAGCTCAAATTACCAGGATCGAGGCGGTGCCACTGTCGGAGATCTCGACGGGGAAGCCAAGAATCGTAGGAGTAGCTCCAGTCCATGCTGATGTTGGCGCTGATGCCGGAGGCGACGACGACGAGGGCCGAGTCACCGGGACGGACGGCGGAGTCGTCCCCCACGTCGAGGTGGAAAAGCGTGATGTTGGAGGCGGCGACTCGAAAATAATCAAAGTGAATCATTTGAAACGATTTGATTAGATCGAAATCAAATTAGGAGGGGTACTTTAGGTAGTTTAGGGAGTAAAAATCAGAAAAGAAAAAGAAAATAAAATAGAGTACTATTATGGAGTAGATAGATCATTAACAGTACCGTTTTAAAGAAACTCACGATATCGGTACTATTTTAGAGAAGCCTGCTTTCGAGAGTACTAAAATAGCAAAAAAAAAATGCTTGCCTATAAGTTAATCTTAGATGCGTGCGGCGCGGGACAAAAGAGGTCACAAGCTATACAGGAGGACACTGATCGAAAATTATCTAATTGATCAAATTCCACGTGAGACAGATTCGCTGTCGTTCTTCTCGTTTTCCGATGACTGCATAGATCTCCGAATTTGGGGGCTTGATGTGCCATGTGTAAGCTGGTGAGATTGACGCTAGGCTCGTAGAATGACGTAATTCGTGGTACCCCTAGATAGTAGGCATTTGTAAATTTGCTTTACACTTGAGTGGCTTTGTAATTTTGCCCTATACTTGACATGCCTCTTTATTATTTTGCCTCATTGCCCATTTAGCTGCTATTTTAATTTCGTTTTTCATTGGGGCAGGAAATGACAGTAAAACCCTTTAATTGGTGAACCTCCTCTCTTAGCTGTGTGTACAGATGCACAAAAAAGTTTAGAAAATGCAGTAAAAATATCTTTTTAATGTCATTTCCTGCCCCAAAAAATGAAAAACGAAATTAAAATAGCAACTAAATGGGCAATGGGGCAAAATAATAAGGAGGCATGTCAAGTATGGGGCAAAATTACAACGCCACTCAAGTGTAGGGCAAATTTACAAGTGTCTACTAACTATAAGGTATATGTACAATTTCCCGTTGTTGCTTGATTATGATGTAGCTTGTGCTGTTGTCATCATGATTGTTAGGTGTACTGACATGCTTCTTTTATACCACCTCTGTTTTAGGTATGACATCAAACTGAACAATGCCATCCTCGCTGAGGAGAAGCACCTGCCTATGTAAGTATCTGCGTCGTGGTCTCCCCTAAATATCCCAACTATTTCTTTAAATCCCACGTCGGCCACTTCAACTTCGTGAGAAGGCATGTACGCATTCTCCTAGTGTGTACAATTGTACATAGTTTTCGCTTCATAATGCGCTTTTCTTTGGCAGGTACGATGAGTTGGCCAGCAAGGGCAATGTTGACTATATCGCCGGAGGTAATGTTTTCGTAAGCTGCGCACATAATATGGTATTCCCCCCATCTTTGTCAATATTCTGATTGTTATATCTTCTTTGTGTTGTATTCTTCCAGGAGCCACCCAGAACTCTATCAGGGTTGCCCAAGTAAGCTCAGAAGCCACTAAAATCACGAGCAACCAAAATTTGTTGCTAACTCTGTTTGTTTACTTTATGCCATGGCTTTGCAGTGGATGCTTCAAATTCCTGGTGCAACAAGTTACATGGGTTGCATTGGAAAGGACAAGTTCGGTGAGGAGATGAAGAAGAATGCACAAGCTGCAGGAGTTACCGTTAGTTCTTAAGTTCCTTTTTCTTCCTTCCTTTTTATGTGATAGTTTTCTGTCCTATTGGTTAACTGACTATTGTGGCCTTGGTATTGTCACATACTCGTCCAGGCTCATTACTACGAGGATGAGGCTGCTCCTACAGGCACATGCGCTGTCTGTGTTGTTGGTGGTGAAAGGTTTGCCATCTATAATACCTCCTATTGGTTATTGTAGTTCCTACTACTTATAGATTTACATTATTTTTCATGACTACTGAAGAGGAATATATCATATTTTAATACATCATGATTTTAATCATGTATATTTATGTGATTCTTCGATCCTTGAGTTCCTTTTAGCTCAAGTTGTTACGGCTTGTTTTTCTTATTTCATCACCAGTAGTGTCCAGAATGTGCATGAATTCGCTAGTGAACAATGTTGGAACAGTAATTGCATTCTGTATCTTGAAAAATGGTGTTAACATTTGCGTAAATAAGTTGATGTAATCGTATGTTCTTGCTGTCTTGTTGTTTCTTCTGTTGGTTATGTCTCCACTTTATGCATGGAAATTACATCATGGATCACATTGTTTGCATTGCATGGTAGCACCAGGGAACCATTCTTCGCCAACGCTGTAAGAGCCCATATGATTGTTGTATACTGTGGTGACATACACAATAAGTTGTTGGATGGTGTTGCTCAAACTTATGCCAGATTTGTAATGTTTAATACTTGGTTTACTAAAAAATTACAACATTCCTGGTTTAAGTTAACAGTGTATGGGCTGCCACAGTATGTTGTCAGGCGGAATGATGTTAAATGTATGCCCTTCTGGATTGGATATAATATGTGTTAGTAATTGTGTGTGCATTGTGCTTTAATTAGGAAGAAATGAAAACACTGTCAAACACTTATGCTATTTGTTAAATTATTCCCTAATGCCTGTCATTTTATAATTCAGTGTATTCTATTTTTTCCTAGACATCTTGTTAGTATTTGGGCTACTTAAGATGGTATATGACCAAGAAGCACACTCACCGGACAAAACTATTTTAATTTAAGTGCTACACATGCTAGTTGAAAAAAGAAATGTGGTAGCATGCTTGACATTACTTTTTGTAGACGTAAGTGTTATCTCTTAATGACTTCAAGCTATTTTTCTTTTTTCCCGTTCACAATATTTTGATTCTCAGCACTTTCTTCTCGAAGAATATCTGAAATTTAATTAATTCTCTGTCTGTAACCAGATCACTGGTTGCAAACTTATCTGCAGCAAACTGCTACAAATCCGAGCATTTGAAGAGACCGGAGAACTGGGCACTAGGTATAATATATCATTTGAGCTCTTGTGAACTTTTAGGATAGGATTTGAATATATCTAAAGAATTAGTTTTGGATAGAAGCACACATTGTTATCCTAAGCGCTAGGCGCTAGTCGAGCGGCAGACAGACGCCTAGACAAGCTAGGCGGCCGTCTAGGTGGGCTAGGCGGCTGCCTAGGCTGGCCAAATTGGCAAGGCGGGAGGGCACCACCTAGAGGAACAGGGGGAGCGCATGGAAGTTAGCGTTCCACATACCAGAACTATGACATAAGAAGAAGGTTTAGGGATGGTGTTTTAGGCTTTTTGCTCATATGGTATGATGTAGGCTTAGGGTTTTAGCATTGTAATTTTTATTATAAAGCTCTCATTTCTTTGACCTTGAGAAGATTTCATTCCTAGCCTACCCTAACTTGTATGGGACAAAAGGTTTTATTGTTATTGTTGTTGTCTTGTAAACTTTTACCTGCAATCACGTTCATTTGTTTGTTGAGGGGATTTGTGTGCATATCATATGCATACTCCAATGCTCAACTTCTGAAGTTGCTCATTATGCTGTGTGGTTTGTGCAAAATTTCCATTGGTATGTTGATCTTGGAAGTAGTGCATATTACTTTACTAGTTATACAATATAAACCCAGCTATATCAATATATCAGAGCAACATTGATTTCTACATGCTTGGGTTTACTTTATCAATGTTACTCTACTACCATGGCTTAAGGAGAAGATGATTTTGTTCTTTTGTTTTCTCAAGCTGCAAAGTAGAAAAGAAGTAATGCTTTGTTTCCTGAATGAAGTTAATATATGATGGTGAAATGACATTTCTGTTCAACAGAAATTTTAGTACCAAATGTTGAACTTTGGCCATCCCATCACATTTACTTATGCTCTTTTCATTTTAGTTTAGTGGATTGGCTTTTTTCCCTGACAATTGTAACATTGTTGTTGACAGTTGAGAAAGCAAAATACATCTATATTGCTGGCTTTTTCCTTACGGTGTCCCCCGATTCTATTCAGCTTGTGGCTGAGCATGCTGCAGCAAATAACAAGGTAAAAGTTCGTCACAAGAAAAGTCCCCATGAAGTATTTGCTAGAGTTCGATTGACCGTGCTGTTTCCAGGTGTTCCTCATGAACCTCTCTGCTCCCTTTATCTGTGAATTTTTCCGTGATGCCCAAGAGAAGGTTCTTCCGTGAGTGTTATCTGCTCTGCTGTCATGTTCAATGTTTTGAACTTTATTTGAGAGTTGAGACATCATACATCAGCTTAACTCAAAAAGCATAAACAATGTCCATTCATGAATGGCAAGACATGTTCTTTTGTTTGGCACATGCTAATCTTCCAGCCTGTTAAACTTCTGTTATGTCATGGAGGACCTACTGTGTTCTCGGGTCCATTCATTATATGGATTTAAGGCCGTTTGTTTAAGACATATGCTACTTATTACTGATTTAGGTATGTGGATTACATCTTTGGAAATGAGACCGAGGCAAGGATCTTCGCTAAAGTCCGTGGATGGGAGGTAATTAGTCATTTGTCCTCGTCTCCTATAATATTTTTGTTTTGTGACTGCTGCTGAGTGCTGACAAATACCTGTGCAAATTTGTAGACTGAGAATGTTGAGGAGATTGCTTTGAAGATCTCACAGCTGCCATTGGCTTCAGGAAAGCAAAAGAGGATAGCTGTGATTACTCAAGGTGCTGATCCAGTAGTTGTGGCCGAGGATGGAAAGGTATATATACTTGCCAGGTTGACGCATAACATTTACAATGTGAGCTTGCATTTTGATGACAGTCTAGTCACAGTAGCTACCAGTCTTCAACTGCTAGCTTTAAAGTAAACATCTATATGTTTTTTTTCTGTTCAATTTTCTCCAATTGTATAGGCTGTAGGATATGGAAGAAAAATGCATCTTGTTGTGATACAGCTCACACCTTTCTTTTGCAACAAACCTGCCTTCGAACTAAGGTTCTGCTTTGAACCTTGTGCACATTTGGAGAACAAACTGTTTGTGTAACAATTATTTGCTTGTCCAAAGAGACTGCATTTGTTGTTGTGCTTTTTTTCTGCAAATAAGGTAGCAAAGGTCCACTGTCTGGAGTATATTAGAACTACCTGTAGAATTTAGTTTAGTTTGCGCAATTCATGTGGATATGATGAACCTAAACGTTATGTTGCTGATAGGTGAAAACATTCCCTGTGATCCTACTGCCCAAGGAGAAGCTTGTTGACACCAACGGTGCAGGTACGTGTTCTTTTGTGTTATGAGTTAATGTCTGTTTCTGACTTTAAAAAATTAGTTGTTGCTCTATAAGAAGGCTGCTTAACAATGTGTATTTATCATTAAATACTATAGAAGCTTTCTAGGATAACTGTAGTATGATTTACTCTGAGCCTACTCACCATTCTCTCTCTCTCTCTCTCTCTCTCTCTCTCTCTCTCTCTCTTATATTATACTACCTTAAATATTGAACAAGTCCATGTAAATTAATTCGGAAGACTCAATAGTCAAGACAATACTGCACAGAGAGGTGTTTTGGGAGCATTCATTAAAACGTGATACAACAGTATCATTGTATCTTGAAATTTGTATCATGAATTTCAATGCACTTAAGCTTCCATTTCATTTCATTTGCTGCTCTGGATAAGCTATCCTCCGTTTCTTCTTAGGTGATGCCTTTGTTGGAGGCTTCCTCACTCAACTTGTTCAAGGGAAGAGCATTGAAGACTGCGTAAGGGCTGGTTGCTACGCCGCAAACGTTATCATCCAGCGCTCAGGCTGCACTTACCCTGAGAAGCCTGACTTCAACTAGAGCAAATTAAGCCACATCACCGAAGTGATTGTTGTAGGCACACTTATAATTAACCGCTTAGTGGTTCGGTGTGTTCACCCTGTATTGTTTGAGGCTTTCCATCTGAACCGGCCAATGTTTTTTTGCCGTGATATTTGTTGCACCGCTATAAACGTCACTTCTGTCTCGGTATAAGGCACGATTGCCATCTTTTATGTGCTCTTTTTGTTATCTAGTGTCATGGCTGTATTTTGTGTTCCTATAGCTTAGTTTCAATCTGGAGGGAAGACGATTTGCACCAACCACCAGCTCTGGCCCAATTAAATAGATTAGGCCTAATACAAGGCCCACATTTGTGTGGCAACTTGATGTTTTTTTGCCTGGGTGTTGTGCAACGAGAAGAATATGGACATGGGTTCGCAGTCTATGCCATCGGCGTTTCTTTTGACATCTGTGTCAAAACTTTCTGGTTTTTTACCTTTTCTTTCTTAAACAGCTGGTGGAACAGAGAAATGTTAGATAAACAATGCTGTGCAGTACATGTGGGACTCACGCATGTCGTCCCTTATCCATCCATCTCACTTCTCACTCTTTCCCGTCTTAGTCTCTCTCCCTACTCCAACGGCGGAACGGCTGGCGAGAAGAAAAGACGGCGGCTGTGAGGAAACAGCAACATGGTATTGTTGATGAGGTGGCTGCAGGCTCTAGATCTGACAGCCGACAAGACGCCGCGGCTGACTCCAGATCTGGTGGCTGGTGAGATGCGGTGGCCGACGAAGATACAGTATCCAACGAGAAGACAAGGCGATCGGTTAACTAGATCTGGTGTCATCAAGCCCACCGGCGTTGCCCTTCCTCAGTTCCAGCGATGTACACCTCGTGATCATCGTCTGTGGCTACCATCACCTGAAATGTACACCCTTCTTCCTCAACTCCATTGAGGTACACCTCAAGATCATCATTCCCCTTCAGACGTTGAGGTACACATCTTCCTTATCGACATCTTCCACATGTACCTACTCCATCGCTTCCTCCACCCGGTTACCTCACTGGTGCACCTCCTCTCTGCCTCGATGTGCTCCTTCTCTGTATTTCTTCCTTAACTTCGATGCCATATACTCCTCTTCTACCACCATGTACTCCTCTGCCACCACCGCCGTCATCATGTACTCCACTGCCGCCATGTACTCCTCCAGGCCGACTGCGCACTGAAACAGCCTCAAAATTTCAAAGATTTTGAATTCTTTTAGATTTTTGCTTGAATTCTCAATTCCTTACCCAATTTGGCAACTTTCTTTGAAAACCCGCTTTCCTCCTTTACCCTTCTGCCTTCCTTCCTCTATTGGCGCCTATCGGTTAAGACGCCTCGCCACAGCCTCCCTGTTGCGCCGCTCCACGCACCCTCCTGTCGCCACTCCAAACTGCGACCGTGCCTCCCCCTCGCGTTCACACCGCCCTGCTCCGCGCTAATGTCCAGGGCCCCACCAGCCAGTTGCCCAGCTCTTGGCCTCCTCCTCGCTTCGTGCGCTACTGACTCGCGCTCTCTCTCCCGCCACAACGCACCGCCTCTCTCACCTGACGTGCGCGCATCACTCCGTACCGCTGCCATCACTCCCTCGCCAACTCTTGCAGAGAGCCAGTGCCACCTCCCCCAGCTCACCCACGCATCGGCATGCCTCCTACCACCTCTCTTCACCCACGCTACAAGAGACGCTAAACCGCCCTACTGCTCCCACCAACTTACACTGCCCCCACCACCTTACACTGCCTTTAAAGCTCATTCACCTCCATAGATAGCTCTGTGATACTCCCACCTTCACACCAGAACCACTAAATTGAGTTCTTACTCACCGCAGCACCGCCGGCGACCTCCCCTGAGCCCGGTGAGCCCTAGACTCAATCTTCTTCATCACTCGACTAAAACTCAATTGCATTCGCTAACATAACTTTCTTTTGTCTCCTGATCACACTGGTGGACTCGCTCAGCCATGAGCGTTTCTTGAGAGCTCGGGCGGTAGAAGCTACCACCGGCCGAGAAGCCTCTTCTATGGATAGCTCAGTCGAGCATTCCTCACCCAAACCACTGTCACTACCTTCAATCCAATGTACCGTAGATAGTCAAACCACTCCCCACTTCGCCAGAGGATCACCAGAAAAGCCTTGAGCCACCATAGGAGCCGCCGCCTTCTACCCTGTTGACAGTGGCGAAGATAGAGCAAATGGGTGGGGGGTGCACAGTGGGCTTGTTGGGCTGCCGGCCTGGTGGGGGGTGCCTCGTCTTGGGCCTTGCGGGGGGGTGCCTATAGGGCCGAATTTTTCCAATCCTTAAGAAATTCTGGAAGTGAGGGGGGTGCCTGGGCACCCACGGGCCTCTATTGGGCTTCGCCCCTGCCTGTTGATAGTCACCACCACTTATGCTCCCGCCTCATAGAACCCCAAAATGGACTCCCTATGCTCCAAGGAACCCAACTGTGCTCCCCTTTTTCACTGGTGAGCTTCTCCGGAGCCGGATCGCGGAGAGCTACCGCTCTCTGTTTTTCACCAGGAGGCAAGGCCGAAGGTTGAAGACGACCTCGGGCGTGACGTGGTTGCATCGCAGCAGTTTGCGCGCCGTGGCCATTTAGATCGGGCTGTTCGTGCACGCCGCATCATGGCCGTCCGTGTGTTGCTTATTGGGCGTGTGAGTGTGCGCGCTGCATCGCTCGGCCGAGCGTGGCGTGGGCTAAGGCAGGTTAGCCCGTTTGGCTGAACGGGTTGAAAACGTGGGCGGTATGCACTGTTCATCTTGAGTCAGCCTGTTACTGTTCATCACTGTAGCAAAATATTGTTCACCCGGTCCCCAAAATCTAAAAAATACATCGTTTCGACGTTGTGAATCTATTTTTGACCTCCTTGCCACCAAATTGAATTCTAAACAAATCCAAATCCCTCTATTTGATTTTAATTGCATTTTATTCCTTTTTATTTTAATTTATTTTCCTAGCTTGATTAGGCTCAAGCGCGGGCTTATGTTATCTTATGTGTTTGCGCTAGCTCCCGACTTTTCCAAAGCGACTGTACAAGGACCGGAATCGGGCAATGAAGTATACGAGATAGTAGAGTTTGTAAAGCAGCAAGGCAAGTTACAAGTTTTTGATCATATTAAATCCCATAAAATTTAATTATTTATTTACTGTATTTGTATTAATGTTATTTGTAAAATGCTATTTAATTAAAATAAATATTTAGAACGACTTACTAATTAGTTATGTCCTATCACTGAAAAATGCCCTATTTAATTTGAGTCCATATTCACCTTAATAACCTTAGTAATATTGAATTACGGTATAAATAACTGTAGAATAGCTCACTCAAATTTTTGTACTACTAAGTGACTTGGCTTTTGGCCGGTAGAATTGTTAAAATAGTTCTAGGGTAAGGAGGAATCGTAGAAAGCCACGAGATGGTTGGAGTCCACAACCTTACCCTAGGGTGGAGGCTTGAGCAGATGGGTGGCAGTGCTATTGAGCACATATGATTGGGGATGTGGTTGGTAGCTTCAAGTGAAAAGTAAGAATAAGAATCTTATGCTGAGCAAAGGACACAGTGATCGCTCAACCACAGGTATTAACTTGTCAACCCTGGTTTAGTAGCTACTCAACTCGATCGAATCTCTATAGGAGGCAGGAGTGTTGATGATGGAGAGTTGGTATGTGGATTGGTAAAATTATACCTAACAATGGTAGGAGCCACTCAGAACGGACAGAAGTGTTAGGACTAGCCAGTTAAACCGTGCATGAGTGGATCTACCGGGTAGAGCCTATATAAAGAATTGAGCAGTGAAAAACTTCATTTTCTCAACTCAGTCGCACGCTAGATGAAGCGTGCCTATCGCGTGACATTGAGAGTCTGAGAAATCTTGTGGGTAAATTTGAGCAACTCTATAGAGTGGAATAAATGGTATTCGAATATGCCGTGTTTTCGGTAAATAAAGCTGTGTTTAATGGGTGATTCCAACAGCAAGGCATAAGTAGATTTTATTATGTTTTAATGCGAGTAAGCCGAGTAAATAACTATTGAAAGAAAACCCCTTTAATATTAAGGAATTATGGTTCTTTGTTTTCCCTATTTGCAAATAAAATTGCATTCCCTCAAGTTAATAGAACTAATATATTCTCTTCCTTTGAATATCTTTGCAAGCAGTTAAGTTAGGATTTATCTTTGTGACTTTCTGGGTACGGTTGTACTCATTACTTGCTAAACAACAAACAGAAGATCAATATAACTGTGATGATCAAGCTGTTGACGAAGCTCAAGAAAAACCCTACTATATTGAAGACGATTGGTTTTAAGTCTTAGCCGCGCTCAAGTTTGCCTGGGAGTTTCTTTTATATTGTAAAATAACCTTGGACTTGCATGCTTGCTGCGTCAAATCTAGGTTGTTAAACCATATTTCTGTAATAAAGCTTAGTTCTTTTGTTGTAAGCATGTATTGTTGTAGTGCAGACTCGTGTACAGTACTTCACAACTGAACAGTCCTGGACAGTTGCGGGGATTAATAGCGCCTCCAAAAATGGGGAGGGTGGCTGTCATCGCCGCTGTTAAAGTGCTCAGCAAGTCGCCATGTATACCTCCCCTCTCTACACTTCCTGTACAATGCATGGTATGCGTCCCATACACCTCCTTTCTCTACACCTCCTGTACAGTACATGGGTACAATACATTGTACAAATACAAATACCCATTGTGAGGTTAGTTATTGTATAAATATATGTACAATACATTGTATTTCGTATAAAATATGATGAGTAGTATGCTTCAGTGTACAATACATGTGTCTCTCTCCAAAGTGCACAGTACACGGTACACCACATTCAAAATTCAAATGAACAGGAGAGATTTAGGAGTGATGGGATAAATTAAATTTGCCTCCTTCTGTTGATATCAATGCCCACTAATTCCCTTTATCCAGTAAAAATAGGGAAACCAAATTTCGTGCACCAATCTCAATGCATGCTATGCGGCTGTGATTGTGAGAGCACCTGTTAGGATAGCAAGAGTATCACAGGAACAGATGCTAATCTTTGTTTTGTTCTGGAGATGGTGGCCTGCGCGAAACAAGGTTGCGAGAGGGGAGAGCACCTTAATGCAGAAGGAACTGGCTAACCCCAAGTTAGAGATTTCACACATGTTTTCCAAGCTGAGAAAACGAAGAGGCCAAGAGCTCTCGAAGCCGTCAGGGACTTGTTCTTTTTAGCTACAACTTATGATTTTTAGGTACAACTTATGATAGTGATAGCTTGTAGAGAAACTATATGGAGAGAGATATTTGTGTGCGATTTTGACCGATTTAGATGAAGTCACTATAATATCTATTATAATCAATTAGACTTCGTCTTAAAAAGATATTTTATTTAAAAGCTAAATACGATAAAAAAATTATTTATTATAAAAAAAGCCAAGGACACATCAAGCTGAGGCGATGGCGAGTGTGCATCTGAGCATGGTCTTACAATTGCTCGGGACATGGGCATTAGCAGAGTAGTTTTGCAGTGTGATGCGAGCAGGGATTAAAAAGAAACAACTTTATTTTGAAGATTTACCGGAGTTAGGATGGCCGGTTACACTATTTTTCCGGTCTACTTCGGTTTGACATTTCTATTTAGTTTGTTTTTACATATATTTGTCTCTTATTATCATTACTTAGCATCAATATTTCATCAAAATTAGTCTAAAATCTACCTCTTACTACAAAAATGTTCTCTTAGAGAACCTTTTTTTGTTGTTTGGAGACACCTGTAGGTGTCACCAGAATACTTTGTGTCTCTTTGAAGAATCATCAAAATTTGGTGACGAAGTGTCATAACATGGTGACGCTTACATGGTGACCTTCGAAAGTGTCTCCATGTATTCACTATGAATCTAATTTATATTTACAAATTAGTTTCTTTTTACAATTTTGGTGTCATTAGTTTTTTGTCACCATTATCCAAATTCATTTATTTTTAATTAAAATGCTGATCATACAATTCATCCTTGTGTGATTCCATCATTAGAACACAATCAACTGAAAAAAAACATAAATATCTCACAATATCAATTATATTTCAGTTACACCATAGTACATATTACAAATACTGTATAAAATCTGTTTCGTTTACACCATAGATCCATATACAACTAATCTTGTACGCAGAATTTACACCATAGTTCCTACTTCCTCCCATTCTTCTGCTCCTCTCTTGCCTGATATTTTTGCAAGTTACAAAAAATGTCTAGTCAAGTAAACTGAAGTGACATGGAATTCAGTATGAACTGTGAAAATAATAAACAAGGTCTTGACTGTCCATTGGAAAATCGTAATTAAACCCAAACTCATTAATCCTCTACTCTACTTAACAACAACATGTCTACTCTAATCAAGAACTGAATCCATCAAGAACGTGGCCGAACCAAAGATTGCAGAAAGGATTGGAGTGTATTACCAGAGCAAGAGAAAGAACGAAGGGGGAGACCATTGTGCCCGTGTGTGGTATGCTCGACGCCACCCTTCTTTATTCTTAATACAGTGTAATTTTAACAGTAAGTCAAAAGACGTAGCAAGAAGTTTAAGCCAAAAGTTAGTTGAGATACCACCTGATCCTACTATCTATGACTTACACGAGCTTTTACCACATTATTCCCAATCTAAAAATAAACTAGTGATCATATTGGATCGGATCCTCGATTGATGTAGAAGCGCACGCAACAACTGGAACTTGCCTTTCTCAAGGAGTAGCGAGGAACAGTACTGTTGCTCCATTATTGATGGTGGCAATTCAGTGGCCGACAGTGTTCCCATCCAGCGAGGAAGAAACGCCAGGGAATTAATACTGGGAAGACACCTGCAAGGCAATCAGAGAGAGAGAGAGAGAGAGATGCTCTAGAGAATAAGGACCAGAGCCTATCAGGTTAGCGCAACTGCTTATAGCTAGCGCAGTTTGCGAGCGTGCAAGGAGGCCGAGCCGTACGGCTCCCCTTTCGCCGCCCGCCCGGTCCGCGTGTCCCGACGCCTCAAGATGCCAAATTCCAGATTTCCAGTGGTGGTTAATTTTTGCTTGTAAACCAAGCAATGGCGGCGAAGAAAACGAGCAGGACGAATAAACCGCCGAATATGCTAGGGCAAGCTCTGCCGAATGAGGCGAGGCTGCCAAACGTGACAAGTCGCTGCTCGAGATGTAGGTTGTTCTTTCTATATTATTGCGTATGATTTATAGCTTATAATTTGTTTTGAATAAATAAATATGGTAGTTCCTTTGTTATTTTTTCAAGATAATTTATCAAAATAGATTTTTTAAAACGACTAATTGATAATCAGTTCGTTTATATAAGCGTTCGTGTTAAAACCAAAAGCTATCAGTTGTAATCATAAGCCATCGACGACAGTCGAAAAAAAAACATACACAAACTACTTGTACTTGCTCAAGAGAAGCTAGGTAAAAAGGTATCGAGAAAAAGGGCAAAAAAGAGTATAGGTGGGGTCAGAGAACAGGGGAGAAAACAGAGCAAAGGGGAGGAAAATGCCAGTGGGATCTTTATCAGTCAATCATCGGGTTCTTTTCATTTCATTTCGTGGGAGTATGAATGACTAAAAGAGAGTTGTAATTATACTCCACTCGAAATAGTTCCTTGGAGAATAGACAGCGGAATCAGAATCATTCCTGTCACTAGAAGCTAGATTATACAAGAGTTTAGACGAGTCCCTGCTTAACACAGTTGTGATGTAATGGGCCATGCTCACAGGTAAAGTCGCGCCGCTGTCTAGTTCTCCTTACTCGTGTAGTTACAACTTGTTTAAGACAGTGGTTGGGTTATAATTTGATAGGTCTATTTCTTATGGTTTGTTGTGTACAAGATAGTTTCCATAGAATACGAACAGATTTTGAATGTCCAATTTGACGTATCTGAAACAGATGCGTATGAAACCCACTTAGAACACGACATGCAACAATCGTACCATCAGCTCCTATCGTACATCAAGCGAATTTATATTCATGAAATTCATGAGCACCTAATATAAATTTAGAGGTGTGACTCTAGTTAATAACTACCAATGTTATATGCATATAAAGGTTTGGTTAAAAAACTAGCTTGTTGATAACATTTCCGCTCATCTGATCGTATGACTACTGTTTTACTACAACTCCAAGGTAAAAAAATAACCGTAGTTCAATTTAAATATAAATATATTTAAATTAATACAGATAAATATTTTATTGATATTTTTTTGGATTATTTGATATATTCAAACTATTATTAATCATGCATGCAGGCCTAGGTGTCTTCAATTTTTCTTTACAACTGGAGCTAGCTACCATGGAATCATGTCTTAGCTAACTGTACGCATGCAACACATATACTGAGTTAGGTTAATAATTACCTAGGTTCTATGCATATAGAGGTTTGGTTAAAAAATTACATAGATTCTATGTATATAGAGGTTTGGTTAAAAATACCGTCTTCATGATAACATCTGCGCCAGTATGATTGTATGACTACTATTTTTCTCTAACTCCAAGGTAAAAAACCTTAGTGCAATTTTAATATAAATATAATTTCAAAAATACAAATAAATATTTTGCAATTGCGAAACCTTCAAACTCCAAATCAAAATGACTGAAAAATTCACATTGCACACCCTCCCTGCTCTCCCTCTCTCGGTAACTCGGAGAATTTCTTCCTAAAAGAGATGGAATGGAGACGGGAGAGGCGATTGGCACCGTTTTATTGCATAGCTCGCACACCACAATCGGGGCCAGGGTGTGCTCGAGCAACGCGTGGCGCACTCGTGCCACAGGTACCAGGAGGCTGATGCACAGATACCGGACGTGACGCATGGGAGAGCCGACCAAAAAAGCGGATAGGGGCGCCTCATGCTGTACAGGGTGTGGCCGAAGCGCAAAGCCCCCGAGCCCATGCACATCATGAGGTCGGGGGCGCAGAATCAAGCTCGAAAGACAAGGCTGAGCGGGCACGTGGCTGGGCGGCCCCACGGGCGCCACGCTTCCTATGGATGGGGGGCACGGAAAGTGCTGGAGGGCCCACACGCATGCGTCGAGGTGGCCCAGGGGCAGCCAGTTCCCGCATTGCCGTTGCACAAACAGTGCTCGGCCAGGCCCTGCACTCCGGTGCAGGGGCGGACGCACAGTGGGACATGGGGGTACATTTGTACCCCCAAATTTTTTTGCAAAAAATCAAATATATGTAATATATATTTCATATATATAGAAAAAAGCCCACTAGCAAAAGCCCAAAAGACCCTAACCTAACCCTAGCCTTTGCCTGGGACTCCTGCTGCCTGGCGCTTAGTTCTCACGCCGTCACGCGGCTGCTGGGCGCTGGCTCCTGCCTTGCTCGGTTGCTCCATCTGTGCCTCTGCCTTTTGCGCAGCCGGCAGCCACCACACGGCCACAGCCGTCAGCCGGCGACCGGGCGACGCGCCGACGCGGCCACAATCCAGCGGCTCCCATCCACAGCGGCACAGCTCCTGAGCTCCGCTGCTCCGGGCTCCGGCGAACAGCCCACAGGCCCGGGCGACCCAGGAGGCTCAAGGAGAAGGAAGATCTGGCCCCTGAGAAGGAAGAGATCCAGAGGCTCGGTCAGCAGCAGCCCGATGGCTCCTACAAGGTACCCTTACCTCTCCCCCAAAACAATCGCAGATCTGGCATTTGCACGGCCGCATTTTACATCTTTCTGGTGGCCTGAGTTAGGACATGTTCTCTGAAAATGATCTGATTTCTGATGTGATAATTGCTCTGAAATTATGGTCCGGGGCTCGGGGGTGAAGGCTTAGATTATAATTTAAATAGACCACTGCCACATTTGTTGGATTCTGAGAATCTGAGGTGATCTTGTGGTGCTGCTGGGATCATGATGTGTATATATAGCAATGTGTTACTTGTAGGAGAATGTTTATTTGTTGATGTGTGCAGTGCAGATCCATAATTTGTGCATCTCTGACCAGTATTGGTCATGGAACAAAGCTAATGGGATCTTTTACGAGAATTGCTGATCTTGATTGATAAGCTGACCATGTGCTTTTAACTTGGATTTCACGTGTTCAGAAGTACAAACACAGAAGTACAAACCCCTAGCTGAAGTATTAAGCCACACCCAATGGCCGACAGTGACACGGCGACGACGGCGAAGAAGTCCCCACGGCCAGGCGGCCCATGCGGTGGCGGCAGCTCCTCCCCTATTCCAGCTTCAACGGCGGCGGCGCTCCCGACGGCCATTCCGCCCCTACACACAAGGTCAATTTTATACTTAATACTCTTGGACTCTCCTGTTCTTCAATGGTGAATTGAACAAATGTGCAATATTTTTAGGTTGTAGAGAATTCAAAGAAGAAGAAGAAATTTGTCGATTTGAAATCTATGTGGGGGAGGGCTGAAAAGAAACAAAAATCTGTAGTTCAGAGCAACTCTCCAGAACCTGTACAAGAGGTTGGATGCAACAAGGGACAAGAACTTGCAATTGTAGAAACAGAACCTCAATTTGGAAATGGAAGCACAGAAGCATCAAAACCACAAGTTGCAAGTACACAATCTGAAGATGAAGATTGGTGGGAAGATTATGATGATGACGTTGATTATCTTCCCCATGATCCTGGTAAGAGGATTGCTATCACAGATTATGATGCAAACCTGCAAGATGAAGTTAGGAGGAGATATATTGCACTTGGGCCTTGTCGACCAGCACTACAAAATTTTCCACAGAGAAATGTTGGAGGTAAACGTCGATTTATGCGTAGCTGGTTTGATAAGTATAATTGGCTTGAATATAGTGAGGAAAAAGATGCTGCATTCTGTTTTGTTTGCTACTTGTTTAAGGACAGAACTAATTATGTTGGCGGGGATAGTTTTGTGAATGAGGGGTTTAGACAATGGAACCATTTAGACAGATTTGACAAACATGTTGGTTCTGTTAGTAGTGCACACAATCTAGCTCAAGAGAAATATGATTTGTTCATTAGACCTAATGCATCAATTAGACAATCTTTACACAAGAGAAGCAAGCATGACAAGATTGTCTATAAAGCCCGCCTAACCTACTCACTTAAGTGCTTAAGATTTCTTTTACGGCAAGGGTTGGCTTGTCGTGGACATGATGAAAGTGAAGAGTCACATAACAGAGGAAATTTTCTTGAACTTCTAAATTGGTTAGCAGAAAATTTTGAAGAGGTTAACAGGGTTGTTCTAAAGAATGCTCCACGGAATTGTCAGATGACATCCCCTAAAATTCAGAAACAACTTATCGAATGTTGTGCTAAAGAAACCACTAAACTTATCAAGGAAGATATTGGAGATGATTTTTTTGCAATACTTGCTGATGAGTCAAGTGATGTGTACCAAAATGAGCAGTTGGCTCTTTGCTTGCGTTATGTTGATAAGAAAGGGAGGGTTGTTGAGCGATTTCTTGGTGTTGTGCATGTTGAAAACACTACTGCTTTGACACTTAAAGATGCCATCCAGAATTTACTTATGAAACATTCATTGAGATTGTCTAGAGTTCGTGGTCAAGGATATGATGGAGCTAGTAACATGAAAGGTGAGGTTAGTGGCCTAAAAAAGCTGATTATGAATGAATCTCCTTCTGCTTATTATGTCCATTGCTTTGCACATCAACTTCAATTAACTCTTGTGGCTGTTGCTAAGGAGAATGGTGATTGTGTTTGGTTCTTTGAGCAACTTGGGCATTTGTTGAATGCTATTGGGCTTTCTTGTAAGAAACATCAAATGCTTCGAGTAGCTCAAGCTCAACAAATTGTAGAAGCTTTGGAATTGGGTGACATTGAAAGTGGTCGGGGTTTGAATCAAGAGATGGGTTTAGGTAGGCCAGGAGATACTCGTTGGGGATCCCACTATAAAACGGTACAACACCTTCTTATTTTGTATCGTCCAATCCGGAAGGTCTTGTTTCGAGTTGGGAAAGATCGCTCACAAAGCATGGAAACTATAAAAGCTCAAACTGCATTGGCATCATTTGAGTCATTTGAATTTGTTTTCATGGCACATTTATTGAATACTATACTTGGGTACACTGATGACTTAAACACAGCTTTGCAAAAAAGAGATCAAGATATTGTTAATGCTATTGAGCTCATTTATGTGACAAAGCTACAATTGCAATTACTGCGACAAGATGATGGATGGGAAAACTTTTTGAATGAGGTTACCTCTTTTTGCACAAAGCACAAAGTTAAAGTTCCTAATATGGATGCTCAATACAAGCCAGTTGCAAGATCAGCAAGGTTCTTTCCAAAAGTAAAGAATCATCATCGTTTTAAAATTGAAATGTTTTTGAGTGTGATTGATAGGCAGCTTCAGGAACTAAATGAAAGATTTGATGAGGTAAACACAGATTTGCTTGTTTACATGGCTTCATTTAATCCTGCTGATTCGTTTGGTTCATTTGCCAAGGAGAATTTGGTTAAGCTTGCACAATTTTATCCCAATGACTTCTCAAGCACAGAGATTATGCATCTGCCTTTTCAACTTACACTCTTTGTTGGTGATATGCGGAGAGACGAAAGGTTTAGAGAGGTCAAGAGTATTGCTGCACTTTCTGTCATGCTTGTTGATACGAAGAAGCATCTCAGCTACTCACTTGTGTACAAGCTTTTGAAATTGGTGCTAGTTCTTCCCGTAGCAACAGCAAGTGTTGAAAGAGTATTCTCAGCAATGAATTTTGTGAAGAACAAGCTAAGGAATAGAATGGGAGATGAGTACTTGAATGATTGTCTTGTTACATTTCTTGAAAGGGAATTTTTTCTACAAGTTCGCGATGAAGATATAATATCTCGTTTTCAAGCAGATCCTCGTCGAGTTGAGTTATAACATTGCCATCCAGGTCAGTTTTGCATTGATGTTGTTTCATGTACTCTGTTCAATGTTCACTAGAAATTAAGTCAATCAAACTTATATTGGAAATTGCATTTATTGCTTATGTGTGATTGTTTATTTGGTTAACTATATGAGATATACATATTATGTGTATCAAAATTCTCTATCTTATATATATACTCCGTAGATTCTTAACTTCGTACCCCCATCCCAAAAATCCTGGGTCCGCCACTGCTCCGGTGGCGCGGAATGTTGGCCGGCCCCGCCACCGCCTACGCTGGCCCCTCCCTTTCCATGCTCGGCGGTTCTCCGCGGTCATGCCACACCTTCCACGCTCCGGGGGGCTGCATGAAGTGCTATGTGTCGAGCTCCACTACTTTCACACTCGGGAGGGGTCAAATTCGCAAAAAATTTGCCATAGGGCCATTTGTGCAAAAAAATGCACAGGGGGCAGCAATGCAAAAAATTTCAGAAAAGTCTTGTTAAAGTACTTTTTTTTTTCTTGTAGTGTTACCGGCCGGATATAATCGAGTGAAGGTTGGATGAATTTGGTTCGTATACCCAGTTTTGCAATGGTGATGTCTCTTCGCACATCCTGAGTGCTTTTCCGATGGAGAGGCAAAACCAATGAACTTAATACTCTGAAACACGTCAATTTGGAAGCCTGTTACTAACATAGAAAAGCAGGAAAGCACTTAAAAAAAAAGGTATAGTACACCTGAGCATAATCGTCAAGCAAAAGAAGAGATACCAATCGGGGCTCTCCAGTGTGACGACGATG
This sequence comes from Dendrocalamus latiflorus, assembly GCA_017311315.1. Lineage (NCBI taxonomy): Eukaryota > Viridiplantae > Streptophyta > Magnoliopsida > Poales > Poaceae > Dendrocalamus > Dendrocalamus latiflorus. Next base: position 14,528,472 of record CM029639.1, read on the forward strand.
CAGAACGAGCGATCGATGCTTAACTGAAAATCTGTGGCATGCATGTAACTTTGACCTAACTTATTTTCCCAGTCCAGAATTGACATGTTACCGAATTTTCTTGCTCTATAATATAACCATCATAACATGGATAAATCACATCGGTTACACATCAAAAGGCCTGGGATAAGTTACTTGTAATTACTTTTCTTGGACTAGTTTTCTTCTAGCAACGCTCAGCTTGTCACGAAAAAGATAGGGAGATGACCAGAGATGCGTCAGAACTGATCAGGAGATGCACTGCACCGAACAACACGTATGAACATTCGATAAGGCCCCGCTCGTTTCGGTTTCAGCTTCTGGTTTATTTTTCACTATTCATAAATTTTGTCTTTTTCTAAACTTTTGGACTTTTTTGAGCTTTTTTGCTAGTTCTTTTTTTATGTATTCGTTTGTGTTGTCCGTGATGAGTTAGCATATTTTTTCTATTTTTAATTTTTTTTAAATTTAATTACGCCAAATAAGCCACCTTCAGTTACAGTGAAATTTCAGCCATAAGTCGCAGCTTTTCAGCCCAACCGAGCGGGTTAGCGAACAATTATTGACTGTGGTGTACCGAACTTAATCCCTTTCTGATCTTTTGTTCTAAAAGTAAGTCCCCGGATGTCTGCCTTTTTGCCGAAGGGACTCGTCTAATTACTTCAGCTGTGAAATTTTGTAATGTACATAGAGTTGGGTCAGACTTATCCGTGTTAGCTCGAGATCTAGCTGGCCCGGTATGGCCCAAGCACGGCACGGCATATCGTGCCATGCTCGGGTTGGCCTGACTCGGTGCGGCGAGCATGGCCAGCACAGTCGGCGTGGGGGCATGGAAGGCATGGTAGCGCTCGCTGCCGCCTCGGCCTCCCATTGCCCTCCCGCGATCTCATCGCCATCCCATGGATTTTCCAATCCCCACAAGTCATCACAGAGCAGAGAGGGGAGTAAAGGATTAGAGGGGAAGGACTATACCAGATCGGAGAAGTTGTGGCCCTAGTGGCCGACGGCGGCGGCAGCGAACCCGACCTTGATGAAGTGCACGACGGTGAGTTGGGCCATCCAACTGGACTCGCCGGTGAAGCTGTGGACGACGGTGATGGCGCCGATTACAGGAGCGCCACCGCTAGAGACCTAGAGCTGGGTGAAGACGAAAGTGGAGGACGAGTGCGCAATGTCGTGCCACGCGTAGAACTCCTCGACGGTTAAGAGGGGGGAGGGGTGACGGGCGGCCAGGGGGAGGGGAAGAAGGCGGCCAGTGGGGGAAGGGAGGGACTGAGGGAGGCTATCGGTGGGGGAGGGGAGGGAGGCGGCCAATGGGGGAAGGGGAGGGTGGCGATCGGGGAGGGGAGGGAGGGAGGTAGCCAAGGGGAGGGGAAGGAGGCGGCTAGTGGGGAGGGGAGGGACCGAGGGAGGCTGCCGGTGGGGGAGGGGAGGGGAGGGAGGCGACCGGTGGGGGAGGGAAGGGAGGCGGTAGGGGGAGGATGTGAGGGTAGGTGGCGGTAGCCGGCGGGGAGGGGAGGGGTCACAGTCAAGAGGAGAGTGGAGAGATGAGAGGGAGATTGTGTGTGTGTGCAAGAGAGAGGTTAGTGGAGAGATAGAGAGGATCAATGGAGAGAGCAACGTGGAGAGTGGAGAGATTCTGAGAGAGAGGAGAGGAGAATCATTTTCTCAGAGAGATGAGACTGATGAGTATTCAAATGCATGCAACGGTCAGAACTGAGAAGCAATGTTCGAGAATCAAGAGAAACGTTCGAGCACAACTTTCAGGAGAGAAACGTTCGAGCGCAACTTTCAAGAGAGCAACGTTCTAAATAGCAACGTTCAAGAGTTAATGCCTATAAATTCAGTTCGTTTCTCTCATTTCTTCACAAGCTATTTAATCTCCTATTTCTTCACAAGCTATTCAATCTCCCATTTCTTCAACATCCCTTTACACTCCCTATAATTCATTGCTTTGCTACCATTTTTGATTCTATGAAAAGGTTGGCAGGTTTACAGGTTGGCATGGAGGGAATAGGTGAATGTCTTGGCTTTGAAAGGAGATCATCCCTCACACTCAGGATGGTGGAGGCAAGCACATACGCCAAAGACTAGGAATTAGCTAAAGAGCGGCAACAGCATCAACTAGAGGATCCTGAAATCATGCAGGCGTACGCTAACCTCGAATGCATGAACAATCTAGACATTGATGAGTAGATACTATGTACATATATTGTTACTGTACTCTTTTTCGTACTCGAGGAATTATCCCACTCTAGGGCGTAAAATTTTTAACGAGGTAGTAATATTATATTTTTAAAATATCAAGGAAATTCCACTTTTTTTGAAATATTTACGTTATTTATGTGCCCATTTTTTATGCAACTAATTCAATTTTAACTAGTTTTTAACAAGGCAGTACAATAGAAAGGAAGATGACAGCTGTCGCCACCATCGTCACCGCTGTTTTCGTCATATATAGTTACTTCGGACTGGGTTTAGGCTGACACGACACGAACATCGGCAAGGCGGGCTGGCGTAATGTTTGATTATTGTACGTAATGACTGAGGTATGTTTGTTTGTTGTGCTATAGATGGATAAGGTTGTGACTTTGCACCATGGTGGTACTGTGAAGAGAAATGACAATGGGGGTGTTGATTTGGAGGGCATGGAAGAGACCACATTGCTATTTAGTTCACGTCCGTCGTATGGTGAGGTCATTTATCGCTTGAAAGAGAGGTTGGGATGGACAGATGAGCATGGTGATGTCGTTATGCAAGGATTGATTGATGTTGGGTTGTTAAAGGGGCCGCGTATAAAGAGATTGGTTTCGATTGGCAGCGACGGTGAATGGGATGACTATGTGGCCATTGTTTTGGACTCAGAGGTCAGAGCACCTGACTTGTTTGTGCAGAGGGTGGTGAGAGATCAATCACCTCGTAGGGCTGCATTGGATCCCAATGACTCACCGTTGGTTGGGTCACCGGATCATGAAGAGGTCGAGGTGCAAGTTGTATCCTCGGCTCAAGTATGTGAGGTTCCATTGACTCAGGTAGAAGCTGACTCTGAGGATGTCGATGACCGCTTTGTTGGTGGATTCGACGAGGAGACAGTGTTTGAGGAACCCATAGTTTGTGTAGCATCTAACAGGGTGGATGTACAGCTTGCAGGAGACGAGGCTTCTTATGAGGATGCGAGGGCTGTGGACTCAGATGATGACAGACCAGTCACAGGTTTGACGTCTAGCGAAATTGAGATGTTGAGAAGAATGTTTCCTGGTCGTGATCCACTAGTGTCCGATTATAATGACCTAAGCAACGCACATAGGGCTGTCGCGGATGGAGGGCAAATGCAGAGGGACGTACCTAGGCCTGGGGCTAGTATCATAATTCAGAAGGGTCATGTCTTTGAGGATATGTTGGCATTGAAGATGTGGTTAAAAGAGTACTCGATCGTGCACAACCGTCCATACCGGGTTAAGAACTCATACGCCAAACCTCGGTACACCATCAAATGTGAGAGCACAGGGTGTGCATGGAAAGTCTGTGCCAGGAAGGTGAAGGGTACGGAGAGGTTTAAGATTACAACTGTGGATGGACCGCACAGCTGTGGGTCTTCCGAGCCCAGCCAGAAACATCGTCAATTGACTTCTCGGTTCATTGCAACCCGCCTGTACCCCATGATAAAGCACATGCCGACGATGCGCGTGGTAGCAGTGATAGAGGCCGTTAAACTAAAGTGGCACTACACAATCAAGTATGGGAAAGCATGGAGGGCGCAACAACGTGCTTTGAAGTTGATTTATGGTGATTGGGAGGAGGCGTATGAGCGTTTGCCGGCTATGTTGAACGCAATGAAAGCGGCCAATGCAGGAATGCAGTATGAGTACGTGCCTAAGCTCGATGTATGGGTTAATGGAAGACAGATTTTTTTTCGAGCATTCTGGTGCTTTGGTCAGTGTGTTGAGGCTTTCAAACATTGTAGGCCTGTTCTGTCAATTGATGGGACGTTCTTGTTGGGCAAGTATGAGGGAACGTTGTTGATTTCTATTGGCTGTGATGCGGACAACTCGCTTGTGCCATTGGCTTTTGCTTTGGTGGAGAAGGAGGACAAATCTAGCTGGGCTTGGTTTCTACAGCTTGTACGGATCCATGTGGTTGGCCCGGGGAGGGAGGTATGTGTGTTGTCTGACAGGCACGCTGGGATCTTGAGCGCCGTTAAGGAAGTGATACCAGGACATTTTCCTGTACATCATCATTGGTGCACAAGGCACCTTGCAGAGAACTTGTTCAAAAAAGATGGGGTGAAGGCCAACTTTGCACTTTTCGAGGAGGTATGTCGCCAGAGGGAGGTAAAGCTGTTCGATGAGAAGTTAGAGGAGTTGAAAACGAAAACTAATGCCGAGGGTCGTGATTGGATAAGGGGTTTAATGAGGGATGTGCACAAATGGTCAAGGGCTCATGACCCATTGGGAAGGAGGTATGGGTTCATGACTAGCAACATGGCAGAATGCTTCAACGGGCTGCTTAAGGGGGCACGTGGATTGCCAGTTACTGCAATTACGGCGTTCACTTTCTACAAGTGTGTTGCATGGTTTGTCAACCGGCACCGGGAAGCCTCAGACGTGTTAAAGGCACATGCACGTTAGCCACCTCGTCCTCACGGCTTCATTACCAAAGCGAATATGCAAGCCAATGAACAGGAGTACCACTGTTTTGACCATGTGACGGGCACGTATGAGGTTGTTGAGGGTGGAGGGACAACCGAGAATGGAGAGCTCCGAGAGGCCCGAAAGCATAAGGTCGTGATTACATCCTTCACATGCACATGCGGTGTTCCCGACAAGTTCCATTTTCCATGCTCCCACATGGTGACCGCATGTAGGGCCCGGAATGTCGATGTTGAGACCAAAATCCCGAGACTATTCAGCGTGGATGCGTTGGTGAGGACATGGGCCCCACGGTTCGAGCCATATCGTGATGAAAGCGAGTGGCCACTTTACTCGGGTCCCAGGTACATAGCGGACGCGAGGTTACGTTGGCACAAGAGGGGCAGCAGGAAGCGGTCAAGGTACAAGATGGACATGGATCGGATACCTGGTTGCACCAAGAGGGGTAGGGCAAATCCATTCGTTGAGGACCCACAGGAGACACACTGCGGTATGTGTGGTCTATTGGGTCACAATTCACGGACGTGTCAACGTCGTTCCACTCAGGTTAGCAGCGTTAGGTCTAGAGACGCCCAGTTGGCGCACATCCAGTACCTCTGCCTATATGTATCCGGATCATCCGACCTTTCCACTTTGCAAGGATCGCCGCAATAACACATCGGCACGGGAACACCGGATGGAGGTGGCAAACGAGTGAAGCCCATGACAACCTAAAATGCGAAATGAATAAGATTTATAATTTTTCTCGTTTCTAACCCTAGGTTAGCTAGTTACCCAAATCAAACCCTAATCCAACTAATTTCAACCTAAAAACGGATCTATACACATTATTGCTAATACATTACACATATCTATTGCGAATCGAACCTAAAACCGAGCCAAATCCAACTAATTTCATCTAGGGTTTCAACTTTTGCCCTACGAAATGTATCTCAAATAATCCATATCTACTGCAACAAATCAAAGGAGGAGAGGGAGCTCACCCTGCTTTCTCGGTTTGGAAGCAAAATCGCGAAAAAATTCGTTGGATTGGGGTGGATTTTGAGGGGGGAGAGAGGGGCGGAGGCTGCTCTCTGCTCGGTCTGTTCGAACAGAGCACTGAGGGGGTGGTGGGGGGCCGGGGGATGCGCTCGGTCTTAAGTCCCAGGAAACGGTGCCACGACCGTTAGCGCCGTGCATGAATGTCACGGCGCCATGTGATTTGGCGCCGTGCTGTGCCACCCTGGCTCCGACGTGTCAATGAACGGCGCCAAAGCATATGGCGCCGTGACATGTATAATAGGCGCCATATGCTTTGGCGCCGTGATAAGGGTCCATTTTTGTAAATCTTTTCTCCAGGGATTCATATGTAAAAAACTTTCAAATTTTGGACTAAAAAGCAAAATTTTTACGAGTCCATCCCCAATGGATACGTTTACATGCATTGTGGTGGACGTGCTAGCTTATGGGAGAGAGACAGAGAAGCTAGCACTGCCCATCATGGAGTATCATTTGAAGAAACGCTGCCTTGTTCGGCCATTTGCTCTCGATCTTGTCTTCTACAGATAGGGCAGATCGAACCGCTGTGTTGTGTTGCTCAGCTTGCGATGAATTTGCGGCACACGCGGTTCCCAGTTCCCACCTCACACGAACGTACTCCTTGCAGCGCAGGGAAAAAAAATTCGTTTTGCAAAAATAAAAATAAAAATCAGAGGGTAACAAAAAGGGACGAAAGGAATAAAATTTTGTCCTTTCAGTAAAATTTTCGGTCAAAATATTCAAACGTCATTTGATTTTTGATGGATGAAATTAGAATTTGGCTAAATTATTTTTCTTTCGGAGGGTAACAAAAGGAACGAAATATACAACAGGGTTCACAATAGCGGGATATCGACATGAAGGACGTCAGAGGTGCTAGATCCCTCGTCGGGATCAACTTGTGTGTCCTCTGAGGACAAGGAAATGAAATAGCAATCAGAACTGAAAACAGTTCTGGTCACAAATTTCGGCACCCGGACAGGATTCAGGCTGGATGATGCATGGAGACCAAACTTTCGCCTGCTGATTGAACGGCTTGCATACCAAAAGAACACACCACGCATGTATAATCGTGCATGTCCTTAGTTAGGCGGTGCTTAGCTCGATGACCATCAAACCAAGATATCTTGATTTTTCATAGGATTCAGTACATACAGGTCCTTGGTTAGGCCGCATTGCCGAGCCGCGCGAGATGTTTCCTGCAGGTAGGTACGGTACATGTCTTCCATATATATATGCATGGGATGCAAGAGTACACATGCATGTCCTGAGTTAGGTATTGTTCCAACTGGCCGGCCGGTACACGTACATATGTAGTGGAGTACTACGCACATAGCAACGACAGCAAAGCTAGTCCATCCACTATAGAGTGCAGACCATCCTTCCAGGCGCTTAGGTCGATCTCAAGTTTGTTTCTCGTAGTAGCATATATAGTAATAATGTTGTCTAAGATAAGGAAAAGCTCGATCGAGAGAAAGGCAGAGCTGCCGTGCAGGCTGGTTGTCCTGCGCGCGCTGTCCAGCTCCGCAGGCGCGCGTGCCGATCGGAAAGCGGTGGCCGGTGAGTCACTCGCACGCACCCACCCCACCGGCGGCAACGTCGGACCTGTCCCCTTCGCGCTTCATTTTGTTCGTTCCATCCACGTGGGCGACTCTGCCTTCCTCCCCAGCTCGGGAGATCTTGAAATCCCAATCTGGAGAGTTTAGATAATAGCAAGAGGTTTACCGAAAGGTCATTCCGATTTAGTATCAGGTTCTAGCCCCTTCAATTCTAGGTGCTAGCTAATATGTGAACTTGGCACGTTGGTACTAATCAAAAGTCTATATATGCATGGATGCGTGTTTTCTTTTGGTAGTGGAAGCAGTCGGTGTCTTATCATCTAGCTAGCCCATTTAGCACATATTATACTTTGTTTTTATGGCTTACTTCGTTTATCTTGTCCCGTACGGTATGATAGCTTATGGTGTTTGCGGTATCCAAACCCGTTGAGATAGCGTATAGAGCTGGAACAAGTTCTCACTAATTCACATCAATCACAGTAACTTCAGCTTCTCCTTGAAGACTGATCACTATCTTGGCCATGCATATATGGCTGGATTGTTCTACAATTATGTCTCCCGCATAATTGAGGCTTGCATAGTTGCACGACCCCACGTAATTAAACCCCGGATTGATACATCACCAGCTGATGCCATATGCAAACATCTCACACCTCAATTGGCAGCGAATATTAGCTTTATAAATTACTCGTATTACTCGTATTTTTAAGGGATTGCCAGCCTAATATAATCTGCCTGCCTCTGATGCGGCTTAAATAGTGCTTCGCTACCCTACCGGAGATCAAACCTGGGCAGGAGCTGCACTGTCTGGTTAAACAAAGAGTGGCAATGAACAAACCCTACCTTGCAAAGGTTGCTGCATCTCGGTCAAGGAGACCACGGTAACATGCCATCTCGTGCTAGTCACATGGGTTCAACTAAGCAATCATACCTGTGATGTATTACTTATCAAAGCAATCGTCAAATTTATCCTCTCCCTGTTGACCCTAGCCCAGCGGTACGTGTGGTGCCATTAGGCCCTACAGAACACAGTAGAATCAAATTACTTTATGAATCGTGGGAGACGTCTAATTTTTCCGAAGATACATAAATCTCAAGACATCCGAGGCACCTGCCGCCCTGCTGCTGGTCAATCAACTTGGCAGATCCAGACATCCAGCCCATTTTTTCATTTATGTAACTTCAAAGCACTAGTGACTTTTGTTGCCAAGATAAGTCTGTCCAACCTTGGTTTTCTCGTAGATGACCTGACGTCGACTATCTCAAACCATATATTGGCTATACTTTTTTCTCCACCGTGATTTTTGAGACTTGATCCTACGATCTATGGCTTATACGAGCTTTTACCACATTATTCCCACTCTAAAAATAAACTAGTGATCATCTTGGATCGGATCCTCGATTGATCTAGAAGCGCACGCAGCAACTGGAACTTGCCTTTGTCAAGGAGCACCTTGGAACGGTAGTTGTTGCTCTGTTATTGATGGTGACAGTGCACTGGCCGACAGTGTTCCCATCCAGCGAGGAAGAAACGCCAGGGAATTAAAACTGGGAAGACTCCCTGCCTTCCACGGTTACACCTGCAAGCCAATCAGAGAGAGAGAGAGAGAGAGAGAGAGAGAGAGAGAGAGAGAGAGAGAGAGAGAGAGAATAAGGGCAAGAGCCTATCATGTTAGCGCAACTGCTTATAGCTAGCGCAGCTTGCAAGCGTGCGAGGAGGCCGAGCCGTACGCTCCCTTTCGCCGCCCGCCCGGTCCGCGTGTCCCGACGCCTCAAGATGCCAAATTCCAGATTTCCGGTGGTGGTTAATTTTTGCTTGCAAACCAAGCAATGGCGGCGAAGACAACGAGCAGGACGAATAAACCGCCGAATATGCTAGGCAAGCTCTGCCGAATGAGGTGAGGCTGCGAAACGTGACAAGTGGAGGTAGGCCTTGTTTTCTGCTCATGACTCGTACCTCTCTCCTGCATAAATAAATAGATAATTTTTTATTATCTTTTTAAAACAGTTTATTAAGATAGTTTTATTAAATAGTTTATTGATATTCAGTTTATTTATATAAATATTCATATAAAAACTAAAATCTATCGGTTATAATTATAACCTATCAGCCATACCAAGGTGGTGATCGATTCGGCTGAAAAGCTCGTGGCTTATGGCTGAAAACACTGTAGCTGGCTGAAAAAAGCACTGTAGCTGACAGATGCTTATTTAGCATAATTAAATTTAAAAAAATTTAAAAATAAAAAATATGTTAGCCCATTACGTATAATACAAACAAATACGGAAAAAAACCGGCAAAAAAGCTCAACAAAAAGTCAAAAGTTCAGAAAAAAAACGAAACTTATGAATAGTGAAAAATAAACCAGAAGCCGAAGCCGAGTTGATCAGGGCAAAAGAACGCACAGGTACTACTTGTACTTCAAGAGAAGCGAGGAACAAAAGGTTCCGAGGGAAAGGGGGGAAAAGAGGATAGGTGGGTCAGAGAACGGGGAGAAAACAGGGCGCTGGATCTTTATCAGTCAATCGTCGGGTACTTTTCATTTCATTTCGTGGGGGGTATGAGTGTCTAAAAGAGAGCTGCAATTATACTCCACTCGAAAAAGTTCCTTGGAGAATAGACAGCGGAATCTATAAGCTAGATTATACGGTTAGAGTTTAGACGATTCCCTGCTTAACACAGCGGTGACGTCATGGGCCATGCTCACAGGTAATCTGAATTGAACCTGTTTTACAACCTGCGATTGCGAGTATAGGGGAGTGTTTTCCTGAAGGAAAAATCATCTTCCATCTTCTCATACTTTTAGAACGACGCCCATGCCGTACGTGGACCGGCCGAAAGGCACACGAGGAGGCTTGAATCAAGAGGAAAGCAAGCGCAAGGCCGATCTTATTCAACCCCATTTGTACAAGATTTACGTCAGAATATATACAACCAGCTACCATCATCATCATGCCGCAAAATTTAAAGAAAAACAAAGCCGAAAAAAGGCGCTCTCTTGAGAAAAGAGCAGCCAAAACCGGGGAAAAAACACAGAAGCCTAAGAGCTTCTTCTTCGTCTTCCATTACTCATGTACCCTACTGCAGCACCGCGATACTTACTATCTGCAGCAACTGCCCAGTGCAGTCTATCGCGTAGCATTGTAAGAAACCGTATAGACATCGTCCGTATACCTCGCCGTATCTATACGGCGATACACGGCATGCATGGTCTAGTGTTCTGCCTCTGCTCTGCTCCGGCTCTCATCCGGCCGGTCAGGTTGGCTGCTCCATCGCTCGGGCTCCTCCGCCGCTCACGATCCACGGGTGACCTGCATTACAAACAACACAACAAGCAACAAAATCGTTATTCCCTGGATCGAAACTGAGAGGAAAAAACAGGTTAAAAGCGACGAAAATTACAAGGGATGCAAGTCGGTTGATGTGTGCTTACCGAGGACTTGCTCGGCGGAGAGGCGCCTCCAGGTGTCGCGGCACATCATCCGCCTCATGAGGTCCTTGGCGGCCGGCGACACGCCGGCGAACAGCCTCGGGGGGAACCTCACGTTGCCCCGCAGCACGGCGGCCAGCACCTCCGCGGCCGTCTCGCCGCCGAAGGGGAGCGCGCCGCCGGAGAGCAGCACATACATCACCACCCCGGCGCTCCACACGTCAGCCTTCTCGCCGTACTCCCCGCCGGCCACCACCTCGGGCGCCACGTAGTGGGGCGTCCCCACGAGCCCCTCGGCGAGGCCGCCGCCGGCGCCGACCAACGCGGCCGACCCGAAGTCCGCAAGCCGCGCGCGCGGGGCGCCGTCGTCGCCCTCCCCGACGTCGAGGAGGACGTTGTCGGGCTTGACGTCGCGGTGTGCCACCCCGCGGCGGTGGCAGAGCGCGAGCGCCTCGGCGAGCTGCGCGACGACGGCGGCCGCGACGGGCTCCGGCACGGGCGCTCCGCGGCGGAGGCGGACCCAGTCGAGCAGGTCCGGGCCGGAGCAGAGGTCCATGACCATGTGGGTCCACGACTCGTCCTCGTAGACCGCGTGCACCTGCACCACGCCCGGGTTGCCCGCGCCGGCGAGCTGGGCCAGCTTGGGCTCGAGCTCCGCGAGCTCCCGGTCGAGGTCGTCGGCGAGCTGCGACCGGTCGACGGACTTGACGGCGAAGGCCTCGCCGGTGGCGCGCGACGTGCAGCGGTGGACGACGCCGAAGCGGCCGCGACCGATCTCCTCGCCAATCTCGTAGTCCCTCTTCAGCTCTCCACTCATAGTTCAGTAATTTTCCTGTGATTTTTCGGGTTAGCTCGATCCCAAGGAATGGTGGTGACCTATTTAACGACACAAGCGAGCTACGGGCTAGCGGAATATTCGGATCCGGCCGGACCGGGACGTCGGAATTTTCTCTCATTACCATTTTACCCTCTGGTTTAAACAGAGTATTTTCTCATGACGGGTCTATAAGTTAATTGTAGTACACGTTAAAAACCCAACATCTGTATCAACTAAAATTATAAGCAAGTATCTCTCTCCGTAATCTCTGTCGCAGATAGATAAAATTCAAAAATTTCAGCCAAAAACCATAAACCGCAGCAATATCAAACAGACCCTTAGCAAGCTCATCACGTTTTTTCTTTTTCCGAGAACACAAAAAGTCCATCACGTTTTATGGACCAAAAACCAGACTAGCAAATTGTTGTGGCTACAGACCAAACAGAGAGAGAGATGGTAGTGGAGAGTGATGAAGATAAGTGTAATGGCCTGGGTTCTCCCCATGGCTTGCTCGTATATATACATACACATGAGGAGTGCTTTTACAGTTATACCCTTACATCGGGTTAGCCCTCTGGGGGCAGTTATGTCATTATGCATGGCCTATTCTGGGCCTTATAACCTCCTACCAGGCCTGCTGGGTTTAGGTGGGGGCCATCCCTACGACAGGAGCCTCTCATGGTAAAGGGCTTCACAAGGCCGAAACCATGTTGCCGAGTCCTTTGGCCCCCTCCGTCCCTACGGCCTGTGAACTTTTCCAAACTTCCGGAGCTGCGATGTGGCCGAAGTAGATGGGCACGCTCCTGCGACGCTCGGACTTCCGGGCGTCCACGTGGTGCGGGCGTTGAGGCGTCGTGACCATTAATATGGCGGCGGACTTCCGGCGGTTGGACTTCTGCCAATTGGCCTTCCGCCGGTTGGTTCCCCTACTGATTGGGGTATATATATGGCGCTGGTGAGGCGTTGCTCCTGCGTATATTGCGATAGAAGCTGTTCCCCTAAAATGGGCCCTTGCCGTGTATCAACATTCCTGGGTGACGCTGAGCGGCTTGGGGAATGTTGATGCACAGAAGGAGGTCTGTTTTTCCTGGGAGCTTGATCAGTGCCGGTTGTCGACAGCCAGCCGCGCTTCCTGACCCCGCACCGTGCTTCCGTAGTCGACAGCGAGGTCTGCCCTGTTTTTCTTAACAGGCCTACCTACAGTCGGCGTTCCTGAGGGAGCCCGCCGGCATTACCTTGTATGTTGATGCACTGTAGGTGGCCTGTTAAGGAAAACGAGGTAGATTTCGCAGGACAAGACCCCCGTGTTTGCTGCGCCCCGCCAAAGTGGACGCGCGCGCTCCGTCGCCCACCCCTCGAACGGGCGGCAGCGAAGCTGGCGCCAAAGTCGAAGTAGACGCGCGCGCTCCGTCCCCCGCCCTTCGAACGGGTGGCAGCGAAGCTGGCGCCTAAGTCGAGGTAGGCGCGCGCGCTCCGTCGCCTACCCGTCGAACGGGTGGCGGCGAAGCTGGCGCCTAGTCGGAGTAGACGCGCGCCCTCCGTCCCCTACCCGTCGAATGGGTGGCAGCGAAGCTGGCGCCTAGTCGAAGTAGACGCGCGCGCTCCGTCCCCTACCCCTCGAACGGGTGGCAGCGAAGCTGGCGCCTAGTCGAAGCAGGCGCGCGCGCTCCGTCCCCTACCCATCGAACGGGTGGCAGCGAAGCTAGCGCTCCGTCGCCTACCCGTCGAACGGGTGGCAGCGAAGCTGGCGCGTAGTCGGAGCAGACGCGCGCGCTCCGTCCCCTACCCATCGAACGGGTGGCAGCGAAGCTGGCGCCTAAGTCGAGGCAGACGCGCGCGCTCCGTCCCCTACCCGTCGAACGGGTGGCAGCGAAGCTGGCGCCTAGTCGACGCAGACGCGCGCGCTCCGTCTCCTACCCGTCGAACGGGTGGCAGCGAAGCTGGCGCCTAGTCGACGCAGGCGCGCGCGCTCCGTCCCCTACCCATCGAACGGGTGGCAGCAAAGCTGGCGCCTAAGTCGAGGTAGGCGCGCGCGCTCCATCGCCTACCCGTCGAACGGGTGGCAGCGAAGCTGGCGCCTAGTCGGAGTAGACGCGCGCGCTCCGTGGACTAGCGTCGTGACCATTAATATGGCGGCGGACATCTGCAGGGCCCGCGCAGGCGCCTATGGATGACCCCGCGGACCTCCGCGCTGTGACGCCGGCTCTAAGAGCGTCGTTGGGCTTCGCGACGCGGGCATCTGGTGCCTGGCTCGATGCGCCGAGCCATATCCTGGTCGCCTCGGACGGTGATGATGGTCCGGGGACCCGGGATCTTCATGAACAGATAGCCGTGATGTGGTACCGCGCCGAAGGAGTTGAGGATTGGGCGCCCTAGTATGGCATTGTAGGGATACGGAAGGTCGACCACGTCGAAGGTGGCATCTTCGGTCCGCACATTGTCATCTCGGCCGAAGGAGACTTGAAGGCCGATCTGGCCCAGCGCCCGCAAGGGCTGTCCCCCGAAGCCCTGCAGTGGGATCCCGAGGGCCCTAGGCGGCTTCGAGGGATCCCCATCTGGTCGAAGGCCGCCGCAAACAATACGTTCGCGGAACTACCCCCGTCCACCAAGGCGCACCCCACGTCGCATCCCGCGATGGTGACCCGGATGACCAGGGGGTCCTGATGAGGGAAGTCCACACCTTGGGCGTCATCGGGTGTGAATGTAATTTCGTACCGCGCCCACTCCGGCGGTGCTTGCGCTGGGTATGCCGCCACGTGATGTAGTCTTCGCGCGTAGGCCTTCTGCTGCCGTGCCGAGGCGAATTCCAGCGCAGAGCCGCCGGATATGACATTAATGACCCTGCGGTAGGTTGCGTCCGGGGCCTGCAACGACAGGAGGCCCTCCCGAGGCTGCTGTACGTGAGCTTGAATCCGCAAGGTGCCTTCCTGGGGTTGCATTCCTTGCGCCTGTACCTGCATCCCCTGCGCCTGTACCTGCATGGGGGCCTCGTATGAGAATTGGACGTGGGCCACCGCAGGCGGGTGCGCCTCCGGGTTCCTGTCCCTAGCGACGCTGTCGCGGAGCGCCGCGATGGAGGTGCAGTTGCGGGTATCATGATTGCCGCGGCCGTGGACTAAGCACCACAGTCCCTGATGCTGGTCGTCGTAATCTCCACGACCCTTATCGTCGCGGCCCCTGCCACGGCCGCGCCCCCGGCCACGACGCCCCCGACCGCCTCGGCCTGCTGGAGCACCCTCGTCGGAGCCGCCTTCGATGTCGAGGACGTACCGGTTTCGCCTCGACCTCTGCTGGCCGCGCTTGGGCTGATCGGACGAATCCTTATGCGAGTTGTCCCTGCGGTCGGGCGCGTCCCTGGACGACTCCTGCTTACGTTTTCCCTTCGAAGAACCGCCTTTCGGCGGATCTTCGGCTTTTGCCGAGGCTCCGACCTGGTTGGTGTCGGAGTCGTCACCTTGCCTTCGCCGCGCGTCTTCCTCCGCCCTGGCATATTCTTCCATCTTGTCGAAGAGCTTCGCCACCGTCTTGATTGGATTTCGCGCGTTGTACTTGGCCATCGGGCCCGGACGAAGGCCCTGTATGGCTGCATTAACGATGGTGGTTTCGTTGACGTCTTTCACTTGGCATCGAATCTTGGCGAAGCGTTTGAAGTAGTCCCGGAGCTTCTCCGAGGGTTTTTGCTTCACGGCAAAGAGTTGGTCCGCGTCGACTCGGTCCACGTAGTTTCCTTGGAAGTTGTTGTGAAGGCGGACGCGAAGCTGTTCCCACGCGTAGATGGAGCCTGGCTCTATGGTAAAGAACCAAGAGGGCGCCACTCCTTGTAGCGCGAGGGGGAGTCCCTTTGCCTTCGTGGTGTCGTCTCCGCCCGCGGCTTCGATCGCGGTTTCGTATACGCGCACGAACTCACGGGGGTCCGTGTCGCCTTTGTACGAGTCGACGGCGCTAGGAAACTTGAAGTCTTCGGGCCATGCCGCCTGCTGCAGCCCCGCCGAAAGTGGGGACTCCGGATCCACGCGTCGCAGCGGCACGCGACTAGACGTGGGGGCTTCACGACTGTCCGCCCTCTCCGGCGCGGGCTCGGACGCGATTGCTGGCGCGGCCTGCTGACTCCGAGCCTCTTGTATATTTCTGACGGCTCCGCGAAGGTCCCCCAGCTCCCGCTGGAACGCGTTGAGAGCCGCCAGCAGGGCACTTTCCATCGCCGGTGCGGGCGGGGTCGCCGGTACTTCCGACGGGCGGATCGGCGCGGGGACGACCGCGTCGCGGGGTCCCAAGCTGCCGGTCGCTCCGTCGTGACTACCTCAGACTGCCCGGTCCGCGCCGCCGGCGAGGGTTGCAGTGGGGGCGGCGAGGTCGGCTGTCGTTGCGTCGGCGGAGTCGGTTGCCGCCGCACCCGTGTCGACGTCTTCGACCGCGGGGTCCGTCCTCGCAACGCCGGTGGCGGGGTTGGTCGTCGCGGTGCCGGTGACGAGGTTGGTCATCGCCGCGCGAACGACGACGTCTTCGGCCACCGCGCCTGCATCGCCACCCGCGTCCGCCGCTGCCGAAGCCCTGGTACTCATGCGGCGCTCCGGCTCGACCGCCTTCTTTCCCTTCGCCGCCGCTGAGGAAGCTTTTTTCGGTGCCATCCTTCTTCTTCGGTCTTCAGGCTTGTCCTCGTCCTCCCCACGGACGGCGCCAACTGTTGTGGCTACAGACCAAACAGAGAGAGAGATGGTAGTGGAGAGTGATGAAGATAAGTGTAATGGCCTGGGTTCTCCCCATGGCTTGCTCGTATATATACATACACATGAGGAGTGCTTTTACAGTTATACCCTTACATCGGGTTAGCCCTCTGGGGGCAGTTATGTCATTACGCATGGCCTATTCTGGGCCTTATAACCTCCTACCAGGCCTGCTGGGTTTAGGTGGGGGCCATCCCTACGACACAAATGATTTAGTAGGATTTTGTACTGTAAAATTCATATGTAATTTCTACATCTATATGACCCAAATATCTGCAGAAAAGGAGAAAATTAAGTGGGAACGATAAAATATTGCCACAACGTTAGTAAGAAATCATGTGATGAGCTGTGAAGTTAAATAGGCTTAAATCCTTAGCAACAATACCTTCGATTAAGCATGGAAGGACTATGCAAACCAACCGGTTTATTGTAGGGAAAATATGTTCAGTAGCACTAAAAGTTCACTGCTTCCGGAAAATACCACTAAAAGAATCGGGCTCCGGAAATTACCACAAAAAAATTCAATTCGCTTCGGGATTTAGCATTCTGGACAAAAATGCCCCTCTCCCTCCCCTCCCTCACCTTCCTCTCCTGCGCCGCCCCGTCAGCCTCCCTCTTCCCCCACCTCTTCGCCGCTGGCCTCCTCCCTCCTCACGCCGTTGCCTACCTCCGCCTCCTCCTCGCCCCCGCCTCCCCGCTCCTCTCCCGCGGCGCCCCGCCGTCCACCCCCTCTTCCCCCACCTCTTCGCTGCCGGCCTCCCTGCCTCCTCCCTCCTCACGCCGCTCGCCTCCTCCCTCTCCGCGCACCCCATCCCTGCCGCCGTTGCCTACCTCCGCCGCCCGAGGAAGCTCGGCTCGAAGCCGCCGCGTGCCGCCCGAGGAAGCTCGGCCCGAAGCCGCCGTGCGCGCCGCCCGTGGATGCTCGGCCCGAAGCCACCGCGCGTGTCGCCCAAGGAAGCTCGGCCTGAAGTCGCCGCGCCACCGCACACCGGCTGCCTCCGCTCGCCCGCAGCCGAGCCGCACGCACGGCGGCGGGGATGGGGTGCGCGGAGAGGGAGGGGGCGAGCGGCGTGAGGAGGGAGGCCGGCG
The DNA here is from genome assembly GCA_017311315.1 of Dendrocalamus latiflorus. Lineage (NCBI taxonomy): Eukaryota > Viridiplantae > Streptophyta > Magnoliopsida > Poales > Poaceae > Dendrocalamus > Dendrocalamus latiflorus. The sequence continues at coordinate 14,545,776 of CM029639.1, forward strand.
GCGAGGCCGGCGGCGAAGAGGTGGGGGAAGAGGGGGCGGACGGCGCGGGGCGCCGCGGGGAGAGGAGCGGTGAGGTGGGGGCGAGGAGGAGGCGGAGGTAGGTAACGGCATGAGGAGGGAGGAGGCGGGGAGACCGGCGGCGAAGAGGTGGGGGAAGAGGGAGGCGGACGGGGCGGCGCAGGAGGAGAGGAAGGTGAGGGAGGGGAGGGAGAGGAGCATTTTTGTCCAGAATGCTAAATTCCGAAGTGAATTGAATTTTTTGGTGGTAATTTCCGGAGCCTGATTCTTTTAGTGGTATTTTCCGGAAGCAGTGAACTTTCAGTGCTACTGAACAGATTTTCCCATTGTACTCCATACTACTCCAACAGTCTGTGGAGTAAAAGGTCCAACTTACACAGTACTTTTTACTGAACGAGCTTAATTGCTTTAAAAGCAAAATAAATATTTGAGTTGAGGAACTTTATTGCTCCGCAAGGCCAAGTAGAGAGTCCTCCATTGTAATTTCATTTTTTGATTTGGACGCCCCCTCAAAAATATGGATTGGCATAGGCTATGCTCCAATGGGCTAAAAGCCCTGGCTGTTGGCTTTTTTGTGTGTGTCAATTGTAGTGTAGCAGCTTTTTTCTTAGTAAAAAAATAAAAAATACCGCTAAATTATTTAAGATAATACAAAAAAATAAGAGATAAAATAAAAATGCTAAAACGTCAAAATAAAAAAGCCCGAGACTTAAAGTCGTTTTTTGGAGTAGGCCAATCGTATATTCCGAATGAACGGAGGGTAGAATTGGAATTTTTCTGTGGCGCGTTTGCTTTGGGGTGCGTGAACTTGGGGGTGGTGAATAGTGATAAACTTCGGTTGGACGGAGGTGGGGTTCAGTTTGGTCGGACTCCCTGTTCTGGATTTGTTTTTCTTTTCTTTTTGAAATCTGAAAAGAGGGTAATTTTATGAGTATTACTAGTCAAGGACTCGAAGGGGAAATTTAGATTAATCGCAGTACTTAAGTGAGAGATTTTGATCGCCAAATGTCACCTGTCACTGCGGTTGATTGGGGGCAGCTTTCATTTAATGGAGAGGGAACCAGTTGGCTTTTGATAGGGAACCAGTGTTTTCTGAGTGGCCACTGGTACCAATAATGCATGCCCATAAGTCCGGATAATGCAAGCATCTGCTAACATTTCAAAAAAAAAGGTGCCTTCTGATTCACCAAAAATATGATTTCATCAAAGAAAATCAATTATCATGACCTCAGTGAGTGGAACCACATTCACAGGCCAGCAGCAAGGTTTCTGTCTTCCATGAATCAAAAGGAGTATAACACGAGATCTGACTTCTCTCTGCTCCATTTCCAGTTTTCCTGCATCAGAAGGTCGGTGCTAATTGCCAATTCTTTTCTGAAAAAGGCTAATTACCAATTCGAGAGCACACCTCATCTTTTTTTTTAACTTTTCGTACATATATTAAGTGACATGGCCTTCTGAAAACTGGTTGTAACTTGTATATTCTATGGACTAGAGAGTCCAGCGGCCATTAGATTTAGCATGTGAGGGAACCTAATTAGGTAGGTAAAGACAATGTTCCCTGCTAACAGAAAGCAACCTTATTTATCACAAGTGGAATACGCGCATGTTAGGTGCATGGTGGGGAGGCAGCAGCCAAAACTGAGTACCTCGACGTAGACGGCTTTAAATTCGGCGAGCCTCCGGTGGGGCGCACAGCCGGAAGCCCGGAACGGCGATAAGCAGACGCGGCACGTTCATGTGGGCCCGTCTGTAACGCGACGCCCCCCTTTAACGGCTTTTCGGGGACCTTTCCGGACGGCCGGAGTACGGCCGGATTCCACCACCAATCGCGGCCCGGCACGTCGCTGTCAGCAGGCGTCCCGGCCAATCGGGTGGGCGCGGCGAGGCCTCAAATGACCGCCTTGTCCCTACCCGCGTTTTGGCCGTTTAGACCGGGGAGGAGGAGAAGCCGAGCCGTTTGATACGAACGGGCAGCTATATATAAGGTCGCCGTGTCGTACGCTATCGCGGCGCCTCCGGTTTTCTGAGCCGTAAAGCAACATAGGTTTAGCCTTTCCTTTGTGTTCCAACTTTTGTCTTTTTAGTTTTTTAGTTTTGCTTTTCTGCTTTTATCTTTTTCCGTATTCTATTGTATTGTTTATAATAAGCTAATATATTTTTTATATTTAAAATTTTTAATTTTAATTACGTTAAAAAAGATACCAACAACTACAGTGTAAAATAAGCCAGCAACAATGCTAAATACTGAAAAATAAGCTGAAATGAGCAGCACCTAAATTTAGCGAGAGGAGCAGCGATAGTGCAGCACAGCTAGAGTAAAAACTGATTTACTATGGGTCGAATAGTGGTATTATCATATTTGTATTTATAAATAAATATGAATATTTTGAATACAAATCGAATATTGTAATGAATATAAATTCAAATAGAATATCTACTTAATTCACTCGGATCCGGATATCCTCATAACATGTGTAATGTTTAGAAATTAATGATTTCTTATCCTCGTACAGTCACACTTAATCATTTTAATTCATTTACTTCATCTAAAGAAACACGAATTTACATTAAATTAAAAAACTTGTCCAACTAATTAGTTGCTTTGCAATAAAATATTTATATTACTTCGCCGATACAAATACGAATAGTCTGAATAAAATAACATTTCGAATGGTAAAAGTTTATACCATATTCGTATCTATATTTTTATACGAATTCAAATACAAATACGAACAAGAGAGAAATTGTTAATCAAATGAAAAATCTATACCGTATTCATATCCTATCGAATCGAATGTAGTTCCCTCCTAAAGTCCTAATCACTTAATTAAGAAAATGCCGTGCTTTTTTTCATATTACAAGTGGGTTCGTGACCGATCCTCGGTCTTGTTAATATTTTATAGTGAACAGCACTACAGGCGTAATTGCGTTGGTTTCTTTTCGAGTTTAGTTGAGATTCCTGAGGAATCAAAGTATTGATATTTTTTTAGGTGTTATAAAAAATTACGGGCACGGTTCTGTTCAGGTTGTATGTTGTTCCCACGGTTTTGGTCAAGAGGGTTTTGCAAAATGATTATAATTTTATTATAAGATTCCTCGACAGCGAGCTTATAAAAAAATAACTTTGGTTCTTAGGGAAAATGGACAACGCAGCGGTCATGGAGATGAGTAAAGCTGGCACCTACAGTTGTCATCTTGTTGTTGGAAATTTTTATGGCATTTATAGATGAAGCTTTAGTATTGTTTTTACTTTAGGATAGAGAGATTGCCCCCTGAGACCCATGTTAGGTAGATCTGTTTATTTGTTTACTAAATTTGCAAGCACAGGTGTAGTTTACACGATACTATGATACTCCTGTGTTAATTATATACATATTTCTCCAACTTCGAGAACCCTAGTATGCAATCTTCACACTACTGACATCATCCATGATGCATCCTATTTTGCAATTGATCAGGAACTAATCACACCATTACCTTTATACCATGTGGCAGGCACAAATTTGATAATCTGAAATATACATTTACCGGGTCTGGGACGCATCGGGGTTTAGTTTGCGCGCAATTCAATGGTCAGTCTAACCCAACCCAACAGGCACGGGTCACGCAAAATTCACAGAGAATATCTCAGGGCGCTAGTGGAATCGTCCAGAAACGAAAAGAATCAAGAAAGCAAACGAAGAAGTCAATGGAGAATTCCATTGTTTTACTCATTGGTCGTGATGTACAAGTTTGAAGAAACGTGGACCAGGCAAATCAAGTCCTGTGCTCTTGCTCCCAATAGCTTCAACTTATTTTTAAAAAAAATTTAAGTTAGAAGTTACTGAGAAACATATCGGTTTCTAATTTTAGCTTATCTTAGATTTTTTTGATTTTTTCTTTTTATTTTTTTACATTGTCCGTGACGATATAATGATTTTTTTTAAAATCTAATGTTTCCTCATTTTTCTTTAAAAAACTAACAATCATTATAATATACTTTAACTAAAAACTATTGAGGAACCGTCGCTTCCGACCAGTTCTATCGATTCTTCTGCTTAATACGAAACAAGTTCAATCACAGAAGACAGAATAATAGATTGAAAACACAGAGAGATAGAGAGAATTCCTGGTTTTTCTTTATTGCTTTTCTGATTGCATGTGTACAAAATTTACTGGTATAACTTCCTATTTATAGTCTACCGATGAGGTGCCCACCATAGACCAAGACTTTCAACCCAGACCCAGATTTCCTAACAAAAACAACAATAAAAAACTATAAGCTAATTAAAAGCACCACCATACATTGCGCTTATGGCCTCGAGTTTCAACGTATCACTTTGACTGCTACTTTGGCTGATCTCACACGTGACGCCCCGGCCGCTTGTCGCCGTCGCATGACAGACACACATGGTGCTCTCTGCGGCCATTGGCGTCAAAAGTTCAAGCTCTACAGATTGACTGATGCTATGCTATGCATGCATGGAAAAAATCGCGCATTCACGCACGCACTTGTTTCTGGAAGATACCGATAATTTTTCCTTTCTCGAACATGTATTGGACTTGAGATTCCAATCACGCATGTGACGGTCTAACTGAAGCACAACCTTCTTGGGGTCATTGCGGTCATCCTGAGATCGATGTATGCTTGTAGCGTTTGACAAAGCATGTAATGGCGGATCAAAGCATCGCCCTGCTCGAGAATTCTATGGCAACGGCATGTACTTGTAGCCTTTGGCAATTTGAAGTAGAAGAAGCATCAACTTGCGTCATAGGGTTTGACATGGAGGTTTTGATGGCCACCAGACTTCCGATCTCATCACGGACCGCTTCTGATAAGCAGCTAAATAGGCCCTGAGATGATGTCTCGTCTCAAGCGAGTCAACAAAGCTTATGTAAGAATGTTGGTGCGTGTCCAATCATATCGTCGAAGGTTTACATTTTCCAAATTAACACGGGATTTTCTTCGGTTGAATCATCAGCAAAAACCACTTCTTTATATTAGTCCGTTCTTTCTTTGATAGCGTCGATCAAAGTAGTACTTGTCTGTTTCACTGTTTGTCTTCCCGTAACACATGCACCTGTCACGTGTGCCTTCGATGAACGAACTAGCGAACTCGTTAAATTCCCTCATTCCAATTAATGGACACTTCGCACACAGTGTACATGAGCATCATATAGATCGACCGAGCCAGCTGCCAGGCAGCAGGTGCATCGTCCGAGTAATTTCGTTGGATCCGATTTCCACACGCTATGTTGCAGCGTCGGTTAAGCCGCTCGACTAATAGAAATTTACGTATGATAACTGATATAAATGAAATAGTTGTAGATTCCGTTTTAAGAAATATTCTGTTTAAAAGTTAGCTACTATATAAAAAAATAAAAAGTGATTTTTAAAACTGAATAAAAGAAACTCAGGTTTGGTCACATTGCTTAGCAGGTCATTTCGTCCCAAAACAACCTGCCTTTCATGCATCATGCGTTCACTGAACTGGTTCACGCCGTTTTCATCACCCCTTAAGACACGGTTCCTGTCGCCGTCGTGTGGATTTACCCAGAAACCTGGATGTGCTTGAGCTTCTCCAGCTTCTGCTTCCCTCCCTATCATGCATCGTCATGCTCCTATGCTTTCCTGTGAATATGGCCGCGTTTTATATGAAATCATACGAGACTACCAAGCCTCGCACACGAAACGTTTCCCCCCTTGAGAGCAGAAAGCGCGCAGTGTCCCGATTAGATTTCCCGAGTCACTTGCGTGTAGGTCACGCGTCGATGTTGGAACATACGAGCTAATCGCAAGAGAAAAGATTGCCCCACTGGGTCTGCTCTTTTCAGCATTCAAAATCGATTTTTGGTTTTTATGATAGTACTTAACTTTCAATCATAGTATTTTTAAGACAATCTATAAATTAATTATAATATATATTAAAAACCTAATATCTATACCATACAAAATCACAAACAAATATCTCTTTTCGTAATCTCTATCATAAGCAGTTAAAATTTAAAATTTTCAACCAAAAATCATAAACCACAGCAATAAAGAACAGTCATACCTTATATTAGACCACTTCAATTTTGTACCCAAAAACCAAATTTCTAACAAACGCTGGAGGAGAAAATTTTAAAGTGTACCATTTTTATGGCTATTTTACTGGCTCTAAACGCAACCATAAGGCCGAGCTTAAGCACGTGAAGGCATTTAACATTTCACCTCAAATGCCACAAAAAACTGGAGCCAAAAAGGTGGCTTTGTGTTGTATCAAACGAATCACACTTTTTTTTTACCCCTGGCATCTTTTTCTATTAAATGAATCGTCAAAAATTTTCGTTTACAGACTTATCATACAACATGGGCATATGGAACACAAAATACTAAACAATATGCCGTGGCCAACGAATGACTAGCACAAAAAACAAATGCTTCTACCTCTCGGGGCGTTTCTATCTCTTTGACCCTTAACGAAGGCCGAGATAGCTAGATGCTCCGAAGCGTATGTCATGAACGATGCCAGCACCACACCACCTGCTACCATCAATCCAAGCCTGACAAAGGAGAAAATACAAATTTATTAGGCAGTACAAACGCATGAAAACACAGAACAATTGTAATCTCGATATAAGAAGTCCTTAGGCCAAGTGTCAAATTTAGATTTGTTGCGTCCATGAGCAACTTCCAGAAAACGTTTTGACGTGAACCACGCTCGATACAGTTCGGACAAGTTGAAAACGGAACTAACTGAATTCATAAAACTGTGGTAGTTACAGTCTGAGCTTTCATTTGCCACTCCTTGCGAATGAACATAAATAGAATAAACCACCCAGTATCTTACTTTGCAAAAAGTGCAGTTATGCCCAAGACGGTTGGTGATAATAGTGCTATAATAGATATAACAGCCATCCCTGTCCAATAGAAAGCTGCATCTTTGTCACAGTCAGATGAATTCCGCTGATGGCCTGCAAACAGACCAGTGTGCGCGTTAGCTTGAACAAGAAACTCGAAATCTGCAGGAACTTTATAATAGTAACATACCTGTGCCAGCATGATTCTCTGATGAATCCAAATTGCTATAACCAACATGATCTGCTCTAGAACTTCCCCATTTATATACAAAACGGAGGAAACTCCCGAACAACAAGAAGAATGTCACAAAGGTCCACTCGTACATCAGCAGCAAACCCGTCCATGGCATCACTTGCCGTGGAATAATAATAAAGGCAAAGGAAAGAGATATTACAGCACAAATAAAACAGACTAGTACAGTGATTGCACCGAAATAAGAAGGCAGCTTCAGATGTGCACCATTAGATAACTGCAACGGAGTTAAGCAACCATCAAGTTATCATCATGAATGTGAGTTCATTTTGTTAGAAAGATTGCATGACATACGACATGCAGGATCAGGAGTTAATTCAAGTAGTGAAAACAGCGTAAAGAGAGCTCCTCTACCAGTGGTTTCACACCATATGGACACCTCAATAGTTTGTTAAGACAAACAGGATCTTGCCATTTGTAACATTAAAGCTATGAAATTTTGCAAAACAATCCTGAGGCTGAATAAATTCCACTGGTACATTGATGCCACAAGCCCACAAATGATTAGCATGCTACTATTTACTAACAGCGAATAAAGGGCTACTCTTTAAAATGGCTAGGGAGAATTACTGAAAATCTTTTCTGGAAGCAACGATGCACAGAATGGATATTACAGATTATATAGCTTTACTCAATAAATTCTCTTCACCGAAAAACTAATCTGTGCTTATTTCATAGCAACAATTACGATCCAGTAATCCAATATTTATAGTTGAAAGTGAACCAACCTTTTGATTTGATATACCAAAGGAAGAGGAAGCAGCTCCAACTGTTGAATAAGGAAGTGCCTCTTCGGACTTGTATTTGTGGTGAGCTCGTCTAGCAAAAGCACACAGAGATTTTATACTCAACAGCTCCCTATTAGTCTGTCAAAAACATAAGATAGGGAACAATTTTTAAGTGCACATGTATATGAAATTAAAGAAAATATTTCCAGCAATGCTAGAATTTTAACCTGAAAGCATGATCCATAATAACCACATAACAGCATGCAAAAGGGAAGAATGAACAGAATTTTGACCACCAGCTGATCATGAGGATTTCTCCCTCCACCAGTTCCTGGAAGAGACTCTTCAAGATTTTGCCTAATATTCTGCAACCATATATAACACACGTTCATTGCTACCATGCAGTTACTTCACGTTACATTAAAAATCACACAAGTAGCTAATTACCTGCCATACTGCCACAGGTTTAACAAGCCAAGCTGTCCACCAGTCCCAAGGTTTAAGAGGACCAAGTGTGTAGTGAATGACTCTAAGTTCTTTCTCATCAACCATCCACTGCAGCAAAGGTAAAAAGGCGAGGTTCACAAACAACCAGCAGGCTGTAGATGGTAATATGACAACAAATCATCATAAGGGTGCTAAAGGGTTCTGGGTTCTAAATCTCATGATAGTGTTAATGCATGATATTGAAGCTTTTCTTTGAAGATCCCAAAAAAATTGTGCTTAGTCCAGTGTGAAACCACTGATGCAACATTTGCACATTAATCAAGCTCTCCTAGAAACATAAGACAAGGCTAAAACCAGGGTTGAAAAAAACCACTGCCGGCAGGCCAGTTACCGCCCATTGGCAGATCTCTAGGCAAGGGCCAGGATTTGGAAAATCAGAGGTCAGATCTGCCAATTTACACTGAGCTACACTGTGTCAGACTGGTTGTGGTTGCTCTTCATGAAAAAACATATATGGGTTCCCCAAAACACTAGATGTTTTTTTATTCGAGCCAAGTCAGGGGGATTAGGACTGACGAGTGACCAGAGCATTATAGTAGGCGCCGTCGGCCAGGATCAACAACGGTACAGAACAATCCTTAGTTTGATTTCTTGTTAGGAAAGTAATGTTAAGAGCCTGCTTGTGTTAGGATTCGAGTCATGTTAAATTAGGAGATAAGAGATACATTAGGATGGGAGAGTTTAGGTTGAATCTAATGTTAGGAAGTCCGATCCAGTATAAAGGTTACGGCAAGCTACTTTGGAATTAAGCCTGAAATTGAAGTTGGAATTAGAGTTTTAAAAACCAATTTGCTGGGAATCAGGAAGAAAACAGCACCAACCATCCTTTGTGAACAGAGCCTGAAACAATTTTTTGCAAGATAGGTCAAACACTTACATTTGAGCACCGAGTTGGTGCAACAGTCCTCTCAACAGGGGATATAACATTATCTAATATCTAGAAAAGATAATATTCCTCAAATCAAGTACGCCCCTTGGCCCCTGTTCTTTTTTATTTATCGTTTTGGATATCTACACGGTCTCCAATGCACATTTGACCAATTACCTTTTCTAATTATATGCTGGTAAAATTTATTAAAAATATAATTATATCGAAGTACTTTTGAAGACTAAGTTTACTAATATAATTTTCATTTGAAAATATAAACACTGTTATGTATCTTAGTGGTCAAAGTTTAAAGATGTTCATTCCACGCATTCTAGCACAACAAATAAAAAGGAATGGAGGGAGTATGATGGAAGGATTCAAATAAAATTCTAAATGCTTGGTGAGTGAATTTTTTTGATGAATTATCAACATGCTCGAATAAAACTGGGCAGGTCCTCCAGCAAAATGATACTGTAATATGTATACTAAAATTCTAAAGGTATCTTGTCCCCTCATTACTATGAGAAGAGAAACAATGGAAGTGATAAGTGATTTGAGTGTACAGGGATCCTAATGCTATAATGATATTTTTCTTTAAAAATTCATTCATGCAAACAATCTACCTTCAGAAATTAAATGCAACATGATCAATGTATGAATGCATTGGGTATAACCTTATTGGCCAGCATGTAAAGACCGACGTCAGCGTTATACAATGTGGAAAGTCGTTGTGTCTCAGGCTCAGGTGTTGAAGGGTTATTGGGCTCATAAACACGAGAATTGGCAAAATCAGCATAATAAGAATTGAGAAAACCTTGATCCCCTGCATGAATAAAACCAATATCCTACATCAGTCAGAAGATACAAAATAGAACAATTATGAGTGTAGAACCAAAAAAAAAAAACAACCAAAGCAACTTTGAATGTGTGCATATGCAGCAGCCCAGAGTATGCAAAAATCTCTTAGCAAGTAATACAAATATTCCACAAAACAACTGCATTTTCGTCATATAGTTCATTAGTTCATCTCAGTTAATCAAATAAGAAGTCAAGAACAATGAATTTCCTTGACACACCATGCACCGGAGACAAAAGGACCTAACCAAAAAGCAAAACTCCAAAAGAATATGCATGATAAGTAAATAAATGTACTTACCTCCCGTGTAAGAAGGCAAACGGTCCACTTTGTCCATCATATCCTTGAAAAGAGTTTCAGATGGCTCAACAACCATTACTCCGGAATTCATTCTCTCAGAATGTTTCAAGTTTGCACAGAACTTTCCACACTCAAAAAGATCCTCAATACTTTTCACCACAATGGTGTCCGCATCGAGGTAAACAACTGGAAAACAACAAATTATGAGAAAAATATCGACCTCGCAAAATAAAAATGAAAGGAACGATTATCAAAATAGTATCTGTCTAATCAGACCAAAAGTGAAGCGAAACCAAAGGAACAAAATGCTCATGAAAGACTAGAAGGTGTTGCCCAGCTGTACCTTTTTTATAACTTGTCATGTTGAATATTTTTAATTTGGTGTACACACCCCAAAACCTTGTTGGCCTCACTTGATTAGGATTAGCCAGCAATGCTATATGCTTCACTATAAAACCATCAGCCTACCATTCATGGAACATGACATTAGTGCAGATTAGACTGAAACAGGACTTCAAAACATGAATGTCATAAAAAATACAGAGAATACTGGTACTCAGGGTCCTAATTAAAACGACACGTATGAGACATTAACTAACGATGGTGCATATTCATTGAGTAGTGTTGCCTCCAAAAATCATGTCGACTTCCAAAGCAAAGAACTATAACACAGTCTACAACATCACATCCCACTTAGGACCTGTTTTCATGTCCGCTGTAGGTGTGGGAGTTTTTGGGCACCAATTTTAAATCAGTAATAATGCTGTCTAATAATGCAGCACCTATGCTAGCATCTGAATAGATTTTTCACATGCTAATAATCACTAGCCACAAACATGATGATACCTCGATGATAAACTGAAAGGGAATTTCATAGATCTAAGTTAAACCCTGGTTATCAAGTGCGGACATGTGGACAAAAGATGATTTAACACAATTTCAGGGTGAATCTGCTAAACAGCTAAAGTAAGTGTTTAGTATAACAACGAGGTGCTCCTTAAGCTTGCTGCGTTCAGACTTCAGAGATTGACTATGGAGAAATAAGATTACAATCACAGCTGGAAGCAACAGCATGAACATATAATCCCAAAAACTCTTCACAAAATGGCTGAATTTCTACCATCACGGACTTCCCTCTTAACAGTGGTACTAAATGACCTGCTATGTTTGTGCTGGGGTTGACACGAATAAGGCCATACAAAGTTTGGCTGCGAGGATCTCAAGGTTGTAATTCTTCGTGCAACACAATTTAAACATATTGTTTCATCGAGATCCAATTAGTCTACTGACTACAACAAAGTGAACCACCACCGGCAAAATCAATCAAAATGTTCACCAAGTTGTTCCAAGTCCTAACGCTTCACCTTCACACCACAGCATAAATATCGCAGCAAAAGACAGAATGCATTGTTCAGCTAACAGCCAAGGCATGCACTGTCTAAATGTAAAATTGAGCTGAAGTTTGGTTTCGCACAATTCCACCAATTTTGTTTCAGATCGTAAGTGTTCTACTGCAAAAGCAGATAACTGGGTGGAACTACATTAATACATAAAACACATATCCGTTTTTATGTCGGTTCATCAATTTGATATCACACCGCTGCTTACTCAATGACAAGGCTACAACTGTCGCCATGTTTGCAAGATCTAGCCTCACATACATATGCAATATCGACTTGCAGGATGTTCTTTAAAAGAGTAAATAGGAAAAAGAACCAGCTATCCAGCAAACACCCCAATGTGAATCATACTAACGGGCCACAGCTGCTGCATGTTTCAGTAACAGATAAGAAGGCGACACTCTTCAAGGGATGTTAAGTGTTACTGTAAGCCAGACATTACCGCATACACAGTTAGTCGATTCTACATCACCATCGTAAAGCAGAACTGAACTACGAGATAGAGACTCGCCGTCCCACTAAATCAGACTAAAAGGGTAAGCTTCGGGCTCCACCTTCCAACTTGCAAATGAATAAATGATTCAGTTTTTTTCTGCCAAATTTCCCAATCCATGAATCCAATGTCAAAACTAACACACAAGACACAGCTACCGATCCGCACGCAAGTCCATACAAATCCGACAGAACTCGTCGACTGAAGCGTCCACGCACGCGCACGCATACCTCGAGCAGCTTCCGCGAGTACTCGGAGACGCCGTCGGAGACGAGCACGACGAGGTCACGGCCGGTGCCCGCGTCCCGGATGGACTTGCCGAGCACGCGCACGCCGAGGACGAACTCGTCCCCGTAGAGTAGCGTCACGTACGCCTGCTCCTCCTCCGCCGCCGCCCCGCAGCCGGCGGCCAGCAGGGCAGCCGCGGCGAGGAGGGCGGCCCAGAGCCCTAGCTTGGGCCGCGGCGATCGCATCGGGGGCCGGATCGGACGGCGCGGCGCGGGCGGGCGTCGCGAGGAGAGGAGAGGCGGCGGAGGGGAGAAGCGCGGCGGTTCGGCGAAGCCGAGGGGCGGAATGAGCAATTTGGTGTTTCCCGGTTTGTCTCCTCCAGAATGCGGTTTCTTTTTTTCTTTTTAACTGGAACACAAAGGTTTCCACTAACCAGTGGCTCTGGGCATATCGTCAGAGATCAAGCTGGTCACAAATTCGGGGACCTGATCCATGAAGACCTCAGAACCATAGCGCATAACGCTCGCCCCATAGGCAGCAAGGCTATCAGCCACTTTGTTGCAAGATCTCGGACATGATCGAACCTCACAGTAATCAAAAGAAACCTTCATAAAATCCTTGATACGCCGAAAGATGCAGCCTTCTGGGCTCCTGTCCATTGAGTCAGAACTCAAAGCCTTCTCCAAATTTGTTGCATCAGTCTCAAGAATGATTCTAGTCATTCCCAGTTGTGCCACCCTCTTAAGACTTCGCAAAGCAGCAAGAGCTTCAGCATGAATGGGGTTTGTGAGCCGCTCAAGATGTCCACAACCCCCTCTAAGAACTCACCATTGCTGTTACGAGCAACAAAGCCCCACCCACCTGACCCCGTTGTAGCCCTGAAAGAAGCATCAATATTGATCTTGTAGCAGTCAGGATGTGGTGGCTCCCATTTCTGTTCTTTCTTTGGTCTTTTCTCTCCTTCCCTTTTCTTCAGCTTCTCAAATTCTATCACATAGTAGTTCACAATTGAGCATAATGCTGCTGCGGACATTCTTTTTTCCCCCACATTTGTTTTGTTTCTGGCCGACCACCATTTCCAGAGCAACACCCAAACTTTCTGTTGTGTAGCAGCATCCATCTTCCAACTTTCCATGATTACTTCATTTCCTGAATTGCACTCAGCAAGCTTCAATCGGATTTGCTCTAGGTCCATTAGCCGCCAAATTTCTTTCACCCCATGGCATTTGAAGAAAAGATGACCACAATCTTCGTCCATCCTGTGACACATGGGGCAACTTGTTTCCCGCTCCACTCCTCTCCTAGCTATATTCCTTCGGACTGCCAAGCTATTATGGGCAAACCGCCATAAGAACATCTTGACCTTGTTTGGTATCGGTAAGTTCCAGAGTTTCTTCCAATTAAAGGCTTCCTGGCTTTGTCCCCCCATCTCTGAAACTGACGCATCTCTCCCTCGTTCATGCTCTCTCCGCTTTACAGCCACCTTGTATGCCGATTTTACAGTAAATTCCCCTTTCGGATTGTAGTGCCAAGCTGGCCAATCATCAGTATTATCGTCCGTCGCCATTGACAAAATCATATCTGCATCCCGCTGCCAGAAGGTATCCTTAACCAACTCTTCATCCCAAGTGCCAGTAACCGGGTTGATAAGTTCAGCAACTTTAGTCATTAGAGATGTGCCTCTCGGTGTGGCCAGCTGACGTGTAGCCCCAAGTGGAATCCATGGATCAGCCCAAATATCCAGAGAGTTTCCGTTTCCCACCCGCCATATTATCCCTTCCCTAAGAAGCTGAGCGCCTTGAAGGATACTCCTCCAGGTGTATGAGATCCCATCTCGAGCATTGCATTGCAAAATGTTGCTGTTAGCAAAATACTTTGCCTTGAGGAGCTGGCTGCAAAGACTGCCAGGGTTGGTTAAGATTCTCCATGCCTGTCTTGCAAGCATAGATTGGTTAAACAAATGTAAGTCCCTGAAACCCAAACCGTCCTCCTTCTTTGGCAAGGTTAATTTGTCCCAGCTTAACCAATGGATTTTGTTCTCCTTATCATTTTGATTCCACCACCATCTGCCAATTAACGAGTTCAGCTCCTCACAAAGCCCTTTTGTTAGATCAAAACAAGACATGGCATAAGTGGGGATAGCTTGTGCCACAGTTTTAATCAACACCTCCTTTCCAGCCTTGGAGAGCATCTTTTCCTGCCACCCTTGTATACGCCCCCAGATCTTCCTTTTTATATATTCAAAGGCCTTCTTTCGTGATTTGCCAATCGAGACCGGGAGACCTAGATATCTCTCACTTCTTGCTTCCGACTCAATGTGCAATTCCAATTTTACCTGCTCCTTGTTCATTTGAGTTTTGTTGGGACTGAACAGAACAGAGGATTTGTCCCTATTAATCATCTGACCCGAGGCTCTTTCATAAACATCGAGAATTCTTTGTAGTTCTTTGGCATCCTCTATTCGTGCTCTCATCAGGACAAGGGAATCGTCAGCAAAGAACATGTGGTTGATTCTAGGGGCCTCCTCAACGCCACCCTGTAGCATACCTGTTCCTTCATCTACTTCCATACCCGCCTCAGCTCCGTCTTACCCTTGAACAACCTGCTGAATGCCACTATCATTGCCCCTACCTTCCTCCGGGGGCACCTCTCAACCCTGTGATCAACGGTTCGTCAGATTCCGTTGTGTCCACCGGCGCCTCCTTAGCCTTGCCTACGGACACAGACCGCCCTGAACCACTTTGTTCCCCTGCTGACTTTGACACCGCCCCAAACTCCAGTCTTTTCGGTAAACCTTCGCGCACTAGCTTTTCTTTTAGTTTCAGCGGGCTTAGACCATCATCCCTCAGCTCATCCTCCACTCCGCCAGCAACCTTGCAAGAAAAGTCGCCACTACCAGTACCCCTCTGTCCAGTGCTTTTTCCCCAACTCGTATCTTTCCTTTGCTGGTGGCTGCCCCCAGAACTACCCCCTTCAGACCACCTCCCTTTCCCTTCTTTCTTTTGTGATGAGTTAACCCTAAGCCACTCCCCAAACTGCTTACCCTCCTCCCTCCAAGCCCCCTCATCACACTCCTTCTCCACATGACCCAAGAGACCGCACGAATAACAGAAATTTGGCAGGAACTCATATTTGAAGCTGCACCATCCCACATTCTCCCCATCCCTATCCTCCATAGTTGTTCCCCTGAGAAGGGGTTTACGGATGTCAAGCAGTACCTTGAGCCGAAGGAATTCACCCACAGCCATGTCATCTTCATCTGTATCCACTTCCAGGAACCGACCCACCTTATTCCCAATCCGACGAGCCGTCTCCCCATTCATCAGGCCAAGTGGTAGATCAAAAAATCTGATCCAAACCGGAACAAAGAGAAACTCCAGGTCTTTTAACCTCTTGGAGTCGTCAAAATCCACCACTATTAACATGTCACCTCCAAATTCCCATGGCCCATCCATAATCGCCCTGCGCTTACCCCCCAGCTGTAGAAACGTGAATAGAAATAAGTTGCTACCTAGCTCCTTACACCGAATACCTTCCCTGGGGCACCAAATCCTTCCCACCGATTGCACAATACCATCAGCATACCCTGGCTTTGAAGCGAACAGTTTGCCCACCGCCTGTAGGGGTCGTCCAGCATCCCTTGAATTAGCCTGCCGCGCCCCTTTCACAGCCCTCCTTTCTTCCTCCGTGAGTTTCAGCCCATTCAACAGGCCTTCCAAATCCTCCGCCCCCTTCTTCCTTCCATGCTCCATCATCCCCGGGACCTCCAGAGCCACCCCGCCAGCACCAAACAGACAGAGGATCCCAGCCACTCGCCGCTCCCAACTACCTTTTCCCCAGCCTCGCACTGCCACTGCCGCCGAACTCACACCTCCTCCCCCTCAGCCTTCGCGCGGCCTCACCCCACAGACAAACATCACCCCCAAAGCACCCCCCACACTAATCGGCTTGGCATCGTTCTCCACACCCCGGCCACCAGTACTCACCTTGGTGTAGATCCCGCAGCCGCTGCGGAGCTCGGCCACGGCGGAGACGAGTTCCCTGCCGAACCTGGCAGCTAGGAGGCGCCGGACCTCATGCAGCTCCGGCAGGACCCCGCACCTCGCCGCCGCATACACCAGCCCCGCCGCCATCCTCCACAGCCCGGCCACCCGCCGACCCCCGCCTCGGACCCCGCTTCGCTTGCCGCGTACCAGCAGGACGCACACGACCGCCTCCCCAGCTCCTTGCTTCGCCTGACCCACCCCTGCCAGACCTCGCGGGAGCCCCTTCCCAGCCTTCTAGATCTTGGGGAAGTGGAACGGGACTGGAGAGCGCATTGATCAGCGAGAGATTTAGTGGAGATTTGAGGAAAAACCAACCGAAACCCTAGCTGGGATGCTAGGGTTCGGACCTTGTTTCTGAGCCGCCTTCGCCCCCTGCGGGAGTCAAACGACCAGAAGACCAGAAGGACAACGAGGTTTCCAGAATGCGGTTTCGGTCGGAGAGCTTCTGGAGTTCGGAAGTTTCGTGGGTCTTTGACGTTCAACGCTGCGGCGGCGATTACTGCTACGACCAGGGAATTGATTAATCTAACATTAAGACTTGTTTGATACGGCTGTCCTCTATGGTTTTTAGCTAAAATTTTTAAATTTTAGTTATTTATGATAGAGATTATATAGAGAGATATTCACTTGTAATTTTATTTGATACAGATATTGGACTTTTAACGTGTATTATAATTAACTTATAGACCCTGTTTTGATAAAATACTCCGTTTAAAAGTTAGGTACTATAGCAAAAACCAAAAGCCGTTTTTAGAAACTATTGAAGAATAGGCCAATTGTGGGGTTACGGCTTAAACTTTAGCTTATACATTATAATTAAAATTATACTATAGTGACGGTTAGTTTTAAAAACAAAAAGAAAAAAAGAAAACTCATTATATCGTCACAGATAATGCAAATAAATAAGAGAAAAAGATAAAAAGGCCAAAAATCTAAAAAACAAAATAAATTAAAATTAGAAGACGATGTGTTTTAAGTGATTTCTGACTTAAATAAGACGAAAATCAAAATAAACTGGAAGGTGAAACCGAAACCCTTGTTTTGCCTCTCTTCATTATTTTATCATTTCCATTTGTTTTCTCCCGTTTTGGCCAAATGAAGGAACGATTTGGCCCTTACTCCGGTCCAGCGAGGTAGCGAGGGGAATTTCAGGAGGGGAGAGGAGTGCACGGGTCAAGCCGACCCTATTTCGTGCGACACGCCACCTCCGTCTCATCTTCGACCCTAACCCAACAGTGTGCGGCTTCTCCGCCACATCCGACGTACAGAGATGAACAGTCGGATCTTGGGTTTTGTGGGGTTGGGGGGGGGAGATTTTGGGGCCTGATGCGGATTGGACGGTTAGGGTTCAATCACTTCTTGGTTTGTTCGGTGTTTTGTTTTTTTACGATTCCTAGGTAAAATTATGTTTCGAGTAGTTGAAAGCATCTAGGTTCTTAAAATGGTTTTGGTAATTAATGAATTTATTTGAATATGGGACTAATGTGTTTGACAGAGTATTTAAAAGGTTAAGTCCTTAAGTGGATGATAAGACGCATGCTAAGGATCAACGTGAAGATCAAGAGTGGCTCAAGACAAAGGTATACTTAGACTAGGACCATTTTTTTTTATTTTTTACCGGTCTTAGGAGAAAGGGCGGAAGACCGGATTATAGCGTTTTGGTATGAGCGCTTCTTCATGAATTTGTTTATTCTTCTCACAAGGAGAGCCAACTCCTCCTCAGAATCCTCATCATCATCTTCAGACTCTTCACTTGACACCGTTTTAACCTTGAAAGTGGTGATATTCTTGCCCTTCGAAGAGGATTGCTCTAAGGGCTCCTCTTTGTCCTTCTTGTACAACTCATTTGTTATGAGGTTGCCCAAGAGTTGTGTCGGTATCATCCTTATCAACTCAGGCGAGTTGAGAAAGAGTGTCACCAACGTTTCATACTTCTCTGGTAAGGCTCTAAGCATCTTTCTCACAATATCAACATCGGTTAGTGTAGTACAATGTTGTTGAGGTGAGAATACATTTCATTTATATTCTCATGAGACAACATTGTGAATGTCTCATATTTGATCCAAAGACTATGCAATTTAGCTTCTTTAAGGATTTTCGAGAGGGTGGTCCAAATATCGTCAAATATCGTGAGTGATTTCCAAATTGCTTACTCTATTGAACTCTTTCGCATTTAAAACGCCAAACAGAGCATTCATAGCTTGAACATCTAAATGAGCATTACGTCTCACTTGTTCCGTGGGATGTAGTGGATCAAGAGGCATGACATAACCCTCATTTACAATTTTTCATATGTTCAGACTCATGGCCTTAAGATAAATAGACATTCTAATTTTCCAATAAAAATAATTAGAGCCATCGAAAAGATGTGCCTTCTCTATGGCAATCCCCTCACTAGCCATTTTTTTCTTTCTAGACGGTTAGGTCTAACTCAACGAGAAATCAACCTCTGAATACCACTTGTAGGATCAATGATAACCAATTAGAGGGGGTGAATAGGAGGTTCAAAAAATTATCTTGCCTTCTAAAAACAATTACCACGATTTAGTCTAGCAAGATTTTAAAGCAATTCAATTCTACACAATACTAGTATGTCATTTACCCTATAATCCGGTCTTCCACCCTTTCTCCTAAGACCGGTAAAAGCAAAAGGGATCCTAATCTACTTATAACTTTGTCTTGAGCCACATTGATCTTCATGTTGACCCTTAGCATGCGTCTCATAATTATTTTAGGAACTAAACCTTTTAAACACTTAGTAAATATGTTAGTCTCATATTCATATAAATTCATTAATTACCAAAACCATTTTTAGAGGCCTAGATGTTTTCAATGCTGCATCATGCCGAGGACCACTGCCATAGTACCCTCCGCTATACGCGCAGTGGGGTCTACTAGCATGGGGATGCGTGTTGCGAGGTTGTTGGTGATGGCGTCTTAGGCTCTGGAGCTAGTAGGTGTAGTCATGTGGTGGAGAGGATTGCTGGAGATGGGGCCAGAGCAATCGGCGAAGTCGACAGATGCGTCAACACGGGCGTAGTGGCCAACGGGCGCATTGGCCCAGGCATGTGGTCGACGGTCATGTTGATGTGGATGCCGAGGTCAACAGGCGTGCTGGTGCGGGTGCCGGGGTCGACAGCCATGTCAGTGCGGGTGCTAGGGTCGACAGCCGTGCTGGTGCGGGTGTTGATGCTGACCGTCTGGTTTGCGCGAGTATCAAGATCGTGGCCGACGATCCTGCTGACATTGCTGTCCGAGTCGGCTATTCTCACCGGTGTTGATCGCTCGCCACCTACGGCGGTCGAGTGCCGCTGCCATGAAGGGAGCAAGCCCTCGATCACTAGCCCCTATGCGCTGGCCCCGGCAGTCACTACCAACACGCTTCTCTTTCACTTTGTTGCTGCCGTCGCTTTCTTGGGTGCCATCATTTTCATAAGCTCGTAGCTTACTCATCGTTCCCCACGGACAGCGACAACTGTTGTAACTACGAAACGAACAATAAGTTAGGAGACTAATAGAGTGTGTGAGAAAATGAGCTATCCCCTCCCTTGTTAACCTAAGAAAGTATATATAATCCCTCCCTTGTTAACCTAAGGAAGTATATATACATGGTCATAAGACCTTATTACAATAACGTCCCTACCACAGGGTACTATTCCAAGGGTATACATGTCCTTTACATGCCTTATTAGGTTTCTTGGTTCAGCAGGCCGAATGGATGCAGGTGGAGGCCATCCCCACAACAGGGTTGTTAAACGCTACTCCCTAACTGGATAGTTATAAATGTAGTTTTCAGGTATGCTATGAAACATGCAGAAGGAATATGACTGATCGGGTATGTAATTTGTCATTCCTATATAACAGGAGAGATATCTCTAGGCCCATCAATATGGTCGGATAAAGAAAGTGTATGGTCATACTATGAGTGGTCGAAGAGTGGATCACATGAAGTTATCCGTTACTGGATTGAAAAAAAAAGATTGAACATACATGGATGACAAAGTTTCTTACTTGGAGTTTGATCATATATTGTGCGGCAAAATAAGAATACGCAAACATGTCGTTTAGTCCGATTAGATATGAACTGATCATATAGGTATACTGATTGGTCGTGAGCTGATCAAACATATCATAAACTCGTATATGAGCTGGTCATAACTAGATACAAACTAGTCATAAGGAGTTATGAACTGATCGTGAATAACTAAGACTAGGTTGCAGATCATATTGTATAAGATCCATCTGCTAGGGACCACTACAGATCAAAAATTGGAGAGGTTTTTCTGTGTTGCAACCAGGTATACATGAATCTACAACCAGATCATATTGTATAAGATTCGTCCGGTTTAATCTTTGGGTATATTTAATGGTCGATACGTTCTACTAGAACAATTATATAATATGATCTTATATAGACAATCTACAGGGTCACACACTTAACGAGTTGGAACAGTATGTGTCCGATGATGGACTCCAATTTGAATACGATCTCTACTCGTATTGGATAAAGATTCATTCAGAGGCCCTTCGAGTGGGAACATATCTCTATTTATGTTGGATAAGAATCTGAGCGGAGGCTCTATATAAAGAGGTACATATGATTTTAGAATTATGAGAGATTGTACCACCCACCAAAATCCTACATGTCTCTTTTCGAATGTCCTGTTGTGTGAGCTGATGCTAACACATGGATGCACAATGTTATATCCTTAGACGTGTGGAGTTTAGTAGAGATGTTGATGTGACTGCGGCGCTGGTCAGGATGATTTGAGGAGAAGACAATTGACTTGTGGAGATCGAAAAGACAATCGAATCGTAGATATCAACTATTGCTAAATGATGATCAACTATTTTCACTACACCAACGCGTGCGCTACGTTGAACCAGACTGCTGCAACTCTCCTTCCGCTGCATTGCACGTCTAGTGGTAGCGATATATGATTTTTTTACTCGCATGACTTCCTAATTTATGCGATAGAATTTTTAATTTACATTAGTATAGTCTATCCATTTCTCAACAGGGAGCCTATCTTGTTTTGGTTATAGTTCTTATGTGTTCGCCGCCTGTTTGGTTTGAATTCTTCGCCAAGAATTGAGATGGTGATTGGTTCATCTTGTGGGATTTGCATTTTCTGTGGTATGTTCGGTGTGTTCATGGCCGGCTTGCTGCCACAATTTCTTAATTATCATGTCAGTCCTCTGGCCGCCGCCGCCGATGGTGGCATGATGCTGCTCGCGCCTGCCAAATTACCGGAGACGAGAGAGATCAGAGCCGGACTGGGGTGAGGGCAATTCCGTCCGTTTCCCTTGGCCAAACCAGAGAAAATCAAGGAAATTGATTAAAAAAATGCAAACGTGGTATCTGGTAATAATCGAAATTCCCATCTAAAGATAGGTATATTATTAATTACCTTAGGAAAAGGGGTTTATGCTAGATTACTAGATAGGGTATTTAATCAATTTCCTCCTCTGCAAGCGTGTGCGTCGACAGGTGGATAGGGTCAAGGGTATTTAATCAATTTACTTTGATGTGGCATTTATGTCTGATTACCTGTGTACCTGCGGGTAAATACCCTAATAGAGTCGGGTATGAGATGCTTTCTTTATAAGCACTAATCTAAGGTCTAAATAGGATTCATTAGATTGATCCTAGATCATAAACATGAACACCTAAACTTAGAGCGGAATCTTAGTGAACATACCCGAAGACGAGGAGGCCATCTTGAGGTGCTAGGTTGTTGACGTAGAGGAGGTCAGCCGGAACTGCGGTGGTCGATGCCGACGGGGATGAAGACGACAAGGAGGGTTCGGCCTTCGCTCACCGTAGCGATCTAAGAGATCGGATCTGTGCGAGCTTTTGAGGTTTGAACAACGTCCGTGTACCAAACCTGCCAAAACCCTAAGTTTTTATATACGCTAGGTGACCGGGACCGAAGCCAAAAATAGTTGGTAGTGCCCCCGATCAGGGCGCGCGAGTGGAGGCATGCCTCCCTGAAAACTCGGGATTAGTTAGCCGAGATCAACCCAACATTCTCCTCTTTGATCGTAAGGCTAACATCATAAGCCCATTCTCGATAAAACAGCATACCAAGGCAATGTGTTGCATAGCCAATGAAGTGCCATACAACCTCAGTACCTATAGTGTACTATCGTATCTTGAAATGGATATTCATTATACTTAATGGGAGTTGGTTTGCTTTAAGGTCCTTTTATCTAGAATTAGAGGCTTTCCAATAAACCCATGCCGGCAATATGATCACGAAAGATATTGGGTGGTAAGCCTTTAGTAAGTAGATTCGCAAGCATTAACTTAGTGCTAATATGCTTGATACTTATGGTTTGATCCTGGATTCTATCTTTCACAACATGATATTTAATGTCAATGTGTTTAGCTGCACCACTTGACTTGTTGTTATTTGCATAAAAGACTGCGGGTTCATTATCGCAGTATAAAGTGAGTGGTTTAGAGATGCTGTCTACCACTCTAAGTACCGGGATAAAGTCCTTAAGCCATACAGCCTGCCCGGTAGCCTCATAACATGCCACAAACTCAGCTTGCATTGTTGAAGATGCCGTAAGGGTTTGTTTGGAGTTTTTCCACGAGATAGCTTCTCCAACGAGTGTGAAGATATAAGCTGACGTGGATTTCTTAGTATCAACACATCCCGCAAAATCTGAATCTGAATAACCAATAACTTCAAGGTTATCAGAAAACTTATATGTGAGCATGAAATGCTTAGTAGCTTGCATATAACGTAGAGCTTTCTTAACGGCTTTCCAGTGGTCCGGTCCTGGATTTGACTGATATCTGCCAAGCATCCCGGTTACAAAAGCTAAGTCAAGGCATGTACATACTTGAGCATACATAATGCTCCTGACAGCTGAAGCATAGGGAACCGACTTCATCTGATCAGTTTCATATTGGTTCCTTGGACATTGAAATGTCCCAAACTTATCGCCCTTAACAATAGGAGCAGACGAGCCAGAGCACTTATGCATATTATATCTCTTTAGTACTCTGCCAATGTATGCCTTCTGAGATAATCCTAATATTCCTTTGGACCTATCTCGGTGAATTTCAATGCCAAGAACATAAGAGGCATCACCGAGATCCTTCATATCAAAATTAGATGAAAGAAATCTCTTGGTCTCAAACAGCATATCCTTATCGCTGCTGGCCAATAAGATATCATCCACATAAAGTACTAAAATGGTGAATTTACTCCCCTTGAACTTAACATATATGCAGTTATCAACTTCATTTTCTTTGAAGCCAAAACTTCTTATATTCTTATCGAATTTGAGGTACCACTGCCTCGACGCTTGCTTTAAGCCATAAATGGATTTCTTAAGTCGGCATCCCATATGCTCCTTACCTTCCATGACAAAACCTTCCGACTGAGCCATGTAAACATTCTCTTGCAAGTCGCCATTAAGAAATGCCGTCTTAACATCCATTTGATGCAGTTCTAAATCATAATGAGCTACAAGTGCCATACCAATTCTGAATGAATCTTTAGTTGAGACAGGAGAAAAGGTGTCATTATAGTCAATCCCCTCTCGTTGTGAGAAGCCTTTTGCTACGAGCCTTGCTTTGAACCTTTTGATATTTCCCTTAGAGTCATGCTTGGTTTTGTAGACCCATTTACAGCCTACTGTTTTGACTCCGTCAGGAATCTCTACTAAGTCTCATACATCATTAGAGCTCATAGACTTTAGTTCATCCTCCATGGCTTCAAGCCATTTAGAAGAATGTTCACTCATTATGGCCTCTTTATAAGAGGTGGGATCATCTACCTTCCCTATATCATTAACATCCTCATTCATATAGACAACATAATCATTTGGGATGGCAAATCTTCTCTCCCGCTGTGATCTTCTAAGAGGTTCATTAGTTATTTCAGGAGGCTGCTGAGGCTCATCATTAGGTGTAACATCAGGAATTTCAGAGACCTCAATAGTGGGTGCAACAACAGTATTATCTACCGGTGGTGCAACCGCCTGAGGCACAGGAATAAAAATCTCTGGGATGAGCGGTGATGGAACATAAACCCGCTTCTCCTCAAGATCTATTTTCCTGGGCTCCAGGTCCTCGTTATTTTCTAAGAACACAGCGTGCCTTGTTTCTACAAACTTAGTTATCCTATCAGGACAATAAAACCGATACCCTTTAGATCTGTCAGGGTACCCAATAAAATAGCAACTTACTGTCTTAGGATCTAATTTTTCAATGTATAGATTAAATAACTTAGCTTCAGCACGACAACCCCACACTTGTAAATATTTCATACTCGGTTTTCTCCCAGTCCATAATTCATAAGGTGTTTTAGGTATTGATTTACTAGGAACCCGATTAAGAATGTGTGCGGCTGTCTTTAGTGATTCCATCCACAAGCCAACTGGTAAACTAGAATGGCTAAGCATGCTCTGTACCATATCCATAAGTGTACGGTTGCGTCTTTTAGCTACACCTTTCTGTTGAGGTTCGCCCGGCATAGAATACTGGGCAACGATGCCATTTTCCTGAAGGAACTTAGCAAAAGGGCCAGGTATTTGCCCATAAGAGGCATGTCTTCCATAATATTCTCCCCCACGATCCGATCTTACCACTTTAATTCTTAGGTTGTGCTGATTTTCAACTTCAGCCTTAAATATCTTAAATTTCTCAAGTGATTCAGATCGGTCTTTAATGGAAAAGATATAACCATAACGGGAGAAGTCATCAGTGAATGTGATGAATGTATCAAAACCATCCACTGATGTCACAGGAAAAGGACCACAAATATCAGTATGAATTAATTCTAAGAGTCATGTGTTGCGAGTAGCTCCCTTCTTTATTTGCTTAACATATTTTCCTTTAATGCAATCAATGCAGTGGTCTGAGTTAGAGAAATCTAATGGGTGGAGAATTTCTTCTTTAATGAGACGCTCCATTCTCCCCCTCGAAATGTGGTCTAAACGACAGTGCCACAGTTTCGAAGAAGTCTCATTATTTTTACGCTTAGCATCACAAACATTCAAGGATACAGGAGATTCATTAAGGGAAAGCATATAGAGCTTGTCTTGTCTAAAGGCAAGACCAACATTATTTGAATTAAACTTAATAATACATTTATTGTCTCCAAAAATACATTTAAAACCTGCATCGTCCAATAAAGAAACTGAAATCAAATTCCTCCTGATGGAACGAACATAAACTACATTATTAAGACGAAGAATGAAGCCGCTATCTAAAGCTAATGAAACAGATCCAACTGATTCAACTTCGGCTTCCTTTCCATCCGCGACTCTAAGACTTCGCTCCCCCTTTCTTATTGTTTTCGCGGTAAGGAATCCCTGTAAAGAGTTGGTAACGTGCACAGTTGCACCTAAGTCAATCCACCAAAAACTAAGCGAAAAATCAGCATAAATAGTTTCATCAATAAACGTTATTGTATCATTACCCCTTTTGACGAGCCACTTTAGGAAACCAGCACAATCTTCTGGAAATGCCCTGGCTGCTTGCAGAAGTGGCATTCTCCCCCTTTAGATGCTCCAGCGGGAGCAACAGGGGGCTTAGGTACATTGTGCACTTTAGGCCCCGACTTGTCTGAGTTAGGGGAGAAATGCAGCTTCTTCTTTGATTTGAAGTCCCCTTGGAACTTCCTTTTGTTAGAGCCGCCCACATGAAAAGCAAAATCCTTCTTTTCTGTTCTTATTCTCTCTTCCTCCTGGACACACATGGCGATCAAATCGCTTATGCTCCATTTCTCTTTCTGAGTATTGTAATTAATTTTAAAAGCTGTATACTCAGAAGGAAGAAAGGTCATAATGAAATGGACAAGAAACCATCAGAGATTGCCATGTCCATGCCCTTGAGTTTTTCTGCCATATCAGTCATCATCATGATATGCTTTCTTATACTGCCGGACCCATCATATTTGCTGGTCAAGAGCCTCTGAATTAATATACTGGCATAAACTTTAGTGGAGCCTTTAAATTTCTCCTCGATTGAAGCCAAGTACTTCTTAGCATTTTCGGAATCGGGGATTGCTCCCCTAATCCCGACTGAAATAGAGGTCTTCATGATCATTAGCGATAAGTGGTTAGACCGCTCCCATTTTCAGCATTAGACTCATAAACTTTCTTTTTCTCATCAAAATTCTCCTCACCTTCGGTGGGAGGAATGGGAACGTCTACCCTTAAGGCATAGTCGAGGTCCAAAACCCCAAGGACAACATGAATTCGTTCTTTCCACGTGGGAAAATTGCTCCCCGTGAGCTGCTCAATGTTATCAATAGTGGCGGCAACGTTTGAAGCATCAAGTGCTGAATTTCAAAATAAAAGGGCAAAAAAATTAGAAATATCATAAAGATATATGTTGCATGTAATTAACCCTACATTGGTCTAATTAATAACATGCAAAATTACAGTTCTAATTCATATCACCGTTGGGCAGAAAATGAAAAAGAACTTTAATTTATATGGCGACATATGATTATAAACAACGTTGGTCAGAATATAACCATATGCATACATAATGCCAAAATTAATCGTAAAAATCTCAAGATTAAAATATCCCGTTGGTTCAATTTTAATCCGAGATTATACATAATAATATGGTGAAGATACATGAACATTTGGGCCACTAAAAATAATTATAAACAGTGCATAAAAATAAAGACATAAGGCATAACAAAAATATACTGGAAAAAGAAAAGACCAAAATCACTTTTGCTGCAGCCCTAAAAGAAAAGGCCCAAACAACTGCGCATTTGGCTAGCCCAAACAACTGTGCAGCCCAAACTTCACGCACGCCGGCCTGCTACCCAGAAAATGGGCATGGATGCAGCCCATAAACGCGCACGCGCGCACAGCTTCAGCCACCGCGCGGCCCACTTCACTCGTGTGGCCCAAAACACCAGCACGGCCCGAAAACAGTGGAAACACGGCTGGCCCAATCAAGCATATGGGGCAACCGGCCGAAAATGGCTCGCGCGGCCCAACAGCTGGGCTGCACGAGGGGCCCATAAAATTTTCGCACGCGCGGCGGGCCCAGATGATGCGCACGGCTAGTCAGCAAATCGCGTTTCACGCACGCCGTTGATCTAATCCGACGGCCGAAAAAAAACTTCGCACGCGAGTTAAAAATGAAAACCCTAACCCTAGTGGCCATTTCAACTGGTCCCTCCCGAAAAAAACGGGAGCAAAGGGGGCAGCGGCGGCTCCCGCGGGCGACGGGGGCGGCACACTCGCGCTGAGCGGCGGCAGCGTGGCGGGCTGCGGCCAAGCGCCGACGGCGCAAGGAGCATCGCCCGGAGCGGCAGCGCTTGGAGGCGAGCGGTGGCGCACGGCGCCCTCGAGGCGCTCCAACGTTGGCGGCGGCCCCGGGGCAGAGCAGCATGCCGCCGGCGGCGGCGGCTGTAAGTCTCCCCTTTTTTTTGTTCTTCCCGCCGCCGATCCGAACTTTATTCATTTGATCCGGGGATTTAGGTTTCAGGTGGGATTTCTATTAGGGTTTTTGCCAATCAAAACTTGAATCACCTCCTTCTAATTTCTAAAACCAAGCCATAAACATAAATCTTAAATCCAAGCCTCTAGATCCGAGTTCAGGGAATTTTATTTAGGGTTCATGACCAATCTAGGCAAGCTCTGATACCAAATATAAGCACTAATCTAAGGTGTAAACATGATTCATTAGATTGATCCTAGATCATAAACATGAACACCTAAACTTAGAGCGGAATCTTAGTGAACATACCCGAAGACGAGGAGGCCATCTTGAGGTGCTAGGTTGTTGACGTAGAGGAGGTCAGCCGGAACTGCGGTGGTCGATGCCGACGGGGATGAAGACGATGAGGAGGGTTCGTCCTTTGCTCACCGTAGCGTGCTAAGAGATCGGATCTGTGCGGGCTTTTGAGGTTTGAACAACGTCCGTGTACCAAACCTGCCGAAACCCAAAGTTTTTATATACGCTAGGTGACCGGGACCGAAACCAAAAATAGTTGGTAGCGCCCCCGATCAGGGCGCGCGAGTGGAGGCATGCCTCCCTGAAAACTCAGGATTAGTTAGCCGAGATCAACCCAACATTCTTTGCCCACGGGTGTGAAAATGGGGGAAACTCTCTGCCCGTCAGGTAAACGGGCACGGGTATGGATGAGCTCCACCTGTACCCGTCTCGCTCGTTTACCCGCGACATACACTGACAGGTAGGCCAACATCCAACAGTCTCCACAAGTCCTGATTCCCAGCCACATTCCATTTCCACCCCGCGCCCACCTCCAGATGCAATCCGCCCCATCCTCCTCGCGGCCGCCCACGGCCCCCTGTCCTCCTCTCGGTCGGCCGCCTCCCATGTCCTCCTCCCCGCCGGCCGCCGCCACCCCGCCCCACCTCCAGATGCAGATCCGCCCCGTCCTCCTCACGGCCGCCCACGGCCCCCCGTCCTCCTCGCGGTTGGCCGCCTCCCATGTCCTCCTCCCCGCCGGCTGCCGCCACCCCGCCCCACCTCCAGATCCGGATCCGGCCCGTCCTCCTCGCGGCCGCCCACGGCCCCCCGTCCTCCTCTCGGTGAGCCACCTCCCACATCCTCCTCCCCGCTGGCTGCCGCCACCCCGCCCCACCTCCAGATCCATATCTGGCCCGTCCTCCTCGCGGCCGCCCCCCGTCCTCCTCCCACATCCTCCTCCTTGCCGGCTGCCGCCACCCCGCCCCACCTTCAGATCCAGATCTGGCCCGTCCTCCTCGCAGCCGCCCACCGCCCTCCTGTCCTCCTCCCGGCTGGCAGCCTCCCACCGTCCCACGTCCTCCTACTGGTTGGCTACTGCCCCCACCCTGTCGCCGCTCCTCCTCATGGCCAAGCCCAGCTGTCGCCCCTCCTCACACCCGATCACCACCACTCCCAGCCCCGGACGAAGCCGTCTGCAGTTAAGCACTCCACCTCCAAGTCCAGATTATCTATATTAGGTTGCTAACTGCCTTATCCTTTATGCTTTTTGCAGATTTGTTCTCGACACTTGCAAGCACTTGAAGGAGAAGAAGCCATACCTTGTTTGGAACGCTGTTGGTTGCCTTGGTGTTTCTGCTGTCAGTGATCTTGTCAAAGAGGTATATATTTCTTATGTTGAACAGGACTAATGAAAAGTTCAGTTGATCAATTAAGAGGCTTATTAAAAATTTAATGTAACATAATAGATCAATTCTTATTACTAAAGAACAATGAATATCATAAATTTTAAAGTGTAAGCTATTGTCTTGGACCTATCTGTTTCCCTAGTGTCTCAGTGGCATAACTCCTATTGTGTATATAGGCACAAAAATTCTAGATCATAAAAATTAATTCTAGAAGTGAATAATTGTTGTAGGTGATGTTAAATCACAAATATGGTCTATGAAATAGTTTGCTTGTAATATTCTAAAGTTTGCTCTTCTGGAGTTGTTGTCTGTAATTAAAAACAGTGTTTGCTCTTTCATTGCAAGCATTCCAAGGCCTCTAGTCATAGATGTGGCCTCCATTATCTGTTCCATTGTGTTATATCTGTGTCAGAAATCTCAGGATAATTCTTATCCATCTTTCTTTTGTGATCGTAACCTCGTGCGGCTGGTTCTGCATTGTTGTAAATAATTTATGAAGTACATTTGTTTGCAGGTAAACGGGTATACCCACGGGCGACGGGTACCTGCGGGCGACAGGTATGGGCGAGGTTCTTTACCCGTCGTCTTTCGTGGGTATGCCCGTGGGTGTAAATCAGGGTCGCGGGTACGGATATGGACGAGTACTACCCATACCCACCACGTCCGATTGCCATCCCGTGAGCGCTATTCACTACTCCGCGGCTTACTTCCAGATTTAAGCAGGTGATGGTGTTTCATGATGCATGCACACATGCTCGCTGCACCTAGTATGTGAAAAGCGCAAACCAATACTAATACGACGACTACAGTTTAAGGCAGTGATCGGTTCGGCTTGAGCTTCTGGCTTATTTTTCACTATTCATGAATTTCGTCTTTTTCTGAACTTTTGGTTTTTTGTTGAGCTTTTTTGCCGGTTCTTTTTTTTCCCGTATTCGTTTGTATTATACATATTGGGCTAACATATTTTTTATATTTTTAAATTTTTTTAAATTTAATTATGCTAAATAAGCCTCTGTCAACTACAGTGCTTTTTTC
Source organism: Dendrocalamus latiflorus (assembly GCA_017311315.1). Lineage (NCBI taxonomy): Eukaryota > Viridiplantae > Streptophyta > Magnoliopsida > Poales > Poaceae > Dendrocalamus > Dendrocalamus latiflorus. The sequence goes on from CM029639.1 coordinate 14,576,446, forward strand.
AGCCAGCTACAGTGTTTTCAGCCATAAGCCATAGGCTTTTAAGCCGAACCGATCACCACCTAAATGGTCTTTTTGAGAAATAGAAAACTTACATGTAGATTTAATGATGTATTTTATACTGTATCCCTATTTATTTGCTCTCAACTATATATGTATTCATTTATTACCACATATATAGTACTTTCATTCATCTTTCCAAGACAATTATAGAGTGTATCTAAGTTATTTTTTTTCATACCTTCTAACTTTTGCCGTTATCTTAATCCTTGTGAAAGCTAAAATACGACTTATATTTCTCGACAGATAGGGTAATAAATAAATAATAAAAATATACATAATCCATGAGCCAGCCTAGAAGATTAGAACCCCACTAAGATTAGTTGAGGCCCTACCGGCCCATCCGGGTGTGCGGCTCGATATATTGGACCACCAAGCAAAGCAGTCCTGGGAGCCCGCCAGCCAGGGGACGCCGACCGACGGCCGCTGGCTCGCTCACGGAGAGCGGGTGCAGGCGAAGCGGCTCCGAGGACATGACCGTTCCAGACTGGACCGGGACAATGCAAGGCCACCGTCAAAAAAAGGAAAGGACAATCCAAGGCCGGTGAAGAACTAGTTTCTCTCGGCCCGTAGCACATCGGTCTGCTTAATTTGGGACGTTCCAGGACAACCAATGGGACGAACTAGACCGTTCTTTCGGGCTCAAACTGTACTTGCGTGGGCTGGCCGGAGCTACAGAGTTTCCTTCTACATCCAGTTTCGAGCTGGACTCCCCTCAAAGAGAAAAAAAAGGCAATTGTTACCATATAGACGTACGAGCGCGAGAGAAAAATCAGACGCTTCGTGGCCCATATGAAATCCCATCCCCCCTGTGGCTATCCTTTTGACCGATTTCCATCAACTCTGCTCCCATTTTCCCAATTGCTTTTTCTCTATCTACTCCCACTCTAAGTAAAACTATTATATATATAGAAAACTAATGATCTTATATCTAAGAATCCTATATATACTATGTATATGACCAAATGATGATATTTAATAATATAACAATTCCCACAGTGTCTTATGATAGGTCAATTTAATACCATGTTCTCTAACATATGTCTATATTATTGATTTGATATCTCCATATTTATGATTCGTGAAACATAATCATCAATTAACACATGTGCTAATCTATAAATTATAATTGTCTCACATAATGACATAAGATCAGTGATGATTTAAAATAATATCAAAATACGAATAAAGAGTTTCATGAATAAGTCACATACTTATTAATCAATATAAAAGATATTTATTCAAGAGATAAAATAACTTATTATTCAAAAGATCGTAAACATAGTAGTGATATAATCATCCTCATGATTGCCTCTAGGGCATATCATTAACACTAAGAATGTGTTCACCACCATGCCCTTGCTTGTGCACATGGCCGCCATGGCCTCGTGGCGCAACGTCTCGCACATTGGCATGTTGAAGAAGCCGGAGGCCGTGTCATTGGTCACCTTTATAGGCACTGGTATTCCTGGCACGACGTGCAACTGTTGCTCATCACCCATGGCTATCTGCTTATGAAGCCCGCGCACGGCGGCATTGTTGTCACAGAGTAAAAAGAAACATGACGGCCTGTGGAAGAACAATTGTGGGATGCTGAGGCTCCTAGCAACGCCGACCTCCTACAGGGTACACTAGCCGGAGATGATGCAGCCTTAGCGCATCTCCAACACTCACACGCAGGCGTCGAACTAGCCAACAAGCTCATAGAGGGTGTTGAAGAAGGGGAGGAACTAGGTGTTGTCGGTGATCTTGTCGGTGTTTTGGTAGTCCGAGGGTAGAGTTGGCTGATGAGAGCCTTGACTTACTGTAGCTATGTGTTGGTGCCTACTCCCATCTCACCACCTGCTGCTCGCCACATCCTACGCCGCGTTGCGCTGTCTCTACCCACTACTCCCGCGCCGATGCCGCACTGCTACTCGCACGGCTCCTGTTCCGCACCGTGGCCCCGCACCCATACAGTGCCGCCCGCTCCTCCTCCTCCTCTCTACATTGTATCATCGGTCACCAAGTAGCCATCCTAGACGCCAACCGGTGCCTAGTGAGGAGAAGAGGAGGGGATTAGGGTTAGGGAATTGGGGGGGGGGAATTAAATAGTGGAGAATGGAGATTGAGGTGGGCTAGACTATCTGATGAGTGATGAGGTGGTTGTGGGCTGGTGGAGAGCACAAGTGAGCCGTTCATTGTGGGTTAGGCTTGAAGGAGGATGCACACCAAAGAAGTACTACAAATATTGTTATAAATGTGGGCAATATTTTAATTCTAAGTTTTATTAGGAGACATAAATAATAAACTAATGATGCAAAACTCACAACTAACAGCAAGCTACTCATCATACTTCAGGAAGAAAAACAATATAATAACAAAGTCGAACGTGCGCACGAACGACTTACTTGTTAGCCTGATGAGGAACAGGAAACCGTGCAGGCTTGACGCAGTGCAGAACGTAGGTGTAGCAGTGCAGTGAGCGGTCGCGCAGATGCGCTGCCTAGAAACCTTATTGCCGCCCCGTGCAAGTATTCTCTGAGGCAACGGTTCGGAGATAGCCGCTCTCCCTCCTTTCAGGTGCACGCCGGGAAGAAAGGTCGACGAGATTCAGACAGCACAGCACAACAGCACAACAGAGCAGAAAGTAGGGGAAGAATGGAGGTGCAAAAAATCTCTCTCTTTTCCTGGACGTCTCCAGGCCCTTTTATGGGCGCTGTAGTTACTACTCACTAGTAACTGCTGCGTTTTAAACAGAATTATGCACTGGTAACTGCCTCATCAAATCACAAATTAAGCAGTGTAAATTCACTTGTAACTGCCTCATTCAAAAGTTTAAATCTCATTTAAACAGAGAGAGTGAGGTGCATGGTTCAGCAAAAATAAAGATGGACTTGGTCTGACAAGTGGCGCGCCACGTCACGGCACGGTGACGTGTCGTGATTTTCGCGCGAATACGCGCGCGCGTGCGTGCGTGTATGACTAGACAGAACCATCTCTTTCCATATTCAAGGAGTGGGGAGAACTCTACCTTATAAATTAGTCTTCCTCACCCTGCCTTAGCAATATGATACTAAACTATGCATGCTTTGGAAATAAGGAAATATGCCAAATTAAATGGGCCAATTTCTAAAAAAATATGACCCAAATAAGGAACTGATCCCCAAAAAGATTTTGATTTTTGTGTGTATCCGGGCATACCGAGCACCCCTGCTGCCTCCGTCCCTGCTCAAGTCTCCAGTGATTTCAGCCGTGGCTGAAAATTTCTCCGTATTCACGACTTCACTCGATGAAAAACGCTACCAGGGACAAGATTCACTCGTCGTCAAATACTTGGCTGAACAGGTTCTGTGTGGCCATATTATGCGAGTCTAAATCTTGAGGCATAAACCCTGGTAAAAGTGAAGCCAAACAGATCTTTGACGGCGACATTCACGGCACGCCGCATCGTTAAGCTACCTTTTCTTTTCCTTTTTTGGACTGGTTAAGCCTAGCTTTTCTACCTTGGAGAATTCCGTAAAAATCTGAATATGATGTTCTTGCCCTCCCAAGACCGCTGATCAACATTCGAAATCCACAAGTTGACCACGAGTAGGAAGAGCCCAATCACCTGAATTCTCACTGGTAATTAATTTCTTTGAGCTACGCCCGTAGCGCCTTGCACTATTGTTTTTACCATCTCATCCTCATTTTACTTGAACACATGTAAGCACTGGATTCTACCCCAAAAATCAACTCTGCGGTTGGAAAGACAGAACTCTCAGACCATCTCAGGCCGTTCTTGGCTACATTTTAGTGGAGGTGGCCTCTCCATCTCCGATTTTGTAGCCTATCTTGGGTTTTTTAGGTTGTGGTTTATGAATTATGATTTAAAATTTTGAATTATGATTATTTGTAAGAGGTAGTACGTAAAGAAAAATAGTCGCATGCGATTTTGGTTGGTACAGCTGAATTCAGTACACTTTTTACTATAATTTTTCTGTTGACTCCGTCTTAAAAAACACACTGTTTAAAAACTAGTTATTATAGTATAAATTATAAACTACATGTTATAAGTGAAAAAGAACTCAGGTAAAGATCCTCCCCATTCCGTTGCTTCAAACTCTTTCTTGTTTACGGTAAGATCATGCCCAAAATCCAAAATGTCGGAAAGCTAAGTAGACTCGGCATCACACTCTGAGCCTTTTTTTCTCTCTCATAAAACAGGAAATTAGGAACGTCGCGATTAATGGTCGTTTGGGTGGACTTAATTCCATGGTGACAAATGACGATTAGATGACGAATTGACGAGAACACATCGCACTTGCTCTCAACATGTACTACTATATAGTACGCTTTGTACGTATGAAACGCCTTCGGTCACATACATGTAACACGTGAACACCTATATATGCACCTCGTATAATAATGTAGTCAAATGCAAAGATCTGCGTTGATGTTGAAAATTAGTACTAGCAAAATGATATCGAGGTGTCCCAACTTGCAAATATTGAGCCCAACAAACCCCAACGTGAACACGTGGTTTTCTCGCCCTAGCTGTTTTTATTTACTTGTAGTCCAAGTTGCTTGGACTGGGCTCTTACCTTACGCGCATATAGATGTGTAATATTGTTTGGACTTTGGATTAAGCTCTACGCGAGTCTGTTCGTTAGTTAAGTAATGACGCTTGCAAGTTTACCGCTGCTAGCTAGCACGAGGCTATTGTCACTTCGTGCTGAAACTTCGTAGCTATAAAAGCTGCCTCATTCATGATTGGTGACGACTCCCGATCTTGTCGTAAGGCAGGATTATAGGTACCGCTTGTTTTGGCTTCTTCTGACTTATTTTTATTATTTATAAATTTTGTCTTTTTCTGAATTTTTAATTTTTTTTAGCTTTTTTTGTCAGTTCTTTTTTCCGTATTTGTTTACGTTGTTCGTGATGAGCTAGCATATTTTTCCTATTTTTAAATTTATTTAAATGTAATTACGCCAAATAAGCTCCGTTCAGTTACAGTAAAATTTCAGCTACTATAGTGTAATTTCAATCATAAGTCATAGCTTTTTAGTCTAACTGAACGGGCCTCCAAATGTGGATCACACAAGGAAAGATCCTGGCAGTTGGATGCACGCATCGAGCTGATGAGAAGTTGGCAACTAGATGGGAAAAAGGCTCGTGGCAAGTAGTATATTTTGCACGAGCTTGTGTCTTGTCCTGTACGTACTCCTATGCACATGCATAATATTCCAACGGGAGTACTACATTCTGTCTTTGTTTGAGAAAAAAAATGTTAAAGCTTTTGTCCGGAGGCTTTGTTTTGGGTTAGTTGAATGCGGTGCGTAAATTATATACTGCTACTCTATGCCTTTCTGGTTAAACTATTGACATGTCCACAGGAGAAAAACGAGGTCGCAAGCGTATTCTTTTTAAATTGTTGAGGCTCTTTTTTCTTTCAAACAATCGTGCGCGTGCCCTTTTAATTGGACCTATATGTAGGTTATGATTGCAGGTAGTACACGCAAAAAGTTTGAGCCAAAATTCTAAGGGGGAGAGAGAGAGAGAGAGAGAGGCATTGCTAGTCAGCTAGCTTCAATATGTTCCAACAATTGACAAGATACATTTTAAAGCAACAATATAGTCTTACCTGATCACAAAAATCATGCAATTAATTAGCCTTGTACTAGCTTCAATATGTGTAGCATGAGCTTCATATATGAAACCACTCAGAGCCATCCGCCTAGCTAGCTCCGAGATACAAATTCCCTTTGTTTTGTTTTGGTATATTCTTGAACTGTTGTGATGGGGCAACGAGGAGAGTGAATACATGTAATGCCCTGCGTTTTTAGACTAAACATAATTACTAATCGCATGTTGACAGTAGTATTTAACCGTGTAATTAGCTTCATCATTGCAGTCATCTGAAGCATCAAAATTAGATAGCAAGTAAACTGATTAAAAGACAACAAAGTAAATAATACCAATTACAATATATGAGGGAAATCAATATCATTTCATTTATTGCCGATTACACAATGAGTACAATAATTAAAATTTACAATAGAGAGCATTTCATATATAATCACAATTTATTTGGGAGCTACTAGATTTAAATTACATCAAATTCATTTAATACATTATTTGCATTGCAACAGATTCACAAGAATTAAACGACGGTAGTAATCGTGAGAAAAATAAATTAAAAAGACCGAAAAAGACTGAACAAAAGAAGAGAAATTAAAATTAGTTATAGTCAAAACCCTAGTTTAGATATTGAAATGGACAGTTCGCTCATTGAGATACCAGACCGTCTTGGACCAGTCGACACCTCTCGCAGCCGTAGAATTTCATTATGCGATGTTAAAAACCAACCTAAATCCATTCCGAAAGTCCATTTCCCAAGCAAACCAGCCAAAATATCCAGATTCACTCCACTGTGCACAGTAGGATCACTAGATAGCAGAAGGGGAAGATAAGGCCGAGCTAGCCAGACAAGAGGAGAGAGGGAGTATTTTAGTGATGACCAGAACAGCTAGCATTGATCAACATCACCACCACATCGCCATTAAACCCAAATCCATCAACCAGCCAAAGGAGGTCAGGGGCGAGACATCACAGCCAGAGAACCAACCACCATGAAGAGGAGCAAGGTCAAGGGAACCAGCCAACCAAGCCACAAGCATCAGGAGGAGAAGGGACAAGTCTCCACAAGCCACCAATAACACAATCAAGCCAAGACAACAACCAATGAGTATAGCTGCAAATCCTTCCCAAACTGAGTCGACAAACAACCGATAAGGTAGCTGCAACCTATCACTAAACTTTTGCCATTGCTAGATAGGGACCACACCATGTGAATCACCATGCACAGATGAATCATCCAACAATGGCATGAATCACCCTTACTATTATTCTCCTTTGTTTAGATGATAGACAGTTTGGATTCTCACTTGGAGTGAAGGAGGCCTTCCTTGGAGAATTCCATCAGGAGGGGAAGGTGGTTATGAGAACAAAACGTATGAGGCAGATTCATTATACGGTGCTTGGAACGATTGGGGAGCTAATAGCAACCCGAGCTCAACCCCAGGGTATCTGTAAAATTAATTGTTGTCCTTATATTTAGTAGTTCCTGTATAATTAGAAGTTGAACTAGACTGTTTACTTTTGGTATTGTATTATTTGAGCCTTAGTGGCTTTGTACCAAACTTTAGCCCTACGTGGCTATATGTATATAATATTATGTTCTATCTCTAATTATTATTCTACTGCATCACTCTGATAGACTTATTATTCATTGGAGTGGTGTTTTACCGGACAAACGAATAATAATATGTTTACTAGTGTTATTACCCCTTGGTAAAAACATAGGTTGTCGCAGTACATGTGTTGTTTTATTTTGGTTAAAATATCAGTACACATGTACATTAAATCACAATATAGACATTTCTAAGTGTGACACATGCAGCTGACAAAATGTAGATATATAGTTGAGTCAAATTCCGGACGACGGTCGACATGGGAGATCACGGAAGAAGACGAAAGAGCTGCATCAATGGACGATGAGTGTCGAGTGGAAGCGTGGGCTATGCCGCTATGGACCAAGATGGGCCAGAAAATATTGTAATTTATATGGCCCACAAGAGTTCAACTAGTTTATATTTGATAATCCTAGACCTAAGTCCAACATGCACACAATAGCCGGTGAGCGGAGAAAGAACAAGACATCATCCATTGCTCTGCAAATTTATGTGGGTGGCACAACGAGTTGATGACTGCAAGAGCATGCACTAGGAGGTGCCCGGCGGCCATGGTGAGGGTGTGCATCCAAAGAAATATGGCATTGCGGTTGGGGTGCATCTAAGGCCCATTGACATTTTGATCATTGAGGTGTGGCATGTAGTAGCATCTACTATCATTGGTCAATTCATAGACGCACATGTATGTGTTGCATGCAAAAGAAACTTCTACTCAGTGATCAGTCAATTTGAAATTATTAGTTTGAATTTTTATATATATTTAGATTTGCCACCTGAATTTATAGCTAAAACTCTCTATACTTGTTTATCTCGAATCATACACAAAATACAAGTCATGAGTAGAACCTGTAGGTATGTTTGGTTGCCTGCATCCCTCTAGGCTGACTGGTATGAACAATTAATCCAGGTTGCAACTCCCAAGGGCTTGTTGGTTGTTGTACATTTGCTAACGAGATGCACCATGAAACATTCCATATGCGTGGCTAGATCCCATGACAGTGTAACGCTCCAAGGTATTACGGGAAGTATAGTATCATTTTAAATTGAAATAAGTCTAATTTATTCTAAACTATTGGGTGCGTCTAATCTACCACTAAAGTATAAAAATATCTAAACAATCTCTAAACTATGTAAACCGAGTTATTATGGTTTTGAAGATGGTTTTGCCACCGTGGTAGATGATGTGGCCGCCCAAAAGTTGTTGACTCAACAAATTAAGTTATAGAATTTTCTTGCACCATAAGGCCCACATGTTAGTGTCTACTCCCTTATTCCTCAATCTCTCTCAGTTGTAAGCAACATCGTCGGTCACATCATTTGCCACGGTAGCAAAACCGCCTTTAAAACTGCCTCAAGAGGTTATTTCGATAGGTTTATGTAGTTTAGCAGTTTGAAGGACTATGTGAGAAGATCCTAGTTTTTAGTGTGATGAGAAATTACAATTTAGGAGAGTTGAAAATTTGAATAGTAGTGTTGCTGGTCTGTCAGGGGAAGGCCAATCAGACTGGCATTGTGCAACCAGTCTGACCGGTTAGTATCAACGGTCTGACCGCCCGAGGGTTGGCGGTCTAACTAGCTGAGAAATGTCTAGATGGGGATTTCCGACCAGAATTTGTATTTATGGAGTTTTGAGTTGGGATGACCATGTGGTCATGGTATGGGTGATGATGCTTGTGTGTACATTGGTTTAATGTTTGGTCATAGACTTAGGATCAATGGTTTGGTTGCATACATTTTACGTGGTGATGACATTATGTATTGTGCGGTGTTACGTAACGATTTGCTTGTTTGTGTTGGTTGCAGGACTTCGAAGCTAGATCATGGTGAGGCGTAGGAGGACTGAGACTAGGCACAGAGTGGTGCTGAGGTTTAAAACGGTCAGGGAGATGCCAAAGATGATTGAGGTTTGCGGGATGGTTGCAAGTCGAGACGACAAGAAAATAGAGCGGGAACTACCGGTGGTGATCACGACGGGTAATGGTAAGGTGGACTGGAACTACGCTCAGGGAGGAGCCGAGGTCCTGTGCAGTCAAGGAAGCCGGATGCCGTCATGCGCAAGGAGAAGCATGTGGCGCGCCAAGTGATTTGGGTCATTTGCAAGCGAGGACGGTTCGGTAGGTTTCGGATGTGTGAGAGGCTTGGTGGCAAGTTATTGGGGCCATGTGGAAGATGACGAAGCATGGACGATGCTTCATGGCAAAGAAAATGGGAAACTTCGTGGAAGGCAGTAGAGGAGCATTTTTGGTAAATTGCCTAACACTGAAAAAGTGGTGGTGTGCAAAACTGTGGCGTGACCTAAGTGGTTTAGGTCTTGGTATGTGCTAAAAATATGAAGTGGATCAAGTGTTGATTCACTAATGGATTAATGATTGTAAGCCACTTTGAGAAGCATGCGTGAGAGAGTAAAACCTGGTGTTAGGTGGGGTTAATGGGTTATCTCCGGTTTGGTGTAATGGGTGGATCCATTAGATTTTGGAGAGACAAGAGCTAGTATTTGAGGAGGATGTTGGCTAAGTCTTTTGGTGGCTAGCTCTTCCTCCCTCCCATAGGAGATAGAGAGTGTGTGCTCTAGGCTTAGAGCTCTGCTATCCTAAGAGATTAGCTGTAAAACTTTCCTCCTTAAGCAGCAATAGAATCAATTTTTGATATTCTCTATGGCTATCTCTCTATTTGATTTATTTGTTCTTGTTTTGGTTGTTTTTCTTCTCCCCTCACCCTTTTCTTGATCTTGTTGTGCCAAGGACGTATAAGAGATGGTGAAATTCTTTGGGAATCATCCTCCACCTATTTAGGCACATTGATAGGAAGTTTTTGCACGTTTTTGATTTTCCAAGTGGTTTCTTGATTTGAGGGTTTATGGAGTGATTTCTTCTGTGTTATTGCTTGCTGGGACATATGGGAATATATCTAAAGCTATCTTGGTCATCGTCCACCCACGAGCAAGTTGTATTCACCGATTTTGATTTTGGATCAATTTCAGTGCACCATTCCTTCAAACTGAAAAATATCTCAACTTTGGCTACGATTTTCATAATCGTTTATTGGAATAGGTTTTTGATAACCTAGAGAAGATTCCTGCAAAATTTCATGTCATTTGGATCTACGGATCAAAAGTTCCATTGACTTTCGGATTAGAAATCGGGCTGAAAACACTATTTATTTCTGAAATTACTGTAGCAGCGGTCTGACCAGGTTACTATAGCATCCCTTGATTTTTACTTTTTATAGAGGTCTGACCGCCATTGAAACAGCGATCTGACCGCCTTGGAGGTCAGGCCGCTCCTTTCATGGAGGTCAGACCGTCATATATGTAAAGGTTAGATTGCTGGGGTTTTAAAAGCATATTTTGCTCCATTTTGATTAGATCTCCTCGTGTGATTATTTGTCTCTGAACTTCATAGGTTTTATATCTACTGGAGTGAAGAGTTTTGTTTCCAGTCAAAGGAAAAGATTTTGAGAAGCATCGGAATGAATTTGGATTCCTATTCACCTCCTCTAGTCGTTATACTTGATCCTGCATAGTTTGTTTAGACGGTTTTATAGTTCAGGAATAGATTAGACGCACCCCAATAGTTTAGGAGTAACTAGATTTATTCCATTCAAATTCACCAGCCTTAACCAAAAAAATATCAAAGCCATTCCATCTCACTGTTTCAGGCTGAATTCTCGCAGGACATTTCAAATTCGCCGTGCCGATCGAGTCCAATTCGAACTCGGTCTAGCTAGCTCGTCTCCTCTGTATACACCGATCGTTTTCGTCGTAACTTGCCTGTCTGACGCATGCATGATTGGGAGGGGACGCAAATTTGGTAGCACGAATAAACTGCTTACTTGCAAGCTTGACCTGATCCTCCAATGGGAGTGCAGAGAAGCGTCTCAATTTCACCTTAGTTGATGTCGCATTGAGCAGGTCTTTTTTGCGGCGCGGCGGCGTCATTTTCAACAGTGACATCCTTGATGGGTTCTCGCTTGGATTTTTTCGGAGGCTTCTTTGGTTATTTTCCTCGTCCATTATTTGGAAGATACTGATAGTTAAGGACCTAAAGCGGTGCAAGTTAGCTATGTTAATTTATGAATAGTGAAAAATAAGTCAGGAGCCAGAATCTCAAGTCGAAATGAAAGTAGCTAAAATGCAGTTGCATTCATACACCAACTGACCCACATTTACAGAGCAAGTGGCCTCTGTGCAGCCTTTTGCCGCTTGCACGCTAAGTGCCACTTCATCAACAGCCAGACCATACAATATAATCCCGTATAGCTGTATACAGTTTATATGTTTCGCACGACACTAGTGATATTGAAAGCGTCCATGAGATAAACAAGTTTTTGTCATACTGATCTATATTATATACTAGTCGGTACGTTTAGTTAATCCTTTTGATGATTTGATCAATCAAAGAAAGCTGCAAAAGTTGGGTTTCTCGTGGTTGAATTGAATTGTTCACTGAAACCTCGACGGCGTGCCACAAGCAAAGCGAACCGATTCGCTACGGCCGCTTAGACCAAATCAGGCCGATCGAAAACCACACTTGATTGAATCGACCTCGTCTAAAATCTCCACTTGATGATCACGTAAGTCCGCAAAACGAAAAGTCGTTTGAACTTCCAATCACACTGATGATGACTGAGCCCGGCCATTCCGAAAGATAGGCACATACAAACTTAATTAGTGCCTATTTATATTTGCGAAGTAAGGCGATATGAACATCCGGTTTTCGGTTTTCTAAAGTGATTTGTCCACTCTTTTTATTCCTATTTTGCTCTAGAGATAAGTTATGGGATTACGAGCGCATCATGTACCTCACTACTCTCACTCCTGTCTCGTGTACGTATCTCTCTTAGTTTTCTCACCGCTTATGTCTTTCTTCTAAAAACTACTTGTTTCAGTCATTACTATTTATTTTCAGCCAAACACTATCAGCTACAACCAAATACCATCAGTTTGCAGTCTACAGGCGCTAAAGATACGGTGCACTTGCGTTCGTTAATTCTACTAGCCTAATAGGCGCGGCGCCACGCCGTGCCAGCCACCGTACGTACCAAAGTAAAAGAGGCGATAATTGGTGAGGAGTTTTTTTAAAAAAATCGAGGGCACATGTGTATTTTCAAAAAAGTTAAAGGGCTTTTTTTGTAAAAAATCGAGGACCTGTACGTAAACAAACGAGGACTCGTGCGCAATTTCGAAAACCGCGGGGGCCATCCTGCAAAGTGGAGGGGCTAAAAAAACTGACAGGGACTTTTTCGCGAGGAAAAAGGGCCTTTACGTAATTCGGAAAAACGCAGGGACTTTTTCGCAAAAACGCTCCCCTGACCGTACCGAAATTTTCCTGGCCACGCGCCGGCCGGACGCGCTCGCGGGCTGAGATGGCGGCTTCCTCCGCGCAGCGTTTCCCCCTGGCGTAATAGGGGTAGTATTCGTCTTGTACTATAGTATGGTTACGTTCTTCCCAAGGAGAAACAGAAACCTAATGCGACTTTTTAGCTTCCCTTTTGAGAAGCTTTTTATCTTGGACGCTCGAGCAAGCACTTTCCGGCAACGTAAAAGTTACAGATCGTTCAAACAGCTCCACTGAACCGGTCGATTATGTCAATGGCTCAACTTGTCATTCATTAGTCAGCCTAGCTTATCGGTATGGGCATAGTTATCGGGTGTTAATCATAGCGTTCGTCTTGTATACCGTCGTGTGCTAAGCAATCCATTACCTAGTGTCGACTTCGCAAATGGTAATCCTTATCTTCACAGCACGAATATAGTTTCGATACGAGTAGACACCAAGGCAAATCTGGCTACTCAGATATTATGCTTTAGAAAATTAATTAATCTCCATATATTTCCATACTCACTATTTTATGGATTAATTCCTTGGGAATTACTACGGCACTGTCGTCCGATGCGTTCGGACACCAGTCCACTCCACTCACTTACACGGTCCATCTCCATCCCAACTAAAGAGAACACATTGATCCCCAACCTTATCCATCTACGAACAGCTACACCCATACAACTGCACAAGATGGAACATGATAGCCTTGTCTATGCTGACAACCGCCACCACGTCACATCCCCATGAATCCCAGCTCCCATCCTTGCGTTGCTCCGCTTGCTTCTTCCTTGTGCCCCTGCGACTCCTTCCAACTCTGCCACCAGCCATGCCCTCCGTGAGCTTCCGTGCCTAAGCTCTGTTGCCATTGATTGTGGCCTCCACAAACGGCTCTGTAGTCAAACAGCTCCTTCCCCGCAGGCTCCTTCTAGAAGGTGGTGGTGGAGCTTCGTGGATGGGCAGCAGGGCCTCCCAAGCTCGGGGAAGGAGGTGATGGTAGAGGCCGGACTTGTCCACAGCCAAATCTAGATCTGTCGATGACTAAGCAATGTTGTGAGCCGGCCTCCTCCTCCTCATTTGAGCTTGTTTCAATTGTTGCAACAGTTAAGTCAAGTTATTGCATGAGTTTTTTTTTCCCGATTGTTGCATTTCCTTCTCTATAATGTAGCAGCGGACTACTACAGAAAGCCTAATAGTAGACGTCAAATCACAGACGGTTTTATGAAACCGTCTGTGATTTACACTATTACAGACGATTTTAATTTGGAGGCCGTCTGTGGTATTTGTGGCGGGAAAAAGGAATATCACAGACGGTTCTTACCGCTGAACCGTCTGTGATACTAGAATATCACAAACGGTTTTATAATAAAAACCGTCTGTGATATTCCAGATTATCACAGACGGTTTTTATTATAAAACCGTCTGTGATATTCTAGTATCACAGACGGTTTTATAATAAAAACCGTCTGTGATACGTTTCCCGCCTTGCAATCCCTCAAAATTTCATATTTTCCCGCTTAAGTCCGAGTATGGTTCAGTTTTGAGACACCTTCAGTAAAATGGGCATAACTTTGGCATACGGTGTCCGTTTTCGACGTTCTTGTACTCGTTGGAAAGCTAACGACGAGCCCGATCCAAAAAAAACGACCAGCTTATGCTAGTCGCCCTCTAAGACCCCGAAAATCGGCCATCTTTGGACCTAAACCTGCGTCGCAAGTTTTTGGTTTCTGTTATTGCCCTTTTTCTTGGTTTTATTTTCGGAATTTGGATTTTTCTTCAACTGCAAAGTTGTAGATCTCGTCGAAACCTTTCAAATGAGTATATATAAACTATACTCTAATCTTAATAAAAATTGATGTTTTATGTTTGTGAAATGAATTGAGATGTGAATTGGATATATACATGTACATGTTGATATGCTTGTTTCAGAGGGCATGGCTAGCATTTCCTGAGCCTAGCCAATAAACAGAAATAGGTTTAGGAATAGAAGGGAATATCACAGACGGTTTTAACTAAAAACCGTCTGTGATAGTTATAATCACAGACGGTTTTTAGTTAAAAATCGTCTGTGATTTATAAATATCACAGACGGTTTTTAGTTAAAAACTGTCTGTGATATTTGCATTACAGACGGTTCGAAAACCGTCTGTGATGACCTCGTATTATCACTGACCCATAAATTCAGACGGTTCACAAAACCGTCTGTGATGACCTTTTCTGTAGTAGTGTCCGGTTTGTTGTGGCATTATCAAATTTGTTGTGGATTTGTTTTTCGGTTGTTGCATTTTTGTTACAAAATTTTGATTTTGTATGTGCAACAATCAGCTGCGACCATTGCAACTCGATATTTTCTTTTGCTATAAATCGATGATTTTTTGTTACACTCTCGTTAGATGTGATGTGTTTCTCCAATTTATTCTGTTGCAGGTGTCCCCTGAAATTATTGCATACGTATTTTCAAAATGTTGTAGAGGTTATAACATCTTTGATTAATTTTTGTTCAAGCTTCGTGCTAGTTTAGCAAGTATATCTATATATACGGATGATATCTATAATTTTCAAGTGAGTTTTGACAAGAAGCTAGATCATTTTCTAATTGTCAAGATCCAAGTACTTTTGTTGTATACGTTGTCAGATATGTTACTCAGGGAGCATATGATTCGAGCGCTAGCTGTTCTCTAATTCCATTTTATATGCCACGCGAAAGCTTGTCATATTTTTTGTATATCACCCGTTGTCTCACTAGCATGTAGACCTACATCCCACGTGTAAGTGACATGGTACAGCACACGCACGGGGTTTTTCCGAGGTTAATGTGAGTGACATGGTAAGTGACATGTAGACATGCATCCCACGTGTAAGTGACATGGTACAGCACACACACGCATGGACAGCATCCCACGTGGCCCTGATCAATTCGGTTTCGGCTTCTGGTTTCTGGTTTATTTTTCACTATTCATAAATTTCGTCTTTTTTTGAACTTTTGGCTTTTTGTTGAGCTTTTTTGCCGGTTCTTTTTTCCCTTATTTGTTTGTATTATACGTAATGGGCTAACATATTTTTTATATTTTTAAATTTTTTTAAATTTAATTATGCTAAATAAGCCTCTGTCAGCTACAGTGC
Source organism: Dendrocalamus latiflorus (assembly GCA_017311315.1). NCBI lineage: Eukaryota > Viridiplantae > Streptophyta > Magnoliopsida > Poales > Poaceae > Dendrocalamus > Dendrocalamus latiflorus. The sequence goes on from CM029639.1 coordinate 14,592,161, forward strand.
TTTTTTCAGCCAGCTACAGTGTTTTCAGCCATAAGCCATAAGCTTTTAAGCTTTTAAGTCCCGTTCTCTTTCTTCGAAACTAAAATGCAATTCTACAAAGGCAATTGGTAAATTCTACTTACCGACAAACTGAACAGAAACAAAAACCTCGACTTCAAGTGCTCCGCCAGTTAGCAACTTACAAGAGGTCACTATCCAATCACGTACCAACTCTGGAGACAAAATTGGCATGCCATCACGCCATATCCACTAGTCTCACTCTCACATCCACTTTATCATGACCGTCCAATTTTCTAGTCTCATGACTAGTTAATGGTCTTGTTCTTTTTTAGTTTTTGACTTCAGTTTTTTAGTTTTTCTATAAAAATTAGCTTTTAAACGAAATATTTTTTAAGACAGGATCTACTAGTTAATGTAGTGCATACTGTACCGACTTTATTTATATTTGCAAAAACCGCATGTGAGTTTCTGTTACTCTGTAATCTCTTATATGAACAACTTAAATATCATAAACCACAACTAAAAACCATAAGTGTCAACAAAAAAAACAGGCCCAATTCTTTGCGAGAGAACCATGCGAGCAGAAACACACACTCATCCCGTGTACCTCAAGTTCGAACCGACACAGGAGGGTGCACCCATGCCTCACACTCTATCTCGAAGTAGAAACAAACCGAGCAATAGACAACGAAACAAGCAACATGGACTGACTGCATCCAAACAATAATAATAAAAAAGGAACGAGTCGGAGCGAAGCTAGCTGCGAGGAAGCCGCCCGAGTTGACCACGTTTTGCTACAGTCGCACACCGAGCATAAATAGCCCAGCGCCCTCGCAATCCACACAAAGCATCAGCTAGCCCCACTCCGGCGAGCCCGACCTAGCAAGCACAGCCGAATCCCTTGCCCAGGCGTCAACACCGAGCAATCCACCACACACAGACCGCTCAGGAGAGCGGCTTCGCCGGCCGAGAAGAGGGAAAGGGAGGAAGAGAGAAGCTATAGCAATGGGGAGGGCTCCGTGCTGCGAGAAGATGGGCCTCAAGAGGGGTCCCTGGACGGCGGAGGAGGACAGGATCCTGGTCGCCCACATCGAGCGGAACGGGCACAGCAACTGGCGCGCGCTGCCGAAGCAGGCCGGCCTGCTGCGCTGCGGCAAGAGCTGCCGCCTCCGGTGGATCAACTACCTGCGCCCGGACATCAAGCGCGGCAACTTCACCAGGGAGGAGGAGGACGCCATCATCCACCTCCACGGCCTGCTCGGCAACAGGTACTAGTCAATTCCATCATGGGGCCTGGGAGCTGTTCTATTTTAATCTGGCTGCATCAGTGGAGCAGCGGCCAGAACGGTTCTTGTTCAATCATAAACAAGTTGGTTCCGTCGTGGAACCGAGTCTTTTGCAAGAACAATATAAAACATGCGCCCAATCGATTACTTATCCCTGTTAAATTTTGACGAAAGAACATGAATACTAATTAAGCAACTCTTCTGTGTATGATTCAGATGGTCCGCGATTGCCGCGAGGCTGCCGGGGAGGACGGACAACGAGATCAAGAACGTCTGGCACACGCACCTCAAGAAGCGGCTCGAGCCAAAGCCATCCGGGCAAGCACAAGGAACAACCAGTGCGCCCAAGCGCAAAGCCAAGAAGCCCGAGGCTGTGAGTGCGCTCGACGGCCCGACCACCGTGCCGGTGTCGCCTGCGCAGTCCCTCTCGACTTCGGCCGCCACCGACTACTCGATGGCCTCGTCACTGGAGAACGCGGATAGCTTCACCACAGAAGAAGAGTTCCAGATCGACGACAGCTTCTGGTCCGAGACGCTGGCAATGACGGTGGACAGCTCCGGTAATTCCGGGATGGAGAGCGGCGACGTCCCCTTCGGCGCGGACGGTGCTTCGGCGCCGTCGTCGTCGAGCAACGACGACATGGACTTCTGGCTAAGACTGTTCATCCAGGCCGGTGACATGCGCAGCTTGTCCCAGATTTAGGCAGGGCGTTGGCCTCTTGGTTGATTGCTTGTTCATTTTCCTCTCACTATTCTTTGAATCTTTGCGGTGCTGCGTTTTGGAGTGTGTATATCTGAAAAATGGAAGGGCTTGTGAAGCGAAAAATAATCGTTCATGGCGGTGTTAACTGTTGATCAAACTTTTGTCCCCTACTCCCCTCTATAAAGAAAGGCGAAACGATCCTAAATTCCAAAACGATGCCTTACGAGATCCTTCGCAAAGAGGAAAGTTTCTTGTGCAAGTGCAACGTTTAAAGCTTTGCAACAAACTAAACAGCATGGTTAAGATTTTGTAGAAAGAAACAGTCTGGATAGCATCTGTAACTTTGGGGAAGTCCTACATCTAATTAGCGATATAGCAAAAAACATCTGTACGATTATTATTTTTTGAAGTTTTATGCCACTAAAAAACTAATGAAGTTCTAAATAGTTCATATACTTTCGACTAAATATGTGTAAAACCTCAAAGGAAAAAAACAATATATTGCATTTGTATGTTTGGATATAGTGAATTCGCCTAGTTCGGGCGGGTTAAAAAAAAAGAGGCCCGAATCCATCGAGCCGGCCCTGGCCTAGAACAGGCTTATACAGCTGCATGATCGTGATTTGTGTGAGAAGCTTCTTTTCTCTATATTACGGGCCTATTTGCTTCAGCTGCGGCTTATAACTTTTGGTTGAAATTTTTAAATTTTAGCTATTTATAACAGAGATTGGTTAATACAGATGTTAGCCTTTTAACGTGTACTATAATTAACTTGTAAACCCCGTCTTAAGAAAATACACCGTTTAAAAGTTAGGTACTATAGTAAAAACAAAAAACCGTTAACTTCGATTGAAAAGAACAGACCCTACACAAAAGCAGTAAACAAGGATTACACAGTGTTATCTTTGAAGTGAAACGCTAACACAGACACTCAGATCATTTCTTAATTTACGTTAGAAAAGATAAACTAAAATCAGTGCTCTAAAGCCGTCAATAGAAAAAACATGTATACACATATTTAAGCTTGTGTCTTGTACTAATATGTCTTTAAACTTTTGAAAGGGTGGCTCGCATCCGGGGATATCTTTTGAGCTGTTCTTCATCAATAGAACATGATTGCTAATCATCGCCGACAGCGTAATTTCGGGATAATAAGCTAATAATCACATAAACAATGGTCATTCCCAAAAGAGGAACAGACCGTGTGTATACGATCGATGGACTTGAATTATGGCCCTCTCCATTTCAGTTTAAACTTCTGCTATTAATTTATTTTTTTACTATTCATAAACTTCATCTTTTTTTTATTTTTTTAGCTGTTCTTTTTTCGTATTCGTTTGCATTGTCCATGATGGAATAATCTATTTTTCTATTTTTAAATTTTTTAAATTTAGTTAGATTAAATAAGCCATCATTAACTACAATATAATTTCAGCTAACTATAACAAAATTTTAATTATAAGCTACTTTTTTTTAACTCAACCGAACGGCAGTAAGTTGCAACATATCCGGCTGTAGGATGTGGCCAATTAGCACTACCAGACGCCAACTTTCATCGTCCAGAGCAAGACGACGTGTGCGCGTGGCGTAAGTGCATGATGTAGCGTGTGCGCGCGCGTCTAATCGTAAAGAAAAAAAAACAATATGACGTTTTCCTATATAAAAAAAAAAGATAAAGAGGACGTCACAGTACACGCCTTCACCCTCTGCGAGCATGGGCGCCGCTGCCGTTCTCTCCTTGGTTCAGCTGTCATCTATTAGCGAAGCCATGCGTGCAAAGTGCTGTTCTAGTTCGTCGAGTCCCAGGCAGCTGCGGCGCCGGACGGGCACAGGCGCAGGCGCGCGAGACGGCGAGTGGCGCACCACGGACGACGAGAAGCCTGGACTCCGGTGTCCATCCAAACGCCTTACTCTACGATTTTTGTGTATTTTTTTCAATTTTCTATTTTACACCTACGTTCCTATTCTATTCTGTAATTTTTGTATTCCTATGTTTTCTATTGGGGATTGATACAGCCTATACGTATAGAGTCAAGCATGCCGACACTACCATTCGGGGGCAAGACCCGGTTAGTCGAGGTTGCTACAACAATTTGCTTTTTTGTTACCGTAGGTGATTTGATTTATTAGGGTTGTATTTTTTGCATGTCGCAATAATAAATACTTTGAAATGTTGCAGTTTACCATCAAAATGTTGAGAGCAATTTGTTTTTTTGTTGCACTAAGTGATTTGAGGTGTTGGGGCTATATCTTTTGAATGTTGTAGTTACAAATCTTTCAAAATTTTGCACTTTACCATCCAAAATGTTGCTGTTTTCTATCTAAATGTTGGTGCTATTATTTTTCAATGTTACAGCTTTATGTCGAACGAATTGGAATTTCCTTTTAAGGTTCCCCTGATGTTGCAATTGTTGTTGCACATGCAAAATCAGAATGTTGCAATAGTTTTTTTGGGATAGGATGAGCCATTGCGTGGATTTTTGCGATAAATTTTGAAGCGAGAGATGTCATGCTCTTGGGCGAGGAGGGGGCTCAATGAAATGAGGCCCTACGAAATGGGTTTGTTGCGTAGAGCTCTTGTTTTAGTGCGCATTTCTCTCTAGTATCTCTCTCACCGAAAAGCGAACTCTGATGAGCCACCTCCGTGGCTGGTGAGTTTCAACTTTTGCCCTGCTTCTCCTTCTACTTTGATCATAAATTATGCCATCGGTCACTAGTTCGAGCTCATTGTCGCCCATGCTCAAGGAGTTGTCTGCCATGACAAGAGCTCACGTGGAGCTCCACTTTCTGAGGAGCAACCCCATAGAGGCGACGCTGCTTGAGGTGACCCGTGCTTGTTGTATCGTGAGGAGGACATCGAACGATTATTGTTGCACTCGACAAAAATCAAATGACAAAAGCAGCGTATGGAGGTATCACTTGGATCGGACGTCCGAGCGCTAGTAGCTCCCTTTTTTATTTATGCATTCCAAAGATACCCTAAGTGAGTAACATGCGGAAAAAGGCTTATGTGCACATTTGCACAACAAACGGATAGCACATAAGTGGGCCCAAATTCTGCATCGAAAATGAATCGAAGATATTAAGGAGAGTTGCCCTTTGCTGCTCCCATAGAATTTTGGGCGGCGTGAATGTTGGTGTAGGCTGACGTGTGGCGACCCAAGCGATATGCGTGCTCACAGCTGTCGGATCGGTGGAGCGTGGGGGTGGATGGCCTAGATCGACTCCACCCCGCTCGAGCCCGATGATGGTCGAGCCACTGCATCTGCCCATTCCTCTTCATGGAGTTCCTCTCTTCCTCTCCTCTCTATCTCTCTTTCTCATGTCAGTCTCCTTCTCTCTACCTATCCTCCTACTGTCGCCGCCTCTCTGCCCGTCCTCCTATTGCCACCTCTCCTGCCCACCTTTGGCATGGCCGTGCTCCCCTCACTCCTCCCTCACAGGTTGTGGCACCCAGTTTGCCCTCCACCGTCGTTACTGCTGGCCACCTCCTCCAGAGCCCCCTCAGCCTACCTCTAGTCTCCGCCATTCTTGGCTGCCTCTAGCACGGCTGTGCTCCCCGTCCATCCTCTCTCATGGGTCGTAGCACCCACCCCCTCCCCAGCTTTCCTTCTACCATTGCTGCCACCACTCTCGGCTACCTTCGACACCACCTTCTCCCCTAATCCCGATCCAAGATCCTTCCCCTCTCCCAGTGTTGCTTGTTATGCATATGTATCAGGCTCTCTCTTAGTCCGTTCCGTGCCTCTCCTGGCCTATGTCCATTGGCCCTTGCATAGGGTGGTCTCGGGCTATTGACTACTGGGGCTTGGCAGGGCCAGTCTTGGGATTTTAAGGACCCGGGACGAAACTAGAAATATGGGCCCTAGTATAAATATCTAAATATAAATCTACACACACACACACATATATATCTAATTTTACCAACAAACACTTAAAATGCGTTATGTATTAAAGAAAAATTCATATCAAAGAGTTCATAGATATTACCTTAAAAATTTCTTCTAACATTTTTAGATGCGAAGTCATTGATGATGGTATTGATATCACTCTCATTCAATAATTTCTTCTCAATACATAAAGTTGCCAAACCGTTTAACCACTCTTGAGACATTGTTGACCTTAAATGATTCTTCAACAATTTCAACTTTGAAAAGCTTCTTTCAGCTGATGCCACAGTCACATGCATAGTAAATAAAATCCGATAAGCAATAGAAATATTAGGATAACAATCCGCTTCTCTGACAAACTCAAAGATCTCCATAGCGGACATTTGTTTATCTGATAAAGTCAATTGCATAACACTTAACTCAGAAATTAGATCATTTAACTCAACATCAGATGAACCATCTAGAGAGAAAGTTTCTGCAAATTTTGTACAACATTCTTTTAATTTAGTTCGATCCAATGACTTCAATGTGTTGAACTCATTAAAAATCCAAATATACTTCCGAATGTTTAGAGTTCTTGAAATCTACTTTTCAATGAATTGATTGCCATATCAACCATAACAAATAAAATAATTAACTTCAAATTCCTTCTCAGCTTGCAAAACTGCTTCATCACAATCAATTTCATCAAACTGTTTCTTCCTAAGAACACGCCGCTTAACTGGAAATGATGGCTCTACATTCATTTGAGCTGCAATATCTTTGGCAATGATCATACTCAAAGCAAACCCTTCATTCTATATAAAAGTATAAAAGTATTTAACCATACCTTCTATTTGTTGCATGTATATACTCTACATAGTATATGGGGGGCCCCTGGATTTTGGGGGCCCGGGGCGGCCGCCCCTCTCGCCCCTTCTCAGGGCCGGCCCTGGGGCTTGGTGGTGTTGCTCATCTTCTTTTGCACCACTCCTCCTAGTGCATGGGCCCTACACATTGTGGTCCTCCGGATGGTATCGCCGACTGACATATGGGTTGTCTACATGTTCATCCTTCCCCTACCCGTGTGGGAGAGGCGTTGCCCATAGCCTTTTGCTACAGAGCCTCTTGGTCGCTAGGAATAGTACGTTGTCCAATCGGAACAATGATGGCTAGCCATCCTGGTGTGATGGTCTTCGCCGCATGTGTTGTACTTCCTTGCACCTCCCGAGGGAGAGACTGATTGCCTCCCCAATTTGCCTATATCCATTCCCTTCCCCCTCGCTGCTACTTCCCTTGCCCTTTCATTCACCATTCCTCTCCTCTCCATTCCCTCTCTCCGTTTTGCCTCTTTATTTGTCGTTCCCTACGCAGAGCGCCCTTGGTGACTCCTCCGTCCACCCCTGTGATAGCCCCATGGAGGGCACTAGGTTAGCCCTTTCTTGACCTCTGCCTAGCCCCTAAGGTGCACAACCCTACACCACTCTTCATCCCACCTGTTGTGTTTGCAAGCTACCCGTGCTGCCTAGTTGCCCCTGGCTGACTTGAGACCTAGCTTACCATCCACACTAATTGGAGTTCGTCGATGTTGTCAAGTGCGTGCAGGCCTTTATTTGGTGTTGTCCCTTCATGTTGTGCTTTGCCAATCCCTTACATGTGGTTTATCCTTTGCAGGTGCTGCAGAACTGTTCTTTCCCCTTATGTCTCCAGTCCACTCGGTTCGCTTCGCTTCTGCCCTCCTGCATTTGCCCTTTGCATGGTTCAGCGTCACCTTGCTCTTTGCAGGTATTTCTCTCTTCTAGCCCCATTACTCCTTTAGTTACTTTGCATTCTAATGCCTGTGTTTGGTTTTTGCTTAGACCTGTGTGGTTCCAATTATGCTTCCTATGATAGGTTTCCTTACCTGTTGTTTCTCCTTTGTTGGTGCTGCAGAACGGTCCTTTCCCCTAGTGTCTCTGATCCACTCGGTTCACTTCGCTCCTACCCTCTGAAGGACCATGTGAGAAGGTCCAGGTTAGCATTGTGATGAACCATTGTAATGTTTGTAGAGTGGTCAATTGGTTTTGCAAAGAGCGCATTCGATTTAGGCTGTTTTCTGGATGTGTCAGGAAAATTGGAAGTACCGTAGGTATAAGTGCGGTAGTTTCACTTGGCGAAAGTTTCACTCAAGCGGAAGTTCTGGTCTGAGCAGCAGAACATTTTTTTCCATAGAGGTCCTGGTCGGGTTTGCAATGTGTGGAATTACCACTTTAGGGAGCGGTAATACCGCATTGCGGAAGTACCGGCGTGCTAAGCTCTTTACTTCCGATCTATCCAGAAAAACAGGGTTTTGGAATTTGAGTTATGGATTGAGTTGGGATGACTGGGTCATTGAATTAAGATTGCATGATACATGTCTTGACTAATGTAGGTCAAGTTATGAAGAACGTGTGCCTGGAAATGATTTCTTTTTTTTGAATGTGCAGGGTCGTTTGGAGTCAATTGTGGTCAACTGCGAGGATCGATGCTAAATTCAGGGAGGAGCTAAGGCCCAGAATGATCGAGGATGCCGGGTGAGACGGTGAGCTCAAGCATGGCACGCCGGGAGATGTTGAAGCCGAGTTCAAACGGCGGAATGGCGCTTGTAGCTTATACGGGCCAAGTGAGCCGTGGTTCAGTGAAACCGGGATGGGAGAGACTTGGTGATGTGTGACGAGCTAGTGATGCATCTACACGTGACAAGTATGGCGATTGCTTGCAATGGTTGGTGATGACTGTGTCAATGGAGGTTATTTTGATAGTTTGACCAAGATATCGAAAAACATCTTGGATGAAAACTACAATGCATGGGCGATGGTTGGAAAGCGGTTTAGGTCAAGGTGGAGCTGATTTGATAAAGGTGAATCAAAGCTAAGGATTTAGCGGATGCATACTTATGCGCTTTGAAAGCATGCATAAGTGAGCTTGTCTAAGGGGTTAACGGGTTTCCCCTATTGTAATAATGGATAAGATCCATTAAGGGGTGTAGGTGGCTGGTTACCCACCTATAAAAGGGAATTGTGATGGAGACATGTTGTTAACCATCCAACCCATCTCATGTGCTCTCTTCTCTAGGTTTAGGGTTATTTAAAAGTGAGTACCTTGAGTGCTCTTTGTCCTCCAAGGTGGAGTGATTGTAAACCTATATTTTCAAGTAATCAATACATCAATCTTTGTGCATCTCTTGAGTCTTTCTTGCGTTTGATTGATATGCTTATCTTTTGGTTGGTTTTGATCTTTTTTTCTTTCATTCCTGTGATATTGCTGTGCTAAAAATGTGTAAGAGGTGGAGATAATTCCTGGGAATATATCTTCACCTATCTAGAAGCTTTGATAGTAAGATTCACGAGAAAACTCGATTTTGCTTGATTTGGCCTTAAGGTGTGATTTCTTGATCCAAGTGTTTTTGTTGTGTTTTCTTTCGTGTTCTTACTTGCTGAGATATGTGAGAACATATCTAAAGCCATCTTGGCCATCATCTACCCACGAGAAAGTTGTATATACTGTTTTGGGTTTTGGCTTGGTTTTGGTGCAATTTTTCCAACAAACTAAAAAATGTCTCAACATTGACTATGATTTTCTATGATCGTTTGTTGAAATAGGTTCACAATACCCTAGAGTAATCCCTGCCAAATTTCATGTCATTTGGATCTATGAGTCAAAAGTTCCATCGATTTTAGTTTTTGAAACTTGGGTTGATTTCCCTGTTTATCGGAAATAGGAAGTACCGTAGTGCAAACAACAGTACTTCTGAACATCGGTTGTACCGTAGTGCAATAAATGGTACTTCCGATTTCGCTTTTTCTTAAAAAAATTTAGAGGGTTATCTTGCTTGTTTGGTGGTGGTTTCTTATTCTAATCTTCATAGTTTTGCATCTATTAGAGTAAAAGAGTGTTGAATACCTTGGAGAAAAGTTAGAGGACATCATTCACCCCCTCTATTACCATCTTCGGTCTTTCACCCTCCTACATTCGTTCTTCGTGTGGTTTGTTGTCGGCTTGCTCTTTACTGGTATTCCTTTCTTCTAGCCTCATTCCTCCTTTAGTTACTTTGCATTCCAGTGCCCGTATTTGTTTTTAGCTTAGACATGTACAGTTCCAATTATGCTTTATGTGATGGGTGAGTACTACTACTATTTTTGTCTATCGTTGTTATGTGAGTGTTCGATATTTCCTATGCAGAATGCATGTTATGGTATACGCTGTTGCCGTATCACGATGGATGGGCCACCTGTGATGGGCTGCATGGAGAGGGAGCCGTGGAGAGGGAGCCATGTATACGGGCCGTAACGCTAAGGGTGTTGGCTGTTCGTGCAGAGGGATGGGCCGGCCAGTAGAGCACAGCCAGTCTTTTCAACTTATAGCGTTTATGATCTATGTTTTTCTCCAAATAAATAAATAAGATGATTTCTTCACTGTTTTTAAATAGTTTATCAAGAAAGTTTTAAAAATAACTTATTGATATTTAGTTCATTCGTACAAGCGCTCACGCTAGAGCTAAAAGTATCAACCGTAGTCATAAACCATCACCTGCAGTCGAAAAGAATCCATTCTAGAACGGACGATGTGGGCACATGATATGGGCAAGCCTAGCCTCCCAGACGCCATGCGCGGTGACAAGTTACGAGCTTACGAAGGTATGTGTCGCCTGGGTTGTGACTCCCTAGTCGAGAGGAAGGCACAGCCGTGCGCGTGCCTAGCTTGATGGCACGAAAAATGTGTTATGTGTATGTGCACTCTACGCGGCGTGCAGCAGTCATGGCCTCACAGCAAGGGAGTCAGCATTCGAGAACTAGTCCAAACCACCATGACGTCTGATGATGATCCAACTAGCAAGCTAACCAAATCATGTGTTTTGGTCCTGATCTTTCACGATACGTCTAGCTAGTCACTCTCCTTGTTCTAGGGTTCTTGCGTATCTAAGAACAGCACACACATCCAAGATAAACCTTCTCCCATCCACACCACAGCACGTGAACAAAGGGTATGAAAACTGAAGTTTCAACAAGCAAAATCCAACAACACAATTGGATTCAACACATCAAGAGTAATTCTGCAATGGAAATCTCATGAACATACGCCAACAATGGCCACCAAAACCATGGTGGTTTTTTGGTATCTATTTCTCAACTCATATCATAACTTAGCCTAAGTTACAATGGGCTACGGTCCTGGCCAACGGGGTGCGGCCATACAACTAGAATATGCACACAATGGCCTAAGATTGATTCTAACTCGTGCTAATCACGTTACAAACTAAAAAGGAAATACCTAAACTACAACCATTGGATTGTTTCTAAATTTGTGATGCGACCATGGGGTTTCTAAGTCTAGCACCTAATCCATTGTATGGGGCTTCAATTTAGCTTTCCAATGAGTCTAAGAACACCCAAATCAAACTTTGTTTGTAAAAATTGTGGGTGTTTTAATGTTGGTCTTACTGGCTATCCTGAACCGAGTCTGAACCGACTTCAAATCTTCATATCTTTCCTTTTCCAGTTTGAAGGCTACCAAATCTGATTGAAATGTGAAAACAAAACCTTCTCAACATTTGAAAATTCATGGTATGGCCGGATATTAACTACACTTGCCTTGTAATACATGGACTCCTTATGTTTGGCAACTCTAAAACGTCTCTCCGGATAGCCCGTGCAGCATCTAATGAATTTATCATAACTTTATGTAAGAAGCTTCAATCAAGTTCTGTTTGATCCATTGGAAAATAGACTTTATCAGTTTTCCAAATATGTATTTTGTGCATATTGGAATCCTTAGAATTGGTGTCAAAAGTTTCATGAAGTTCATGGTCAGAACTACGGGCACCAAAACTTGATTGATCCTGCGTCCTCCTCTTGAGAAAAACTAGCTTCTCTCTTTGCCACACACACCTCTAATTCCATGCGCTACTATCTCATTTGCATTATGCAAAGGAGGAATCACATAAGTAGGCACATAAACTAGAGATTACAAGGGTGCCCCCTTGCTACAGTACCAGGGGTACGATAGTCCTTTCGCCCCCAATGGTGCCCACATGTTGCCTAGTGCCAGCTCCAGTCAGGTAGTGCACGATGCATCCCACAGTGGGCATGATTCATTGGACCAATCAGATCAGGTGGTCATGGTGACCTGAGGTTAGATCTAACAACTGTCATATGGGGTCTCTCCATGTGGCCGAAGTACCAGACGGTGGGAGCCACTTCCACAATAGTAGCCTCTCATGGGCTAGGGCTCGTGATGCGAAGGTCGAACCCATGTTCTTGTCAAAAGATTTGGCCTGCTTCATCGAACCCATATTCTTGTTGAAAGATTTGGTTCCCTCTGTCCCCTTCGGTCAAGTATCTGTGGGCATTAGCCTACTCCTCTCCAAGTTTTTTGTCTGCACAACTTCATTTGCGCATGGGCCGTGCATCACGGGCTGGCCTAGCTTGGTTCTTCACACCCACAACATCTAGTCAAAGGGCAGTTCATGGTAGACCATGCCCACAAACGTGTGGGGTCGAACTCCTCGTACATGTCGCTTGGGCAAGGTGCATCACCACTGCCCAGCAGTAGCAGTGTGCATGCATGTGGGTCCTAGGGGTTGCTATCGCATGTTGTCTCTTCTTGAATACAATATTAGAAATCTATAACCAGGCCAGCATCAGTAATATAATAACAACCAAGCAAGCATTAGCAATATGATAATAACTAGGTAAGAATGAGTAATATGATAATAACCAGGCAGCATGAGTAATAGACAGATAACTTTAGTGATATGATAATAGCCAGGTAATTTTAGTGATATGATAATAGCCACGCAACTTTAGTGATATGATAACAGCCAGGTAGCTTTAGTGATATGATAATAGCCAGGTAGCTTTAGTGATATGATAATTGTACTCAATGACAATGGTAACAAGTAACCATGGAGATGTGGAATGGGGAGGATATGGCCGCGAGGTACTTACCTTGAGCACATTCGGCAGACTTGGTGCATGAAGGATCTGGGGTGCACAACTGTCCAAACATTCCCTCAAAGGCCACATGTGAACCTACAAGATAAAATGGAGGCGAATCAGATGAAGGTTATGATAAGATTGTGAAAAGGACAATAAAAACTTGTTCAACCAAGAAAGATCGCGTTCGGTGGGATTTTGTCGCATGAATCGCTGTTCGGCCGCGCGATTTGCCGTTTGACCGAATGAACCATGGCCTTCTGCAAGACACAAGAAAACTCTACATAAAATGCTATTCGGTTGTGCATCTGACCGGCCAAACCACATGCGTGAAAAATGGTCACTAGCCACTCCAACTGGCCGCCACCGCCACCTACGCTGCACCGCCCGTGCCACTCAGCCTTCTGCACCGTGCGACCGTGCAGCTAGGCCGTCTCGGCCGACTGCCACGCCAAGCCACCGTGGCCACTATCGGTCGGCCACCCGCACCACTGTCCGCCGTCACCGCTGTCGATCAGCATGCCTCCACCGCCCAAGCACCTAGCCGCACGCCTCCCGCCACTAGCCGCCGTCGGCCACAGGCCATGCCGTGCTGCCTCCGGCCTACACGCTGTTGCCGCACTGTTGCTGCCTCGGCCACCCACGCCACCACTGGCCTATACCCATCGTGCGCCGCCAGCCTATACCGCCTTCGGCCTACGGCGCCGCTCAGCTCGTGTTGCTTGGGCGCCACACGCCGCCACCACATTTGACCTCCGAGCTGCCCATCACCACTGAGCTCAGCCCACGCGCCACCGCATCCAGCCTCCACAAGCTTACCGCCGCCACCGGCTCTAACGGGAGAAAAAGAGAGGAAGAGAGAGGATAGATGGGAAGGAGGACAGAGAAACATGTTTTTGGAAGTTGGAGTTCTGTGCGAGATGGGAAATAGGGCATCCCCTTTTATTAGCCCTTAATCCTAGGTTAAGAAGGGTAATTAGTGTTTTTTTTCCTTTTTTTTCTTTCAGGGTGCTACACATGGGTAGTCTTCTTGGACTCTACGACTTTGGCAGCCTTCGCCAACTTCTCCTGCACCTAAGATCAATCATGGTAGCATTTGGGCCGGATGGCATTGGATGGAGAGGGAGCACTAGTCAGTGGAGTAGTATCTGGAGCACTAGTTGGGGCTGCTGTAGCAATTTTGGACCTAGTCGTCAGCCCCTTCAAGCGTTCAAGCTTAGCAAACCCTCTTGTTTAGAGAGCTAATCTTGTGCTGGAGGAAGTCATAAATGATCTTCCAACTAGTCAATCCGACTGCAATTTGGGAAACAATTGCAACGGCTAGTCTCTTCTCTTAAATTGTTAACTTCAAACCCTTCTTATCCTTCTCTCTATCTTGAACAGTTCACACTAGAGGAGCATTCCCGGTGAATTTAAGGTGACTACCTCTAGGGAGTTTGGAGTAGAACCACTCATTCTGATAATCATGCCATGCGTCTTTTATCAGAAGGGGAGGATATCCTTTGGCCATGTTGTCATTTAACTTAAAATACACACTACCACATATCCCTTAACCCCTGTTGTTGTGAGTGAATTGGTAGAAATGACGGAAAAAATGAATAGAAGGAGGAATGCCAAGGAAAACTTCACAAAGATGCGAAAAGACACTAAGGATCAAAATCAAGTTCGGCCCAAGGTGAAAAGGTTCGATCTTATAATGATCAAGAACATCTGCTAGAAATTCACTCTTTGGCAAGCGAAAACCCAATTTCATGAAAGAAGCGAAAATAACAATATGACCTTCAAATGGAGTCAGAGTAGATTCATCACCAGTGGGACTCCATTTGATTAGAGACTTAGGTGGGAGATAGCATTGATTTTCAAGTTCTTGAATCTTGCTCTTCGTATAACTAGATTTACTTAAAATCCCCATGGTTGAAATTGCAAAGAGCTCAAAAGAGAGAGAAGACAAAGTGCTTAAGGACAGGAGGATTGTATACAACGACTACAACGTGGGTAGTGTAAGAAATGATGGTAAAAGAAAAGAAGTCTTTTTATATCCCTATTTTTACCATAATTGTTCCCCCACCTACAGTAATTTTTAATCTCCATTCCTACTAAGAGGATGCAGTTACTAAGAACATAGATTCATTTCCTCTCTCCCATGTTCCTATTAAATGACTAGAATGATTGTGTAGAGAAGAAAATCTTCTTGGTACAAGTTTCAAGGCAAGAAGACCTTCAGTAAATATTTTTATTTTCTTAAGCCTTGGGGGCTGGCTGATGAGGATTCTTGACTGGGACAATATTTTCCTATGAAAAGTGGGACCATATATTAAGGGATCACTTAACATAACGATTATCTACAACCATGATTTAATGGAAACTTTATCCCTTTAGTAATAAACTGGTCAGAAGCCAACAACAACTAGTTATGACCAAGAGATGACTAGTCATATGGTTCTATAAACCTCGACTAGGTAAACTGGTCAGGAGACATTGCAATTTTCCACGTGATTAACGTGTGAGTAGTTGTTGGCACATCTGGCAATGTATGACGATTGGTCAAGGGACACGACGGTTGAACAAAGAACATGACATTTCAAGACTTAACGAAGGCATATGCATGAAGACCAAAGGCGCATTTAGTAGCATTAACTATCACCCATTAGATATGCATAAATAGGGCGGCCTGTGTGCCCCATAACACATCGAATTTATTCTTGTACTATTATTTCTATCCACAACAATAAAGTTTTTGTTTGATTGTGCTCTCTTATTTTATTTTGAGTAAATTGCATCACAGGTGCACAAACTTGTAAGGTGGGTGCATCTAGGTCACTAAACTATAAAAACGGTGCATTTAGGTCAATGAACTTGTTAAACCATGCAAAAGATATCCAAAGGAGATTTTGTAAGGCTTTCAAGGCATCCATATGATGCTAATGCTTATGTGACGTTTATGTGCAACTTTTCTCCTTCTTTCTCTCTTTTCGCCCACTTTTCTCTATCCTTCACATACTCTCTTCACACTCTCTTCGTCAAATCCTAGTTGGCCACTAACGAGGTTTCTTGACCAGGTCAGTATATTTGGTCAGCAGGAGTCAAAATAAAACTTCTTGTCTAGACCCACGTAGCTAGGATACACTAAGTATCTTGTCTAGCTTGTGAGCACATAAAAGAGAAAGTTAATTGGTTGAAGACTAGTTACACTCAAACGATGACCAACTGTGGTCAATTACGACCAGTAACTATTTGCTTCCTCAAGCAGAGTATTAACTGATGATACTATTTTTCATGTGAGTGTTTAGTTTGACACGTGAGAGCAGTTAATGTCGTTTCTGACATGTTGCGATGTTTGACAAAGGACACAACATTTTAAGACACAGAAAAAACTTGCGCATGAAGACAAGACACACCTATTCAAATATTAACTGTCACCATTTAGATTTGTATAAATACGAAGTCCTACATGCCTGCAACAACACAACGGAATCATTCATATTTGTTGCCACACTCTTATAAAAACTCTTTGGCCACACCAATAAAGTCTATTGGTGATTAGTGTTTCCCTTTGTCATTCTCGTAAGTTTTAATAGTAGGAAATCTAGTCATGTGCATTGATAGTCATTTTCAGGTCTCATGCCATGCCTTCTTGTTAAGAAGTCGGAGCAGCATGATGCACGAGAAGGCATGGCGACAGAAAGAGATGACATAAATAAATAAGGAAATGTGCCACTTGATGACCGATGTGTTTCTCGAATAGGGACTACGAGAAGTAGTCAGCCATGGTCGACATAATCTAGAGCACATGGATGGGCCGTTCACTTTCTTCTTCATTGACTTTTTTGTCCATCTACATCTACTAACAACTACATTGGCTCCATATGTATCTCATATGACTAGAAATCAATAAGAATTCACCTTGCAATGAATCCCATCACTACAACAAGCTTGTAACTTTCCTTCTCAATGAAAACCAAATAACTTTTGAATGTTTTGGAATGGCGTTGATGGACACGCAAACGAGCATAGCAAGCGGGGTAGAGACAGATGCCTTCACCTTCTCATGTCAATGTCCACATCAACGCCACATAAGCATTAGGGATATGTGGATGCCTTGTCATCTTTAGAAAACCTCTTTTGGACCTTCTTTGTATGGTTTAACAAGTTAATTGACCTAAATACACAGTTTTATTTGTTAGTGGCCTAGATGCACCCGTAGTTTGTGTATCTGAGTTGCAATTTACTCTTATTTTCCTATAAATTCGGTAGGGGACCCTGGTCATGATCATCAACGAGCTGCAACAATGCCCTTTCCCAACTACTTGTTTTCCCTACTTGGCAACCATTGTTCTCCCCTACTGCACTTGGCCGCTGGTTCTGTGGCACCATCCACCTCCATTTCGTTGGCACTAATTCTATACATAGTTGGCGCAGCTCGTGCCAGTGAGTCCACCTAACTACCTCTCCCATTGTGGCGTTGGAGCTTGTCTCCGTCGCTACCGGCGCACCGCCTCTCTCCGGCCATCGTGGTCTCCTTCCCCATTCTCTTCCCTGGTTTCCTTCTTGGGTCCCTCCAGCATCATGCTCGTCTTCTACTCACAACCTATCTTACCGCTATCATGGGCTTGGCACAATGTAGTGGCATGCGGTGGCAGTGGTTTTGCAACCAACGTATATCGAGGGCGGCTGATTGGCGGTCTCCTCCGGAGCGACGACTCCCGTCCAGTGCAACTATCAAAAGGTTCTCACCGGCCATCAACATTATCTCCGGCGACTCTCTCCATGGTCAATGCCAGCCTTGCACTTCATCTCCGACGAGGTCAGAAGCACAAGCGAAGAAGACTGTTGGTCGTTTGTAGTTTAGTCTTTCCAGACTTTCTTGAAATTTTCTTTTCTTCACTGCACTAAAATGTAATTTTAGGACTTTGTACTGTTTGTCTCCTTTATATATACCAGGGTTATTTCCTTAAAAAAAAATCACGTATTCACATCTGAATGGCAGTTGGTAACATATTCACATCTGAAAGGCAGTTGCCTCCATGGTGCTCTTTACAAGCACACCGTAACTAATAAACTCAAAAGTGACCAGCCACATTCCGTGAACTTGAAGTCTGTAACACCCTACTATTTGTAAGTATCAAATTATGCCAATGGTTCTTTTCTATTTATCTGCGATAATTTTCCTCTCTAATTACCTCCCTACCCTAAACCATCAATTATCTTTTGATATCATCTAAATCTGAATTAAAGCAACAAGAAATGGAAAAGAAAAAGGGAGTCACTGGGGTGGGCTGGCCTGGCCCATCGTGGCCTTCTTGGCACATTACTGTAGCTATTTAGTCACAGGGGTAGATCTTGTAAGGGCTTCTTGCCCTGCCCTGTGCACAGCCGGCGAACCAAATTCCTGGCTGCCATCATCCATGGCCGCTGCTTCGTAAGACGGGTTGCCATTCCTCCGTCCTCACCTCTTGGCTGCACCGCTCAGCCATGGCAGCGTCTTCAACTTCCACGGCAAGTTTCTCCAACAGTATCACTTCACCCTATAATCTCTAGTTCCTTAGGTTCATCTTATATTCTAACTTTCTATTAATTATCCACTCCATGGCATTATTTAATGTTAACTTAGTCTCATATTATCACCTATTTGATGGTCAACCCACTAACATGATTAATCATATTTGGCTTAGCGTTTTTCCAATGGGTGTTGTGTCGTTAAGTGTTGGTCGACTATCACCATGCTGATTACTTAGATAATTTGTCACTTGGATCACATAGTGTTGGATATCATCATGATAACATAAATGGATAACTGGATGTGGATATAATCAATAAGTTTGGTGTTACTGGATGCCACCTAATCATTTGGCAAGATAACCAACCCTATAACATCATGAATTAATATGTTGGGTTAAGGAATAACCTTGTGGATTAAATGTGCTTAGTGGGACTGTGTAAATGATGACTAAATCGATTAGTGTTAGTGTCATATTTCACCTTCTCACTAGTTAGAGACCCGTGCATTGCAACGGAGTCATAAAAATAATGAGACGGAACTTACTGTCTGGCCAACTTCACACATCAAACATTGGAGAGCAAGCGATAGAGAGAAGGGTGGCCAGAATGCGCGAGGAGATGGGGAAAATGAAAGGGGTGGGCGGTTGTATCATGAGAGAGAGAGACAGAGAGAGACGAATGGTCTAGATCAAATTGGATGGCTGAGAAGAGAGGAGGAAGAATGAACCAACCACAAACTCACACTTTTATAATAGTAAAGATATCATGGTGGTATTACTATCCCAGTGCATCGTTATTTCAGTCGGTTATCGAGCCCATAATACCGAACTATTATATTACCACTGTATCTTTCCTTCGTCACTTCTCAAATGTCAAATTATTGCATTACAATTCCGGCACTACAATTATAGAGTTGCAAATGTCAAATAATTATGTCATCATTATATTGTCCTGCTAAATTGTCATTACCAAATCCATGTTCCATATTTGACATGTAATTCCACTGTCTCCCTGTTCCATCACATATATGGGAAATAAAAACTTAGGCCCTGTTTGGAATGCGGGAATTTTTCCCGATTCCTGCGGGAATTGAACTGTTTCCTGCAAAATTCCTGTGAAATTCCTCTGTTCCAAACAGGCCCTTAGGTTCCACCCAACAGAAGTATGGGTGCCATACATTTTCGTTGTTGGGAGATTGATGCCTAATTACAGGGTACACTAACAGGCGGGTGCCCGCCTATTCTGTATCACCTATTTTGTGATTTATCGTAATTTACCATAGTTGCATCACTCCTTAAATTTCATTTCCATTTCAGTCATTATTATAGTTATATCCATTCGCTCCACTTACACAATCTAGTCATCACATATAGGGGTAATAACACTGCTCACCCAACAACGTACGGGGGCTGTACATTCTCGTTGTTGGGAAAATAATACTCTGTCATAGGTATACAATTGAGGTGCGTATCTAACTATTCTCGTATAACCTGGTATGTGATGCATTGAAATCGGCGTCGTAACTATCCACCTTCACAAGTACTTAATTTTCCCATTACATTCTGTTTCACATGCTCCTAATTTCATATTACACATTTCCTTTAATTAACATGTCTGTAGACCACATTTATCTCGTGGCTACCTGGAACCTTGATTTATCTTATTTTTATTCGTTACTATTACTGTTGGGTGTGACTTGAGATATTTTATGTTTCACCCTTGCTTTCCGTTTGTTCTAGGAATCAAGTCAACATAGTTGTTGCATGTGGCATCGGGTCTTTTTTAGGAGCACCGCTTTTCCACTACCATGTTGTTTCCGCTTTTTGAAATAAATTTCATGATATTTACTCTTCTGCTGTCTTTAAATTAATACTATCTTCTTTTTCTTTTTTTAATAAAGTCTTGGCCAAGGTATTTTATTATTATTTTTATTCTGTGCCATTTTGCTAAGGCGTTCGATGTAGTATCGCCTTTGCTAATATGTGGGGTGCTACAAAGTCACTGGAACCGAATTAAATATCTGTCCCTATCTATAGCTGAAGGGGCGTATTGTGGTCAGAGCACTAACCAATAGCTACATGCATAGTTCAAAAAAAAAAAAGGTCTACATATATGAGCTGTTAGCTGTCAGGAAAACCAAAACCACGAAGTATAGCGACATGATTATCAGCGATCAATTTTTTTTTAAGAAGATGCATTTTTCTTCTGTTCTTCTCCACCCGTTCTTGATTCCTTTTCACATAATAATGGTAATTGACCAACGCTACTAGTCTAATTCAGACATCACACGGAACTGAACCCGTAGTGAATTTCCCGGAATGGGGAAAAAAGTCGACACCTTAGCGTGCACGGGTGTGATGGATGCATCATCGGTAATCGACGTTGATGTTTCGGCAGGTGCCTGCTAGTTTCGGAGGAACTGGAAAAGCAAACTATTTGTCCAGAATTTCAACAAAATGTGCGGCACAGACAACCAAACAGTATCTGAAATCTTGAACGTTGTGTTCGTGCAAACGCAACTAGCTCAGGTAGTATCCTCCGTGTCTTCCTAGTACGCCGCAACTGGTTGAAACAGTGAAAGAATTCCATCCTTGCGGCAACGCATTTTGCGTACTGAACTGCTTTGAGCTTTCAGACAAGTGGCGTACTTCATGGTCTTTGGTTGCAATCTTTGTTTGTGGGATTTTTTAAAAGGAATTTAATAATCCCAATGTGGAGTTTCTCAGCTTCTTGCACAATTTTTGTCGAATGTGACTCTTGGGAGAAGCAGTCTTCAACGAAGTGTGGACACTCGTTTGAGTTTGACGGAGTAGTGCTGCCTGCTGGACCTCATCAATCCTTTTCGAATCCTGCTTTTGAAACTTCTTCCGTGGAGTAATGTACGTTCACACGTCTAATCAAGTGATCCAGTGCTAATTGAATGAAACAATGGCGATTGCTCTTGGCACCGATCATTTGTTGACATTTTCAGTGCTTAACCTGAACAGCAACCAAGGGAGCTAGCAAGAGCTAGCAAGCCCAGCAACCGCAAGGCAAAATTCCAGCATACCTCACCGTGCAAGGTGCAAGCAGATGCTTCTTACGGTGATCACCGTACTCATTTCGGCTTGGCCGGCGGCTGAATCAGTGGCCGCACAACCAAGCGAAACATGCCAGCGGTGGTGCGGCGACGTCCACATCCCGTACCCGTTCGGCATCGGGCCCGGCTGCTACCTCTTCACGGGCGAGGGCGACGTGACCTTCGGCCTCACCTGCAACCTCACCGCCGCCGGCAACTATAAGCCCTTCTGTGGGGAAGCCGAGGTCCTGGGCATCTCCTTGCGCCGCGGACAGGCACGCATCCACACCTATATCAACTCCTGGTGCTACAACGACACGTCCCGGTCGATGGACGAGCAAAACATCAATTCGTGGGACTTCACCGACTCGTGGTTCCAGGTAGCCGACGAGGACAACAAGTTCACCGTCGTCGGGTGCAACTGCTTGCCTACGTGAGCTCTGCGGTGAACGAGACCGAGTACATGACCGGGTGCATGGCCACGTGCCCGAGCGTGGAGCGGCTGGAGAACGGCTCGTGCGCCGGCATGGGCTGCTGCCAGGCGGCCATCCCGAGGGGGATCAACTAGTACCAGGGTTCGTTCGAGGACAAGTTCAACACTTCCAAGATCGCCGGGTTCAGCGACCATGGTGACAGCGGTTTTGTCGTATGGTGAATAATGTTGGCCGACCGGGGTTTACACAAGTGGGCAAAAAAGGTAGCAAAATCAAGAAAGAAATTCGCCAGCGGATGGAGGTGTTGAATTGGGTGAAGATCCAATTGAGACCAAAATTTAATGCAATTCAACTTTGTTTCGAAATTTGGGTCATCCCATTAAAAATGCTAATTAGGCATGTGAATCCAACGAACGCAGCAATCATTTTTTTTTAAGAAGATGCATTTATCTACTGTTCTTCTCCCGTCTCCACCTGTTCTTGATTCCCTTCCACACCACGTTGCGTGGATACTTCACAAAAGTCACATACCGGTATCAGATACTATACAGGATACAGATACAGCCCTGATACACTTCGATACGTATCCTGCACGTATCCTGAATTTATGATTATTCAAAAAAAAGAAAATAATTTTTGATACTTCTTCAATACTTTGTTGATACTTCTCCGATACCTTCGCACGCCCGATCCAGATCCAGAGCCATTCTTCCCTCACGCTGCCTCCACGCATCTCACAAGTCAGCCCGTTGCCTCCATGGCCACCACCTCCCCACCGCGTCGGCCCCCAAATTGCATCCCTCCACGCCACCTCGACCCACCTCCTGCACGCCCGCCGCCTCAACGGCCATCGCCTCCACACCCGTCGCCTCGGCCCATCGCCTCCACGCCTGTCGCCTCCACACCCACCACCTCCCTCGACGCTGCCCGACCACGCCCTCCCCTCCACACCGTTGCCTCGATGCCGCCTAGCCATGCCCTACCCCTCCCTTCCTGGCCCCGCACCGTCGCCGCTCCCCTTCTATCCCATCGGCTGCTCCCCTTCCTTCCTCATCACCTGTTCCCTTCCCCTGCCAGCTCCCCTTCCCTCTTCGACTTCACACCACCACCGCCAACATGCCAAGACGCTTCCCTTCCCTCCCCGCCAAGATGCCGCCACACACCCGAGCCGCAAAGCTAGTCCCTTCGGTCAGTCCTCTTCTGATCTTCTTCCCTTTCCAGTTTTTCCTATTGTGCAATATTCTCCCTAGTAGAAGTGCTCAATGCTCATTCCATGTTCGAACTTGTCAGATCTAAAGAATGTGGGTTTTTCAAATTTGAAGAATGTGGATTTCTCAACTTCACTTTCAATTGCAGGCAGCCTTTTAAGGTTGAATGTTAGTTTTTCATTTTGAGGACCATTTGATTTTCTACTTCTATTTTGAGATGTTCCTTTCCTTAAGATGGATGTAAGTCACAGCTTAAACTCTTTAGGTTTATAAGCAGTGGATTATGTTTAGATGCTTTGGAGGTCATGAATTTGCATGATTGCTTGCATTCGAAAGAAGGAGAAGATGTCGTTGTTCTTGATGGGACTGTGTTACAATTTTGATCCAGAAGAAAACGCATACATCGCAAATAAACAGAGAGAATACAGGAGAATTTCTGAATTTCTCTATTCTCTTACTTGCTCCCCTTTTTCTTGTTTTTCTTTTCTTCTTCTTATAAAGCTGGCTACAAGCCTCCTCAATATATATGCTAATAATCTCCTACTAGCATACGTATTCGGACTTCAAGTTGTACACAACTTCAACTTGAGTTACACATGGAGACGGACTTTACTACGTCTTAGACTCTAAGTCAAGATTATTTCTAACAATCTCCCCTTTAATTTTAACTTGACATACGATAGTTTTAGTCTCAATGCATTATGAACTACCAGCCACGCCTCCACATGAAGTGTTCTACATGCAAGCTACATGTAGGAACTCAACTTAGCTGGCACAGGTTCATCCGGATGCAAAGATTTTAAAACATTGAGGCAGTCGGTCTCAACTACGACTTACTAAACTAATACTTGATACAGAACGGTGACACAGCTCCTCAACGTTCCATTTTCTTTTCACTTTACGTGAGTTTGGACGGCCAAGATTTAGTAGCTACCCCAATTGCCGTTGCCCGGCGCCTGCATCTAGTGGCCGTGCGTGCCCACGCTGCATCATGCCGGCATTACGCGGCTGGAGCCGGAAGCCATCGTCACACGCGAGGGGCGCCACGTACGGGTCGCTGCTGCCATCTCCCGACATCATCTGCAGATGGTGGCCGCCGTCCACATTTACACTGTTGCTGCTAATACACTGGACGCCATGCCCAAACGTCACGACGGTGTTGGAAGCATCCGACGCGGGCTGCTCGGGATGGCCGCAGTCGGCCGGTAGACCCAGCGCCTTTCGCCTCTCACTCGTGGCCCACAGCGCTTCATCGACAGTGTCAAGCAGCTCCCGCGCCTCGCCCAGCATCACTCATTCAGCGCCACATCCCAGGGCGTGAGCTCACTGGGGCCATCCTGCCGTTGGCTGGTGAGCTTGGCCCTCACCTTGCCCAGCTCGTCCTCGAGGTACCTTCGATGCATGTGCCCCGCGCGCGTCTCTGCCGGCAAGGCACGGTACCGCTCGAGGATGCCTTCCTCCGACGCCCACACCTCCGCCGCGCCGCCGCCTGGGCTGCCGGCGCAGACGAGCATGACCGGGACCCCGTAGAGCATGGCGAGCTCCCGTGCCTTCTTCCTGAGCCCTTCCTTCCTCTTCGCGAAGGTCGCGGCACACGTCTGCGGGTTGCCAATGAGGCTTATCGGTATCTTGTGGCGCAGCATGGTTGGCGGTGCTTCTTCCTGCTGCCTGACTTTCTTGACGGACCGAGCACCGGGAGCGCTGCGCGAGACGAGCGCGAAACGAAATCGCCGAGATGATTTTTTCAGCGATTCGGTTCTCGCCTAGGCTCTGATACCCCTTGTTACAACTTTGATCTAGGAGAAAATTTCTCTATTCTCTTACTTGCTCCCCATTTTCTTGTTTTTCTTCTTATAAAACTGGTTACAAACCTTCTCAATATATATGCTAATAATCTCCTACTAGCATACGTATTTGGATTTCAAGTTGGACACAACTTCAACTTGAATTACACACGAAGGCGGACTCTACTACGTCTGGACTCTATGGATTGTATAGCCCATGGTAATTGTTTGTAACATTGTTGTCTCACGATTAAATGCGTTAACAAAGATGCCATTGTTCTAATTAGATTTCTCTTTTTCTGGTTTCAGTTCTGCACTGATATCACAAATTTTAGAATAAAGACTAGAATTGCGCCCAGTTGCAAAATTTCCTCGAGGAGAAGAAAGGTCTCTCTCTCTCTTGTGAATATGTTTGACTAGTGGATGCATGAGCCTTGGTCTTGCTCTGACTCTGAAGATTAAGGCAATCGACATGATATTTTTGCCATCTATGCTGTGCTAGTCAACTGACAGTGGTTGGTGAAACTGTTTTCTGGTCATGTATACAATCAACTATTTACTCTAACCTGAACATTTTGATAAACTTATTTGAGCTCATTATTCCAATGTCTATTGAGAATCAGATATATACCAGCTATGTAGATACGCTTCCGGCATCTAAACAGGCTTCTCTTCAATTTCAGTTGCACACAGTAGGTTCTGTGGATGCTGACGATATGAACATGACATCTGGAAAACAGAAATATACAAGTTGGTTGGGATACTCAAATGGCAAGTTAACATAGGTATCATAGAGGACTAGATATTATAGAATTGCTACTTCGATATTAAGGTATTCTCGGTTTCTCAATTCCTTATGAAAGTTCATTAATTTCTCATTTAAACGTATCGCCGTATCGTTTTTTTCTGGGAAAACAGCGTATTGTGGTATCGCCGTATCGTGTATCTATATCCGTATCGGTGTATGCGGGTAACATAGCTTCCACATAATAATGGTAATTGATCACGCTACTTGTCTAATTCAGACATCGCACTGAACTGAACCCATAGTGAATTACCAGGAATGGCGAAAAAGTCGACACCTTAGCGTGCACGGGTGTGATGGATGCATCATCGGTAATCGACGCTAATGTTTCGGCTGCTGCCTGCTAGTTTCGGAAGAACTGGAAAAGCAAACTATTTGAGCAGAATTTCAACAAAATGTACGTCACACAGACAACCAAACAGTATCTGAAATCTTGAACGTTGGGCTCGTGCAAACGCAACTAGCTCAGGTAGCTTTCAGACAAGTGGCATATATATATTTCATGGTCTTTGGTTGCAATCATTGTTTGTGGGATTTTTTAAAAAGGAATTTAATAATCCCAATATGGAGTTTCTCAGCTTCTTGCACAATTTTTGTCAAATGTGACTCTTGGGAGCCAAACATTTCCTGATGATGCTCAGAAGCAGTCTTCAACGAAGTATGGACACTCGTTTGAGTTTGACGGAGTAGTGCTGCCTGCTGGACCTGGACCTGCTGCATCAATCCTTTTCGACTCCTGCTTTTGAAACTTCTTCCGTGGATCAATGTACGTTCACACGTCTAATCAAGTGATCCAGTGCTAATTGAATGAAACAATGGCGATTGCTCTTGGCATCGATCATTGGTAGATATTTTCAGTGCTTAACCTGAACGGCAACCTACAAGGAGCTAGCAAGCCCAGCAACTGCAAGGCAAAATTCCAGCATACCTCACCGTGCAAGGTGCAAGCAGATGCTTCTTACGGTGATCACCGTACTCGTTTCGGCTTGGCCGGCGGCTGAATCAGCGGCTGCACAACCAAGCGAAACATGCCAGCGGTGGTGCGGCGACGTCCACATCCCGTACCCGTTCGGCATCGGGCGCGGATGCTACCTCTTCACGGGCGAGGGCGACGTGACCTTCGGCCTCACCTGCAACCTCACCCCCGCCGGCAACTATAAGCCCTTCTGTGGGGAAGCCGAGGTCCTGGGCATCTCCTTGCGCCGCGGACAGGCACGCATCCACACCTATATCAATTCCTGGTGCTACAACGACACGTCCCGGTCGATGGACGAGCAAATCATCACTGGGTGGGACTTCACCGACTCGTGGTTCCAGGTGGCCGACGAGGACAACAAGTTCACCGTCGTCGGGTGCAACTCGCTTGCCTACGTGAGCTCCGCGGTGAACGAGACCGAGTACATGACCGGGTGCATGGCCACGTGCCCGAGCGTGGAGCGGCTGGAGAACGGCTCGTGCGCCGGCATGGGCTGCTGCCAGACGGCCATCCCAAGTAGGGCCAACTCGTTCGGGAGTTCGTTCGAGGACAAGTTCAACACTTCCAAGATCGCCGGGTTCAGCCGGTGCAGCTATGCCGTCCTGGTCGAGGCGGCAGCGTTCGATTTCCGCACCACGTACGTCACCACCGGCGACTTCATGGAGTCCACCGGCGGGAAGGTGCCGCTGGTTTTCGACTGGGTGGTAGGGAAGGAGACGTGCCGGAAAGCTAAGCAGAACGCGACCGCCTACATGTGCGTCAGTAGCAACAGTGAGTGCGTCGACTCAAGAAATGGCCCTGGTTACCTGTGCAACTGCTCCAAAGGGTACGAAGGCAATCCTTACCTGCCTGCCGGCTGCCAAGGTCTGTCTCTAGCATCTCATCTTCCTTCGATCCTGCAAGAAACGATCTCGCCATGATCAGTTCGCTGTAATTTGTTGCCAGTTAACAGAGTTTTTATCCTGAGGCCAACGCGGTTAAATGTTTCGGTTTACCTTTGCAGACGTTAACGAGTGCGAGGACAAATTCAACTACCCGTGCTCTGTTCCTGGTACCTGTATTAACACTCCTGGGGGATTCAACTGTTCTTGCCCTGACAAGACAACAGGCAACGCTTATAATGGCACATGCGAGGCCAAGAAATCCCAACTTGGAGTGCACATAGCAATTGGTACGTATTCTCCATTGCCTACTTATTCATTTCCTCGACTACATTTGATCTTGCGATAATTGTTACACGATCTGCTATGGAAAAAATTTGTGCTGTTAAACATTTGCTACACAGCAAACGTAAAACTGATACGTGTTGAATCTATTATATAGGCTCATGATATGTCTTTTAGAGCTACCAAGAAAAAAGAAATAAACTAGAAATTCTCGTAAAAAAACAAAACATATAACACTAAATCTAGTGGACCCTAAGTAAGTTGAATTATAGCAACTATTGGATGTTATTATTTAAATAAAAATATCTAACCATCCATCTAGTGGATACGAGTTATAATGACTTAGATTAATAGAAAAAATCCATGGCAATTACAATAAAAAATAGAAATTTGGAATTAAAAATAAAAAGAATTAGATATTTGCTTTTCATACAAATTTTAAATTAAAAACCATACATAGCTAAAATTCATAATAATAATTAGATAAAAATTTAGCGGTTAGATTTGTATAAGAATTCTAAATAAAACCGAGATTTCAAATTAAATAAAAAATGAAAATTAACAGAAATTCGGAATGAAAATAAAGGGAAATTAGCAATGTGTTTTTCATATAACTCCAAATTTAAACCCCTGAATAGCTAAATTTTGGAATGAAAATTAGATTAAAATTAGTAGTTGTATTTGTATATAAATTCTAACTTAAAACTGAATTCAAAATTAAATAAAAAATACAATAAAAATAATAGAAATTCAGAATAAAAAATAAAAGGAAATTAGCAATTTGATTTTCATAAGAAATCTAAATTAAAAACACTACAGAGCTGAAATTGTTAATAAAAATTAGTAGCTGTATTTGTATACAAATTCTAACATAAAACTAAAATTTAAAATTAAATAAAAATAAATTTTATATTAATAGAAAGAGCCCATATCAAGTATAATAAAAATAACATAAATAGGAAATAAAAAATAGCAGTTGGATTTATGTACGAGTTCTAACCTAAAATTGAAAAAGTCTATAAGAAGTACAATGCAAAAATATGCAAATTCAACATAAAAATAAAAGGAAATTAGCTCTTTTTAATTCCAAACTAAGTGAAAATTTGGTTTTATTTAGAATTAAAATTTTGAAAATATGCTAATTCGAGAAACAAATAAAAGAAGGTAAGGAATTTGATTTGTCTATATATATATATATATATATATATATATATATATATATATATATATATATATATATATATATATATATGAGGAATTGAAATCTATTATATAATAAAAGTCAATGACAAGTGGTTGACAGTCGCTAAGAAAAAGAGATATGCTAAAAATTTCACAAAAATAAAACATTTTGACCCTTTGTTTGGTGGACCTCTACGGGATAGAGAGATTGAGAGGGTGATATATCGAATTATGAGCATATAGTACAAACAAGCATTGCAATAATAAAAGGAAAAGATGATGATGACATTGCAATGATAAAAGGAAAAGATGATGATGATAAAAATAGAAGATGGTATATTATGCTATGAGTTTTGTTTTGCTTTGCAAGTATTTGGGGAAGAATGTTTTAGTCATAGGTGACAAGTATTGGGAAATGGAGTGAGTATTTTCTCTCTTATAATATATAATATTAAAATACCACAAATGGAGTTATGCAACGATCTATTTTCTAATAAGCAAAATCACTTATATATTGCTAAGTCATTTAAATATACTTTAAGGATGATGTCCGTCTAAGTGCATAGGCCACCTTGCTAGTTTTTCAAATATATGAAATCTAAGTACATCCCTTATTGCAGGTGTTAGCACTGGCATAGTTGTACTAGTAGTCAGCATGTCTTGTGCTTACATGATCCACCAAAAAAGGAGCCTTGCCATTGTAAAAAGGAGGTACTTCAAGCAACATGGGGGCCTCTTGTTGTTCGAGGAAATGAAGTCAAAACAAGGACTATCCTTCACGTTGTTTACCAAAGAAGAGCTGGAGGAAGCAACAAATAAATTCGATGAGCGAAATGTGCTTGGAAAGGGAGGCAATGGTACTGTCTACAAGGGCACTCTGAAAGACAACAGAGTAGTTGCAATAAAGAAGTGCAAGTTAATCGACGAGAGACAGAAGAAAGAGTTCGGAAAGGAAATGCTCATTCTCTCCCTGATCAATCACAGGAACGTTGTTAAGTTATATGGTTGTTGCCTCGAGGTGGAAGTCCCTATGCTCGTCTACCAGTTCATCCCAAATGGCACCTTGTACCAACTTATCCATGGCCAACATCACGCATCTCGCGTTTCCTTCACGACACGTCTGAAGATTGCGCATGAGACTGCTGAAGCACTCGCTTACCTGCATTCTTGGGCTTCACCCCCAATTATCCATGGCGATGTGAAATCACCAAACATACTTATCGATGATAACTATACTGCAAAAGTTTCAGACTTCGGTGCTTCAACATTGGCTCCAACAGACGAAGCGCAGTTTGTTACATTTGTTCAAGGGACTTGTGGCTACCTCGATCCAGAATACATGCAGACCTTCAAGTTGACAGATAAGAGCGACGTATACAGCTTCGGCGTCGTTCTCCTGGAGCTACTTACTTGTAGAAAGGCATTGAATCTTCAGGCGCTTGAGGAGGAGAAGAACCTCTCATCACATTTCCTTCAAGCCGTGAGCGAGAACAGGCTTGATGGGATGCTGGACACCCAAATAAAAGGCGAGCACAGCATCGAGCTGATTGAGCAAGTGGCAGAGCTAGCAAAGCACTGCCTAGAGATGGCTGGTGAGAAGAGACCCTCAATGCGAGAAGTTGCAGAAGAGCTTGACAGGCTAAGGAAGCTCTCACAGCATCCTTGGGGCCAACGTACTTCTGAGGAGCTGGAGTCCTTGCTTGTTGGATCGCCAAGCACGTACCCTGAAATAGAACTTAGCAATGGGTATGTTAGCTTGACTGATTCAGCGTATTTAGGAGTTCAATCTCCACGATAGCGCCTTTTTTTCCGTTTCCCTGGGTCACATAAGAACGCTGCAACTTATCTTGTGTACAGACTGGTCACTTATGTGGTGATTTGATGGAGGAGGTAATGGATGAGGACAGTGATTACCTAAGTTGTGATTTTAAAGCTGTCTTTAAGAAACACAAGTCACATTCGTCCTTTAGAAGGAAGAAACACCATAAGATTAGGATGATTAAAAAACATATGATTGAGTCAAAATGAAAGGAATTTTTTGGAATAGCAGAGGTCTTAGTGACTTGGCTAAATTTAGATTCCTATCAGACGCGTCTAGAGAGCAAAAGCTAGACTTTATTGCTCTCATGGAGACCGGTAAGAAAGATTTTTCTAAAACAGTTTTAAACAACATTTGTGGTGGACAAGAATTCCTGTGGCACTGGTCTGAACCTCATGGTAAGTCCGGTGGTATTTTGTTAGGAGTGAACTTAGAGGTCTTTGACATCGGAGCTATTGCCGAAGGAGATTTCTATGTTAAATTCCAACTTAGAAACAAAGCAGATGGTTTCCAATGGATTCTTATAGCAGTTTATGGGGCTGCTCAAGATGACTTTAAGGAAGCTTTTCTCGCGGAGTTGGTTCAAACATGTTCTAAAGAAACACATCCGATTCTTATCGGTGGTGATTTCAACATAATTAGGAGTCCAAAAGAGAAAAACAATGATAAATATGATGATAAATGGCCCTTCTTATTCAATGCCGTTGTTGATGGCTTAGACTTAAGGGAGCTTGAACTTTCGAATAGGAAGTTTACTTGGGCAAACTCTAGGGATATACCAACTTATGAGACACTTGATAGGATTTTGGTAAGTACAGAGTGGGAGGCTAAATTTCCATTAGCAAATGTTCAAGCATTAAATAGGGAAATTTCAGATCATACCCCATTGCTGCTTAGTATGGGTGATGGTACCCGTATTAAAAAACAACCTATGTTCAAATTTGAACTCGGATGGTTGTTGCGGGATGGTTTCTCGGAGTTGGTAGCTGATGTGTGGAACAAAAAGAAAAGGGGGAAAACACCTCTACAAAAATGGCAATTTAAAATTCAACGTCTTAGACAATTCCTAAGAGGTTGGGCTAAGAATGTGAGTGGTGCTTATAAAAAGGAGAAGGAAGAGCTGATTAAGAAAACAGATGAGCTTGATAAGAAAGCAGAAACTCAAATTCTAAGCCCTATGGAGCTTGATTTGAAACACTGTTTAAAAGAGAGATTAGTCTCCCTTTTAAGGGAAGAGGAGCTCAAATGGTATCAAAGAGCCAAGACAACTAAGTTGTTATTTGGCGATTGTAATACTAAGTATTTTCATTTGGTAGCAAGCGGTAAACACAGGAAAACTAGAATTTTCAAGCTTGAGCAAGAAGAGGGAGTTATAGAAGGGGATGAGAATCTTAAAAGATTTATCACCAATTATTATAAGGACCTCTTTGGAGCTTCAGATCGTAATAATTTTTCCATGATGGAATCTATGCGGGATGATATCCCACAGGTATCCGTTTTGGAAAATGATTTATTAACCATGGAATTCTTGGAGGAGGAAGTCAAAGCTGCCATTTTCCAAATGGAGCATAATAAGGCGCCAGGACCAGATGGGTTTCCGGCTGAGTTCTATCAAGCCTTTTGGGATATTATTAAGAGTGATCTCATGGTTCTCTTTGCTGAATTCCACAAAGGTAAATTGCCACTATACAGCCTCAATTTTGGAATAATTACATTATTACCAAAAGAAAAAGAGGCAAAACGGATACAACAATTTAGGCCAATTTGCCTATTGAATGTTAGCTTCAAAATTTTTACAAAGGTAATGACAAATAGAATAGCTCTAGTAGCTCAAAAAGTCATAAAACCTTCACAAACCGCTTTCATGTCCGGTAGGAACATTATGGAAGGCGTTGTCATTTTACATGAGACTATTCATGAGATGCATAGGAAGAATTTAGATGGGGTTATATTGAAGCTAGACTTTGAGAAAGCATATGACAAGGTTAATTGGTCCTTCCTTCAGCAAACTTTAAGAATGAAGGGCTTTTCTTCTGTATGGTGCAATTGGATAGAACAAATTGTTAAGGGTGGTAGTGTTGGCATTAAAGTTAATGATGAAGTTGGCCACTATTTTCAGACTAAGAAAGGACTTCGGCAAGGAGACCCCTTGTCACCAATTCTTTTTAACTTAGTGGCTGATATGTTAGCCATCTTAATTGAGAGAGCCAAGGCTAATGGAAAGTTTAGTGGAGTTGTTCCTCACCTTGTAGATGATGGTCTATCAATCTTACAGTACGCGGATGACACTATCCTCTTCCTGGATCATGATATACTCCAGGCCAAAGACCTTAAGCTAGTCTTAAGTACCTTTGAGCAATTATCGGGGTTAAAAATCAATTTCCATAAGAGCGAGTTATTTTGCTATGGCAAGGCCAAGGAGTGTGAGCATGAATATGCGCAACTTTTTGGTTGTGGCACGGGGGGTTTCCCATTTAGATACCTAGGTATTCCCATGCATCATCGCAAGCTTTCGAACAAGGATTGGTTGGTCATAGAGGAAAAATTTCAGAAAAAGCTGAGTAGTTGGAAAGGCAAACTCTTATCAGTAGGAGGGAGACTAGTATTGATTAATTCAGTTCTAACTAGTCTAGCCATGTACATGCTCTCCTTCTTCGAAGTCCCCAGGGGTGTGTTAAAAAAGCTAGACTATTACCGTTCCAGATTCTTTTGGCAATGTGATGAACATAAAAAGAAATATAGACTCACTAAGTGGAGTATTCTTTGTAGGCCTAAAGAATTTGGAGGATTGGGGATCCAAAATTTGGATATCCAAAATAAGTGCCTTTTGAGCAAATGGTTGTTTAAACTTATTAACGAAAAGGGTGTTTGGCAAAGCCTTATTAAAAGGAAGTACTTGTCCAATAAAACTCTTACCCAAGTTACAAAACAACCGGGGGATTCACATTTTTGGTCTGGCCTTATGAAGGTCAAGGATCAATTCTTTGCATGTGGTCACTTCCATGTTCGTGATGGGTCCCAAACTAGATTTTGGGAGGATACTTGGATAGGTGACAAACCCTTTTGTGTTGCATATCCCGCACTCTATAGAATTGTGAGGAGAAAAGACGCCACGGTATCACATACCTTAAGCTCTATACCTCTTAATGTGTCCTTTAGGAGGGCCTTGGTTGGCTCTAATCTAGATGATTGGCTTGAATTGGTGGCCAAAATATTTTCAGTAAACCTTACAAGTGGAGAGGACTCTTTTATCTGGGATTTGTGTAACAAGGGTACTTTTACGGTTCGTTCTTTTTATATGTATGTGATACAAGAAGGGGTAGTTCCCCAAAAGACCCCTCTTTGGAACATTAAGATACCTCTGAAAATTAAGATCTTCCTTTGGTACCTTCAAAAGGGGGTTACTCTCACAAAGGATAATCTAGCAAAAAGGAATTGGCAAGGTAGCACCATTTGTTGTTTTTGTAGCTCCATGGAGACGATACAACATCTTTTCTTTGATTGCCACTTTGCAAGATTTATTTGGAATACCGTTTATATCACCTTTGGAATTCAACCCCCTTCTAGCTTTGCGAACATGTTTGATTCTTGGTTGAATGCCATTCGGCCAAAACTTAGATATCAAATATTTGTAGGAGCTGCTGCTCTATGTTGGGCTATGTGGTTGAATAGAAACGATATGGTATTCAATAATTCTAAATCTATTACATTTCTGCAGGTTATCTTCAGAGCAACTTATTGGATTCGACAATGGTCCCTACTACATAAAGAAGAGGCGAGATCAAATCTCAAAAATGGATGCAGATTGTTGGAGACCGTAATCATGGAGGTTTTTGCGAAGTTCGGTTGGAAATTTAGGAATAGAATTGAAGCGTAGCTTCTTTCCTCTCCTTTCTGTATTTGTAGTTTGATTTCTTGTGGAGTTGGAGCCTATGTGCTCAGTTTTGTATTGAACAGCTGTGTACTTTCTCCCCAGAAAGTAGAAGCTGGAACTTTGTTCCATTATCTAAAAAATCTTGTGTACAGACTTGCTTGTCGTTTGGCTTTGTTGAACTCCTCGCTAGGCTAAGACATTATGTATTCCCAATTTCCATCTTTAAGGGTCATATATTTGTTTACGAAATCTATGGACATCTGTATTTCCGTATGATCTAGGCCTAACGTCGTCTTGCACAAGTTGGCTCTCGGCCTCTTGGGATTTTGGCCCTCACGTAGCACATCCCTGCGCCGACCGCTTCCGCAGCCTACGCGGCGGCCATCTTTCACCCCCGGCTCCGAACAGGCCGCGCTCCAGCCGCCTCTCCGCACGGGCCACGCGCGAGACGGCCTGCCCAATTGCCTCCCTCCCCGCGCGGCCGGAGGCGCGACCGCGGCGGCGTGGTCCCCCGTGTGCCGCCGGCCTCTGCTTCTACGACATCCCAGCCTGAACAGCTTCACTTAGGGGCTGTTTGGTGGTCGTATGTCCGCTCTCCTCCAACTGTCATATTTTTTCGACTTCTCACCACTCTCTATTTCCTAACCGATCAAAACAACTCTTTTTTATAGTATGATTATTTATACACTCAATAAATTATGTTGCAATGCACGAGCACATAACTAGTATTAGTCAATATATTAGTTCTAGATAAATACTTGTATTAGTCAATACATTAGTCAAAACTGACGAGTATTTGTGAATAGAGGATTACTTATTTGGATTGTTTCAAATCGCTGATTAGTGGAGTACGTATAGTTTATTTGCATAAGGACACGTGTTTTTGGATTTGCTCTAAACGGTTTTAGTTTCTGATTTTTATCTTTTTAATTTCTTATTTGTTTTACTTTGTTGCATTGTTCATGATGATATAATATTTTTATTTTTAAAAACTTAATTATTTAAAACACTAACCGCCGCTACAATGAAAAAAAAAATCAAAAATCACGGCTTATAAACCATATTAAGCAGGAAATTGTCTCTCTCAGACTGTCAGTGGGGCTCCAGACTGTGACACATTGATATGGTCGTATTGACGTGCAGGTGCAACACCCTTCTCCCTTTTTTTAAACAAAACAATCCATTTTGACATTCTGGTTAAAGCCAACCAACAACTATTACTATTACTTTGGAACAGTGCAGGTGCATAGATTCTCGGGCGTCTATATGTGAAATTTACCGCTCCTAGCTAGTGTTTTCAATACGCAAATTCAAAGAACCACTATTACTTTGGAACAATTAAATATTTGAAAATGTTTTCAAAGAAGTAGCCGGAGGTGCAATAGTTTCAGACGGTAATGTGAAACCACGTGCTGGTTAGTTGCTCACGTTACAGCTATTGCGGTAGGTGAGGTGCTAAGACAAATCAAACCATGTTCTATTAGTTTTTAAAAACTGTTTTTTATAGAAAATAATTTTTTTATAGATCTAACTTTTATATGAAGTATTTTTTTAAGATAAGATCTACTGGTCGATTGTAATACATACTATAGTGACTTTATTTATATTAGTAAAAAATGTGCACGAGTATTTCTCTCTCTCAAGCTTCTCTGTAAACTATTACTATTTATAAGGCAAAATCAAAAGCCAAAACTAAAGCACAATATGAAACGGGATTGACTTGAACCATGCTGACTTGGCTGTACGTGTTGGCTGCAATGCGTTTTCAGCATTCAATCTACACAAGCATATTTCTTCCTTGTTTTAGCTATAGGAAGGGTTTGTTATGTGGTTACGCGTTAAACAGTACGTAGCAAGAATTCGAGAGGCCCGAGAAGGGTACCCAAAGTCTAAAACTCAAGTGAGAGAAGAGGTATAAAACGAATACCTTGTCTTTAGTCCGACAATGGTCTCTTTTCTTAAGTGTTTTTTCTCTTTCGCTATGGTGCCCTACAGGCCATAGTTATAGCCATGAGTAAAGATGTTTACATGAATACCCCTCTTAGGTTCTTCACTAATGGGGGTATGTATGTCTTTTCCTTAGCATGCGCTACATGGGTCTACCTTTTGTTTACATACATACTTGGGCTTATGCACGGTAGGCTAAGTGGGCCATACTGGGGGCCACTTCCCCAATAGTAGGCTCTTATGGGTAAGGGTTTCGCAATGAACAAGCCGAAACCATGCACTTCGCGTTTTGGCTCCCTCCGTCCCTTCGGCCCACTATTGCGTTCGGCGCGTGTGTGTAGGTGCATCCCGTCGCTTGGGGTACCGTGGCAGCCTCGTTACCTTAGCAGGGTGGTGGCGGTCTCAATTGCGGGTTGTTGATCTCATCCATGTGGCCACGATCTATCAGCAACAACGTGGGCAATTGCACCGATTATAGGGGCATGTGTGCGTCCTAAAAAGATGCACTTGTGCTGCCACTTTAAAAGTGCATGGGCACCCCACCATTTCTAATTGAGCCCGCTATTTCATCTTCCCTAACACGCCTTGGCAGTCATTTGCCTCTACATTGATATCCTTTTTCTCATTGCCAACGCATAGCTTTTTCGGTGATCGTACTGCTCCATTTCCTCTCACCTGCCTATTGCCAAAGTGTAACCCTAAGGACGCACGGTCGGAGGTTCCCACTAGGAAGCACTAGAGAGGGGCTGAACGTGTTAGAGTTTTCATAAACATGCTTGGAAGGTCCCTGGTGACGGAGGAGTTCCTAGACACCCTAGTTTAGCATGGCAAGGTTGCTGAGCGGCAATCTATTCAACCTTCAGCGAAGGACGAGGTAGTGCCCTGACCGAAAGATGGTGAAACTGTCATGTTCACAACTTCGATGTCGGTTGTTGGCATCGAGGAGGGAGGGAGGTAAAAGGGGGGAAGAGGCCCATGCTGGCTCAGGGACACCCGTGCCGCTGGAAAGCCCGGCAGCAACGGTGTCGCCAGCCCGGCTCGTGAAGTAGGCTCGATTCAGCACTCCCCCGGTCACTCCTACCCAGGGGTACTGCATTGCCCTCGAGGTCCTAGAGGAGAGCTCGAGCTCAGAGATCTCGGCCCCTAGAGTCCACACGGTGAAGGGGTTGACTTCACATCATTGAGCCCTGTGCATCCCGAGGACAGCCAGACTCCCGTCCATGCTCCCGGTGGCGACGATGCAGGTTTGAGTTCTTTCAACTCTAGGGACTTCTTGTATCTGTCTATGCTATGCTCATTGACGTTATCACCGTCAATAGCTACTCCACCTTCTCCGGTGATAGTCCCACTGAGAACCGGTCACGAACTACCACGGGAGGGTAGCACGGTGGTGCTGGCCAAAGAGGGTTCCTGTCCTTCCACAGCGGAGGTCTCAGCTCCCGATGCCAGTAGGCTAACCCTGGTCCACTTCGTCCCACGCCGGGAGCCCTTCACACCATGCAAGCCATCACGGACTATGTGGATGCATCGCTGGACCAAAGGGTGCTACGGTCGTGCGGGTCAGACCTACTCCTCAGGGCCCTCAAGGCTTTCAAGGCAAAGGTTTGCCCTTCATCGATCTTGCTTTTCACTTTCCTTTGTATGTTACCTTATGGTGCTTCCCTTCTTCAAGCAGTGGCATTGTAATGTGTGCTGAAGACTGCCTCCATCGCGAGGCCGCTAGCACTCAAAACAACTTGAGGCTGCTGGAAGGGCCAAGGTGGACACTTCCCTGCTCGTTGCTGAGCATGTGGATGGAATTCGCTTCCTCGAGACAGAGGGGGTGAAGTCCATAACAAACGCGAAGGCCACGGCGATGGAGGCACTCGCCCCGAGTGACAGAGAAGAGGGAGAATGTTCTCCAACAAATCACTGCCCTTGATGCCGCAAGGGTCTATGGGAAACATTGTTCCCAGGTGACTCTG
This sequence comes from Dendrocalamus latiflorus, assembly GCA_017311315.1. Classification (NCBI taxonomy): domain Eukaryota; kingdom Viridiplantae; phylum Streptophyta; class Magnoliopsida; order Poales; family Poaceae; genus Dendrocalamus; species Dendrocalamus latiflorus. The sequence goes on from CM029639.1 coordinate 14,630,688, forward strand.
CAGCTCATTTGTGGCTTGCTCCATACGAGGTGCTACGACCACCTGAGCGAGATAATGAACCCCCTCCTAGACCTACCCTTTGGGGTAGTGACCATGATGAACGCCATCCATGAAACGCGCAATGTTGTCCACTTGTTCTATGAGCACATCTGGTCCTACCTTAGCAAAGCTGTGGCGAAGGTCTCCCTCCATCGAGCACTGGGCAGCAACGTTAATGTGGGGTGATGGCTAGCAACCGTGCCCCAGTAGACCAGAGGAGGAGATATGTTGGTGTCCGCCACTTGGACATGGAATCGATAGGTGTGAGGCCATCTAGTTTGTGTTTTGTTTTGTTTTGTTTTTGTACCTATTGGTAGGCCACATTGGCCCTTGTATTCCTAAACTTATGTAGTGAAGCCTTCTATGAGTATTTGTCCTTTCCTTTTGTGTGTTGGACCCATTATTGTTTTTATGTTGGACATGTCCCCTTCGCAGAGCATATCTTCGTCGTGGGCTTCATTGCTGGGATCACTGAGAAGACTCAGAGATTCTGGGTGGCCTTCTGACCGCACCCACACGTACACCCTATAGACTATGTAAAGATAGAGAGCTTCAACGAGGGTGATATAATGTGATAACAGTGCGGGCTGTGATGTAACTAATGTTGTTGTTGATGCCCTTGTCTAGCCTGACCATGTCTTCACTTTGCCTGGTGTAATACCCCAAATATTCATAAGGGAAAATGATAGCGATTAAGGAGTGTAGTTTAGCCGTCAGACCCATCGACTTTTAGAGTGTCGATTTAGTAACGCTCGCAGAGGTTCCCGGACCACCCAGGGACGGTCGGCACCGTCTAGAAAGCGACTAAAAGTAGCGATCTTAGAGGTTCCCAGACCGTCCAGGGCCGGTTGGCACCGTCTCGCGTTGTGGGTTTTCATCATTCGGCAAGAAATTCTATTCTTACCTGTTACCGATTTACCTGCCACAGTAGAAGAGCACCAAAGAGTATAGGGCATCCATTTGAACCAAAAAGCCCATAGCGCCATTTCCAGCCAAGGTAAAAGGGGAAGGGCAAAAGCGTCATTTCACAGTGAGAGTGGCAGCCATGCCTCTTAAGTAGACAAGACCACACAGCCATCCACCTACTCCACTTTTCTGCCAAGGCGAGAGCCCCAAGACACGAACACATCTGCTCCACCGTAGGGAGTAGCGTAGGAGGAGGCGGCCGGCGGCGGTACCTAGCGCTCCACCACCGCGCGCACACGGGGAGGCGCGCTGGGGGTGACCGGCGGTGAGCCCAAGGGGTCGGCCGGTCGGCTGCGCGCGAGAGGAAAGGGGGAAGCCGTGGAGGTGGAGAAGGCCGGAGGGGGGCGACGGCGGAGGCGCCGCTGGCGTTGCCAGCTCGGCCACGCGCCATGCGCCGCCGCACGCGCCCAGATCTGGATCAGGCCGGCCGGATGGCTGCGCGCAAGAGAGGGGACGCGGGGAGGAGGAAGTGGAGCCGGGGGGCCGACGAAGCGGCTGCCGGCGAGGAGCTGGGGGCCGGCGATGCCGTGCCGACCACGCGCGCCGCCGCGCCGCCCCGGGCGAGTCCGACGAGGGGGAGGCCATTCCGGCCGGTTGAGCATGGGGGAGAGAGTGGGGAGGAGTCGGCGTCGAGGAAGGAGCCGGCGGTGAGGAGAGGTCGGCGCGCCCGGGTGTCGCCGCGCCGCCTGGAGAGGCTGTTCGGCCGGTGAGATTGAGGAGAGAGGGAGAGGCTTGGAGGGGTAAAGGCCATTCGGCCGAACCAGTAGAAAAAGGAGCCGGCCGGGTAGATGAGAAAAGGAAGAGAAAAATAAGAGAAGAAGAAAGAAAAGAAAAGAGGAGAAAAAGAAAGAGTGAGGGGAAAAAAAAGAGGTTCGGCACCTGCGCGACAGGTCCCTCAAGACCCGTGCGAATTACGCCCGAGGTCGGGATACGAACTTAGGGACGTTGTTCTTTGTTTAAGCTCTGGTTTTATTTGTCGTTGAGTCGGGATTTCGTGTACGCAGGTGGAGGTCTCGGGTTGGAGCCGTCCACGCGTCAATTCCCAAGGCTAACCAGGCAAGTGCATTGTAAAGCGGTGAATTCGGGTAGTGATTTCGGTTAAATTGAATGATTTGGGGTAAGTTTACCTTTTCCGAGTGCATATTGAGAAAAGGTGAGTGATGAACGTTAAGACATGGCAAGTCGATATGTATAAATGAGCTTGCAAGTGCATGGTAGAATAGTGAATTGTGTTGAATGTCTGGTACTCGTATTCTATGCTATGATCTATAGTATTCATGAGATGTTATTCATAAGTTGTGATGCCTAATGAGACATGCACTTGCATTACACCATGAGCATTATGAAAGTCCTACCGAAAGGGTGAACTATAGCTTCTTCAAGGAGCTCCCTTCGGCAAGGCATGTATAGAAAGTCCTATCGAAAGGGTGAACTATAGCTTCTTCAAGGAGCTCCCTTCGGCAAGGCATGTATAGAAAGTCCTATCGAAAGGGTGAACTATAGCTTCTTCAAGGAGCTCCCTTCGGCAAGGCATGTACAGGAAGTCCTATCGAAAGGGTGAACCATAGCTTCTTCGAGGAGCTCCCTTCGACAAGGCAGAGGGGTTTCATCGACGGGTGAAACACTCCACTATACCGGTATAAGTTGCATATGGAGATGCATTGCATTGCATGGCACTGATGATATGAGCATAACAATGCATGTGGAGCATGTTGTGATTAGTGTGGAAACATGAGAATGATGTTATGAGCGTGACGATGCATGTGGAGTATGTTATGGTTGGTTGATTTGCTTATATGTTTTGGTAGTGTTCAACGTTCTATTGTGTACTTGCTGAGTCTTTGGACTCACCCTTGCTTTGTTGTTTTTTTTAGGTAACTGTTGAGGACGTCTTGCGCGGGCGAATGTAGCACATGAATAACTTCACGTTCTTGCAGCACTTCACATATCTAGTTCTTGGTAGTATGTTTAATTTCACCAGTAAGCTAGCATAGTTGCTTAATAATGGTATGATGCAAGTGATTGTTGCTTCTTGATCAAGGTAGAGTTTGTTTCAATTATTTAGCATATGCCTAAAAGTGGTATTAATATGCAATGATGGTAGCACTCTAGACCCAGATGATGGGCGGGGTGTTACAGTTGGTATCAGAGCGGGCGTTAGGTCCATGGTAAAGAAATTTGACAATCTAGATTAATTATTCAACTAAAATTTGACTTAGGCCTAATAATTAAATTAAAATTTGACACACTGGTGCACCATAGGTTGGGGAATGGGTCTTACATTGTATTTACGTTTTCGTAGCCTTGATGTTGATCTGTGCTGTTGAAATGGATGTTTGTGGGCTAGCTGTGTGATTGGTTACCTGTCTTGAACAGAGATGCCGAGAGCTAGAGGATGTGGACGTGTGCACAGTAGGTTGGGATTGGGTCAAGCATTGCATTTTCGCTTCTGTTAATTATGTTGTTGATTTGCAATGCTTGATGTTAATACTTGTGAGTTGATAGCAAGCATTTGAACTTGTTATTTGTGTGTCCTACGGGACTTTGCCGTGATTGTGCTGGGTACCGATGCAATAGAGACTGAGACCGTGGCCACTGGAAAGGCCTGGTCATGTTGCCATTTGTGGCATTGAGGTAGTGATGTTTTGCTTCAGTTTCGGGAAGTTGGTTCCCTTTGGTTAGCAACTCGTTGAGTTGTTTGATAAATACCCGATAGTGGGGAGTGTTCCATTCAAGTATGGTTTTCGGGAGAATTTTGATTATATGAACGATTGGAGTAACTTGCATGATGAGATCAATATCTTTTCTAGAGAAGGCAGTATTCAATAGTGGTTGAAGTGTTGGATTAGGCGTATGGGAGATATGGTGGTTAAGGTAACAAGTTGGTAGGACATGGTATTCCAAATTGTGAGAACATAGGAAAGTAATTAACTCTAGTTATGTTAGTGGGATTGAAGTTGAGTTGAACCCAATGAGGATTTAGTAGTAACATGAGAAGTAGCGGCATAAGGCAGATCTATTTCTGCTTAATAGATGGATTCGAATTGTTGGTGAACCAGTTGGTGATTACGGTTGCTTAGGTTGTTGAGCCACAATGAATGACTGGTATCATGATGGTCCCAATCGATTAGCCTAATCGTGCAATCTAGGCATGCTAAGAAGTGAGTTAAATTATTATTTTGGTGGAAATTTCCTCATGGGGTTATCCTTTCAATTAATAATAGGCGAAGGATTATAAAGCTAAGTCCGCTAATCCCATACCATGATTGATTATTATAATCACAACCAATGTTTTGGAAGATTCTAATAGTTGTAATGTTAGAACTCTATTGGGATTAGTTGGGAGGATAAGAATGAGGATATTAATGTCGGATAAATCCTCCAGCTAAATTGAATGGAGAAGAATTGTTATAGAGTTGAGTGAGACTTAAATTCTAAGGGATAAAAGTTAATGACATTTTGGTGAGATTTGGTGGCAATATTTAAGCATGAGTTGGTGGAGTTGCCACTACATTTTGTAGGAGATCATGTGCACACCTACGGAAGTAGAACAAATGGATTCTATGCTTAAAAGTAATTGTGGTTTACGGAAGTACATAGGATGTGTGCTATAAACCGGGTGATTGGTCATCCTTAAAGTTGAGCTGGCGGAGGTTAGTTAGCGCCTTGGGAATTAGGTGCTCATGGGATTATTTATTGATAGTGGGGTTTTTGGTTATCAAGGAGCCTTGACCACATCTTGTGGTATGGGCGCTTGATAGTTGCTATGATTGTGTTATTTTGTACAGTAAGATGGCAGTGTTTGATGAGCTGTAGAGTAAATATGGAGAATAAAGTATCCAGTGAGCCGTGGAAAGGTTCAAGAGGGGATACTAAAAGTCAATGACTTATGTATTAGCGAATTGATATTTGCTAATCGGTGTAAGCAGTACAAGAGGTACTGGCTTGATGTGGTTATGGGGAAGAGAATTTTAATTGATTTCTATGCTGGTATTTGGCAGAAACACTGTGTGTTTTAGCGTGCATTATCATTTGGGGTTCATGACTTCGAAGGAGGTCATGTTCAGTTCCATCAATGATGAATACTTGGAGGTACGGCAGGAGATCCGCATGACTCACAGATTGATTTATGTGCATGTGTCGTGAGTGTTACATGACTTCCCTCACTTCTGCATATGAGATTTCCCGGACGAGTGGTCCGTGGCGCCCCCGAACGCGTAAGTTTTGGGGCGTACCTAGGAACGAAGTCCTAGGCATACTCATGAATGAGTCCTGAGCGTTTCCCAAGCATGTAATTTTCAGTTGTCTTGAGTTGAGAGTCTATAGTGAGCCCGGACGCGTCAGCTAGGGTAATGTAATATTTGGATTTTGTTGCATCTCTCCGTTTTCTTGGTGTTAATTGCCTAATGTGTTTGTTGTGATGAGATGCTATGGCCAGAGGGAAGGGTTCTCCTGTCTAGGCGTTGCATCATTGAAAGAGTGAATCCCGTGTTGGGGGAGTTTTGTGGTTGTTTTGGGGGAGTAAGTGATGAACTCATTCTCAAGTCCTGTCTTGTTGGAGGATGAAAGTTGTTGGGATTTCATTCTGTTTTTGGATGCTTAAATGTGGTAGACTTCTTAACTCTGGAGGATTGCTGGAGGATTGGAATCCCTTGCTCTCGAAATGGGTGTTAAATTCATAACATGAAGCTCTATTAGGACTAGATCTAGCGTGAGATGGTTGATATGTTGGTAATAGGGTGATAATAAAGATTTGTGTGGCTAATAGAGTTCTGAGTTGATCTTAGGCCATGATCCTGGTGGGAAATTGATTAGGGATAAAATTGGCCTTAAAGGCGAAACCGATGGTTGATTGTGTTTTCGCAACTAGTAGCGTCTATGGGAAATAATGGTGACTGATGTCACATTTAAGCTGGTAGAGCATTGGTGGCGATGAGAGCATGAGATTTTGGTGGAAAGAACTCCCCTGACCTATGTTTTTTTGAGGTAATCAGCGTTAGGCTTTAATGTCTTAGATTGCTTGATTCCCATATCATAGATTGGGGTAAAGTTGAAGAAGAGCTATTGGGAGATTTAGCTATTTGATGTTAAATGAGATCCCAATGGAGCTTATCTTATTCTGTGTGATCGATACTGATTTTTAAGGGACACGAAGAAAAATATCTCTCGTGTTATCGACTGAAGTGATTGATCCATAATCAAAGGATTATTTTGGGTTCCCCTGATTTGGGAGTTCGTTCATAGCCACTTTGAGGGATAGTGGATTTAAGTGGAAAGTTGTGGTATTTCTGCATTTTACTTGTGGTCTATGTGGTTTTTGGCTAAGGCGTTATCCTTATGCCTAAAAGAATATGCTTTCTTTTCTGGGAAAAGAAAAGACTGATTTGGGGATTAGAAATATTTCGCATGGTATATGCGGTATAAAGTTGTTTGTTAAGATGAGGATTGATTTCCTGTCCGGTTTTCACCCTGAGTGGATTTATTGTGATGAAATGATTTCCTGTGGGGAAACAAATTTCCTTCTGATTTGAGAGAAGGGTTGATGTTTGTGGATGAATGAGTTAATTCTATGAATGTTGCGTGATACTTCTCTTGTAAAAGAGAAGAGCTCTCTTTGTTGCAAATAAGAGTAGCCTTGTTTCTTTTGTGCAAGTAATGAAAGTGTTTCCTGAAAGATTGAAGGGTTTCTTATGCCGAGGCATGAGAATTGAGTCTATGCATGGAGTGCATAACATGTTTCATGTGTCGATGTTGAGAAAGTAATTGCGAGATCCAGAGTATGAGATTGTGTTAGAACCAGTGTCCATAAAGCAAGACCTCACCTTCGAGTCCCGTGCAGTTCGGATACTGGAGGAATCAGAGAAGGTGTTGAGGCATAAAACGATAAAGTATGTTAAAGTGTTTCGGGCACAACAGAGTGAGCGAGAAGCGACATGGGAGTTGGAGTCTCGCGCATGCGAGAAGTACCCGGATTTGTTCTCCGTGGGTATGAGCTAAAGTTATGTTAAGTGTAGTTTATTCCATTTTGTTCATTCGTGCCTATTATTGAATGCCAGAATTCGGGGTCGAATTCTGTTAAGGGGGGTAGAATGTAATACCCCAAATATTCATAAGGGAAAATGATAGCGATTAAGGAGTGTAGTTTAGCCGTCAGACCCATCGACTTTTAGAGTGTCGATTTAGTAACGCTCGCAGAGGTTCCCGGACCACCCAGGGACGGTCGGCACCGTCTAGAAAGCGACTAAAAGTAGCGATCTTAGAGGTTCCCAGACCGTCCAGGGCCGGTTGGCACCGTCTCGCGTTGTGGGTTTTCATCATTCGGCAAGAAATTCTATTCTTACCTGTTACCGATTTACCTGCCACAGTAGAAGAGCACCAAAGAGTATAGGGCATCCATTTGAACCAAAAAGCCCATAGCGCCATTTCCAGCCAAGGTAAAAGGGGAAGGGCAAAAGCGTCATTTCACAGTGAGAGTGGCAGCCATGCCTCTTAAGTAGACAAGACCACACAGCCATCCACCTACTCCACTTTTCTGCCAAGGCGAGAGCCCCAAGACACGAACACATCTGCTCCACCGTAGGGAGTAGCGTAGGAGGAGGCGGCCGGCGGCGGTACCTAGCGCTCCACCACCGCGCGCACACGGGGAGGCGCGCTGGGGGTGACCGGCGGTGAGCCCAAGGGGTCGGCCGGTCAGCTGCGCGCGAGAGGAAAGGGGGAAGCCGTGGAGGTGGAGAAGGCCGGAGGGGGGCGATGGCGGAGGCGCCGCCGGCGTTGCCAGCTCGGCCACGCGCCATGCGCCGCCGCACGCGCCCAGATCTGGATCAGGCCGGCCGGTTGGCTGCGCGCAAGAGAGGGGACGCGGGGAGGAGGAAGTGGAGCCGGGGGGCCGACGAAGCGGCTGCCGGCGAGGAGCTGGGGGCCGGCGATGCCGTGCCGACCACGCGCGCCGCCGCGCCGCCCCGGGCGAGTCCGACGAGGGGGAGGCCATTCCGGCCGGTTGAGCATGGGGGAGAGAGTGGGGAGGAGTCGGCGTCGAGGAAGGAGCCGGCGGTGAGGAGAGGTCGGCGCGCCCGGGTGTCGCCGCGCCGCCTGGAGAGGCTGTTCGGCCGGTGAGATTGAGGAGAGAGGGAGAGGCTTGGAGGGGTAAAGGCCATTCGGCCGAACCAGTAGAAAAAGGAGCCGGCCGGGTAGATGAGAAAAGGAAGAGAAAAATAAGAGAAGAAGAAAGAAAAGAAAAGAGGAGAAAAAGAAAGAGTGAGGGGAAAAAAAAGAGGTTCGGCACCTGCGCGACAGGTCCCTCAAGACCCGTGCGAATTACGCCCGAGGTCGGGATACGAACTTAGGGACGTTGTTCTTTGTTTAAGCTCTGGTTTTATTTGTCGTTGAGTCGGGATTTCGTGTACGCAGGTGGAGGTCTCGGGTTGGAGCCGTCCACGCGTCAATTCCCAAGGCTAACCAGGCAAGTGCATTGTAAAGCGGTGAATTCGGGTAGTGATTTCGGTTAAATTGAATGATTTGGGGTAAGTTTACCTTTTCCGAGTGCATATTGAGAAAAGGTGAGTGATGAACGTTAAGACATGGCAAGTCGATATGTATAAATGAGCTTGCAAGTGCATGGTAGAATAGTGAATTGTGTTGAATGTCTGGTACTCGTATTCTATGCTATGATCTATAGTATTCATGAGATGTTATTCATAAGTTGTGATGCCTAATGAGACATGCACTTGCATTACACCATGAGCATTATGAAAGTCCTACCGAAAGGGTGAACTATAGCTTCTTCAAGGAGCTCCCTTCGGCAAGGCATGTATAGAAAGTCCTATCGAAAGGGTGAACTATAGCTTCTTCAAGTAGCTCCCTTCGGCAAGGCATGTATAGAAAGTCCTATCGAAAGGGTGAACTATAGCTTCTTCAAGGAGCTCCCTTCGGCAAGGCATGTACAGGAAGTCCTATCGAAAGGGTGAACCATAGCTTCTTCGAGGAGCTCCCTTCGACAAGGCAGAGGGGTTTCATCGACGGGTGAAACACTCCACTATATCGGTATAAGTTGCATATGGAGATGCATTGCATTGCATGGCACTGATGATATGAGCATAACAATGCATGTGGAGCATGTTGTGATTAGTGTGGAAACATGAGAATGATGTTATGAGCGTGACGATGCATGTGGAGTATGTTATGGTTGGTTGATTTGCTTATATGTTTTGGTAGTGTTCAACGTTCTATTGTGTACTTGCTGAGTCTTTGGACTCACCCTTGCTTTGTTGTTTTTTTTAGGTAACTGTTGAGGACGTCTTGCGCGGGCGAATGTAGCACATGAATAACTTCACGTTCTTGCAGCACTTCACATATCTAGTTCTTGGTAGTATGTTTAATTTCACCAGTAAGCTAGCATAGTTGCTTAATAATGGTATGATGTAAGTGATTGTTGCTTCTTGATCAAGGTAGAGTTTGTTTCAATTGTTTAGCATATGCCTAAAAGTGGTATTAATATGCAATGATGGTAGCACTCTAGGCCCAGATGATGGGCGGGGTGTTACACCTGGCCAGGTGGAGTTCGCATGCGCTCCAACCCCACCCTTCGAGCGGGTGTCATCAGAGATGGCACGTAGCCCTCGTAGGTTCGTGAGCTCTCCGTACCCCGCCCTTCGATGGGTATCGTTGGAGATGGCACATAGTCTTCATAGTTTTGTGCACGCTCCATCCCCTACCTTGAGCAGGTGGCATTGGACATGGCACGTGTCCAAGACCATTACTACTTGAAATGCCCGAGTCTATAGCACACCACATCACACCAAGTCCATGCATGATACCCAATTACTTGCTGCCAAGATCATATGTCTACTCCAAAAATCATCACCACTTAAAATGCACAAGTCCAATTGGTACACCACATACACGCACTTGCCTCCTCACAATCCTTGCCTTTCTCCCTTCTTCTCCGCTTAAGATGATGCTCTACCTGAACTTATGCAATACACCTGGCCTTAGAACTCCTTTCGTAGCCTCAGTTTTGCCGCTGACTGCAACAATTATCAAACACCTGTACATCAAAGAACAAGCAACCAATCCGAGCACAAATAACATGCACTTCACTCTCATTAGTAAATCATATGTATGAACATACTAATGACTTACACTTACAAGAACTCTCCATAACTAATACTTGTATGGACTCCGTCATGACTAACACAACCAAAACCATCTCAACTCGGCACCAGGGGTTAGTTTAACCACAACACCCATGCCGGTCAAACTGCCTAAACACACTCCGGTCAGACTGCCATGACAAGGCCTATCAGACCGCTCTCCTCCAGTCGTACTGCAAATCCAATGCCGGTACTACCGCAATAGGTCACAACCGGTCAGACTGTCATCGTGGCTGGTTAGACCGTAAACCGATCAGATTGCCACTTAGGGGCTGGTTAGACCGCTAGCAGCAGAAAGTAACAGGTAAAGATGCAAATACTCAAAATCAAACTCGAACATCAATAGTAAGATACTAACAAAATCAAATATTTATCACAAAATATAGAGTGGCCTCTACATAGTCTTACATTGATCAATCCTTTTCCACACCCACTCATGTACGTAGCTTGAGCCTGAAGATCAACATGCATCAACTACCTCATCAAACTTAGGTCCCGTTCCAAATGGCTTCTAACTTTTTTACTCTAGAAGCCACTTGAAATGCGTCGGCTTCTAATTTTGGCTGTTTCGTTTTTTTGGCTTTTCTTTTCCATTGTCCATGGAGATATGAGAGACCATGTGGAGGTGCCCCCATGTTTGTGATGAGTTATTGACACTTGGTTTGGAAAGTTTGAGTTTGATTTGAGCGTTTCCTGCTAAGTCGTAGCTTCTGGTCATGGTCGTAGGCTCGTTCGACCACTTTGGTCGTGGTCGGAAGCTTGCCGGACAGGTTACGACCACGTTGTCGCCAATCGGGAGCGAGGCAAGTCACTTACGACCACACAGCGTTCGGCGTCGGCAGCGGGTGCTACCTCGAGACGGGGGACTGGACGTTCGTGCTGAGCTGCAACCGCACCGACGACGGGCGGCACCGGTGTACAACTACCAGATCGAGGTGCTGGACATCTCGGTGCGGCGCGGGCAGCTGCGAATCTACAACGAGGTCAACCAGTGGTGTTACAACGGCACGACGCGGGGCATGAACAACCAGAGCAACTGGGAGTACGACATGTCCATCAGCAACTTCCGCATCAATGACGCGCAGAACCGGTTCACCGTCATCGGGTGCAAATCGCTCGCCTACATCGGCTCGGTGAACGGGACGGCCGACCGGGAATTGCCCGACTACAAACGCTTGGCGAACGCGACGGGCGACCGGGAATACATGACGGGGTGCATGGCCATGTGTCCCGACGTGGGGCGGCTGGAGAACGGCTCGTGTGCCGGGGTGGGCTGCTGCCAGACGGCCATCCCGGGTGGGCTCAACTCGTACCAGACTACCAGGTCTCCTTCGAGGAGAAGTTCAACACCTCCGGGATCGCCAACTTCAGCCCGTGCAACTACGCCGTGCTGGTCGAGGCCACCGCGTTCGACTTCCGCACCACGTACGTCACCACCGACGAGTTCACGGTGGCCAACTGCGGGCAGTGCCTCTGGTGCTGGACTGGGCCATCGGGAACAAGATGTGCGAGGAGGCGAAGCGGAACGCGTCGGCCTACGCCTGCGTCAGCAACAACAGCGAGTGTGTCGATTCTGTAACACCCCTGTTTCCAGAGTATTATGAAACCCTCGCAGCTGCCACTACTACAGAAAGCCTCATAGTAGACGTCTCATCACAGACGGTTTTGTGAAACCGTCTCTGATGAACACTATTACAGACGGTTGTTATTCAAAAACCGTCTGTGATAATTCACAGACGGTTTTTAGTTAAAAACCGTCTGTGATAATGACTAAGGCATTTATTGCGCTGCTCAGACCGCATCTGTCTTCATTTCGATCCAGATCTAGCCACTGCTGCGCACTTTTTCACTCGGGAGGAAGCTAGGCGATTTCAGGCCAGTTAATTTAGTGGGAAGAGACAGAGATTGAGCTTTGAATATTCAGTCTTTCCTGGTTGGTCTAGATATGGTTAGTAATGTAATTTATTTTTTCTTTAATTGCATTACAATTTAGGTCTAAGTAATCCATTAGTGGTTATTGAAGATGGTTAATTTGCAAAATTGTTGGTTATATAATAGCCGTTGTGTTTGTAATATGAATTGAGATAGCAAATTAAGTCTCAATATAATAAATGTGGCCCGTATATATGTAGTTATAATTAGTTAATCTAGATTTTAATACTAAGTTGTTATATATGTACGTAACGTAGGACCGAAGCTGGATGTATGCCGCGAGCCGTGTGAGTGAAGAGTACATTAATGGCGTTTCTGCTTTTATAAGAGCCGCCGAGGAGGATATGTTGAATAAGGGGGTGGAATATATGTGCTGTCCATGCACTGACTGCGAGAATTTGAAGATGTTTAAGAACCGAGGGCAAATTGTAGCGCACTTGATTCGGAGGGGTTTCAAAAAGGATTATACATGTTGGACCAGTCATGGCGAAGTGAATGATCATATGCCGCCGGATGACATCGTCGGTGAAGTGAATGATATGCCCCCGGATGACATCGCCGGCGAAGTGAATGATATGCCCCCGGATGACATCGCCGGTGAAGTGAATGACATGCCGCCGGTTGATGTCGATTGTGGCTCGGATTCGGATAGGTTGCACGATGATAATCTGGATCAGATGCTTCGCGATGTAGAAGAGAACTATGATGAGAGAGAGTATGTTAAATTATGTGGCTTGATGGAGGACTCAGAGAAACCTTTGTACACGAGCTGCAAGTACACGAGGTTGTCGGCCGTGCTTGAACTGTTGAAATTGAAGGCAAGCAACGGTTGGTCCGACAAGAGTTTCACGGCGCTGCTAGGTCTTTTAGCGGACATGCTTCCGGAGGGAAATGAGTTGCCTAAAACCACGTATAAAGCCAAGAAGGTTCTTTGTCCGTTGGGAATGAAAGTAGAAAGAATACATGCATGCCCGAACGACTGTATCCTCTACCGTAAAGAGTATGCAAACATGCATGTATGTCCGGTGTGCAACGCATCCCGATACAAACGTAACAATCAATCAGATGATGGCGAGGGAACAGAGGCGAAGAAAGGACCTCCTGCTAAGGTGGCATGGTATTTTCCTGTAATTCCCCGTTTGAAAAGGTTTTTTGCAAATCCAAAGGAGGCAAAACTGCTGCGTTGGCACTCGGAGGAGCGCAAGAAGGATGGAATGATAAGACACCTTGCTGATTCCGCGCAGTGGAGAAACATCGATAGGAGTTTTGCAGAGTTCGGTGCAGAACCAAGGAATATAAGGTTTGAACTGAGTACAGATGGAATGAATCCTTTCAGTAGCATGAGCAGCCGACACAGCACATGGCCCGTGACTCTCTGCATCTATAACTTTCCTCCTTGGTTGTGTATGAAGCGAAAGTACATTTTGCTGTCGATACTTATCCAAGGGCCAAAACAACCTGGGAATGATATTGATGTGTTCCTAGCACCGTTGGTGGAAGATCTAAAAGTACTGTGGAACGAAGGGGTACAGGTATGGGATGCATACAAACGAGAGAACTTCACTCTGCACTCCTTATTGTTCTGCACTATAAATGATTATCCTGCCCTTGGTAACCTATCAGGCCATAGTACAAAAGGTGCCAAAGCTTGTACTCACTGTTTAGATGGTACCGAGAGTGTGTGGCTGAGACACTCACGCAAAACCGTCTACATGCGTCACCGCCGGTTCCTTCGGAGGGCTCACCCATACCGCAAGATGAAGCAACAATTTGACGGAGAGAAGGAAGATGGTTCAGCTCCAAGGCATTTAAGGGGACACGAGGTTTATGATATGGTTAAGGATTTAGATGTTGTCCTCGGAAAGGGACGTAAATTGAGGGCTCATGAGAAGAACACCTGGAAGAAGAGATCAATATTTTGGGACTTTCCTTATTGGGAGTACCTAGATGTTCGGCACTGCATCGACGTCATGCACGTAGAAAAGAATGTGTGCGATAGCTTGATTGGTCTCTTACTGAACATCCGTGATAAAACAAAGGACGGCGTCAACGCACGGCTTGACTTGGCTGACATGGACATCAGGCCTGAGTTTGCACCGACACGCACTGATAATGGACGAACGTACCTTCCCCCTGCGTGTTACACTATGTCCAAGGCTGAGAAAACAGAACTGTGCCAGTGCTTGCATGGTGTCAAAGTTCCGTCTGGTTACTCCGGCAACGTGATGAAACTTGTTTCGATGCAAGATTTGAAGTTAAATGGCATGAAGTCTCATGATTGTCATGTGCTGATGACACAGATGCTCCCTATTGCAATTAGAAATATTTTGCCGATCAAAGTCCGAGAGACAATCATGAGGCTATGTTATTTCTTTAACACAATTGCTCAGAAGGTCATCGATCCCGAAGGACTAGATGCTCTGCAGGACGAGGTGGTGATGACTCTATGTCACCTTGAAATGTATTTCCCTCCTTCGTTTTTCGCTATCATGGTCCATCTCATTGTTCACGTTGTGTGGGAGATAAAAATGTGCGGGCCCGTATTCCTACGTAGCATGTACCCATTTGAGAGGTTCATGGGAATTCTCAAGTCCTACGTACGGAATCGTTCTCGGCCGGAGGGCAGCATCGTCGAAGGTTATGCAAGCGAAGAGGTCATTGAGTTTTGTGTCGATTATATGGCTCAGATTCAACCGATAGGTGTCCCTCAATCTCGTCATGAGGGGAGGCTGAAGGGTCTCAGAACTATCGGAAGGAAAGCAATCACTCCAGATATGGACACGTATACTCAAGCCCATTTCACGGTGTTGCAACACATGACTGAAGTGGCGCCTTATGTGGACCAGCACAAGGATGTGCTTCGGCAACAGAATCCAGAGCGGCCGGATGTTTGGATCATGAGGCAACACAACCGTTGGTTCAACCAATGGTTGAAGGAGCAAATCGCTAGGAGCTCGCCGAGTGAGACGCTGACATGGTTGGCAAAAGGGCCGACATTTACAGTTGTGACATGGCAAGGATATGACATAAATGGGTACACATTCTATACGCAGTCTCAGGATGTCAAGAGCACTCTTCAGCATCATGTCACCCGCGCATTCTTCGGCATCATCGCCGGAGGCGTCCGCTCCAACATCAAGACGCCAAGGAAGAGGGCTATCAAAGAAGCCTCAGAGCCGACAGACCATCACAACGGTAAACACAGCTGGGGTCCCTATCCTTCCTAAGCAAGCGGTAAACGCATTCCGAACCATGGTCGGAATAGTTGCACGAGAACGAATTGAGATCACATACAATTCGTGGAAGAACGTGCCTGACACTCGAAAACGTGAGCTGTGGACCGAAATTTTGGCATCGTTCGAGTTCCCAGAAGAACACTTACACGCTGTGGAACGACAAACCTACCAAGCGGCGTGCAAAGCATGGAATAACTTCAAGAGCACGCTTGTCAAGAAATACGTGGAGATGGACGAAACGCCTTTGACTAAATACCCATTCCTGGAACCACAATGGGAAGAGTTCAAGGCGATGAAAACGACCGAAGATTTCAAAAGTACAAGTGTGGCGCACAAGGCCCTCCAGGCAAAAAACACGCACCCCCACAGACTTGGCACAGCTGGGTATGCCGGTAAAATCCCGCAATGGAGGTTGGAGGATGAGCTGGCAGCTGCAGAGGACATCGCCCCGCCGTTTTCCAATATCCCGGATGACCGCGCTCGAAATTGGCTTAGAGCAAGGTCATCTACAATGACATCGGGGGACGTCTCCTTTTGAAACCCTGCAGACCAGCAAGTGTCCCAGCGCCTGGTAAGATATCGATCGAACTACGTAGCTTGTAATTACTCCACAACTTCGTACGAATTGAAATGACATGTCGTGCTCTTGCAGGAAGAGCTAAGTTTTCAATCTACCGAGGGATCATTCCAGGGAACAAGGGAGAATGATATGCTCTCCGTGGCCCTGGGAAACAAGGAGCACCCGGGCCGTACGAAAGGCCTTGGGCTTTACGTTCCATGGAAACATGGTTTCCAAGATGACTCCGACATGTATCGGCGCAGGAAGAGAAACAAAGCCGAGAGTGACGCACAGCTACGAGAAGAGATCAAGGCATCTCTTAAAGAGGAGCTACTGGGTTCGATGGCTGATATAATCAGAGATGAGGTGCGGAAACAGACAGAAAGTTAGTAGGCCGCCACCGCCACTGCAGCGCTAGCTAGCCCGCACAACCGTCCGAGTAGCTGCGCGTCCAATCCGACGCAAACCCAGTCCAAATTTCCTGTGGACGACATCCAGGTAATAATTATTACCTCTCGAATGCTTGCTCCATTGGTAGGCCTATTCGAGTAGCTAATTTTGTATCGTTATGTAGGAGCCTACGAATTGCAAGCTCCAAGTGAGATATGGCTCCGTTCCCTTGTACGCTGCTTGGGGCCAGGCATATTCGTCTGGTATCGGGGCCATGGTGCACGGTCAAGCTTTAGCGCCAGGCTTCGCAAAAGTTAATGTGGATGGTGTGCATGTCAATTTTGAGGTGGTCCCGCTACCGAAGCCCCCCAACGACGAGATCATGACTCTAGGACAGGCCATCGGAACATTCATCCAGTGGCCCAAAAGCGACATCTCCCTGGAGTCTTCTTCACCGGTGGCAGGACCAGAGTAACATGCACTGGTTCCATCTCCATTACAACACCAGTCGGTTCCACCACCGGATACTGCACCGGTGCTATCTCCACTGGTCATACTCTCGCCAGAGCAACTTGCACTGGTGCCATCTCCATTACAAGACCAGTCGGTTCCACCACCGGATACTGCACCGGTGCTATCTCCACGGGTCCTATTCTCGCCAGAGCAACTTGCACCGCTGCTGCCGACTGCCGTTAAGTCGGCCTATAGCCGAAGCAGCAAGGCCAGCAAGGGCAAAGCAAAGAAGACCAATGATGATATTCCGTACCTACCTTTGGCCCGCAAATTCGTGCTTGGTCAGCCGTTGCTAGAGGAAAAATGCCTCCAAAAGCTACCATATAGTTGCACGCAATTGCACATGTGGTATATGCAGCAGTCCAATAAGCTAGAGGCAGAACAAACTTCAAGTATCATTGTCAAATTCACCGAAAAAGATTTACACCACAGTTTTCAAGAGTGTATGTTCGTGGTCGCCTTTGAGGATTTATTCGATCTGTTCACGTTCAACGCTCTTGACGTCTCAATCATTCGATGCTGGACGCTGTAAGTGTGTACAATCACAGTCTCCGTTAATGTCATACCGATAAATGCCATATCTAATTTTTTGCTTTCGTGTGTATATATATAGACACATGCTGATTAAAGCTAGATCATCCAACTTATCAGTTGGTTTCTTGGACCCACAATTGGTCGCCAAGGAAACCATCGACCAGGATACACCCCTCGTCGAGAGGTACATTGCAGCAGGACTGCTGGGTTGCATCAAGAAGGATTATGTACTTATGCCCTTCCTTCAAAACTTTCATTGGATTTTAGTAGTAATTGTACCAAAATGGAACAAGGTATATTACCTTGATTCCCTAAGTAAGAATAAAATGGACTTCACAGTTCTCAGCCAAGTAATCGATAGGTAAGCACATATTCCCCATACATATCTACATTGTACTTTCTTTCCTTCCGAATGATTAAGGTTAACTTTTTCGAATTACGTAGGGCGTTTGCCACCTACATTGAAAAGGGAGGTGACTCGAAGCGTGGGGCCAAAGGCCTGCTGACACATGTTCGAGATTTTAAGGTATTCGCTATTTCACATTAATTAATCCTATGCAACAGTTGGTACTAATGCCTCTTGAACTAACACATTCCATTTTTTGCAGTGTCACCAGCAGGAGCCGGGCAACACATGTGGATACTACGTTTGCCAACATATGGAACTACTCCTCGATTCCTCGAGGCTCACCAATCGCAAGGTTTGTCACTCTTCCCATAATTACTTCATACTTAACACGTTACATATATACGCACATTGATATTCCTATCGACAGGCTGCGTCCATCCCGTCAACTGCATTGAAACAACCTGTTCTTGGAGGGATTCGAGGAGAGTTGGCATACTTTTTGCTGACTCAAGTCATAACGCCAGGAGGACGGTTCCACTGCGCACCATGATTTCTTATTGATCTTATCACTAAGTGCAAATGCAGTGCACATCTTTTGTAAATGAGATGTGTTAATGGATATTTCATTTCAATTCAATTAATCGATTTGCGAAATGGATGCATGCTTTATGTTTGTGAAATGAAGTGTGATGTCAATGGGATGTTTTATGTCTGAGAAATGTATCTGAAAGGAAATGAGATGTGTGAATTGTATGTTTTTTGTCTGTGATTATCTGCTTGTTTCAGAGGGCATGGCTAGCATTTCCTAAGGCTAGCTATAAACAGAAATAGATTCTGCAGGGGGGGAGGAGTATCACAGACGGTTTTTCATTAAAAACCGTCTGTGATTATGCGATATCACAGACGGTTTTTTTATTAAAAACCGTCTGTGATTATCCGATATCACAGACGGTTTTTTTTAAAAACCATCTGTGATATCGGATAATCACAGACGGTTTTTAATAAAAAACCGTCTGTGATATCGCATAATCACAGACGGTTTGAAAACCGTCTGTGATAACTTGGATTATCACTGACCCATAATTTCAGACGGTTCAGAAAACCGTCTGTGATGACGTTTCTGAACCGTCTGTAATGTGGATTTCTGTAGTAGTGTGCCCAGAACTGTTCAACTACGAGTACATCATACGAGTGTATAACATTGCTAGCACAAGCTTAAGAGCAAAAGCGAACTTTATTACAATATAAAGGCGAAAGCCAAGTATCACAGCAAGGCCAACGACCTTTAGTTACATTACAACAAAAACTGCCACAGGCATGCCTGAGCGGAGAACGACCCTAATTCCACGCTTCATCAACCCTGTACAGAATCATCTCTTCGTCTTCTCTCGCTTCCTCAAAATTAATTGTTTATGTTTATGTTTTTAGCAAGCATGAGTACTACCACTTGTACTCAACAAGTCACACGGAGCTTAATAATAATTTCATGCATGGTATATGAAGAAAGGGGGATAAAGTCTATTATTTTATGTGGATGCAGTTTTAGTTGGAACCATTTGAAAACCTTAAAAGATACTTCATTAATGTAAATGGGGTTTTCAAACTTGATTATCAATATTCAGCATTTCCAAATCATTATCAAATCTACTTATGCCTCATTACTGGATTCACCCATTAAACACAGCTTCATTTACCGGAAGCACGGCGTATTCGAATACCATTTGTCATGACTTTGCAAAGCTGCCCTGCTTTACCCACAAGATCCCTTAACTCCCGTGACAGAGTTAAGACAACAAGGATGTTCACTGCTCAATTCTTTGTATAGACTCCGCCCAGTAGGTGTTTAATCTCAACAAGCTCGGATGACCCCACGGATCTCGTCTGACTCATCGTAGTCCTACAGTTGTATGGTTAACCACCTCCCGTACGAACTCACCCTCTGTCTCCCCCTTTCCAGTTGCAGAGGTTCAATTGAAGTTGAGCAGTTACTAAGCCAGGTTTGACCAAGCTAGGTTTGACCAAGTCAACACTTGTGGTTGGGCGGATACTATGTCCGTTACTCAGCACAAGGGTCTAGTTCTTACATTTTTAACTGAGGCATCATCCACGCACAAACCCAAATTCAGTACACACTGTACTGCCACCGATCCACAACCAGTCTCCACCCTAGGATAAGGTCTTCGGATCCATCTCTGCGATCCTCATTTATCCTATTCCCAACTTTCCAAAACTCTAGACCAACATTAAAAACCTTAACAGTAGAAGGATGTGATGTCCCTAACTACAATGATAAGATTAATCTTATATTTTATGTGACTAGGTTTGTCAAGGTGAATATGGCCATCAAGTTAAACTGGGCTTTTCGGGTGGTAGGATATAGCTAATATCATGTCATTCTAAGCATTTGTTGTACATTAAATAACAGCGCGAAAATAACATAATGAAAGTACAAGTAAATAATAACTTAGGAAACATAGGATCAACATGTTCAAAAGTATGTGTGACTTGCCTTGTGGGTCTACTATTTCAATAAATTCGTATTCTTCGGTGGGCCGGGTTTAGACTTGAGCTTTTCCCTCCTGCTCTTGCGAAATCTCAACTCCGAAAGCTAACGCAAGACAAGCAAAATAAATTAATCCCATGCTCGAAGGATTGAGCTAGGAATAAAGGAAATAAAAGAATAAAGAAAATCCGAAAAACTCCATTAAATTGGGCTGTTGGGTTTGTAGGAGGGCTATATGGGAAAATGGGCCTTGGATTTGGGTTGGCGGGCTCGAAACAAATCTGGGAAGTATAAATATGTATTTTGGGCTTTGGGTCGGTTACTATTCATCAGGCTCAGTACTGTTCCTCGGGTTCGGGTCGGACTCGGCGAGCTGGCTCGGTCGAACCGCATCAATCGGCTCGAGCCGGCTGGAACGGGCGCGGGGGCGAGCGGGTTCGGTCGGATCAAGTCGTTGCGGCTCGGTTGGGCGCGTCCGGCGCGGGCGGGCGGGTCTGGGCGAGCGCGGGCGGTGCGGGCGAGCCGACTGGGCTGAGCCAAGTCGAGGCGACTCGGTCGGGGGAACAGTGCGCGTGCGCACTGTTTTTCTTCTTCATCCGGCTCTCGCGCGCGCTAGGAACAGGGGACGGGGGCGGTGGTTGGCGGCGGAGCTAGGGTGAAGTGCGACGCAATTGGCTGGTATGGATGGGTTCGTGGGAGGATGGCGGTTCCATTTTGGGTGGTTGGAGGACCGATGGAGGCGGCAATCGCCGGCGGCGAGGTCGTCTCTCCCACGGCCATTTTTGAAAATTGGGACGATTGGGAGGCTTCTAGGGCAATTGGGCTGGGGTTGGGGCATCACTAGGGTTTGGGAAAGCTCGGAGAAGTCTTGGCCAGAGCTAGGGATGTTGGGTTTGGGCTGGCCACGGTGGACGCTCTCGGCGAAGGAGGGGTGAACGGCGCCGGGGAAGGAGAGGGGTTGGGTGGCTAGGGCAAGGTTTTGGGAATGTCCCTGGGAGCTCGGGGGTGCTATAGCCGAAGTTAATTGAGGAATGGTTGGCCGGGAGTGAGACAATGAATTAGGGCGTGGATTTGGGGCTTTTCTCAATTACCGGCAATGGGGAGAGGGAGGGGTGCTCGGGGGTGCTTGGTGAGCTTCGTGGAGGCCAATGGCTTACAATGGAGAGCTTGGCCGTGTTTAAATAGGCGGGAATAGTCGGTTCACTGAAGAAGAGAAAGAGGATATTTTGGCGGCCACGGCTTGGAGCTTAAGGCGGTCCGGCTGGCTTAGGGCAAAGAAGGCGGCGGTCAAGAGGGTGGTAGAGGGGCGGTTGTCGGCTGTGAGGGGAAAACGCGCGAAGGAGCAGAGGCGAGGGCGCGCGGACGGTGGCGGCGTTGCCACGCATTGCAGCCGTGCCAGGGCGGTGTCAGGGCGGGGCAGCCGAGGCGTACGGCTACCTGACAGGTGGGGCGACGCTGGCAGGGCCTGGAAGACGCGGGAGGGCTCGCGGGGCTTGGTGGCGAAGAAAGAACGGGGCGGCGGCAAAATCAACAGCGACGGCGGGAATTCAATCCGTGAATAGTAGCCGCATTTTTTCCTCCGTTCAGGGCAGCTAGGGCAAAGATTAAGAGTTAATTTGTGCTGAGATTCGTGCAGATTAGGGCTAAGGATGAGGAGAGCAAAAGAGAAATGGGAATTCAACTCCAATTTTGTTTTTTGCAAATTTTTGGTTTGTTTCAGACTCCAAGTACGGCCGCGACCAGGGCTACCTCTGCAACTGCTCCACCGGCTACGAGGGCAATCCTTACCTCCTCAACGACTGCCAAGGTTATTCTCTTCTCTTAATGTGAATACACGCGCACTCTGTGTGTTTAGCAAAAGTACTTCTCATCCATTTTATACTATGTATTATATATTTTAAGAATAGTAAAAACTCTATCTTATAAATCGCTCTCCCTCCACTTGACTTGGTAATATGGAACTAAATAATGCATTCTTTGGAATTTCCAAAGAAATAGGCCTCAACATGGGCCAATTTCTAGCAATGGGTAAATCTTCCGCAAACCATTATCAACTTTAGGATTGCTACCTATTATTCTCCAATGTTGCTCCAAAGTAACAGTTCCTGCGATGCGCACCTCGCTATAACTTAGGTACTCCTTGCATTACCTTTTGCTCCTAAAAGACAATTTCGATAATGTTTTGTATCACATACCATCAAGTATTTCTACTATTATACTATATTGGAAAATAATGTTCTTTCTTTGAAAATTTTGTTTTTGCACCTTACCAAGATGTCATTCATATGTAGATATAGACGAGTGTCTTTATCCAAAGTTTTGTGAAGGGAAAGGAACCTGCCACAATATTATCGGAGATTTCATATGCTGTCCTGGTTCAACAAAGTATGATCCAGGAAAAATGCAGTGCACTTCAACCAAACATAAAAATCTCATCATAGGTAACTGATGCTATATTACCGTTATTTCTTTGATAAATAAAACTGATAAAACACTTATGGCGCATACGGTTATACATAGGTGTTACCGTTGGACTGAGCGCTTGCTTTGGAATGCTATTTGTTAGTTTAAGCGGGATATTCCTCTTCAATAGACGGAAAAGTGGTATCAAAAGGCAACAACGAAGAAAGTATTTCCGAGAAAACCAAGGTCTTCTCTTGGAACAATTGATATTATCTAACGAAAATGCAAGTGGCACGACAAAAATTTTCTCCTTAGAAGAGATGGAGAAGGCAACAAACAACTTTGATGAAACTCGTATCCTAGGCCGTGGAGGACACGGCATGGTATACAAAGGCATCTTTTCTGACCAACGTGTGGTGGCTATAAAAAAGTCGAAGTTTATTGAGAAAGGCGAGATCAAGCAGTTCATTAACGAGGTTGCTATCCTCTCTCAGATAAACCACAGAAATATTGTAAGACTGTTTGGGTGCTGTCTTGAAACCGAGGTTCCACTTTTGGTTTATGACTTTGTCTCCAATGGTTCATTGTTTCAAATTCTTCATCATAACGCAAGCAATGGATTTTCTATTTCTTGGGATGATTGTTTGAGGATTGCCACTGAAGCCGCAGGGGCTCTGTATTATCTCCATTCAGCAACTTCGGTATTAGTCTTTCATCGTGATGTAAAATCCTCTAATATACTTTTGGATGGAAACTACAGTGCTAAAGTTTCAGATTGTGGAGCTTCAAGATTAGTTCCTATTGATCAAACCCATATTGTTACAAATGTGCAAGGCACATTTGGTTATTTAGATCCTGAGTATTACCATACTGGACAACTTAATGATAAGAGTGATGTTTATAGTTTTGGTGTGGTACTTATAGAGCTACTTCTTAGAAAGGAACCTATATTTACCGGTGAGTCAGGCTTAAAGCAAAACTTATCAAACTACTTTGTTCAAAAGGTGAAGGTGAGACCAATTACAGAGATAGTGGATCCTCAAATTCTTGAAGAAGCAACCGAGGAAGAGATCAACAGTGTCGCCTGTCTTGCAGAGGTCTGCTTGAAACTCCAGGGTGAAGAAAGACCTACTATGAAGCAAGTGGAGATGACGTTGCAGTCCTTGCGGGAAAAAAGGTTCAAGGAATGTCAAGTCATTGGAGGAAATGATGGGGAGAAGCAAGCATTGCTAACTACAAGAGCTATTTATCAGTCATTGGGTGTAGAATTGGGCAGTAGAGCTACGTCAGCATCCCAACATAGCGGCAACCGCTATAGCATGCAGCAAGAGTTCATATCATCTGCCAGCCTACCACGTTAAGATCGATTCATTCATCGGGCTTTCAATAATCTGAGACATCCATCTTATATAGTGTATCGGATGTCTCTGAAGAAACTACATGTTTTTACATCATATTCACTAGTGATGGGATGGTATTTTGTGTGCGCTTGTTCTTTGTTGTTACATAGAAAGTATTACTATATGTAATCTGTACTGGATATGAGTGTTTTTTTGGTAATGTATTGTCCCAAATAAATCGATCGTCGCATTGAGATTCATGTGTGGTTCAATCTACTATGCATTTTAACTAGCCAATGGCATGCGCACTAGCACGACGCACCGTTAACAGTTCTATCTCTTGTACGTAAATTGCAGATATTCTATTGTGGTTATGTTTTGTTTTTAGGATAAAGAATGAAATAACTTCTCTTAAATGTGGTTTCTTATTTGTTGTCAATGTGAGTATATGCCATGTGTCCCAAATTGTCGCGTGCCCCGCTAGCCTCACCAAGCTCCGTTAGCTACGGTGACCTCTACTGCCTCCACCGGCCGGGTTGAAGGATCATAGCCAACCAACTTAAAGTCCTATTCCACAAAAAAATGAAATATTCTTCTTTAAGGGTTTATCTTCAAAATGTAGACAGAAGCCCATATAAATTTAACAGATATATATAGAAATCAAGATTTACATGAAAGGACAAGCATAAGAACAGCTTCTTCTTATCAGCTACTTCTGAATTTGCTCCTCCAAATCTTTAACGTGTTCTATAGACATGGGCATCCCAACATGGATAAAATCTCCAGGAGAAGGTCTCCATATAGATAGAAACAAATGATATAGGAAAAGTGTAGAGGACGAAATAAGGATGTTAAGCATCTTCAATATTAATACATACTGAAAGCAACAAAAGCAACTATATACAAAACGGCATACTACATTTTTGAATCAAACGAATGTTCCTCTCAAAAGATGTCACAAAACATTCAGAATATATAGGCAGCCTTTTTGTTATTATGCTATAGCGTGCCTCGTGAAGAATTGTGTAACAGCAAGAAAAGAATACTGGGAAGTCCTGAAAATAATTGTTTCTATGACAATTGCTCCAGGGACAATAATTTAATCTAAATTATCTCCATTAGTCGCTGTCGACTGGCCATGGGTCGCTCCACTTGCCACTCCCGCTCGTGCTCTCGCCTTCACGCGTGTCAACGTGTCGCCTTCCCGCTAGAGACGGGATGCTAGTGGACAGATGTTTTCTCCCTAAGGTATCCAATGAAGCATGTTGTTACTATTCATTTTCTTATTCTTCTTCTTCTTAGTGATGTTAGGGTGTGATCGTTTTGGCTTCAGTTTTTAGCTTCCGGTTTATTTTTCACTATTCATAAATTTCGTTTTTTTCTGAACTTTTGGCTTTTTGTTGAGCTTTTTTACCGGTTTTTTCCCGTATTTGTTTGTATTATACGTAATGGGCTAACATATTTTTTATATTTTTAAATTTTTAAATTTAATTATGCTAAATAAGCCTTTGTCAGCTACAGTGTTTTTTTTCAGCCGGCTACAGTGTTTTTCAACCATAAGCCACAAAAAAACCCAAATGATCACCACCAATCTATCCGTATAGGCACCAATTTAATTATATAATAAATTCAATCACTTATCTATCTCTATCGGTAATTTAGTTTTAGCTTCTTCATAATGGTAATAATGTTATGTTATGGATGCATACATTAATCAATTTCTAATGTGCCTTACGGGTTTAATCTTGAAATTTTGCATAGGTATAGAGCATAATCTCCCCCCTACATCTCATAATGTGTCAGGAAAACCAAAACCGTAGCGTGCACGGGTGTGATGGAGACATCATCGGTAATCGACGTTGATGTTTCGGCAGCTGCCTGCTAGTATCGGAAGAACTAGAAAAGCAAACTATTTGAGCAGAATTTCAACAAAATGTGCGGCACAGACAACCAAACAGTATCTGGAATCTTGAACGTTGTGTTCGTGCAAACGCAACTAGCTCAGGTAGTATCCTCCGTGTCTTCCTAGTACGCCGCAACTGGTTGAAACAGTGAAAGAACTCCATCCTTGCGGCAAGGCATTTTGCGTACTGAACTGCTTTGAGCTTTCAGACAAGTGGCATATTCCATGGTCTTTGGATACAATCTTTGTTTGTGGGATGTTTTAAAAGGAATTTAATAATCCCAATATGGAGTTTCTCAGCTTCTTGCACAATTTTTGTCGAATGTGACTCTTGGGAGAAGCAGTCCTCAACGAAGTGTGGACACTCGTTTGAGTTTGACGGAGTAGCGCTGCCTGCTGGACCTGCTACATCAATCCTTTTCGAATCCTGCTTTTGAAACTTCTTCTGTGGAGTAATGTACGTTCACACGTCTAATCACGTGACCCAGTGCTAATTGAATGAAACAATGGCGATTGCTCTTGGCATCGATCATTCGTAGATATTTTCAGTGCTTAACCTGAACGGCAACCTACAAGGAGCTAGCAAGCCCAGCAACTGCAAGGCAAAATTCCAGCATACCTCACCGTGCAAGGTGCAAGCAGATGCTTCTTACGGTGATCACCGTACTCGTTTCGGCTTGGCCGGCGGCTGAATCAGCGGCTGCACAACCAAGCGAAACATGCCAGCAGTGGTGCGGCGACGTCCACATCCCGTACCCGTTCGGCATCGGGCGCGGATGCTACCTCTTCACGGGCGAGGGCGACGTGACCTTCGGCCTCACCTGCAACCTCACCGCCGCCGGCAACTATAAGCCCTTCTGTGGGGAAGCCGAGGTCCTGGGCATCTCCTTGCGCCGCGGACAGGCACGCATCCACACCTATATCAATTCCTGGTGCTACAACGACACGTCCCGGTCGATGGACGAGCAAAACATCAATGGGTGGGACTTCACCGACTCGTGGTTCCAGGTGGCCGACGAGGACAACAAGTTCACCGTCGTCGGGTGCAACTCGCTTGCCTACGTGAGCTCCGCGGTGAACGAGACCGAGTACATGACCGGGTGCATGGCCACGTGCCCGAGCGTGGAGCGGCTGGAGAACGGCTCATGCGCCGGCATGGGCTGCTGCCAGGTGGCCATCCCAAGTAGGGCCAACTCGTTCGGGAGTTCGTTCGAGGACAAGTTCAACACTTCCGAGATCGCCGGGTTCAGCCGGTGCAGCTATGCCGTCCTGGTCGAGGCGGCAGCGTTCGATTTCCGCACCACGTACGTCACCACCGGCGACTTCATGGAGTCCACCGGCGGGAAGGTGCCGCTGGTTTTCGACTGGGTGGTAGGGAAGGAGACGTGCCGGAAAGCTAAGCAGAACGCGACCGCCCACATGTGCGTCAGTAGCAACAGTGAGTGCGTCGACTCAAGAAACGGATCTGGTTACCTGTGCAACTGCTCCAAAGGGTACGAAGGCAATCCTTACCTGCCTGACGGCTGCCAAGGTCTGTCTCTAGCATCTCATCTTCCTTCGATCCTGCAAGAAACGATCTCGCCTTGATCAGTTCGCTGTAATTTGTAGCCTCCGCGCGGACTTAGGCACTGTTTATTTCAGTTTAAGTTTTTAGTTTAGTTTTTACTATTTTTAAATTTCATTTTTTTCTAATTTTTAACTTTTTTGCTGATTTTTTTCTCGTATTTGTTTATATTTTTCATAATAGACTAACATATTTTTTCTATTTTCAATTTTTTTAAATTTAATTACATCAAATAAGGCACTATTAGCTATGGTACAATTTCAACTAACTACTATACAATTTCAACTATAAATTATTTTTTTTAGCCCAAATAAATAGCACCTTAGAACCGACCCGACGTCGAAGACAAGCGCGACAATGCATCAAGCCACCTGGTGTTTGTTACTGGATTAAAAAAAATCTGCTTTTGACATACTGGGAAGGAACGATTCTCCATCTGGGGTTCTTTTCTCACGTCAACGTTGTAAAAAAAAAAATCCGACAACACGCCGTGTCTCTGCAGTTTGCCCTGGTCAACTCGGCTTCAGCTTCTGGCTTCTGGCTTATTTTTCACTATTCATAAGTTTCGTTTTTTTCTGAATTTTTGGCTTTTTGTTGAGCTTTTTTGCCGGTTCTTTTTTTCCCGTATTTGTTTGTATTACACGTAATGGGCTAACATATTTTTTATATTTTTAAAATTTTTTAAATTTAATTATGCTAAATAAGCCTCTGTCAGCTACAGTGCTTTTTTCAGCCAGCTACAGTGTTTTCAGCCATAAGCCATGAGCTTTTCAGCCGAACCGATCACCACCTAAGTTGCCAGGCGTTGCTGAGCTGCTTGTACAAGAAACAGACAAATCATGCTCTCATCTGACATATTTATGCCTCATCAAAACTTTATAAAACTTAGTAAAAAATTAGAGAAAAAAAATAAATGATATATATTATGCTGCGTTGCACAAATTATCTCATTAAAAACTTTAGCCGAGAAACTTAAGGAAAACTTGTCAAGAGAAAAAGAGTACAATCCTTCCAATTTCATTTAATCTTCAGGATTTATCCTCTGGATACTCGATCTTCGTAATCAAGTTTTAATAACGAGCTTAAGAAAAATCTTCCCCTGAATTCTGCATTTATCTAAGTCTCATCATTCCAATTTCTCGTACGCATCTTTCAAAACTAGATACTGGGAGTGACTTAGTGAATAAATCTGCAAAATTTTCACATAACTTAGTATGCAATACCTTAATTTCGTTCATCTTTTGCAATTCATGAGCATAGAAGAAGTTGTGGTTGATATGTTTTATGAGATGACTCTTCACGTAGCCCATCTGCACTTGTGTAATACAAGCTGCATTATCTTCATAGATAATTGTGAAAACTTGCATGATATTCAACCCACATGACTGCTGGATGTGGTGAATCATTCGTTGGAGCCAAACACATCCTCGTGCGGCTTCGAACAGCTTTATGATTTCCGAGTAGTTTGCCGAAGTTGATACAAAACTTTGTGTTGTAGGGGTGGCCCTCACCTAAGCCCAGTAGGCCTGTTAGAAGGCTGTAAGGCCCAAAATGGGACATGTATAATGACATAAGTGCCCCTGAGGGGATACTCAAATGTAAGGATACTATTGTAAAAGCACTCCCCAAGAGGGTATATGAATACAATACCAGCCATGGGGGGACCCTAAGCTATTACTCACCTAACTCCCCACTACCATACTCTCTCTCTGTTTGGTCTGTAGCCACAACAGTTGGCGCCGTCCGTGGGGAGGACAAGGGTAAGCCTCCAGATCTGAAGGAGGATGGCACCAAAGAAAGCTTCATCATCGGCGGCGAAGAAGAAGAAGGCAGAGCGATGGGATTTCGCGTCAATACCAAGGCAGCGGCAGGCGCGGGTAGCGGTGCGAGCGTGGCGGTCGCGAACACCGGTGTTCACGGCGCAACGCCCGATCCCGACGCGGACCAGCTCTTCGCAGTCAAGCAAAAACCCGAGGAGAGGCTCCGGGATTACTTCAAACGCTTCGCCAAGGTACGCTGCCAAATCAAGGACGTTAACGAGACAACCATCATCAATGCAGCGGTACAGGGTCTTCGCCCGGGATCGCTTGCCGAGTATAACGCCCGGAAGCCACTCAAGTCGGTGGCGAAGCTCTTCGACAAAATGGAAGAGTACGCCTAGGCCGAAGAAGATGCGCGGAGACGTACCTGCGACAGCTCCGACGCCGATCAAAGAAGAAGCGTAAGGGACGACCCGAGGACAAAATGCAAGCAAGCATCCGCGGGCGGCGCTCATAAACGCGTCGACGCTGGGGTGCACGAAAACTCACCAAACGACAGGCGCAAGCCCCGGCGTAACCGGCGGAGGCCCCAAAAGGCTCACCACGTCCTCGCCGCGCAAGGCGTTCCCTGGGAAACCACTTTAACCTCGCGCGCTGGAGGGGGACACGAAGGAAGCTGCGATGAGAAACCGCGTGCGGAGCAGGAAATCCTAGACTACGGCAGATGGTGCGAGGTGCATGGCTACGGTGACCATTTCACTCGGACATGCACCGAACTCACGGCATTGCGGGAAGCGATGGCCCAAGTACGGACCTCGAAAGCGCCGACCCCCGCAGTAGTCCACGTACAGCGGCCGCAAGGAAGTCCCCTGCGCGCTGGGCCCCCGGGAGAGACCCAGTGCCGTAATTTTAGCGTCATCACTGGAGGCTCTTCGTCAAGCATTTCCCTGGCGCAACTACCTCTGGGGACGTCACATCGCAGCATCACCTTCACGTCCGCCGATGCCCAGGGCGTGGAATTCTGCCACCAAGATCCCTTGGTCATCCAGGCCGACATCGCAGGCTGCGACGTCAGGCGTATCCTCATCGACGGAGGGAGCTCCGCAAACATCTTGTTCGTGAAGACCCTTGATCGCATGGGGGTACCTCGGAGTCTATTAAAAGCATCGGAAGCCCCTCTCCAAGGCCTCGGAGGCCAGCCACTGAAGGCTTTGGGTCAGGTATACCTCCAAGTCTCCTTGTGCCAGGACGACAACGCCAGGACTGAAGATATCGTCTTTGACGTCGTGGACATACCGTATTCATACAACGCCATACTAGGCCGGCCCGCCATCAACTCCTTCAAGGCGGTCCCGCACTACGCCTTTTTATGTATGAAGCTCCCGGGCCAGCGGGGTATCATCACCGTCTTCGGCGATCAAGACATCGCTAGGAGTGTTGAAACCGGAGCTGGGAGCCTGCACCGCAAGGTGCACGTCCTCGCCGACAAGTACCAGGCGAACACGCCATCCGCTCCAGGATGGACACCTAAGCCCCACCCGAAGGGCGGAGTTAAAAGAGTGCCCCTCCAGGCGGAAGGGCAGTTCGTGTTCATCGGCGAAGGCCTCCCGCCGGAGGTAGAGCAAGACTTACTCCGAGTTCTTCGGACCAACGCAGATGTCTTCGCATGGTCCCCAGAGGATACAAAGGTGTGGACCGTGCCCTCATCGAACATAACCTAGCGGTCCGCCCTGACGCCAAGCCGGTCAAGCAAAAATTTCGCCGTATGTCCATGGACCAGCAGCAAGCGGCCAAGGTGGAGGTGGCGAAGCTCCTTCGGGCGGGGGTTATACGTGAGGTCTAACATCCGGATTGGCTCGCCAGTCCAGTGCTGGTCAAGAAAGCTAGCGACGCCTGGCGTATGTGCATCGACTTTACTGCTCTCAACAAGGCATGCCCGAAGGACGATTACCCTTTGCTGCGTATAGATCAGCTGGTCGATGCCACCACGGGGTGTGAGCTCATGAGCTTCTTGGACTACTCCGGCTACCACCAGATCTACATGGCCAAGGATGACGAAGATAAAACTAGCTTCAGTACGCCGGTTGGGACCTTCTGCTTCGTCAGGATGCCCTTCGGCTTGAAGAATGCGGGCGCAACTTTCACCTGCCTCGTCGCGCTGGCCCTAGCCGCTCAGCTCGGGAGGAACGTGGAGGCTTACGTGGATGACGTGGTAGTAAAAACCAAGCAGCTCGCCTTCCATGGTCGGGATCTCCAGGAGACCTTCGACAACCTCAGGAAGGCGGGCATCAAGCTTAATCCAGACAAGTGCGTTTTCAGCGTGCAAGCGGTCAAGCTCTTGGGCTTCCTCGTGTCCGGGAGAGGCATTCAAGCGAACCCCGACAAGGTTGACGCCATCCTGGGCATGGAACCGCCCAAGACGACGAGGGAGGTCTAGAGGCTGGCCGGCCGCATGGCGGCCCTGAGTCGCTTCCTGTCCAGGGCAACGGAACAGGGCTTGCCATTTTTCAAGACCCTACGCGGTTGCGACGGGTTTCATTGGGACGACGACTGCGCAAAGGCCTTCAACAACCTCAAGAAACACCTCGCAACCCTTCCCACTCTGGTGGCCCCAGCACCAGAGGCTCCCCTCCTACTCTACCTCGCCGCATCTGCGACGGCGGTCAGCGCCGTCCTCGTCCTCGAGGAGGGTGCTCTCCAGCGACCCGTGTACTTTGTCTCCGAAGCCCTTCAGGGCGCCAAGACGCGGTATACGGAGCTTGAGAAGCTTGTTTACGCGCTGATGATGGCCTCAAGAAAGCTCCGGCATTACTTCCTGGCCCATTCGATAACGGTGCCATCCTCGTTCCCCCTGGCGGAGATGCTGCACAATAAGGAGTCCACGGGGTGAATCAGCAAATGGGCAGCCGAGCTTGCTCCATTCTCCTTAACATACGCCTCCCGAACGGCGATCAAGTCCTAGTTCTGGCGGACTTCCTCGCGGAATGGACCTCCCGAACGGCGATCAAGTCCCAAGTTCTGGCGGACTTCCTCGCGGAATGGACACCCAGCTCAGCCTGTCCTCCAATCAGAAGACCCGATGTAGATGCTCAACACCAACGGAGCTTATGGCGTTGCGGGCGCAGGAGTCGGCGCAGTCATTACCACACCTGAGGGGCAGCGCCTGCTGTACTCGGCGCGCCTGGCATTTCCTACCACGAACAACGCGGCCGAGTACGAGGTGTTACTCTTTGGCCTCGGGAAGCTCAAAGCGCTGGGTGCGAGGCGTGTCCTCATTCGCACCGATTCACGACTAGTGGCGGGTCATGTGGACAAGTCGTATCAGGCCAACGACCCGGAGCTAGCTAAGTACCTAGCAGCCGTACGAGCGAAGGAACGGCACTTGTTGGGTGTCACGGTGAAGGCCATCCCTCGGGCAGACAACGAGCAAGCCGATGTCCTTGCTAAGGATGCCAGTCAGCAGCTCCCAACTCCTGGTGGGGCATTTTACGAAGTTCTGCTAGCTGTAGCCATTGCGTAGGATAACCGTGATGCAGCCCTCATCCACCAGATCACCCAGCAGGGTGACTGGCAAGAGCCCCTTTTCGGTTTTCTACAGGGCTTCGCGAAACCGGACGACCCCATCGAGCTCCGGCGTTTACAGCACCGCGCTAGGTCCTTCCAGGTGCTTGATGGGGTGCTCTATAAAAAGGGGGTCTGCGCACCGCTCCTGCGATGCCTCTCGCGCGAGGAAGGAAAGCAGCTCCTCGCAGAAATTCATGCGAGGCTCTGCGGTTCGCATCTTGCACCAAGATCGCTAATGGGTAAGGCATTCAGGTAGGGTTTTTATTGGCCAACAGCTGTCGCAGACGCCCAAGATCTCGTGCGCCGTTGTCAAGGCTGCCAATGGATGGGACGGGCCATCCGCAGGCCCCCGACGAGCCTTAATCCCATACCCCCGGTATGGCCGCTGGCGCGATGGGGCATCGATGTCGTGGGACCGCTTCCCAAGGCCCTAGGTGACCTGCGGTTCGTAGCAGTCGCTTTGGAATACTTCTCCAGGTGGCCGAAGGCGATAGCCCTGGCCAAGATTACCTCGGCAGCTATGTAACGCTTCCTCTGGCAGAACATCATATGCCGATTCGGTGTGCCCAGGGAAGTCACCGTCGAACGGTCTGCAATTCGACGCAGCCCCATTCAAAGAATTCTGCGACAATATGGGCATTACGCTCCGGTTCGCCTCGGTTGGACACCCACAGTCCAACGGTGCGGTGGAACGGGCGAACGGCGCTACCTCCACTGCGATCAAGAAGCGCCTTGTCGGGCTACTAAAGGGGAAGTGGTCGGGCGAGCTCCACAGCGTCCTCTGGTTCCTCCGCATAACAGTCACACGCCCAACGGGGTTCACGCCATTCAAGTTCCTTTTCGACGATGAGGCAGTAACACCTGAGGAAATAAAGGCTGGCTCGCGAAGGGTCCTCGTTCAAGCACTAGAAGAGGAGCGCCAATTGTCCATGGACCTCCTTGACGGAGACCGGGCAAGCGCAACACAGCACATCATAAAGTATGCGCGACAGATGGTGCGAGCTCGGGATCGTTCGCTGTACTCGCGCGAATTCAGACCGGGAGAACTCGTCCTTAAGATGGCGCTCCATGCAGAGACGGTAGGCAAGCTGGAATCCAGGTGGGAAGGCCCATACATCGTCGCGAAAGCCCTACAGAAGGGAGCATACCACCTAGCCACGCTGGACGGGCAGACGTTCCGCCACACATCGAATGCAGACAGGCTGCGGCGGTATTACGCCTGAGCCGAGTGTGCAAGCGCAAGGACCTCTGAAGGCTTCGGGGCACGCCTCGCCACGCTCCTGTGCGAACCGCTTTGGCACTAGAGGCTCGAGACGTGTGCAGCTTCACCCCCGGCCAACGACGGCTGCAGTCGTCTCCACCTTTAAGAAGCCGGCGGTTAGTGCCTCACCTCATGTAACCGCTCACCCGCGCAAACGGGAATTTAATAAAGTTCACCGTTCGCACAGATTCTTTTCTTTCTTACCAAAAGCGCGCAAAGGGTTACCTTCGCGCGCACTCTCCATGAGTATAAACAAAGATGTGTGGGGGGACGCCTCCGCGCGCACTCTACGGAGTATAAATAAGACGTAGCGTCGAGGTCCACCTCCGCACGCATTTTCACTGCCCGCAACGCATGGAGGCTCGCCTTCGCGCGCAGTCTCTGGACTCTAAATAAGACGTAGCGTTGAGGTCCGCCTCCGCACGCACTCTACGAAATATAAATAAGACGTAGCGTCGAGGTTCGCCTCCGCACGCATTTTCACCGCCCGCAACGCGCGGAGGCGTCTCCGGACTCTAAATAAGATGTAGCGTTGAGGTCCGCCTCCGCACGCACTCTATGGAGTATAAATAAGACGTAGCGTCGAGGTCCGCCTCCGCACGCATTTTCACAGCCCGCAACGCGCGGAGGCTCGCCTCCGCGCGCAGTCTTTGGACTCTAAATAAGACGTAGCGTTGAGGTCTGCCTTCGCACGCACTCCACGGAGTATAAATAAGACGTAGCGTTGAGGTCCGCCTCCGCACGCACCTTCACCGCCCGCAACGCGCAGAGGTTCACCTCCGCGCGCAGTCTACGGACCCTAAATCAGACGCAACGGGGAACGCCTCCGCGCGCGCACGCACTTTATGGAGTATAAACAAAATGCAACGTGAGGCCCACGTCCGTGTGCACTCTATGGAGTATAAATAAGACGTCGATGTTGTCCCTGCGTACTCTACTAAGTATAAACAAGACGCAGATATCCCCGCGCACGTGCAGGCATAGTCCTGGCACGTACTCCACGGAGTATAAATAAGACGTGGTTGAAATTCCCACGCGCACAGACTTTCATAAGCGTCTACTTCGACTAGGCGCCAGCTCCGCTGCCACCCATTCGAAAGGTAGGGGACGGAGCGCTCGTGCGTCTACTTTGACGACTTACGACTTACGACCACGTCTTTAACTCTATGACTGTGGTCGTAACTACTTATGACCACGTCTTCAGCACCGCGAACACCTTCGCTCGTTGTCGTGGTTGTAACTCTGTTTATGACCACGTCTGTGAACACAATAAACTCGATAGACTTCCAGAGCCAAACCGCTCTTCTCTTCTCTTTATTTCTTTCTTTCGATCATACCGATCGCTCTCTCTTGCCTCTCGATCACACCGATTGTCTTGGCCTCTCTTGCCCTTCCCGCCCCTCTTTTTCGCCGTACTCTCTCGGTTACATGGCTCTGCCTTTTATACCCTGCTCTAAGACTCCGACTTAGATACGACCACGACTACTACTCGTACTTGGTTATGACTATGAAGAGACTCGAACTCGACTACGACACGGACTCATGTACGACCACGACCCGAACTCGTATACAACCACAGCCAAACTCGTACTCGACTCCGACCACTTGTACATGACTAGGACTACGACCACGACTGGAAAAACAAGATTACAACTCTAACATTCTCTTCCCTTAATGTGAATACACGTGCACCTCTGTGTGTTTACCCAAAGTACTTCTCATGTCATCTCATGCTATGTATCATATATTTCAAGAGTTATAAAAACTCCACCTTATAAATTGCTCTTCCACCGCTTGACTTGACAATATGGGACTAAATAATGCATTCTTTGGATTGCTAGCAATGGGTAATCTTTCGCAAACAATTATCAACTTTAGGATTGCTACCTATTATTCTCCAATGTTGCTCTGAAGTAACGGTTCCTGCGATTCACACCTCGCTATAACTTAGGTACTCCTTGCATTACCTTTAGTTCCTAAAAGACAATTTTGATAATGTTTTGTATCACATACCATCAAGTATTTCTACTGTTATACTATATTGGAAAATAATATTATTTCTTTGCAAATTTTGTTTTTGCACCTTACCAAGATGTCATTCACATGTAGATATAGACGAGTGTCTTTATCCAAAGTTTTGTGAAGGGAAAGGGACCTGCCACAATATTATCGGAGATTTCATATGCTGTCCTGATTCAACAAAGTATGATCCAGGAAAAATGCAGTGCACTTCAGCCAAACATAAACATCTTATCATAGGTAACTGATCCTATATTACCGTTATTTCTTTGATAAATAAAACCGACAAAACACTTATGGCGCATACGGTTATACACAGGTGTTACCCTTGGACTAAGCGCTGGCTTTGGAATGCTATTTGTTAGTTTAAGTGGGATATTCCTCTTCAATAGATGGAAAAGTGGTATCAAAAGGCGACAACGAAGGAAGTATTTCCAAGAAAACCAAGGTCTTCTCTTGGAACAATTGATATTATCTAACGAAAATGCAAGTAGCACGACAAAAATTTTCTCCTTAGAAGAGATGGAGAAGGCAACAAACAACTTTGATGAAACTCGTATCCTAGGCCGTGGAGGACACGGCATGGTATACAAAGGTATTTTATCTGACCAACGTGTGGTGGCCATAAAAAAGTCAAAGTTTATTGAGAAATGCGAGATCAAGCAGTTCATTAATGAGGTTGCTATCCTCTCCCAGATAAACCACAGAAATATTGTAAGACTGTTTGGGTGCTGTCTTGAAACCGAGGTTCCACTTTTGGTATATGACTTTGTCTCCAATGGTTCATTGTTTCAAATTCTTCATCATAATGCAAGCAATGGATTTTCTATTTCTTGGGATGACTGTTTGAGGATTGCCACTGAAGCCGCAGGGGCTCTGTATTATCTCCATTCAGCAGCTTCGGTATCAGTCTTCCATCGTGATGTAAAATCCTCTAATATACTTTTGGATGAAAACTACACTGCTAAAGTTTCAGATTTTGGAGCTTCAAGATTAGTTCCTATTGATCAAACCCATATTGTTACAAACGTGCAAGGCACATTTGGTTACTTAGATCCTGAGTAT
This sequence comes from Dendrocalamus latiflorus, assembly GCA_017311315.1. Classification (NCBI taxonomy): domain Eukaryota; kingdom Viridiplantae; phylum Streptophyta; class Magnoliopsida; order Poales; family Poaceae; genus Dendrocalamus; species Dendrocalamus latiflorus. Next base: position 14,667,737 of record CM029639.1, read on the forward strand.
TACCATACTGGACAACTTAACGATAAGAGTGATGTCTATAGTTTTGGTGTGGTACTTATAGAGCTACTTCTTAGAAAGGAACCTATATTTACCAGTGAGTCAGGCTTAAAGCAAAACTTATCAAACTACTTTGTTCAAGAGGTGAAGGTGAGACCAATTACAGAGATAGTGGATCCTCAAGTTCTTGAAGAAGCAACCGAGGAAGAGATCAACAGTGTTGCCTGTCTTGCGGAGGTCTGCTTGAAACTCCAGGGTGAAGAAAGACCTACTATGAAGCAAGTGGAGATGACGTTGCAGTCCTTGCGGGAAAAAAGGTTCAAGGAATGTCAAGTCATTGGAGGAAATGATGAGGAGAATCAAGCATTGCTAACTACAAGAGCTATTTATCAGTCATTGGGTGTAGAATTGGGCAGTGGAGCTAGAGCTACGTCAACATCCCAACATAGCGGCAACCGCTATAGCATGCAGCAAGAGTTCATATCATCTGCCAGCCTACCACGTTAAGATCGGTTCGTTCATCGGGCTTTCGATAATCTAGGACATCCATCTTATATAGTGTATCGGATGTCTCTGAAGAAACTACATGTTTTTACATCATATTCACTAGTGATGGGATGGTATTTTGTGTGCGCTTTTGTTCTTTGTTATTACATAGAAGGTATTACTGTATGTAATCTGTACTAGATATGGGTGTTTTGTTGGTAATGTATTGTCCTAAATAAATCGACCGTCGCATTGAGATTCATGTGTGGTTCAATCTGCTATGCATTTTAACTAGCCAATGGCATGCGCAATAGCACGACGCACCGTTAACAGTTCTCTCTCTTGTATGTAAATTGTAGATATTCTATTTTGGTTATGTTTTGTTTTTGGATAAAGAATGGATCGATTAACTTCTCTTAAATGTGGTTTCTTATTTGTTGTCAAAGTGAGTATATGCCATGTGTCCCAAATCGCCGCGTGCCCCGCTAGCCACACTAGGCACCGTTAACGTTAGCTACGGTGACCTCTACCGCCTCCACCGGCCGGGTTGAAGGATCATAGCCAACCAACTTAAAGTTCGATGCCACAAAAGAATCAATATCCTTCTTTAAGGGTTTATCTTCAAAATGTAGACACAAGGCCATGTAACTTTAGCAGATATATAGAAATCAAAATTTACATGAAAGGAAAAGCATCAGAACAGCTGCTTTCTTATCAGCTACTTCCGAATTTGCTCCTCGAAATCTTTAACATGTGCTCTATAGACATGGGCATCCCAACATGGATAAAATCTCCAGGAGAAAGATCTCCTTATAGATAGAAACAAATGATACAGGAAAGTGTACAGGATGAGATAAGGATGTTGAGCATCTTCAACATTAATTCATATTAAAAGCAACAATATACAAAAGGGCATACTACATTTTTGAATCAAATGAATGTTTCTCTCAAAAGGTGTCACAAAGCATTCAGAATATATAGGCAACCTTTTTGTTATTATGCTATAGCGTGCCTCGTGAAGAATTGTGCAACAGTAAGAAAAGAATATGAAGTACCATATGAGAAGGTTCAGGATATTGCTATGATAAACTATTGCAAGTTTTATAGAGTGGTAAAGTGGTTTTGGAAAGATTGTATTTGATTTGGGTTATTTTCTAGAAGTGTTAAATTACAGTAGGTGTTTATGCGGTAGTACCGAAGAGCGGTAGTATCGACATTGTGATAGTGGTCATATCGCAAGAATGTTAGTTCTGCTCTGAGTTACAATATATTTTTTTAGAGAGGTCTAGTGTGAAGGAATGTAGTACTGGTTTGGAGAGCGGTAGTACTGGCATTGTAAGTGTGGTACTACCGATCTTTCCAGAAAAACAGGGTTTGGGGGATTTGAGTCATGGATTGAATTGGAATGACCCCGGGTCATTGGATTAAGATTGCATGATGCATGTCTTGGCTAATGTAAGTTAAGTTGTGAAGAACTTATGCCTGGAAACGCTTTCTTTGTCTTTGAATGAGCAAGGCGCTTGGAGTCAACTGTAGTAAGCGGCGATCATCAGGGCTAGGCTCGTGGAGGAGTTAAGGCCAGAATGATCAAGAATGCCAGGTGAGACAGTGAGCTCAAGCATGGTACGAGAAAGGTGGGAAATGTTGAAGGCGAGTTTGAACGGTAGGATGGCGCCATGTGGCTTGCACGGGCCAAGTGAGCCGTGGTTCGGTGTAACTGGGACAGGAGACGTGTGGCAAACTAGTGGTGCACCTACACGTGGCAAGTATGATGATTGCTTGCAGTGGTTGGTGATGACTGGGTCAAGAAAGAGTATTTTGATAATTTGACCAAAATACCAGAAGCCATCTTGGATAAAAAAACGCAGCGCATGGGCAATGCGTTGGGGAGCGGTTTAGGTCAAGGTTAAGCTGGTTTGATCAAATGGATCAAGGCTAAGGAATTAGCGGATGCATGCTCACACGCTTTGAAAAGCGTGTGTCGTTGTTTTAATATCAATTTTACGTATGATTTGTTTGGATTTGGGGGAACTCTAAGAAGACTTGGTGTATGTGGCTGCGAAGTAGAGACACGGGAAACTTTATCCTGGTTCGGGCCTTCTCCTAAGAGAATAATAACCATACGTCCAGTATGATTGCTAATTGCTAAAAATGTGGATTACAACAGAGAGTTACACGGATGGCTAGTGCTATCTTGCGTGAATGATTCACCGAATTCCCCTCTCTCCCACTGACGTTAACCTTTAAATAGCTGGTGAAGCGACGACAGTTGTCCCACGCCAGAAGATGCCTTGACGCTTTGGATGATAACTGCCTGACGTAGGTTGCTGTCAGAGAGACACAAGAGACCGTTCGTCGTGTAGCTGATGTTGTCAGAGAGAGATCGTGTGCAGTTAGTGGACTAACACACATTCTAACTGCCTTGTCAGACAAACTGACAGCGTAGTTCATTATCATAGGAAACTCGGTTGGAGGTAGACTCGTGGTAGGAAATCTCACGACCATAGAGTGGTCACAGTAAAACTTATGATTACGTGGTCGTAGAAGGACTTACGACTATGTGGTTGCAGAAGAACTTACGACCATTCTGCCGTATTTTCTCCTTATTGATAAAGGGTCTATTCAAAGAATATAATGATGTAATAATTTGAGGATTATTGTATTCTCATCATCTAACCCCTAACTTCAAGTGAAAATAACTCATTTGACTAGGCATGATCGTAGATAAAGAGTGGTCAAAAGCAAAGACCTTCTTGACCCTTATCAACTAGGAATTGGCTTGGTCGACTTGGTAATTTCGCTTGAGTTGTGAAGATAGAAAGACATCAGGCAGAGAAAAATATAATTGATTTCCCCCTAAGAAAAAGGGGAGCACAGATGATGCTGTCCCCCTAAGAATGCTTCCTCCGGCTGTATCAAGCGCTCCTTTCGAACAATTTGTCACGAGTGTAAGCGCAGCAAGTGAAATAGAGATAGCTGGAATGAAGCAATCAACTACTAAGATCAAGGTATCCTTCTATCATAACATCAAAACTAACTCAGCTAGCCTTTCTGAAGGCTTTATCAAGCATCCTGAAGAGGTAAACTGGAAGAGTTTTGTGTTTTTTGTGAAGGAGACTGCCACAACAGCAGAACCTGTGATCAGGGAGGAGATCATCCTGATGATTGAAGCTGGTTCCGGCCATCAAGAGGGACAAGGGAAGGAAAGCACAACAATTCATGCTGTAGACCTTCGACCGGACGTGGTCGAAGATATCCCTACTCCCCCACAACTAAATGTTGTTATGGAGAAGAAGTTGAAGAAACCACTTTCTGTGAATGTTTCTTCTAGATTCACAATAAAAGCAAAGACTCAAAGGTATAAAAATGCAAGCACGTATATTGTTTTGTACCTTTGTCTTTTCAACTGCTGATTTACTCTTTGCGATTGTAGTTCAACTAGTCAATCCGACTGCAATTTCGGAAACAATTGCAACGGCTAATCTCTTCTCTTAAATTGTTAAGTTCAAACCCTTCTTATCCTTCTCTCTATCTTGAACTGTTCACACTAGAGGAGCATTCTCGGTGAATTTAAGGTGACTACCTCTAGGAAGTTTGGAGTAGAACCACTCATTCTGATAATCATGCCATGCATTTTTTTATCAGAATGGGAGGATATCCTTTGGCCATGTTGTCATTTAACTTAAAATACACACTACCACATATCACTTGACCCCTGTTGTGAGTGAATTGGTAGAAATGATGGAAAAGATGAATAGAAGGAGGAATGCCAAGGAAAACTTCACAAAGACGCAAAAAGACACTAAGGATCAAAATCAAGTTCGGCCCAAGGTGAAAAGGTTCGATCTTATAATGATCAAGAACATCTGCTAGAAATTCACTCTCTGGCAAGCGAAAACCCAATTTCATGAAAGAAGTGAAAAGAACAATATGACCTTCAAATGGAGTTAGAGTAGATTCATCACCAGTGGGACTCTGTTTGATTAGAGACTTAGGTGGGAGATAGCATTGATTTTCAAGTTCTTGAATCTTACTCTCCGTATAACTAGATTTGCTTAAAATCCCCATGGTTGAAATTGCAAAGAGATCGAAAGAGAGAGAAGAAGACAAAGAGCTTAAGGACAGGAGGATTGTATACAACGACTACAACGTGGGTAGTGTAAGTAATGATGGTAAAAGAAAAGAAGTCTTTTTATATCCCTATTTTTACCATAATTGTTCCCCCACCTACAGTAATTTTTAATCTCCGTTCCTACTAAGAGGATGCAATTACTAAGAACATAGATTCATTTCCTCTCTTCCATGTTCCTATTAAATGACTAGAATGATTGTGTAGAGAAGAAAATCTTCTTGGTACAAGTTTCAAGGAAAGAAGACCTTTAGTAAATATTTTTATTTTCTTAAGCCATGGGGGCTGGCTGATGAGGATTCTTGACTGGGACAATATTTTTCTACGAAAAGTGGGACCATATATTAAGGGATCACTTAACATAACGATTATCTACGACCATGATTTGAAGAAAACTTTATCCCTTTAGTAATAAACTGGTCAGAAGCCAACAACAACTAGTTATGACCAAGAGATGACTAGTCATATGGTTCTATAAACCTCGACTAGGTAAACTGGTCGGGAGACATTGCAATTTCCCATGTGATTAACGTGAGAGTAGTTATTGGCACATCTGGCAATGTACGACGGTTGGTCAAGGGACACGATGGTTGAACAAAGAACATGACAGTTCAAGACTTAACGAAGGCATATGCATGAAGACCAAAGGCGCATTTAGCAGCATTAACTATCACCCATTACATATACATAAATAGGGCGGCCTGTGTGCCCCATAACACATCGAATTTATTCTTGTACTATTCTTTCTATCCGCAACAATAAAGTTTTTGTTTGATTGTGCTCTCTTATTTTATTGAGTAAATTACATCACAGGTGCACAAACTTGTGAGGTGGGTGCATCTAGGTTACTAAACAATAAAACTGTGCATTTAGGTCAATGAACTTGTTAAACCATGCAAAAGATATCCAAAAGAGATTTTGTAAGGCTTTCAAGGCATCGATATGATGCTAATGCTTATGTGCCGTTTATGTGCAACTCTTCTACTTCTTTCTCTCTTTTCGCCCACTTTCCTATATCCTTCACATATTCTCTTCTCACTATCTTCGTCAAATCCTAGTTGGCCACTAACGAGGTTTATTGACCAGGTCAGTATATTTGGTCAGCAGGAGTCAAAATAAAACTTTTTGTCTAGACCCACGTAGCTAGGATACACTAAGTATCTTGTCTAGCTTGTGAGCACATAAAAGAGAAAGTTAACTGGTTGAAGACTAGTTACACTCAAACGATGACCAGTTGTGGTCAATTACGACCAATAACTATTTGCTTCCTCAAGTAGAGTATTAACTGATCAGGACTGATACTGCTTTCCATGTGAGTGTTTAGTTTGACACGTGAGAGCAGTTAATGTTGTTTCTGACCTGTTGCGATGTATGACAAAGGACACAACATTTTAAGACACAGAAAAAACTTGCGCATGAAGACAAGACACACCTATTCAAATATTAACTGTCACCCTTTAGATTTGTATAAATACGAAGTCCTACATGCCTGCAACAACACAACGAAATCATTCATATTTGTTGCCACACTCTTATAAAAACTCTTTGGCCCCACCAATAAATTTTCTTTTCTTCACTGCACTAAAATGTAATTTTGGGACTTTGTACTGTTTGTCTCCTTTATATATACCAGGGTTATTTCCTTAAAAAAATCACGTATTCACATCTGAATGGCAGTTGGTAACATATTCACATCTGAAAGGCAGTTGGCTCCATGGTACTCTTTACAAGCACACCGTAACATAATAAACTCAAAAGTGAGCAGCCACATTGTCCATGTCCATGAGCTTGAAGTCTGTAACACCCTACTATTTGTAAGTATCAAATTATGCCAATGTTTCTTTTCTATTTATCTGCCATAATTTCCTCTCTAATTACCTCCCTACCCTGAACCATCAATTATCTTCTGATATCATCTAAATCTGAATTAAAGCAACAAGAAATGGAAAAGAATAAGGGAGTCACTGGGGTGGGCTGGCCTGGCCCAACGTGGCCTTCTTGACATTACTGTAGCTATTTAGTCACGGGGGTAGATCTCGTAAGGGCTTCTTGCCCTGCCCTGTGCACAGCCGGCGAACCAAATTCCTGGCTGCCATCATCCATGGCCGCTGCTTCGTAAGACGGGTTGCCATTCAATTCCTCCGTCCTCACCTCTTGGCTGCACCGCTCAGCCATGGCAGCGACTTCAACTTCCACGGCAAGTTTCTCCCACAGTATCACTTCACACCCTATAATCTCTAGTTCCTTAGGTTCATCTTATATTCTAACTTTCTATTAATTATCCATTCCATGACATTATTTAATGTTAACTTAGTCTCATATTATCACCTATTTGATAGTCAACCCACTAACATGATTAATCATATTTGGCTTAGCGTTTTTCCAATGGGTGTTGTGTCGTTAGGTGTTGGCCGACTATCACCATGCTGATTACTTAGATAATTTGTCACTTGGATCACATGGTGTTGGATATCATCATGATAACATAAATGGATAACTGGATGTGGATATAATCAATGAGTTTGGTGTTACTGGATGCCACCTAATCATTTGGCAAGATAACCAACCCTATAACATCATGAATTAATATGTTGGGTTAAGGAATAACCTTGTGGATTAAATGTGCTCAGTGTGTTCAGTGGGACTGTGTAAATGATGACTAAATCGATTAGTGTTAGTGTCATATTTCACCTTCTCATATCATGGTGGTATTACTATCCCAATGCATCGTTATTTCAGTCAGTTATCGAACCCATAATACCGAACTATTATATTACCACTGTATCTTTCCTTCGTCACTTCTCAAATGTCAAATTATTGCATTACAATTCCGGCACTACAATTATCGAGTTGCAAATGTCAAATAATTATGTCATCATTATACTGTCTTGCTAAATTGTCATTACCAAATCCATGTTCCATATTTGACATGTAATTCCACTGTCTCCCTGTTTCATCACATATATGGGAAATAAAAACTTAGGTTCCACCCAACAAAAGTACGGATGCCATACATTTTCGTTGTTGGGAGATTGATGCCGAATTACGGGGTACACTAACAAGCGGGTGCCCGCCTATTCTGTATAACCTATTTTGTGTTTATCGTAATTTACCATAGTTGCATCACTCCTTAAATTTCATTTCTGTTGTGGCTACAGAACAAACAGAGAGAGATGTGATTGTGGAGAGTTGGGAGAATAATGGTCCTTGAGTCCTCTCCCATAGCTCATGTCTTATATATACAGGTACCCATGTAGGAAGTATTTTTACAGTTGTACCCTTACATCAGTATATCCCTATCAGGGGTATTTAAGTCGCTATACATATCCTACTCTGGGTCTTACAACCTTCTAACAGGCCTGCTGGGCTTAGATGGGGGCCACCCCTACAACAGGAGCCTCTCATGGTGAAGGGCTTCACAGGCCGAAGCCATGTTGTGAGTCCTTTGGCCCCCTCCGTCCCCACGGCCTGTGAGCTTGTTCGGACCTACGGAGCCTTATTGTGCAGCGGAGCCTGCGGCCTGATGCCGAAGTCGAAGTCAATGTCGGGACTGGAGCCTGTCACTGTTAGGGTCGAAGGCGTAGACGGAGTCGACGTCGAATCAAGGTCAGGCCTCGCCTAGCCATAGACGCGAGCGCTCCGTCCCTTATCCTCCGAAAGGGTGACAGCGGGGTTGGCGTCTAGTCAAAGCAGACGCGCGCGCGCTCCATCTGCTACCCTTCGAACGGGTGGCAGCGGGGCTGGCGTCTAGTCCAAGCAAACGCGCGCGCGCTCCGTCCGCTACCCTTCGAACGGGTGGCAGCGGAGCTGGCGCCTGGTCGAAGGAGACGCGCGCGCGCTCCGTCCCCTACCCTTCGATCGGGTGGCAGCGGAGCTGGCGCCTTGTCGAAGCAGACGCGTGCGCTCCGTCCCCTACCCTTCGAACGGGTGGCAGCGGAGCTGGCGCCTGGTCGAAGGAGACGCGCGCGCGCTCCGTCCCCTACCCTTCGACCGGGTGGCAGCGGAGCTGGCGCCTGGTCGAAGCAAACGCGCGCGCTCTGTCCCCTACCCTTCGACCGAGTGGCAGCGGAGCTGGCGCCTAGTGGAAGCAGACGCGCGCGCGCTCCGTCCCCTACCCTTCGAACGGGTGGCAGCGGAGCTGGCGCCTAGTCGAAGTAGACGCGTGCGCGCTCCGTCCCCTACCCTTCGAACGGGTGGCAGCGGAGCTGGCGCCTAGTCGAAGTAGACGCGTGCGCGCTCCGTCCCCTACCCTTCGAACGGGTGGCAGCGGAGCTGGCGCCTAGTCGAAGTAGACGCGCGCGCGCTCCGTCCCCTACCCTTCGACCTGGTGGCAGCGGAGCTGGCGCCTAGTCAAAGTAGACGCGCGCGCGGTCCGTGTCGAAGCCGATGTCTGGGCTGAGTCTCGCTGTCGGGGAGTCGGTATCGGGGGCTTGAGTGAGTGTGGGAGCGAAGGCAGGCCTCGTGTCGCCGACGGCGTTGTGCGTGGAGGCGATTGTGGCCCCGCGACCCGGTAATGCGCTTTAATGGTGCCTGGAACTGCGCTGGTCGCTGACTTGTCAGGGGTCAGCCTGTTGCGCCGTGCGGTCTGCCCTGGGCACGCGGCGGCTTGTGATTGGTGCGCCGTGGGATGTGAGCGGTTGCGTGCCCACGACCGTGCGCCTCTTCCCCAGGGAAGTGAGACGCGTGGCGAGCGCGTGTTGGCACTCCATGCTGCCTGGGCACCTACCGGGCGCGCTCCTCTAGGTGCTGGCGGTTCTTTTCAAGCCGCGCGTAGTTGAACCGACGGGGTCTTAATCTGGTTAGAAGGCGGGTGGGCTTTATAAGGTGCCATCGTTGTGATGGGGGCGCTTCATCTTGTCTACCGCTTAGCCCTGCTTGTTCCGTGCTGATAGTAGCGCAACCTACTCCTGCCTTGATTCCTTTTGCCCTGATCTTGGAGAGGAATGGCCGGCCTTGACAATGCCTCCCATCATCCCAGCGGCAGTCACGAGCTGGTGCTGCGGGGGCGTTCACGTGCCGACAAACGGTGGGACGCCATGGAGCACTCGGGGGGGGGGCGCTGCTCCCATGTGCTGGGGAGGAGCCGCGTAACCGAGGAGACGCTGCAGCGGCTCGTTCGGGAGAGGAAGATCGAGGAGCGCGATGGGGCTCGCCTACCCCGCCACGACAAAACAGAGCCGAGCCCCCGGGAGACGGAGGCAATTGTGTTTGTCGCGTTCTTCGACGCCGGCCTTCGAATGCCCTCGACGGTGTTTGTGGGCGAAGTCCTGCGGACTTACGGGTTGGAGTTAGCACAGCTGACGCCAAACGCAATAGTCCGTCTGGCCGTTTTCACGTGGGCGGTGCGGACAGAGGGTCGGCGTCCCAGCGCGAGCCTGTTCGCTACCCTGCACGACGCGTGTTATCGACCCAGGAAAGTTGGGGAGGGGGCGGTGTCCAACTTTGGCAGCGTGGACTTCGTGTTGCGAAAGTCGTGTACAACTTTGTTCCCTACGCCGGCCGCCCTGTGGAAGTGGGAGTCCGGCTGGACGCGTCGGTGGTTTTACTACCACGTGACCAGCACGAGTGGCCTGCTATGCTGAGGCGGGCCGATCTCGTTCAACAGTTCGCCAAGTGTGAGGCCGGAGGCTGACGACACACAGAGGCTGTGGAGGCTTGTCGGCGTCGCCCGCCGGCTAAGTATGCGTGATCTGGCCGAAGAGTTCACGATGTACGGAGTGGCGCCACTCTCCGCCCGGTGGAAGTATGAGCGGCGGGGCGACGCCCGCGAGGACGGGGTTAGCCCGTTCGTGTCTTGCCTGCTCTCGCCATCCGCTCCTTGTAAGCCATTCAGCGTATGGTACGCGTCCCCTTATGTGTCTGCGTAGCCCTCGTCTGATCGACGTACCATCTTCTGCAGTGGCTCGGCTAGAAGACGTGGAGCGCGTGGGTGTGGCGCTCCTCGGCTCGTACACGCTCAAGGCACCGTTTTATGCGAGGCCAATATCTTCACCTTCGAAGTGCGCCATCGGCGGAGTAGTCGTGTGAACGGTCCCAACCGAGGCAGACAGGCGCGAGCGCTCCGTCCCCTACCCTTCGAACGGGTGGCAGCGGAGCTGGCGCCTAGTCGAAGCAGACGCGCGCGCGCTCCGTCCCCTACCCTTCGAACGGGTGGCAGCGGAGCTGGCGCCTAGTCGAAGCAGACGCGCGCGCGCTCTGTCCCCTACCCTTCGAACGGGTGGCAGCGGAGCTGGCGCCTAGTCGAAGTAGACGCGCACGCGCTCTGTCCCGTACCCTTCGAACGGGTGACAGCGGAGCTGGCGCCTAGCCAAAGTAGACGCGTGAGCGCTCCTGCGTTTGCGCGTGCGCGCGGTTTGCGTCCATTCTATACGCCGTAAGGTGCACAGGGAGGAACACCCGCCTTATTTATACTCCGGAGAGTGCGCAGGATCGACGTCCACGTCTTATCCGTAGACTGGCACGGGAGATTCTGTGCACATTGTGGCCAGAACAAATGATGCTTTTTGTGAATAATGAGTTTTATTGAACTACCGTTTGCGCGGGCGAGCATCTTACAATGAAGGGCTGATGCCGCCACGATTTTCATCCTGCTTCTAGGCGTAAAGTAATATCGCCGCAATTTGTCCGCGTTCCATGTGTGGCGGAGAGTCTGTCCCTCGAGCGTGGCGAGTCGGTAAGCTCCCTTCTGCAAGGCTTCCGCCACGATATATGGACCTTCCCACTTGGACTCCAGCTTGCCAACGGTCTCCGCATGGAGCGCTGTTTTGAGGACGAAATCCCCAGGCTTGAACCGCCGTGGGTATATGGAACGGTCTCGAGTGCGCACCATCTGCCGCGCGTACTTTTGGACGTGTTGGGCTGCACTCGCCCGCGCCCCGTCGAGGAGGTCCAAGGACACGTGGCGCTCCTCGTCGGGTGCTTGGACGAGGACCCTCCGCGAGCCCGCCTTGATTTCCTTAGGCGTCACTGCCTCGTCGCCAAAAAAGGAGCTTGAAAGGCGTAAACCCTGTCGGGCGCGTTACCGTTGTGCGAAGGGACCAGAGGACGCTGTGAAGCTCACTCGGCCACTTGCCCTTCGGCAACCCGACTAGGCGCTTCTTGACGGCGACGGATATGGCGCCGTTCGCTCGCTCGACCGCTCCGTTGGACTGGGGGTGCCCCACCGAGGCGAATCGAAGTATGATGCCCATGCTGTCACAGAACTCTTTGAAGGGGGCGGCGTCGAACTGCAGGCCGTATCAACGGTGAGCTCCCTGGGCACGCCAAAACGACATATGATGTTCTGCCAGAGGAAGCGCTACGTGGCCGCCGAGGTTATTTTGGCCATGGCTACCACCTCCGACCATCTGGAAAAATACTCCAACGCGACTACCACAAATCACAGGTCCCCTGGGGCTGGGGGAAGTGGTCCTACTATGTCGTCGCCCCAGCGCGCCAGCGGCCACACCGGGGGAATGGGGTTGAGGCTCATCGGGGGCCTGCGGATGATACGCCCCATCCACTGGCACCCCTGACACCAACGCACGAGGTCCTGAGCGTCAGTGATGGCGGTCGGCCAGTAAAAGCCTTGCCTGAATGCCTTGCCGACCAACGACCTCGGCGCCAGGTGAGACCCACACACCCCCGCATGGATCTGCGCAAGGAGGTTCTTCCCCTCCTTGTACGAAAGGCAGCGCAGGAGCGGCGCGCAGACCCCCTTTTTGTAGAGTATCCCTTCAAGTACCTGGAAGGATTTGGCGCGGTGTTGCAGACGCCGGAGCTCGGCGGTGTCGTCCGGCTCGACGATGCCCTGCAGGAAATTGAAGATGCGCTCTCGCCAATCGCCCTGCTGGACGATTTGATGAACGAGGGCCGCGTCTCGGTTGTCCTACGCGATGGCCGCTTGTGGTAACACATCGTAAAACGCCCCGTCAGGAGGTGGCAGCTGCTGGCTAGCCGCCTTCGCGAGGGCATCGGCCTGCTCATTTTCCGCGCGAGGGATGGCCTTGACTGTGATGCCCAAGAAATGCCTTTCCCTCGCTCTTACGGCCGCGAGGTACTTGGCCAGCTCGGCATCCTTGGCCTGATATGACTTGTCTATCTGGCATGTTACTAGACGCGAGTCCGTGCGGACGAGCACTCGCCACGCACCGATTGCCTTGAGCTTTGTCAGGCTGAAGAGCAGCGCCTCATACTCAGCTGTGTTGTTGGTGTCTGGAAAGGCGAGGCGCGTTGAGTATAGCAGGCGCTGTCCCTCAGGCGTGACGATCACTGCGCCTACGCCCGCGCCCGCGACACCGTAGGCTCCATCGACAGTAAGCATCCAGACCGGGTCATCGTGCTTCTGGACGGGCTGAGCCGGCGGGGTCCATTCTGCGAGGAAGTCGGTGAGAACTTGAGACTTGATTACCGTCCGCGAGGCGTATGTCAGGGAGAACGGGGCGAGCTTAGCAGCCCACTTGCCGATACGCCCTGTGGATTCCTTATTGTGCAACATCTCCGCCAAGGGGAATGAGGAAGGCACCGTGATCGGGTGGGTCAAAAAATAATGTCGGAGCTTCCTGGAGGCCATGATCAGCGCGTAAGCGAGCTTTTCAAGCTCCGTATACCTCGTCTTGGTGCCTTGGAGGGCTTCGGAGACAAAGTACATAGGCCGCTGTACGACGCCTTCTTCTAAGACGAGAACAACACTGACCGCTGTAGCTGACGCGGCCAGGTAGAGCAAGAGGGGAGCCTCTGGCGCTGGGGCAACCAGAGTGGGGAGGCTCGCTAGGTGTTTCTTGAGCTCGTTGAAGGCTTCCGCACAATCGCTGTTCCAACGGAATCCATCGCACCCGCGGAGTGTCTTAAAGAATGGCAGGCCCCGCTCCGCCGCCCGAGATAGGAAACGACTGAGGGCTGCCATGCGGCCTGCCAGCCTCTGGACCTCCCGTGTCGTCTTCGGCGGCTCCATACCCAAGATGGCCTCGACCTTATCAGGATTCGCTTGGATGCCTCGTCCGGATACGAGGAAGCCTAGGAGTTTGTTCGCCTGCACACCGAAGACACATTTGTCGGGGTTGAGCCTGATGCCTGCCTTCCTGAGGTTGTCGAAGGTCTCCTGGAGGTCCCGGCCGTGCAAGGCGAACTGTCGGGTTTTGACTACAACGTCGTCGATGTAGGCTTCCACGTTCCTCCCGAGCTGGGCAGCCAGGGCAAGTGCGACGAGGCGAGTGAAGGTAGCACTTGCATTCTTCAAACCGAAGGGCATCCTGACAAAGCAGAAAGTCCCAATCGGCGTAATGAAGCTAGTCTTGTCCTCGTCATCTTCGGCCATGTATACCTGATGGTATCCAGAGTAGGCATCCAAGAAGCTCATTAGCTCGCACCCGGCGGTAGTGTCAACCAGCTGATCGATGTGTGGCAAGGGGTAATTGTCTTTTGGGCATGCCTTGTTAAGTGCCTTAAAGTCGATGCACATACGCCAGGCCCCGCTGGCTTTTTTGACCAACACTGGGTTGGCGAGCCACTCTGGGTGGTGGACCTCACGAATGACCCCAGCCCGGAGAAGCTTCGTCACCTCTACCTTGGCCGCCTGTTGCCAATCCATGGACATACGGCGGAGCTTTTGTTTGACCGGCTTGGCGTCCAAGCGGATCGCCAGGCGATGCTCGATTATTGCGCGGTCTACACCCTTGATATCCTCCGGCGACCACGCAAAAATGTCGGCATTGTTCTGAAGCATTGGAGTAAGTATCGTTCGACCTCCGGAGGGAGCCCCTCGCCAATGGACACAAACTGCCCCTCCGCCTGGAGCGGCACCTTTTTGACCCCGCCTTCAGGCCGCGGCTTAGGTGTCCATCCCGGGGCGGAGGGCGCATCGCCGGCCGTGTCCGCGAGGGCGTGCACCAGGCGAGGCGGATCCCGGCTGCTGACTTCGGTGCGCCTGGCAAGGTCCTGGTCGCCGAAGACGGTGATAACACCCTCTGGGCCTAGGAGCTTCATACATAAGAAGGCGTGGTGTGGGACCGCCCCGAAGGAGTTGATGGCGGGCCGTCCCAATATGACGTTGTAGGGGTGTGGGATGTCTACGACGTCGAAGACGATATGCTTGCTTCGGATGTTCTCCTCCTGGCGGAGTGTGACTGGGAGGGACATACTCCCCAGGGCCTCCAGCGGTTGACCTCCGAAGCTTTGAAGCAGAGCTCCTGGCTGCTCTAGACGATTTCGGGGAATCCCCATACGATCGAGGGCCCCTGTGAACAGAATGTTCGCATAGCTTCCCCCGTCAACAAGGATGCGCCTGACGTCGCAGCCTGCGATGTGGGCCTGTATAACCAAGGGATCTTGGTGGGGAAACTCCACGCCCCTGGCGTCATCCGAGGTGAAGGTGATGTTGCAGGGCGACATCCACGGTTGCGGCTGCTCCAAGGGAGCCCCTGATAGGGAACCTCCCGTGATGACGCTGATGGTGCGATGCCGCGCGCCTTCCCCGTCGGAGACTCGCGGGGGGCTATCCCTTGGATGCCGTACGCGGGCTTCGGCAGGAGGCCGAAAGGATGAGGCCCGAGATTCGGCCGTGACCCATCGCAGCTCCATGACCGCGATGCACGCGTTCGTGTAGTGGTCGCCATAACCATGCACCTCACACCACTTGCCGCAATCTAGAATCTCTTGTTCTGCACGGGGTCGCTCGTGGCGGCCCGGTCCGGCTTCCCATCCCCGGCCCCCTCCCCGCGAGATGGGGGCAGGTCCTTGGAGGACGTTCTCGACGCCAGGGACGTGGCAGGCTTTTTGTGGCCTGCGCTGGTGACGCCGGGGCCTGCGCCTGCTTCTTGAAAAGCCTTCCTGTTCCCCAGTGACGTTACCTCCAGGAACGCCTTCCCGGGGCTCCTGGCTGCAGCCCTGCTTCGGGGAATCGTCACTCGCCCCCCTCGCACGGCGAACACTTCGCTTGAACAAGGCCGAGGGTGGCAGCGTCGCGTCTCCACGCGTCTTCCTCTGCCCGTGCGTACTCCTCCATTTTGTCGAAGAGCTTGGCGACTGTCTTGATAGGCTTCCGCGCATTGTATTCGGCCATGGGGCCCGGCCGAAGGCCCTGTATGGCCGCGTTAATGACGATTGTCTCATTAACGTCCTTGACCTGGCAGCGCACCTTCGCGAAGCGTTTGGAATAGTCCCGGAGCTTCTCCGAAGGTTCCTGCTTTACTGCGAAGAGCTGGTCTGCATCGACCCGCTCAACGTAATTCCCTTGAAAGTTGTTGTAAAGGCGATCGCGGATCTGCTCCCACGCACAGATGGAGTTTTGCTTTATGGTGAAAAACCAAGAAAGCGCCACTCCTTGAAGCGCGAGGGGGAGTCCCTTCGCCTTCGTGGTATCGTCTCCTCCAGCGGCTTTGATCGCGGTTTCGTACACGCGCGCGAACTCCCGGGGGTCCGTGTCGCCTCTGTATGGTTTGATGACGCTGGGGAACTTGAAGCCTTCGAGCCATGCCGCCTGCTGCAGACCCGCTGAGAGCGGGGACCCTGGATCGACACGTCGTAGAGGCATGCGGCTGGATGTGGGAGCGTCGCAGCTGTCTGCCCTTTCCGACGTGGGCTCTAGCGCAACCACTGGCGCGGGCTGCTGGCTCCGAGCCTCTTGCAGATCTCGAACAACCCCGCGAAGATCCCCTAGCTCCCGCTGGAAAGCATTGATGGCCGCCAGCAAGGCACTTTCCACTGCGGGTGCGGTCGGAGCCGCCGGTGCGCCTAGCGGACGAGTCGGCGCGGCGACGACCACCCCACGAGCTCCCGAGCTGCCGGCTGCTCCCTCGTGGCTAGCTCCGGCCGCACGGTCCGCACTACCAGCGATCGTTGCGGCGAGTGTGGCAGGGTCGATCGTCGTAGCGGCGGTGGCGGGGTCGGTGGTCGTCGTAGCGGCGGTGGCGGGGTCGGTCGTCGTGGCGCGAGCGCTGACGTCCACGACCGCCGCGCCCGCGTCGTCACCCGCGACCGCGACAGCCGACGCCGAAGCCCTAGTACCGACACGACGCCCCGCTCCGGCCGCCTTCTTCCCTTTCACTGCCGTCGACGAGGCCTTTTTTGGTGCCATCCTTCTTCGGATTTTAGGCTTGCTCCTGTCCTCCCCACGGACGGCGCCAACTGTTATGGCTACAGACCAAACAGAGAGAGATGTGGTTGTGGAGAGTTGGGAGAATAATGGTCCTTGAGTCCTCTCCCATAGCCCATGTCTTATATATACAGGTACCCATGTGGGAAGTGTTTTTACAGTTGTACCCTTACATCAGTATATCCCTATCAGGGGTATTTAAGTCGCTATACATATCCTACTCTGGGTCTTACAACCTTCTAACAGACCTGCTGGGCTTAGGTGGGGGCCACCCCTACAACAATTTCCATTTCAGTCATTATTACAGTTATATCCATTCGCTCCACTTACACAATCTAGTCATCACATATAGGGGTAATAACAGCGCTCATCCCACAACGTACAGGGGCTGTACATTCTCGTTGTTGGGAAAATAATACTCTATCATAGGTATACAGCCGAAATGCGTACCTAACTATTCTTGTATAACCTGTATCTGATGCATTGAAATCGTCGTCGTAACTATCCACTTCGCAAGTACTTGGTCAATTTTCCCATTACATTCTGTTTCACATTCTCCTAATTTCATATTACACATTTCCTTTAATTATCATGTCTGTAGACCACATTTATCTCGTGGCTACCTGGAACCTTGATTTATCTTATTTTTATTCGTTACTATTACTGTTGGGTGTGACTTGCTGAGATATTTTATGTTTCACCCTTGCTTTCTGTTTGTTCTAGGAATCAAGTCAACATAGTTATTGCATGTGGCATCGGGCCATAGGAGCACCGCTTTTTGAAATAAATTTCATGATATTTACTCTTCTGCTGTCTTTAAATTAATACTATCTTCTTTTTCTTTTTTTAATAAAGTCTTGGCCAAGGTATTTTATTATTATTATTCTGTGCCATTTTGCTAAGGCGTTCAATGTAGTATCGCATTAGCTAATATGCGGGGTGCTACAAAGTCACTGGAACCGAATTAAATCTCTGTCCCTATCTATAGCTGAAGGGGCGTATTGTGGTCAGAGCACTAACCAATAGTCTACATGCATAGTTGAAAAAAAAAAGTCTACATACATGAGCAGTTAGCTGTCAGGAAAACCAAAACCACGAAGTACAGCGACATGATTATCAGCGATCAATTTTTTTAAGAAGATGCATTTATCTTCTGCTCTTCTCCACCCGTTCTTGATTCCTTTTCACATAATAAGGGTAATTGACCAACGCTACTAGTCTAATTCAGACATCACACGGAACTGAACCCGTAGTGAATTTCCCGGAATGGGGGAAAAAGTCGACACCTTAGCGTGCACGGGTGTGATGGATGCATCGGTACGTAATCGACGCTGATGTTTCGGCAGCTGCATGCTAGTTTCGGAAGAACTGGAAAAGCAAACTATTTGAGCAGAATTTCAAAAAAATGTGTGGCACATACAACCAAACGTATCTGAAATCTTGAACGTTGGGCCCGTGTAAACGCAACTTGCTCAGCTAGTATCCTCCCTGTCCTCCTAGTAGGCCGCAACTGGTTGAAACTGTTAAGAAATGGGAAAGTTGATCATATACCCTCCCTTCATTTTGAGAATTCAGGATTTACGTACCCTCCCACCTCAATGACATGTGGGGTCATCATAAGTCACTGACATGTGGGTCAGGAGGGTAAATCCTGAATTTCCATCTAAGGGGAGAGTATATAATGAATAAAACCTTAAGAAATCTAGTGGTGTATTTCATGGTCTTTGGTTGCAATCTTTGTTTGTGGGATTTTTTTAAAAGGAATTTAATAATCCCAATATGGAGTTTCTCAGCTTCTTGCACAATTTTTGTCGAATGTGACTCTTGGGAGCCAAACATTTCCTGATGATGCTCAGAAGCAGTTTTCAACGAAGTGTGGACACTCGTTTGAGTTTGACGGAGTAGTGCTGCCTGCTGGACCTGCTGCATCAATCCTTTTCGAATCCTGCTTTTGAAACTTCTTCCGTGGAGTAATGTACGTTCACACGTCTAATCACGTGATCCGGTGCTAATTGAATGAAACAATGGCGATTGCTCTTGGCATCGATCATTGGTAGATATTTTCAGTGCTTAACCTGAACGGCAAGCTACAAGGAGCTAGCAAGCCCAGCAACTGCAAGGCAAAATTCCAGCATACCTCACCGTGCAAGGTGCAAGCAGATGCTTCTTACGGCGATCACCGTACTCGTTTCGGCTTGGCCGGCGGCTGAATCAGTGGCTGCACAACCAAGCGAAACATGCCAGCGGTGGTGCGGCGACGTCCACATCCCGTACCCGTTCGGCATCGGGCGCGGATGCTACCTCTTCACGGGCGAGGACGACGTGACCTTCGGCCTCACCTGCAACCTCACCGCCGCCGGCAACTATAAGCCCTTCTGTTGGAACCTCGAGGTCCTGGACATCTCCTTGCGCCGCGGGCAGGCACGCATCCGCAACGAGATCAACTCCTGGTGCTACAACGACACGTCCCGGTCGATGAACGAGCAAAACACCTGGTCGTGGGACATCACCGACTCGTGGTTCCGGGTGGCCGACGAGGACAACAAGTTCACCGTCGTCGGGTGCAACTCGCTTGCCTACGTGAGCTCCGCGGTGAACGAGACCGAGTACATGACCGGGTGCATGGCCACGTGCCCGAGCGTGGAGCGGCTGGAGAACGGCTCGTGCGCCGGCATGGGCTGCTGCCAGCGGCCATCCCGAGGGGGATCAACTCGTACCGGGGTTCGTTCGAGGACAAGTTCAACACTTCCAAGATCGCCGGGTTCAGCCGGTGCAGCTATGCCGTCCTGGTCGAGACGGCAGCGTTCGATTTCCGCACCACGTACATCACCTCCGGCGACTTCATGGAGTCCACCGGCGGGAAGGTGCCGCTGGTGCTCGACTGGGTGGTAGGGAAGGAGACGTGCCGGAAAGCTAAGCAGAACGCGACCGCCTACATGTGCGTCAGTAGCAACAGTGAGTGCGTCGACTCAAGAAACGGCCCTGGTTACCTGTGCAACTGCTCCAAAGGGTACGAAGGCAATCCTTACCTGCCTGACGGCTGCCAAGGTCTGTCTCTAGCATCTCATCTTCCTTCGATCCTGCAAGAAACGATCTCGCCATGATCAGTTCGTTGTAATTTGTTGCCAGTTAACAGAATCTTTATCCTGAGGCCAACGCGGTTAAATGTTTCGGTTTACCTTTGCAGACGTTAACGAGTGCGAGGACAAATTCAACTACCCGTGCTCTGTTCCTGGTACCTGTATTAACACTCCTGGGGGATTCAACTGTTCTTGCCCGGACAAGACAACAGGCAACGCTTATAATGGCACATGCGAGGCCAAGAAATCCCAACTTGGAGTGCACATAGCAATTGGTACGTACGTATTCTCCATTGCCTACTTATTCATTTCCTCGACTACATTTGATCTTGCGATAATTGTTACACGATCTGCTATGGAAAAAATTTGTGCTGTTAAACATTTGCTACACCTGCATCTCTGCTCTCTTATAAGTATTCGTTCCCCAAAACTGCAAACGTAAAACTGATACGTGTTGAATCTATTATATAGGCTCATAACATGTCTTTTAGAGCTACTAAGAAAAAAGAAATAAACCAGAAATTCTCGTAAAAAAACAAAACATCTAACACTAAATCTAGTGGATCCTAAGTAAGTTGAATTATAACAACCATTGGATGTTATTATCTAAATAAAAATATATAACCATCCATCTAGTGGATACAAGTTATAATGGCTTAGATTAAAAGAGAGAATCCAGGGCAATTACAATAAAAAATAATAGAAATTTGGAATAAAAAATAAAAATAAAAGAAATTAGATATTTGCTTTTCATACAAATTCTAAATTAAAAACCATACATAGCTAAAATTCAGAATAATAATTAGTGGTTGTATTTGTATATGAATTCTAAATAAAACTGAGATTCCAAATTAAATAAAAAATGAAAGTTAACAGAAATTCGGAATGAAAATAAAGGGAAATTAGCTATGTGTTTTTCATATAACTCCAAATTTAAACCCCTGAATAGCTAAATTTTGGAATGAAAATTAGATTAAAATTAGTAGTTGTATTTGTGTATAAATTCTAACCTAAAAATGAATTCAAAATTAAATATAAAAATACAACAAAAATAATAGAAATTCAGAATAAAAAATAAAAGGAAATTAGCAATTTGATTTTCGTAAGAAATCCAAATTAAAACCACTACATAGCTGAAATTTTGAATAAAAATTAGTAGTTGTATTTGTATACAAATTCTAACATAAAAATAAAATTTAAAATTAAATAAAAATAAATTTTATATTAATAGAAAGAGCCCATATCAAGTGTAATAAAAATAACATAAATAGGAAATAAAAAATAGCAGTTGGATTTATGTACGAGTTCTAACCTAAAACTGAAAAAGTCTATAAGAAGTACAATGCAAAATATGCAAATTAAACATAAAAATAAAAGGAAATTAGCTTTTTCTTAATTCCAAACTAAGTGAAAAATTGAAATTTTGGTTTTATTCAGAATTAAAATTAATCTATTATATAATAAAAGTTAGTGACAGGTGGTTGATAGTCGCTAAGAAAAAGAGATATGCAAAAATTTCACAAAAATAAAACATTTTGACCATTTATTTGGTGAACCTCTACGGGATAGAGAGATTGAGAGGGTGATATATCGGTGGGTGTTCACCCGGCTATACCACTATAAGCTTTGTAATGTGCATTATGAGCATAGAGTACAAACAAGCATTGCAATAATAAAAGGAAGAGATGATGATGATATAAATAGAAGATGGTATATTATGCTATGATTATTGTTTTGCTATGCAAGTATTTGAGGAAGAATGTTTTAGTCATAGGTGACAAGTATTGGGAAATGGAGCAAGTATTTTCGATCTATTATAATATATAATATTAAAATATCACAAATGTGACAAGTATTGCTATTATGCAAGTATTGGGAAATGGAGCAAGTATTGAAATCTATTATATAATAAAAGTCAATGACAGGTGGTTGACAGTCGCTAAGAAAAAGAGATATGCTAAAAATTTCACAAAAATAAAACATTTTGACCCTTATTTGGTGGACCTCTACGGGATAGAGAGATTGAGAGGGTGATATATCGAATTATGAGCATATAGTACAAACAAGCATTGCAATAATAAAAGGAAAAAGATGATGATGACATTGCAATAATAAAAGGAAAAGATGATGATGATAAAAATAGAAGATGGTATATTATGCTATGATTATTGTTTTGCTTTGCAAGTATTTGGGGAAGAATGTTTTAGTCATAGGTGACAAGTATTGAGAAATGGAGCGAGTATTTTCTCTCTTATAATATATAATATTAAAATATCACAAATGAAGTTATGCAACGATCTATTTTCTAATAAGCAAAATCACTTATATATTGCTAAGTCATTTAAATATACTTTAAGGATGATGTCCGTCTAAGTGCATAGGCCACCTTGCTAGTTTTTCAAATATCTGAAATCTAAGTACATCCCTTATTGCAGGTGTTAGCGCTAGCATAGTTGTACTAGTAGTCAGCATGTCTTGTGCTTACATGATCTACCAAAAAAGGAGCCTTGCCATTGTAAAAAGGAGGTACTTCAAGCAACATGGGGGCCTCTTGTTGTTCGAGGAAATGAAGTCAAAACAAGGACTATCCTTCACGTTGTTTACCAAAGAAGAGCTGGAGGAAGCAACAAATAAATTCGATGAGCGAAATGTGCTCGGAAAGGGAGGCAATGGTACTGTCTACAAGGGCACTCTGAAAGACAACAGAGTAGTTGCAATAAAGAAGTGCAAGTTGATCGACGAGAGACAGAAGAAAGAGTTCGGAAAGGAAATGCTCATTCTCTCCCAGATCAATCACAGGAACGTTGTTAAGATATATGGTTGTTGCCTCGAGGTGGAAGTCCCTATGCTCGTCTACCAGTTCATCCCAAATGGCACCTTGTACCAACTTATCCATGGCCAACATCACGCATCTCGCGTTTCCTTCGCGACACGTCTGAAGATTGCGCATGAGACTGCTGAAGCACTCGCTTACCTGCATTCTTGGGCTTCACCCCCAATTATCCATGGCGATGTGAAATCACCAAACATACTTATCGATGATAACTATACTGCAAAAGTATCAGACTTTGGTGCTTCAACATTGGCTCCAACAGACGAAGCCCAGTTTGTTACATTTGTTCAAGGGACTTGTGGCTACCTCGATCCAGAATACATGCAGACCTGCAAGTTGACAGATAAGAGCGACGTATACAGCTTCGGCGTCGTTCTCCTGGAGCTACTTACTTGTAGAAAGGCATTGAATCTTAAGGCGCTTGAGGAGGAGAAGAACCTCTCATCGCATTTCCTTCAAGCCGTGAGCGAGAACAGGCTTGATGGGATACTGGACACCCAAATAAAAGGCGAGCACAGCATCGAGCTGATTGAGCAAGTGGCAGAGCTAGCAAAGCACTGCCTAGAGATGGCTGGTGAGAAGAGACCCTCAATGCGAGAAGTTGCAGAAGAGCTTGACAGGCTAAGGAAGCTCTCACAGCATCCTTGGGGCCAACGTACTTCTGAGGAGCTGGAGTCCTTGCTTGTTGGATCGCCAAGCACGTACCCTGAAATAGAACTTAGCAATGGGTATGTTAGCTTGACTGATTCAGCGTATTTAGGAGTTCAATCTCCACGATAGCGCCTTTTTTTCCGTGTTCCCTGGGTCACATAAGAACGCTGCAACTTATCTTGTGTACAGACTTGCTTGTCGTTTGGCTTTGTTGAACTCCTCGCTAGGCTAAGCCATTATGTATTCCCAATTTCCATCTTTAAGGGTCATATATTTGTTTACGAAATCTATGGACATCTGTATTTCCGTATGATCTAGGCCTAACGTCGTCTTGCACAAGTTGGCTCTCGGCCTCTTGGGATTTTGGCCCTCACGTAGCACATCCCTGCGCCGACCGCTTCCGCAGCCTTCGCGGCGGCCATCTTTCACCCCCGGCTCCGAACAGGCCGCGCTCCAGCCGCCTCTCCGCACGGGCCACGCGCGAGACGGCCTGCCCAATTGCCTCCCTCCCCGCGCGGCCGGAGGCGCGACCGCGGCGGCGTGGTCCCCCGTGTGCCGCCGGCCTCTGCTTCTATGACATCCCAGGCTGAACAGCTTCACTTAGCCCCCCGCCCGCTCCGACGGAAGCAACGGAATTCCCTCAAGCGGACCGTGCGCCGCGTGCGGTTGCGTCTGATCAGAGAGCTGCAGCGCAGCCTAGCCTCCGCGCGGACTTAGAACCGATCCGACGTCGAAGGCAAGCGAGACAATGTATCAAGCCACTTGGTGTTTGTCACTGGATAAAAAAAAATACTGGGAAGGAACGATTCTCCATCTGGGGTTCTTTCCTCATGTCAACGTAGTAAAAAAAATTCCGAGAACACGCCGT
Source organism: Dendrocalamus latiflorus (assembly GCA_017311315.1). Classification (NCBI taxonomy): domain Eukaryota; kingdom Viridiplantae; phylum Streptophyta; class Magnoliopsida; order Poales; family Poaceae; genus Dendrocalamus; species Dendrocalamus latiflorus. The sequence continues at coordinate 14,691,851 of CM029639.1, forward strand.
GTCTTTGCAGCTCACACGTCAAGTGGCTAGACGTTGTTGTCTTGCTGAGCTGCTTGTACAAGAAACGGACAAATCATGCTCTGGGTACCACGGCGTCACAGCTTCTGACGTGCTAAAGTCCACGTGTGCCTCGAGAAACTGTCAGCCTTTGGCTTCGCTATCAACTCCATTTGCAAATGTTTTGATGACTTCATTTATTTATAAATACTTACACTTCAATTCTCAATATATTATTTTTATTTTGCCCTCGCTACTTTTCCCTTCCCACCTCCACCACATAGGTCCAGGGTTTATTGGATTAGTTGCTAAGGGCATTTTGATCCTTTTGAATAGAAACAAATTATTTTCTAGGTAACTACTTATTTGGATAACTTAGAGCAACTCCAAGAGAAGAGCTAAATCATTTTCTAAAGGTAAATTTGGCTATTATTGGAGAAAAAACGTCTCCAATAGACTCTGTAAATGACTCTCCAAATTTAGTAGCTCTCCATCCCTCCTCCTTCGCTCTCTATTTTTGGATAGCCTACCTCGCTCACCATCCAGCCTCTTGGCGCGGTCGGCGTTTCCTTCCCACACGCTGCGCCCCATTCCCGCGCATACGCGACCCACCGCGCGCCCTCTAGTTTAGATAGCCTGTTGGAGTAGTCTTGTTTTTTTGGGTGAGATTCATTTTAGAGAATAGCTAAATCACTAAATTTAGATACTTCTTTTGGCTAATCTCTTGGAGTTGCTCTTATATTAGTCAAAACTGTAACTACTTATTTGGATAACTTATATTAGTCAAAACTTTGTGAGACTACTTATATTAGTCAAAACTGACGAGTATAAGTGAACGGAAGATTACTTATCATTACTATTATAAAAAAAGAGCTGATGGTCGTATGTCCACTCTTCTCCAATCGTCCTATTTTTACGACTTCTCACCACTCTCTACTTCTTAACCGATCAAAGCAACTCTTTTTTATAGTATGATTATTTATACACTCAATAAATTATGTTGCAATGAAATGACACATAACTAGTATTAGTCAATATATTAGTTCTAGATAAATACTTATATTAGTCAATACATTAGTCAAAACTGACGAGTATTTGTGAATAGAGGATTACTTATTTGGACTGTTTCAAATCGTTGATTAGTGGAGTACGCATAGTTTATTTGCATAAGGACACGATGTTTTTGGATTTGCTCTAAACGGTTTCAGTTACTAATTTCTATCTTTTTAATTTTTTACTTTGTTTTTTCTTTTTTCTTCTTTTATTCCTTTGCATTATCTGTGACGATATAATATTTTTATGTTCAAAAACTTAATTACTTAAAAAACCAATCGCCACTATAATACAAAAAAAGTCAAAAATCACGACTTATAAACCATATTAAGCAGGAAATTATCGCTCTCAGAGTGTCAGTGGGTCTCCAGACTGTGACAAATTGATATGGTCGTATTGACGTGCAGGTGCAACACCCTTCTCCCTTTTTTTAAAAAAGCAATCCATTTTGACATTCTGGTTAAAGCCAACCAACAACTGCATAGCTTCTCGGGCGTCTATATGTGAAATTTACCGCTCCTAGCTAGTGTTTTCAATACGCAAATTCAAAGAACCACTATTACTTTGGAACAGTTAAATATTTGAAAATGTTTTCAAAGAAGTAGCTGGAGGTGTAATAGCTATAATAGAAAAATGAGGGAAACGGATTGACAAATGAAGTCAGTTCTGGTTTGCCCCCCCCCCCCCGGGGTTGCAATAAAAGTCAGTTATGTTCAAGACGGTAATTTGAAACCACGTGCTGGTAAGTTGTGTTGGGAAATCGTCGCTGGCGATCAGTCCGAGCGATTCCTCTGTTTAGAACAAGAACGAATCAATCACAGAATCACAGAATAATAGATTGAACACACAGAGAGATAGAGAGAACTCCTGGTCTTTCTTTATTGCTTTCATTCACGTGTACATAATGAGGAGGTATGACTCTCTATTTATAGACTTACAATGAGGTGCCCACCATGGGCCCTGGGCTGCCGGCCCAGGCCCAGGTTTCTTAACACTCCCCCTTGGGCACTCATCCGACACGTTCATGCCTCACTAAAACTCCATAAAAACCCAGTGGGAAAAATTTGGAGAAAGAGCACATGATACATGTGATGCTGTGATGCACGAATTGCCTCATTAAAAACCTTGGTCGAGAAACTTCATGGAAAACTCGTCAAGGGAAAAAGAGTACAATTCACCCAAATTCATTTGGTCTGCAAGACTTTATTTTTTGGGTACTTAATCTTCATGATCAAGATTTATTAGCGGGCTTGTGAGAATTCTCCCCCTGAATTCTGCACTTCTCTAAGTCTCATCATTCCAATTCCACGCACGCACCTTTCAAAGCTAGATGCGGGAGTGACTTAGTGAACAAGTCTACATGAATTAGTGTACAGTACTTTAATCTTGTCCATCTCTGCAATTCATGAGTATAGAGGAACTTGGGGTTGATATGCTTACATAGCCCGTCGACACTTGTGCAACGCAAGCTGCATTATCTTCATGGATAATTGTGGGGGTTTGCACAATGTTCATTCCACATGACTGCTGGATGTTGTGAATCGTTCAGCGGAACCAAGCGCACTCTCGTGCGGCTTCATATAGCGCTATAATTTCTGAGTGGTTCGTCGAAGTAGCTACAAGGCTTTGCTTAGACGATTTCTAGGAAATTGCAGTTCCACCACATGGAAATACACAGCCTGTTTGCGACTTAGCGGTATGCGGGTTAGACAGGTACCCAGCATCTGCATAGTCAATCAAGTTCATATTTTGATTCTTTCTGTAAGACAATCCAATGTCTTTGCTTCCTTGGAGGTATCGGAAGGTGTCCTTTATGCCCTGCCAATGCCTTTTGGTGGGCTCTGCACTGTACCTTGCTAACAGGTTCACGACAAATGCAATGTCCGGTCTAGTGCAGTTTGCTAAGTTCATGACTGCTCCCACTGCACTCAAGTATAGGAATTCCGGTCCCAGGACTTCCTCCCCCTCTTCCCTAGGTCGGAAAGGATCTTTTCTTGCTGTAAAAACCTCCCGATCATTGGTACTTTTGAGGGAAATACCTTCTCAAAGCCAAACCATTCAAGTACCTTCTGGGTGTAGGTCGACTGATGTACCAAGACTCCTTCAAGGATATGCTCAAGCTGCAGGCCTAAGCAAAACTTGGTCTTGCACAAATCTTTCATTTCAAATTCTGACTCCAAATAGGAGATTTCTTCTTTTATGTCTTCGGCTGTCCCGATGATATTCAGATCATCTACATACACAAGGATTATACAGAATCCATTCTGGGATCACCGTATAAATACACAAGGACAGTCTTCATTGCTCGTGTAGCCTTTCTTGCAGAGAAAGTCGCTTAAGAGATTATACCACATTCTTCCAGATTGTTTCAGTCCATACAGTGACTTTCTGAGTTTCACACTGTACAGATTTCTATTTGCTCTGTTTTGGTTCGGGAGAGATATTCCTTCAGGGACTTTCATATAAATCTCCGAATCCAAGTTACCGTAGAGGTATGCAATCACAACATTCATCAATTTCATTTCTAAGTTCAAGTTCACTGCCATTGAGATCAAGTATCTAAAGATAATTCTACTCATGACTTGGGAGTAGGTTTCTTCATAGTCAACTTCGGGACGTTGAGTGAAACCTTGGGCTACTAGCCTTGCTTTGTATCTCACTACTTCATTTCTTTCATTTCTCTTTCGAACAAATACCCACTTGTGCCCAACAGGGTGTATGTGGGGAGGTGTGCGGCATACGGGCTCAAATACCTCTCTTTTGTTCAGAGATAGCAATTCAGTTGCTATTGCCTTCTTTCAATCTTCCCAATCTGATCTTTTCTTTCATTCAGCGAGCGATGTAGGCTCGGGATCAAGATCGATGATGGTAGCAATTTTCTTTGCGAAATAGATATCGATATTAGCTGTTGTCCTATTCAGGGACTCTCCCGTGTGCACATAATTTATAGCTATTTCTTCATGAGTTGCTTCTTCTGGAGCGATTGCTTCTGCTGGAGCTTTACCTTGCGTATCGCTTCTTTCAATTGCGGTGACAAGTCCCTTTAGTTTTTCGGCTCCGATGTGTGCGCACACATCCATGCCGATGGGGATATTCAGATCCGGTATGTCCTTTTTCGGGAGGTGTCATACTTGTGCCAGGTCTCAACTGGCTCCCCTTCTCATTCTGGGGGACTTCAGTGATCGGCTGTGATAAATCTCTCTTATCCTTCTTCACCAGGCGTCCCCGGTTACTAAGGATTCGAGGAACCGGAGTTCTCGTCCTCTTTTTTATTTTTTCTGAGGCCTCTGGACGAGATTAGGGATACCTTCTGTTTCTTTGGTATTTCAACCCTCTCCGGTGCAGTGCGTGCAGGCACATGTGACTTAGTCACGCTCTTCAAATCACTAAAGTGATCAGGCAGCTGATTTGCTAATGCTTGCGAATCTATTTTGTCTTCTGGACTTCTATTGTCTTGTAGACTTCTCTTGTCTTCTGGACTTCTCTAGTGCGCGGGTCATCTGCATGGATTCCCCAGGCTTGCCACGTAATTTCCCGACATTCTTCATCAAGGGGTTGATTTCCTCCCCCTAATGTTGGGAAATTTTCGGTGGTGACACTTGCGCTAGTTGCATAGGTGAGTGGATGTTGTAGGCCGAAGGTTTAAGGTTGATGAGATTCGCTGCATGAAGGACTGCGTGTCCCCAACATGTAGCTGGCAAATTACTTTTATGCAAGAGGGTCGGGCAATAAATTTAATTCTTTTAATTAAAGCCTCTGCCAAACCATTCTGGGTATGGACATGCGGTACCGAATGCTCAACTGCAATTCCCATCGCCATGCAATAATCATCAAATGCCTTTGAAGTAAATTCGCCGGCATTGTCCATTCTGATGGACTTGATATGATGATCTGGAAACACATTTCTGATGCGAATGATCTGTGATATCAATTTTGCAAAGGCGTGGTTTCTTGTAGACAACCAACATATGACCACTTTGAAGAAGCGTCAATGAGCACCATGAAATTCTTAAATGGCCCTGAGATGGGCTGAATAAGACCGCAAATGTCTCCCTGGGTACGCTCCAGGAATGCAGGGACTTCTTCCTTCACTTTCAGAGTGAATGGTCTAGTAATTAGTTTCCCGGTGGCACATGCAGGGCACACAAAATCTTCATGATTCAGGAAATTCTTCACATTAATATTATGCCCATGCGAGTTATTTCTCATCATCCTAAGACCTGGGTGGCCTAATCTGTCATGCCAGAGATAGAAGAGTTCAGAGCTTTTAAATACTGTCTTCAGAACAGTGTACGCTGTAGGCGCTTTAATGTTGGTATAATATAGCCCAGTTTCAAGTGAAGGAAGTTTTTCTAATATTATTTTGCCATTCTCTTCGCGCTTCGTGGTGAGCAGGTATTCCTTACCATACTCTTCTTCAGTCTCAACGTGGAAACCATTTGCGCGGATATTCTTAAAACTTAGGAGAGTTCAAGTCGATTCTGGGAACAATAAGGCTTCTTCAAAGACCAAATTTGTGCCCATAGTGGCTCTTCCTGAACCAATTATACATGCATCGCTTCTGGCGAATGTCGTAAGGCTGCCAATGCTCTTACGAATCGACTGAAAAAATTTAATCTCTCTTAAGATGGTATGCGTTGTGCCGCTTCTGGCTAAGCACACTTCCTTCATAGGGCGCTACACGCGTTCTAATATAGGGTATTTAATATGCATGAGAAGGCAATCAGCACATAAATAAAATACACCAATATCAGAACATATCATGCCATTATGAATTGAATAAATGAATGAATTCTTCAAATATCATCCGACCATCACGAGAAAAAAAACAATTCTTAAGTACCATCCATGCAAATTCTAACATATTCTTCCACACAAAATAAATGACAATTAAAGTCTAAATGCATTCTGTGCACTAGACTTCTTCTGCTATTCTCTCAGGGGTGACATTCTTTTCTAGAGAAATCATGGCGTTGGCTGCTTGTAGGTCGAGAGGGGGTGCTGCTGCCTGGATGGTCTCAACCTCCATTAGCGCGGGCAGCTGCTCGGAACTCTCCCCCTCAACCGATGCAAAGTGGGCTTCATGCTACCCTTTGCCATCCCGTTTTGGCTTGCTGGCCATATTCTCATGTGGAGCGTCTGATTTGCCTTTCTGGGCTACGGCTTTACCCTTCCTTCACCCTTCTTCTTCATCAAGTGCTTTCGCACCTTGTGGCTCCCAGCGTTGGCTTCACAGCCAGCGGAGCTGCCTGGTGGCTGAGTGACGTAATTCTTGCGGAGAAGTTCGTCCTGAGCCTCCGCAACCTGCATCATATCAATCAATTCGGCATATCTCTCATAGCCGTCTTGACGATAATTGCGTGCGGATTGTACTTCATTTGGGTGGAAAGATTTTCTCAATTTTCTGTATTGGGGTACAAATCCTGTGCAAGGTAGAATTGTATTCCCCGACCGTCTTAAAGTCGGCAAACCTCAGTCTGATCCACTCTTGCTCTGCTTGAGGAAGAATGGTGTACTTGAGCCTCTCAAGCCGCTTCTTGAGTGCGATCCAGAGTGCTAGCGCGTTCTTTTCCGCCATATACTCATTCTTGAGAGTTGGGCAGACGTGGAGCCTGAGAAAATGAAGTGCCTGATCATTCTCCTCAGGTGTAGGTTGAGCGTCTTTCTGTCCGCTTAATCCAATAGCTGCGTGGAGCTTCTGGCCCCTAGTACAATCTCGACATCGGATGCCCATGTCAGATAGTTTTGGCCATTCTGGGCCAGCTCCTCGAACTCCCGGTTCGTGATTCTAGTCATCTAAATGTGTGTAAGTCTACTGCTGGTAGACATGCACGGAATAATTCACTGCGGGTAAATAAATGGTACAAAAGTTTCTCGCAATGTTTCATAATTTTCTGTGCATTTTCTATAAATTTTACTGCTAATTCAGCGATTAAAAGCAATTTAAACAATTACAATTAACCAAAACAGTAAATAAATACAGAAAATACAGAGAATAATAATGGCATAAATAAATAAGCTTCAAATGCAAAGATTGATGCAAAATTCGGATTCCCGAGGCCCTTTTATGCTAAAATATGAAATTTCAGCAAATTCTGCACTTTCTGGGGATTTTTACGCAAATTTTCAGTTCAGAGAAAAATTCGCGCAATTTTCTGATTTACAGAGGATTTTTCTGCAAGATTTTGGACCCATACGTAAATCTTAGGACCTATCGGTAATTTTTGGAACTACCGAGGCCCTTGTGCAAAATTTTAGGACTCAAATGCAAGTTTTGATGGCCTCTTGGTAATTTCGTTAATTTTAGAGGGTTTCCGCAAAAATCACCCCCACCCCTTTCCCGGCCGACCCTTTTTCTCCCCCCACCCGCGGCCCATACGGCCTTTCCCGTCGCCCCCAGCCCATTAGGCCTGCCCGGCCCATATAACAGGAGGGGAGGAGGTTTAGAGTTTCCCCTCCCCTCACTCCACTCGAGTGGCGGCGGCGCAAAAGGCGGGAGACGGTCGGCCGCGTGCGAGCCAGAGGGGGCGGCTGCAAACCGGGTGGCGGCGTGGTAGCGCGGTGGAGGCGCCGGCTTTAGGCCGGTGCGGCGGCGGGGTTGGCCAGCGCGTGCGGGCGCAAGGTGGAGCCGATGCGGCGGCGGGGTTGGCCGTGCGGTCTGCGGGCCACGGTGGGCGCCGTGCGGCGGCGCGGGGAGGCGGTTATGGCGGCGCCATTCGGGACGGCGCGGGAGACGGGCGGAGGCCGGCGAGCTCGCGGCGGCGCGTGCGCGGGAGGCGAGACGTCGGCTGCGGGCCGGCACATGTGGGAGAAGCTGCTTCAGGCGGTGACGGCCATGGCTGCATGGACCGGCGGCGGAGCGGATGGCTGCAGGCCGGAGCTCGAGGTGATGGTGGCCAGGGCAGCGCGCGGCTGCGGGCGGCAGCCACGCAGGGCCGGCGGCGATGTGGGGTTATGCGGCGAGCGGCAGAGGCCATGCGGGGCCAGCGACGCGGTGGTTATGTGCGGTGTGCATGCGGGCACGGTCGGGGCCGGGCGCATGCAGGCGCGCGGAGAGGCCGATGAGGCGGCGCAGCCACGCGGGACCGAGGCCAGCGTTCGGGCGGCCCGACGGGAAGGTGGTGCTGGCAGAGTGGCCGCATGCAGGCGGCGCGCAAGGACGGCGCGGGAAGGCCGGCTGTGGCAGTGCCGGCGCGGGCTCCAGCGGCGGTATGGCCGCGACTTCAAGAGCGATGCTGGCTGCGGCTTCGGGCCGACGTCGGCCAGCAGCCATCCGACGACCGGCGGCAAGCCGTTATTAGGCCGGCGGTGCACACGCATGCAGGCGCGGCAATGCTTTGGCCGGCGATGCGCATTCTAGCGAAGTGCCTTTTTTTTCTTTTTCTTTTTCTGTGTGATGCCGTGCAGAGCAAAACAGTAGAAGGATGCCAATTTTCATACAGTGATCATGCGGAATCAAACAAAACCCATGCAAAATTTTCGTTTCCAATCTACGATGCAATCAACATCTACCCCGTTTCACAATCTACCGATCGACATTGTGCCGGCGATTTCAGATCTGCTCGCGGTAGATTTAGGGTGGATTTGCATCGTTCTACAGTGCAATCAACATCTACCCCGTTTCTCAATCTACCGATCGGCATTGTGCCGACGACTTCAAGTCTGCTCGCGGTAGATTAGGGCGGATTTGCACCGTAGAATTTCAATCTAGAACGCGAAAAGAAAATACAGATTCAAAAGCGATCTAGAAAATTCAATCTGTGCTTCGATGATTACCTCGTTCACCGGAGCGAAGTCGTGCTGATAACGTGTTGAGAAACCGTCGCTGGCGACCAGTCCGAGCGATTCCTCTGTTTAGAACAAGAACGAATCAATCACAGAATAATAGATTGAACACACAGAGAGATAGAGAGAACTCCTGGTCTTTCTTTATTGCTTTCATTCACGTGTACATAATGAGGAGGTATGACTCTCTATTTATATACTACAATGAGGTGCCCACCATGGGCCCTGGGCTGCCGGCCCAGGCCCAGGTTTCTTAACAAGTTGCTCACGTTACAGCTATTGCGGTAGGTGAGGTGCTAAGACAAATCAGACCATGTACTATTAGTTTTTAAAAACTATTTTTTATAGGAAATATTTTTTCTACTTATCTAACTTTTATATAAAGTGTTTTTTAAGATAAGATCTACTAGTCGATTGTAATACATACTGTAATGATTTTATTTATATTAGCCAAAAATGTGCACGAGTATTTCTCTCTTTATAAACATCTCTCTAAACTATTACTATTTATAAGACCAAATCAAAAACCAAAACTAAATCACAATATAAACGGGATTGACCTGTACCATGATGACTTGGCTGTACGTGTTGGCTTCAATGCGTTTTCAGCATTCAATCTACACAAGCATATTTCTTCCTTGTCTTAGCTACAGGAAGGGTTTGTTATGTGGTTACGCGTCAAACAGTACGTAGCAAGAATTTGAGAGGCCCGAGAGGGGTACCCAAAGTCTAAAACTCAAGTGAGAGGAGAGGTATAAAACGGATACCTTGTCTTTAGTTCGACAATGGTCTCTTTTCTTAAGTGTTTTTTCTCTCTCGCTATGGTGCCCTACAGGCCATAGTTATAGCCATGGGTAAAGATGTTTACACGAATACCCCTCTTAGGTTCTTCACTAATGGGGGTGTATATGTATTTTCCTTAGCATGCGCTACATGGGTCTACCTTTTGCTTACATACATATTTGGGCTTATGCACGGTAGGCTAAGTGGGCCATAGTGGGGGCCACTTCCCCAACAGTAGGCTCTTATGGGTAAGGGTTTCGCAATGAACAGGCCGAAAATCGTGCACTTCGTGTTTTGGCTCCCTTCGTCCCTTCGGCCCATTGTTGCGTTTGGCGCGTGTGTGTAGGTGCATCCCATCACTTGGGGTACCATGGCAGCCTCGTTACCTGAGCAGGGTGGTGGCGGTCTCAGTTGCGGGTTGTTGATCTCATCCATGTGGCCCCCATGCACATCCAGGCACAAGGGACGCAGCCCCATGAGGGCCCTCTGCAAATTCAGGCCCATGTGCAGCAGCCTCGGGAAGGCCTCCTGCAGCTGCAGGCTCCGGAGGCAGCCCACCACAGGGTTATCAATGTCATCTCCGGAGGCTCCTCGCTGGAGTTCGCCTCGGCACGGCAGCGGAAGGCCTACGTCCGGAGGCTACACCACGTAGCGGCGTACCCAGCGCAGGCACCGTCGGACTGGGCACAGCACGAGGTCACGTTCACACCCGCCGATGCCCAAGGCGTGGAACTTCCTCACCAGGACCCCCTGGTCGTCCGGGTCGTTATAGCGGGATGCGACATGGGCGTGCCCTAGTTGACGGCGGCAGCTCCACGAACATCCTGTTCGCGGCGGCCTTCGACCAGATGGGGATCCCCCGAAGCCGCCTCGGCCCATCGGGAATTCCGCTGCAAGGCTTCGGAGGACAACCTCTACGAGCGCTCGGCCAAATATGCCTTCAGGTCTCCTTCGGCCAAGACGACAATAAAAGGGTTGAAGATGCCACATTCGATGTCGTCGATCTCCTATACCCTTACAATGCCATACTGGGGCGCCCAATCCTCAACTCCTTCGGAGCGGTGCCACATCACGGCTATTTATGCATGAAGCTCCCGGGGCCGCGAGCCATCATTACCGTCCGTGGCGACCAGGATATGGCCCGGCGCATCGAGTACGGCACCAGACATCCCCGTCACGACGCTCAACGGCACGCTTAGAATCGGCATCGCAGTGTGGAGACCCACGGCGTCATCCGGGGACGGCTCGGCAAGCCCTACAGATAGTGCAACTACTAGAGGCTCCGGCCGCGCCAAAGGAAAGTGGTTAGTACCTCCGCCTTATGTAATCGCTCACCCACGCAAACGGGAATGTAATAGAGTTCCATTTGTCGCCAACCTCTTATCATTGTGCAAAAATACGCGGCGAGAACGCGCGGAGGCTTCGCCTACGCGCGTGCTCCCGGAGTATAAACCAAAGACGCACGTTCGCGTGTGCACTCTCTGTAGCCAGGGGTGCGGGTATGAGTATAAACCAAAGACGCACGTTCGCGTGTGCACTCTCCGTAGCCAGGGGTACGGGTATGAGTATAAACCAAAGACGCACGTTCGCGTGTGCACTCTCTGTAGCCAGGGGTACGGGTATGAGTATAAACCAAAGACGCACGTTCGCGTGTGCACTCTCCGTAGCCAGGGGTACGGGTATGAGTATAAACCAAAGACGCACGTTTGCGTGTGCACTCTCCGTAGCCAGGGGTACGGGTATGAGTATAAACCAAAGACGCACGTTCGCGTGTGCACTCTCCGTCAAAGATGTGGGTATGAGTATAAACCAAAGACGCACATCCGCGTGTGCACTCTCCGTCAAAGACACGGGTATGAGTATAAACCAAAGACGCACGTTCGCGTGTGCACTCTACGTCAAAGACACGGGTATGAGTATAAACCGAAGACGCACGTTCGCGTGTGCACTCCCCGTCGAAGACACGGGTATGAGTATAAACGAAGACGCACGTTCGCGTGTGCACTCTCCGTCAAACACACGGGTATGAGTATAAACCGAAGACGCACGTTCGCGTGTGCACTCTCTGTCGAAGACACGGGCAAGAGTATAAACAAAGACGTGTGGGGGGACGCCTCCGCACGCACTCTACGGAGTATAAATAAGACGCGGATGTTCTCCCTGCGCACTCTACGGAGTATAAACAAGACGCGACTTCCGCGCATGTCAGGGACGTCGTCCTTGCGCATACTCTCCGGAGTATAAATAAGACGCGGATGCTCTCCCTGCGCACTATACGGAGTATAAATAAGACGCGGACGTTCTCCCTGCGCACTCTACGGAGTATAAACAAGACGCGAATTCCGCGCAGGTCAGGGACGTCGTCCTTGCGCATACTCCCCGGAGTATAAATAAGACGCGGATGTTCTCCCTGCGTACTCTATGCAGTATAAACAAGATGCGAATTCCGCGCATGTCAGGGACGTCGTCCTTGCGCATACTCCCCGGAGTATAAATAAGACACGGATGCTGTCCCTGCGCGCTCGGCAAAACGTAGACGCGGAGTGAACCTTGCGCAGCTGTCAACCGCACACCCCCTCAGAGCGTCCAGGCTCGTCTTTGCGCAGCACGGGAAATGTACGCAAGGTGCGCTATGGAAACCCAATTTCGAGAGCTTCCAGAAGTAGCGGCGAAGCGCGCCAGAGGTTGGCCCCAGCGAGGGCGCACACGCGGACTACGTGGTACACCAGAGGCTACCCCCACTTTGGAAGGTAGGGGGACGGAGCGTGCCTCCGCACGCGCCAGTCTACGGACTTTAAACAAGTCGTAGTGCGGAGGTCCGCCTCCACACGCGCCAGTCTACGGACTTTAAACAAGTCGTGGTGCGGAGGTCCGCCTCCGCACGCGCCAGTCTACGGACTTTAAACAAGTCGTGGTGCGGAGGTCCGCCTCCGCACGCGCTAGTCTACGGACTTTAAACAAGTTGTGGTGCGGAGGTCCGCCTCCGCACGCGCCAGTCTACGGACTGTAAACAAGTCGTGGTGCGGAGGTCCGCCTCCGCACGCGCCAGTCTACGGACTGTAAACAAGTCGTGGTGCGGAGGTCCGCCTCCGCACGCGCCAGTCTACGGACTCTAAACAAGTCGTCGTGCGGAGGCTCGCCTCCGCACGCGCCAGTCTACGGACTCTAAACAAGTCGTAGTGCGGAGGCTCGCCTCCGCACGCGCCAGTCTACAGACTTTAAACAAGTTGTAGTGCGGAGCTCCGCCTCCGCACGCGCCAGTCTACGGACTTTAAACAAGTCGTAGTGCGGAGGTCCGCCTCCGCACGCGCCAGTCTACGGACTTTAAACGAGTCATAGTGCGGAGGGCCGCCTCCGCACGCGCCAGTCTACGGACTTTAAACGAGTCGTAGTGCGGAGGCTCACCTCTGCACGCGCCAGTCTACGGACTTTAAACAAGTCGTAGTGCGGAGGCTCGCCTCCGCACGCGCCAGTCTACGGACTTTAAACAAGTCGTAGTGCAGAGGTTCGCCTCCGCACACGCCAGTCTACAGACTTTAAACAGGTCGCAACGTCAATGACTGCCTCCGCACGCGCTAACTCTACGGAGTAATCAACATGCGAGCCCCGCGAACGCACTGTCCACAGCACTTCGAACGTGGGGATCTCGTCCCCGCACAACATGACCACCCGAATCACAGCACGCAGCGCATCTCCTAATCGCCAGGGGGTCTATATATTGGCAAAATCTTACAAGTACAAAGACCCGCCAACATCTCTGCCGCTCTAAGCAATTATTCGGCAGGCTCGTCCTTAGCACGCGCGAAGGCCGGGGCTTCGCCAGAAGAAGATCGGCCCGCCCAAAAGTTTAGCGACTCCTCAGCCCTTCGCCAGCGTCGAAGGCGCCGCCGGGTCGCAAGGTCGGACGCAAGTAGTCGGCCCCAGCAAGGAAGCTGCCCGGGACATAGGTGAAATAGTCAGAATTTGTAAAGCAAACGCGTACTTCATTCACAAGAAAAGCGGGGGACATTACAACGCACGCCTACACCTGGCCACCTCGGCGTCACACCTGCGAGTTTCCGGCGCCTTCGGAGGCCTCAGCGCCACCCTCGTCGCGCCGCAGGACCTCGTCCAGAAATTGGCCGAGGCTCCCCTCCCCGTGAAGTGACTTCCGAAGCTCGACCCGGGCAGCGGCCTCCCCGACGTAATCCCAGACCCGCTCATGGAAGTACTTGACGGCGCGACAAATGGCGCGGACGGCACCGGACATTACTCCGGCTCCGCCGGGCATCTCCAGCTGGGGGTCCTCCAGCCCGGCGACGTGCATGCAACCGCGGTGCCGTAGAAGCGCGCACACCATGCACGACGCCGCGTAAGCACAGTGGTTGCCGAAGGTCATCGCGGCGCCGCGCGCAATGTTGGCGGCATCTCCGATCCAGCGAAGGGTCCGAGACAGCTCCTCCGGGCCAAAGGCGCGGTCCGGCACTTTAGCCACAAGCCCTTGGAGATGGCTTTCCAGCGCTTGCATGGCATCCCATGCAATGACCGAAGCTTCACCAAGCGTCCGGTCACGCTCCGCTAGAGTTAAGGCAAGCTCGGCTTTTTCCTTCTCCAGCGAGGCGACCTGTTGCAGAAGGCCATCCCGCTCCGCCGCAAACCCCTACTGCGCCGCCTCCGCGGCCGACTCCCGCGCCGACACGGCAAGTTCCTCGGCGTGCGCCTTCACCTCAGCGCACTCCGCTTCCAGCTGGCGGATGCGAGCATCCTGGGCAGAGCGGGCCCCCGAGGCTTCGCGTAGCTCCTCCTCGGCGACCCGCAGCCTATCCTCAAGCGCCCTTTGGGCACGAACATAGGCCGCTTGCAAGGCCTGCCCCAGCACAAGTGTCTGCAGAACAGAAAGGCTTAGCAAGCTCAGCATGGCCAGGCGTTGTCATATAAGTGCTTACCCTCACCCCCGACACCTCTAAGGCGTCCCCGAGATGCCCCACCCCGTAGGTCTGCAGTGCTTGCTGGCCGACGCTGGCAGCCGCGTCATCCACAATCCCGCGCCATGCCCTCAGCGTCTCCGGTGGAGGCACGAAGTCCGCTGGGCTCGGGCGCACGGTGGCCGCCCCGCCGACGCGAGGACCCCCATGTTCCGCCAAGGGCTCCTCCTCCGGAATAAGCGACGCTGCAGGCAGGGATGCAGGTGAGCACCACAAGGCACAACGAAGAATACATCAGGGCAAACTAAGCCACCTTACCTTCAGTAGCGAAAGGAGGGCTTCGGGGGCCCGCCCTAGTCCCAAGCGGGGTAGCGGTGGCGCAAGTCCCCGCGGAGGGCGTGGTCCCACAAGGAACAGAAGCCTCTGCGTTCGGGGTCGGCGCTGACCGTTCCTGCACGGCAGACGGCGTGGCCTGAGGGGCAGAGGGGGCGCGCGCCGCAGGGACTTCGGCATACGCATCAGAGTCCCACAAGCTGATGCCCGTCGCCACGGTGAATCCCCTCGACGTCCGGTGAAGCTCCGGCCGCAGACACGGCGGCTTAGCCGGAGCAAGGGGCGACGACACCACCTCAGTAGCCGCTGCATGCCGGAGAGGCCCCCACGACTACAACACCCGTGGGCGAAGACCCCACCGTGGCAACCTTTGCGGAATACACCTTGGCTTCGACCGCAGCTGTCGGCGACGACCCAGCTCCGTGCGCCCCCGCGGAGGGCGTCTCCGGCATCACAGCGGCAACGGCCGAAGGCTCCACCTCAGCACCGCCGCTCAGCATGGGTCCTGTCTAGACGACCGCCGCGGGCGACGAGACTTCCCCTCTCCGGCTGCCCGCGGCGAGCCCGCCGTCCAGGGCATCCTCCGAAGACCCTTCGCCCCCGGTGTCCGCGCCATCCAAGCCCGAGTCGGCGTACCTCGCCGAATCCGACTCCGCGTCTGCTGCGCCATCGGGAACCCTAGCAGCAGCAGTGGCAGCTGCTATACCAAGCACGGCAGACGCTCCGCCTCAGGCCCTCTTGCGAGACGGCGCTTTCGTCCTCGTTGCGCCGTCGTCTTGGTGTTGCAAGGGCGGATCAGCACGGTCCGGCACGGCAAGGCCCAAGGCCTCGCACACGCGGTTTATCCGCCCCAGCCCCGCCTCAGCAGTAGCGGACGCACGCTGCTCGTGCTTCCTGCCGGTATACGGCCCGAGGAATACGCGCGCGACCCGCTCCACGTCCTCCAAGCGAATCTCTACAGCAAAGCAGGACACAAGATTAACATGTAGCGCACTCCGCGTGAACAGAGGGGGGATACGGGTGAAGCTTACGAGGACCGACGGGTGCCGGCAGTGAGCAGACCCACGGCAGAACATTATCATCTCGACGCTTCTCGGCGGCGAGGCGCCAGTCACGAGCAAGCGGCGCCACGCCGTACATCGCGTACTCTTCGGCGAGGTCGCGCATGTTAAAGCGGGCGGCCACGCCTGTGAGCCGTCGGGCCCTCCGCCTGTCCTCGTCGTCAAGCGTTCGTCCGGGCGAGGTCTTGAACGCGATCGACCGGCCCGTGCATTCGAGGCCGCTCCCGCTCGCCACACGGTGGTAGAACCACCGTTTCATCCAGTGAGACTCTCACTTCCCGCGAGTGGAATTCGCGGGGAAGAGCTTGCTGCAAGACGGCCGAAGAATAAAGGTAACGCTGCCGAAGTTCGACAGCGTCCCGTCCTTCCGCTCCTTGGGCTGGCACCGGGCCTCGTGCAGGTAGGCAAACAACGAAGCACTGGGCCAGCACGCTCCCGAGCGCAAGGCCCAGCTGTACACGGCGAGCCGGGCCACGGCGTTCGGAGTCAGTTGTGCCAGCTCTAGCCCGAAGGTCCGCAACACGTCGCCCACGATCGCCGCCGCCGGGATGCGGAGCCCCGCGTCAAAAAAGGCAACGAACACAAGCGCCTCCGACTCCTCGGGGCGCGGTTCCGTCTCGTCGGCGACGAGCAATCGTACCGCCTGGCGCTCGGACAACTTCCCCGCGCGCAGCAGCGCTTGGATGGTCTTCTCGGTCACAAGCGAGGGGCCCAACTCGCCGGAAAACGAGCCTCCTCTCTCCGACGCCAGCCACCACTTGTCCGCCGCCGCCGGGTCGCGTTCGCTGAGCGAGTATTTCACCTCTAGCGGTGAAGACCGCCGGCGAATGCCGTAAGCACCAGCCGCCTGGCCACGTTGTCACCGGATGCCATCGCTTCTCACAGAAGGAAGAATACAGCGGTGAGAATAGCACGGGAGTGTAGAAGGCGATGCAAGCGAGAAAGGGGCGTAGAACTTCGGGGGCGCAGTTACGGGGGCTATTTCAAGCCACCTCGCCCCGAAGGCGGCAGCCGAAGCGTCGCGGCGGTCCGCGTGCCGGACGCGACCGCAGTCGTACAGAGGCCCGTCCCGCACAATTCCCCATAACCTCGCCCCGAAGGCGGCAGCCGAAGCATCGCGCGGCCACAGCAGTGAAGGACCGTCAGGGCATGACGCTCCAGTAGCCTCCCGCCGCGTGGCAACCCCCGCACAAAAATAGCTGGGGCACACGACCCGGCGCGCGTGTCTAAAACGGAGCCTCTGCCCCAGCTTGAATACCCCCGGTCTTTGGCCCAACCTACGCACGCAGTAGGGTAGCTTCCGGTGCTCGGGCCAGGACCGCACCCGGAAGATGGCCCCTTCACACAAAGGCCAGATAGCGGGTCACAGCCTTGGCCGAGGGGTCGAAGCCCGTGGCAGGAATACGTTCCGCCGCGGGCCCCACCCACGAGAAGGCAAGATGCATGACGCGACAGCCTGCCCTCTGACAGGCCAGGCGTCGGCACGATTCCAGCCGCCATTAAAAGCGTGTGACCACACCGTGGGATCACAACAACTTCGAAGCATAGCAGGACAGCCGACAGTGACGGGGCGACGGAATATGGCTAAACGCCGAATGACGCGGCATTCCTCGCCCGCCTCGTGTCCCCCTTGCCTAGGGAAGAGGCGAGCAGCCGCGATCACGCAACCGCTCACATCCCACCGTGCACCAGTTACAACCCGCCGCGTGCCCCATGCACGCCAGGGCGAGTCGAACGGTACGACAACCTAGCCCTGGCAAGCCAGGGGCCGGCGCGATTCCAGGAACCATTACAGCGCATTACCGGATCGTGAGGTTGCAATCACCGCAGGCGCAGCGGTGTCCGCTGTGCGAAGTGTCAACTCAAACTACACCGTTGAGCCTCTACCACGACAGGCTCCAGTCCCGGCTTCGGCTTCGATGATCGCGCGCGCCTACCTCGACTAGGCGCCAGCTCCGCTGCCACCCGTTCGAAGAGTAGAGGACGGAGCGCGCGCGCGCCTGCCTCGACCAGGCGCTAGCTCCGCTGCCACCCATTCGAAGGGAAAAGGACGGAGCGCGCGCGCGCCTGCCTTGACCAGGCGCTAGCTCCGCTGCCACCCGTTCGAAGGGAAGGGGACGGAGTGCGCGCGCGCCTACCTCGACTAGGCGCCAGCTCCGCTACCACCCGTTCGAAGGGTAGGGGATGGAGTGCGCGCGCCTGCCTCGACCAGGCGCCAGCTCCGCTGCCACCCGTTCGAAGGGAAGGGGACAGAGCGCGCGCGCGCCTACCTCGACCAGGCGCCAGCTCCGCTGCCACCCGTTCGAAGGGTAGGGGACGGAGCGCGCGCGCGCCTGCCTCGATTAGGCGCCAGCTCCACTGCCACCCTTTCGAAGGGAAAAGGACGGAGCACGCTCGCGCGCCTGCCTCGACCAGGCGCCAGCTCCGCTGCCACCCGTTCGAAGGGAAGGGGACGGAGTGCGCGCACCTACCTCGACCAGGCGCCAGCTCCGCTGCCACCAACTCCGCTGCCACCCGTTCGAAAGATAGGGGATGGAGCGCTCGCGCGTCTACTTTGACTAGGCGCCAGCTCAGGACGGAGCGCTCGTGCGTCTACCTCAGCTGCCAATCCAGGCATCGGCTTCGGCTACGGCCTCAGACCCCGGAACCCGCTGCGCACCAAGGCTCCGCGAGTTCGGAGAAGTTCACAGGCCGCAGGGACGGAGGGGGCCAAAGGACTCGGCAACATGGCTTCGGCCCTGTGAAGCCCTTCACCATGAGAGGCTCCTGTTGTAGGGGTGGCCCCCACCTAAACCCAGCAGGCCTGGTAGAAGGATATAGGGTCCAAAATAGGACATGTGTAATGGCTTAAATGCCCCTAACAGGGAGGTACCGATGTAAGGGCACAATTGTAAAAGCACAGCCCATATGAATATATATACCAGGGAAGGCTAGGGGGGAGGGCAGAGGTCATCACTTTTCTCCCAACTGTTTTTATGTTGGACATGTCCCCTTCGCAGAGCATATCTTTGTCATGGGCTTCATCGCTGGGATCACTGAGAAGACTCAGAGATTCTGGGTGGCCTTCCGACCGCACCCACACGTGCACCCTATAGACTATGTAAAGATAGAGAGCTCCAACGAGGGTGATATAATGTGATAACAGTGTGGGCTGTGATGTAACTAATGTTGTTGTTGATGCCCTTGTCTAGCCTAACCATGTCTTCACTTTGCCTGGCCAGGTGGAGTTCGCGTGTGCTCCATCCCCGCCCTTCGAGCGGGTGTCATCGGAGATGGCACGTAGCCCTCGTAGGTTCGTGAGCTCTCCGTACCCCGCCCTTCGATGGGTATCGTTGGAGATGGCACATAGTCTTCACAGTTTTGTGCACGCTCCATCCCCTACCTTGAGCTGGTGGCATTGGAGATGGCACGTGTCCAAGACCATTACTACTTGAAATGCCCAAGTCTATAGCACACCACATCACACCAAGTCCATTATACCCAATTACTTGCTGCCAAGATCAATTGTCTACTCCAAAAATCATCACCACTTAAAATGCACAAGTCCAATTGGTACACCATATACACGCACTTGCCTCCTCACAATCTCCGCTTAAGATGCTGCTCTACCTGAACTTATGCAATACACCATGGCCTTAGAACTCCTTTTGTAGCCTCAGTTTTGCCGCTGACTGCAACAATTATCAAACACCTGCACATCAAAGAACAAGCAACCAATCTGAGCACAAATAACATGCACTTCACTCTCATTAGTAAATCATATGTATGAACACACTCATGACTCACACTTACATGAACTCTCCATAACTAATACTTGTATGGACTCCGTCATGACTAACATAACCAAAACCATCTCAACTCAGCACCAGGGCTAGTTTGACCACAGCACCCATGCCAGTCAAACTGCCTAAACACACTCCGGTCAGACTGCCATGACAAGGCCTATCAGACCGCTCTCCTCCAGTCGTACTACAAATCCAATGCCGGTACTACCGCAACAGGTCACAACCCAAAACCTCCAAAGACCTTCTCTGGAAAATAGATACTACCAACTATAGACCCATACTACTTCACACCAGTCTGACTGTCATCGTGGCTGGTTAGACCGTAAACCGATTAGATTGCCACTCAGGGGCTGGTTAGACCGCTAGCAGCAGAAAGTAACAGGTAAAGATGCAAATACTCAAAATCAAACTCAAACATCAATAGCAAGATACTAACAAAATCAAATATTTATCACAAAATATAGAGTGGCCTCTACATAGTCTTACAGAATACTAAATTGATCAATCCTTTTCCACACCCACTCATGTACGTAGCTTGAGCCTGACAATCAACATGCATCAACTACCTCATCAAACTTAGGTTCCGCACCAAATGGCTTCTGGCTTTTTTACTTTAGAAGCCACTTGTAACGCGTCGGCTTCTAATTTTGGCTGTTTCGTTTTTTTGGCTTTTCTTTTCCATTGTCCATGGAGATATAACGGTGTTTTTTTTCTTTAATTGAAGAACTCAGAAAAATTAACAGCCACTACAGTATAATTTCAGTAAAAAACTAGTAGGTAAGGTCGGAAATCATAAGCTTCAGCCGTTTGGGGCGGGCCTGGAGATGTTGCTTTTGAAAACTTCCCCACACCTGTCGGTGTCATGTAAGGAAGTCAAGCCGTGGTTGCGTGCGTGCAAATGAGAACATTTGTCATTTGATCTCACCAAAAATCGACATGGCTCATACACCACCGAGCGCAAGAAAGATGATTCTTGCATTGATCGTTCTAGCCTTTTCGGCACGGCCGGCGGAGCCGACGGCGATGCAGCCCAGCGAGACGTGCCTGCGCCGGTGCGGCGACGTCGATATCCCGTACCCGTTCGGCGTCGGCAGCGGGTGCCACCTCGAGACGGGGGACTGGACGTTTGTGCTGAGCTGCAACCGCACCGACGACGGGCGTCACCGGGTGTACAACTACGAGATCGAGGTGATGGACATCTCGGTGCGCCTCGGGCAGCTGCGAATCTACAACGCGGTCAACCAGTGGTGCTACAACGGCACGACGCGGGGCATGAACAACCAGAGCAACTGGTGGTACGACATGTCCCTCGCCAACTTCCGCATCAACGACGCGCAGAACCGGTTCACCGTCATCGGGTGCAACTCGCTCGCCTACATCCGCTCGCTGAACGCGACGGCTGACTCGCAGCGATACATGACGGGGTGCATGGCCATGTGTCCCGGCGTGGGGCGGCTGGAGAACGGCTCGTGCGCCGGGGTGGGCTGCTGCCAGACGGCCATCCCGGGTGGGCTCAACGCGTACCAGGTCTCCTTCGAGGAGAAGTTCAACACCTCCGAGATCTCCAACTTCAGTACGTGCACCTACGCCATGCTGGTCGAGGCCGCCGCGTTCGACTTCCGCACCACGTACGTCACCACCGACGAGTACATGGTGGCCAACGGCGGGCAGGTGCCGCTGGTGCTGGACTGGGCCATCGGGAACAAGATGTGCGAGGAGGCGAAGCGGAACGCGTCGGCCTACGCCTGCGTCAGCAGCAACAGCGAGTGCGTCGACTCCAAGTACGGCCTCGGCGGGGGCTACCTCTGCAACTGCTCCGCCGGCTACGACGGCAACCCTTACCTGCTCAACGGCTGCCAAGGTGACCTCTTCTCTTCTCTTAATGTGAATACACGCGCACCTATGTGTGTTTAGCTAAAGTACTTTTCATGCTACCTTATGCTATATGTTATATATTTTAAGAGTAATAAAAACTTCACCTTATAAATTGCTCACCCACTACTTAACAATATGGGACTAAATAATGCATTCTTTGGAATTTCCAAAGAAATGGGCCTCAACATGGGCCAATTTCTAGCAATGGGTAATCTTCCACAAACCATTATCAACTTAAGGATTGCTACCTATTATTCTCCAATGTTGCTCCGAAGTAACGGTTCCTGCGATTCGCTCCTCGCTATAACTTAGGTACTCCTTGCATTACCTTTATTTCTTAAGAGACAATTTTGATAATGTTTTGTATCACATACCATCAAGTATTTCTACTGTTATACTATATTGGAAAATAATGTTCTTTGTTTGCAAATTTTGTTTTTGCACCTTACCAAGATGTCATTCACATACAGATATAGACGAGTGTCTTTATCCAAAGTTTTGTGAAGGGAAAGGGACCTGCCACAATATTATCGGAGATTTCATATGCTGTCCTGATTCAACAAAGTATGATCCAGGAAAAATGCAGTGCACTTCAACCAAACATAAAAATCTTATCATAGGTAACTGATCCTATATTGCCGTTATTTCTTTAATAAATAAAACCGACAAAACACTTATGGTGCATACGGTTATACATAGGTGTTACCGTTGGACTGAGCGCTGGCTTTGGAATGCTATTTGTTAGTTTAAGCGGGATATTCCTCTTCAATAGATGGAAAAGTGGTATCAAAAGGCAACAACGAAGGAAGTATTTCCGAGAAAACCAAGGTCTTCTCTTGGAACAATTGATATTATCTAACGAAAATGCAAGTGGCACGACAAAAATTTTCTCCTTAGAAGAGATGGAGAAGGCAACAAACAACTTTGATGAAACTCGTATCCTAGGCCGTGGAGGACACGGCATGGTATACAAAGGCATCTTATCTGACCAACGTGTGGTGGCTATAAAAAAGTCAAAGTTTATTGAGAAAGGCGAGATCAAGCAGTTCATTAACGAGGTTGCTATCCTCTCTCAGATAAACCACAGAAATATTGTAAGACTGTTTGGGTGCTGTCTTGAAACCGAGGTTCCACTTTTGGTTTATGACTTTGTCTCCAATGGTTCATTGTTTCAAATTCTTCATCATAACGCAAGCAATGGATTTTCTATTTCTTGGGATGATTGTTTGAGGATTGCCACTGAAGCTGCAGGGGCTCTGTATTATCTCCATTCAGCAGCTTCGGTATCAGTCTTTCATCGTGATGTAAAATCCTCTAATATACTTTTGGATGGAAACTACACTGCTAAAGTTTCAGATTTTGGAGCTTCAAGATTAGTTCCTATTGATCAAACCCATATTGTTACAAACGTGCAAGGCACATTTGGTTATTTAGATCCTGAGTATTATCATACTGGACAACTTAATGATAAGAGTGATGTTTATAGTTTTGGTGTGGTACTTATAGAGCTACTTCTTAGAAAGGAACCTATATTTACCAGTGAGTCAGGCTTAAAACAAAACTTATCAAACTACTTTGTTCAAGAGGTGAAGGTGAGACCAATTACAGAGATAGTGGATCCTCAAGTTCTTGAAGAAGCAACCGAGGAAGAGATCAATAGTGTTGCCTGTCTTGCAGAAGTCTGCTTGAAACTCCAGGGTGAAGAAAGACCTACTATGAAGCAAGTGGAGATGACGTTGCAGTCCTTGCGGGAAAAAGGGTTCAAGGAATGTCAAGTCATTGGAGGAAATGATGAGGAGAAGCAAGCATTGCTAACTACAAGAGCTATTTATCAGTCATTGGGTGTAGAATTGGGCAATGCAGCTACGTCAGCATCCCAACATAGCGGCAACCGCTATAGCATGCAGCAAGAGTTCATATCATCTGCCAGCCTACCACGTTAAGACCGGTTCGTTCATCGGGCTTTCAATAATCTGAGACATCCATCTTATGTAGTGTATCGGATGTCTCTGAAGAAACTACATGTTTTTACATCATATTCACTAGTGATAGGATGGTATTTTGTGTGCGCTTGTTCTTTGTTGTTACATAGAGAGTATTACTATATGTAATCTGTACTAGATATGAGTGTTTTTTTGGTAATGTATTGTCCTAAATAAATCGATCGTCGCATTGAGATTCATGTGTGGTTCAATCTACTATGCATTTTAACTAGCCAATGGCATGCGCAATAGCACGACGCACTGTTAACAGTTCTATCTCTTGTACGTAAATTGCAGATATCCTATTGTGGTTATGTTTTGTTTTTAGGATAAAGAATGAAATAACTTCCCTTAAATGTGGTTTCTTATTTGTTGTCAAAGTGAGTATATGCCATGTGTCCCAAATTGTCGCGTGCCCCGCTAGCCACACCAAGCTCCGTTAGCTACGGTGACCTCTACTGCCTCCACCGGCCGGGTTGAAGGATCATAGCCAACCAACTTAAAGTCCGATGCCACAAAAAAAATCAAATATTCTTCTTTAAGGGTTTATCTTCAAAATGTAGACACAAGCCCATATAAATTTAACAGATATCTAGAAATCAAAATTTACATGAAAGGAAAAGCATCAGAACAGCTGCTTCTTATCAGCTACTTCTGAATTTGCTCCTCCAAATCTTTAACATGTGTTCTATAGACATGGGCATCCCAACATGGATAAAATCTCCCGGAGAAAGGTCTCCATATAGATAGAAACAAATGGTATAGGAAAAGTGTAGAGGATGAAATAAGGATGTTAAGCATCTTCAACATTAATACATACTGAAAGCAACAAAAGAAACTATATACAAAAGGGCATACTACATTTTTGAATCAAATGAATGTTCCTCTCAAAAGATGTCACAAAACATTCAGAATATATAGGCAGCCTTTTTGTTATTATGCTATAGCGTGCCTCGTGAAGAATTGTGTAACAGCAAGAAAAGAATACCGGGAAGTCCTGAAAATAATTGTTTCTATGACAATTGCTCCAGGGACAATAATCTTATCTAAATTATCTCCATTAGTCACTGTCGACTGGCCATGGGTCGCTCCGCTTGCCACTCCCGCTCGTGCTCTCGCCTTCACGCGTGTCAACGTGTCGCCTTCCCGCTGGAGACGGGACGCTAGTGAACAGATGTTTTCTCCCTAAGATACCCAATGAAGCACGTTGTTACTATTCATTTTCTTATTCTTCTTCTTCTTAGTGATGTTAATCTATCCGTATAGGCACCAATTTAATTATATAATAAATTCAATCACTTATCTATCTCTATCGGTAATTTAGTATTAGCTTCTTCATAATGTTAATAATGTTATGTTATGGATGCATACATTAATCAATTTCTAATGTGCCTTACGTGTTTAAATCTTGAAATTTTGCATAGGTATAGAGCATAATCTCCCCCCTACATCTCATAATTTTTTGAGATTGTTTGAAAACTTCTAGGTTTTATTTTCAAATAATTTTCACCAATTCACATTTTCATTGCATATGTTGCCCACAAGAAAAGCCTTCAAAATCACTCACACTAATCCAATTAGATATGTCTGTGTCATTCTATGCAAAATTTTAATGTTTCAACTTGGTCCCTTTATGCCCAATTCCTAGCTCCGGCTCCTCACCGGTGTCAAGCGGGAGGGGGTCTCATCCCTTGCCTCCTCTCTATATTACCTTGGCAGTAGCTTCCTCCCTCCCTAGTCGGTTCCTCCCTAGTTTGGTTGTCTGCACCCGCAACCTTAGCAACAACACGGAGCAGTTTGGCCTTCCTCCTCGCACTGGAGCATCAGTAGGCCACCACAAGTCACCGGATACATGGTCCCAGTGCTTCCCCTTCTGGATCCCTTCAGATCTGGATCTTCAGGCTGTGATAAGCATTCTTGATCAGGTCAATATTTTTCTATGAAAAGTAGACCCACATATTAAGGGCCCACTTAACATAACAATTATGTCTACAACCATGATTAAAAAAACCTTATCTGTTTAGTAATAAATTGATTAGAAGCCAATAACCACCAATTATGACTAAGAGACGACCAGTCATATGGTTCTATAAACTCCGACCAGGTAAATTGGTTGGAAGAAATTACAGTTTCCCACGTGATTAACATGAGAGCAGTTATTTCTCATCTAGGAGCTTACGACGGTTGGCTAAGGGACATGACAATTGATCAAAGAACCTAACAAATCAAGACATAACGAAGACATATGTGTGAAGACAAAAGGCATCTTTAGCAGCATTAACTACCACCCCTTATATATGCATAAATAGGGTGGACTGCGTGCCCCAGAACACATCGAATTCATTCTTGTAATATTCTTTCTATCCACGACAATAAAGTCTCTATTTGATTGCGCTTTCTTATTTTTTCCATAAGTTCAGTAGGGGGCCCTAGGGCCAAATCATCAACAGTTGGCGCTAGAAGGAGGGCGCCATCAAGCTAGAGATCACTGTCGTGATGTTTCCAAGCCCTCGTGCATGGTTGAGGAGAACACCTTTGACCTTGCTGACTATATAGACCTCTTGGACACTTACTACATCCCCGAAGAGGCATGCAAATGTGATTTCAACCTCGAGTATGTTCCTGAGGGAGAACTTGCACCACCTGCAACCCAATCCGATGGGGCTGAGGTAATAGAGGTGATGCTACCACCTCCAAGTAACTCCGAGGGTGAGTAGTACTTTCCCACTCCTATCTCAATTGGAGAGACAGGTAACCACGATGCCATTGCCATGGAACACAACTATAATAGCCATGCTTTTATTTAAACATAATAAAAAACTTCATTTAATTCAAAATAAAAATAAGTGTTATTTGGTTTTCCTGAGTTATTCCCCTTTTTGCATTTTAAAAAGGTTTTTCCTTTTTCTAAAAATTAAAAATAATTTTTCTATAAAAATAAAAAAATAACTTTAAGTTGGAAATAATTTTTATAAGTCCAATAGCCCCAAAAATTTCTGTGAATTTTTCTAAAAGTTTTAGACTTTATTTGCTATTTTTCAAGCTTTATTTGAATTTCTATCCTTTATTTAATTAAAAATGTATTTTAAAATGTCAAAATCACCTCGAAACCCCTTCTGGGCCTGGCACATTTTTCTCCCCATGCGCCATGTGGCCCACGTGGCCCAACTCCCGCGCACCCGTCTTGGCCTGGCCACACCCGCCCCTCACTCCCTCTGACGTGTGAGTCCTACACATCAGTCGTCTCCCTCACGTGTTCTTCCTCCCACACGCAGTCGTTGCTAAATCTGGCATAGATTCCATGTCTCCTTTCTTTCCTTGCTACGCCAAGCTTAGAAAGTCAATTTTCCCTTCCCTTCTTCACCCATGCACCGTGTGCCCGAGTCTTTCCTTTCTCGCGCACCCTTTCCTTTCCCCCCTCTCTTTCCTTCCACCGCCTGTGATCTCCGACAATGAATTAGGCACACCGTGCTCCCCTTTTGACCCTATTTAAACTCTCCCCAACCACCCCCGTACTCCACCACACCGAGCCCCGCCTCCCAATTGTACCCTACTGAGCTCCATAGCCCCTATGCTGTGCCCCTCCCTCTTTGAGTGGCATAGCACTTATGGCGAGCCATTGTCGCAGTCTTGAGCATCGCCAAGCCTCGTCGTTGCCCCTATGAGCTCTACCATGCTCTTGCCACCCTCCTTCGCTATGCAAGAACACCGTAGGAGCACCTCCTTCATCGGGAACCGAGCACCGCCGCTGCCTCTTCACACCGTCGGCCACCTCCGCTCACCTTCGAGCACCCCGATAGGTAGAAAAAGACTCCCCATGGCCTCCTCTCTTTTCTGTGCCTTGCCAACCCAACCATGTCACCGTTTGCCAGCAACCATCGGTTCCCATGCACACCACTGGCCAATGAGGCCACATCAACGCACCAGCAGACATGGCTGCCACTTGGTGCCAGGCGTCACGCCACGCCAATGCAGCGGTGCCAGTCTAGCAACCACACCACGCCAGCCATAGACCTGGTCCACCGTGGACCAGGCAGAGTTCATGGACCTGATCTATAGACCTTGGGCCCACTTGTTAGAGACTGAGCCTTTTCTTTTATAACAATAATTTAGGTGAAATTCTTTATTCCCTACTAACGTTACAAATCCAATTTCCTTTGGAAAAATAAACCCGAATATCCAAAAATGCAATTCAGTATTTTCTACTCCTTTTAAATCTTCCGAGAGCTCGTTCTCCACTGTTCTAGTTCCGATCGAACCCATTCTTCTTCCTAAATCCATCTAAAATTCCAATCTTCCCATTTCTATCTTCTTTTTGAATTTTATTTGAATTTAGTTTGTATTTGCTACTTTCACGTGTGGACTGTAATGTTTCTAAGGAGTACTGCTTCATCGACGACTCTCACCACCAATTCGCGGAGCAAGGTAAGTTACACTCCTTGACCATGTTGATCTCAATTTGTTAATAAAATTATATTGTTTTCAATTATTTTGCATGCATATGTTTATTCTATGTATTTTAATTCTAGTTTAAAGGCATAGTTAATACATACTTGTTATGACTATCTTTGACATTGATCATCTAAATACCTTGTCACCCTAGAATAAACTCTGGTTAGTACATTAGTATTGGCTAAAAAACTTTTGCAGCAAAGTTTAGACATACTTAGAAATAATCCTAGGTTTGTGATAACCTTTTCATCTCAGTCACCCCTTTCTCCTTCTTGGATGGGACATTCACCATCTTGAATAGCTTCCAACAATCTGAACGCTTTCCTCTACTCTTCTTGGTAGGAGACACTACAATTCTCTTCTTCCTTTTCACTCTTCTGTTGCTACCATCATCTCCCACCACGACTGCTACCGTATCGTCGTTTGCAGAATCCAGGGAAACATGTGAACCTTGACTGTCATTTGAGATATCAAGCATGTCTGACGACACAGGCTGCTCCAATTGCTCACCTGGCAACTATAAAAAATTAGAAACTTCAATTAAAAAATAATAGGGAAACATGTGAACCTTCGCGCACTGCAGTCGTACGGGGCCAGCCATGCCAGATTTTTCCTCTTCTTCTTTTTTCAATCTACAGTGCAATCAACATCTACTCTGTGATGTAATCTACCGATCGACATTGTGTCGACGACTTCAAGTCTGCTCGCGGTAGATTAGAGCGGATTTGCACCGTAGAAAATAATCTAGAAAGTGAAAAACTACGAATTTAGAGTGATCTAGACAATTCAATCTACTAATGCTTCGATGCTTACCTTCGATTCACCAGAGCGAGTTGTGCTGATAACGTGTTGAGGAACCGTCGTTGGCGACCAGTCTAATCGATTCCTCTGCTTAATGCGAAACGAGATCAATCACAGAAGACAGGAAATAATAGATTGAAAACACAGAGAGGTAGAAAGAACTCCTGATTTTTCTTTATTGCTTTTCTGATTTTATGTACAAAATTGCCGGTATGGCTTCCTATTTATAGTGTACTAAGAGCATCTCCATCTGGTTCTTTATCCTGCTCTTCATTGTATATTTAGCTAGTATGACCCAAAAAATGGACTCCAGCCCATCTTTTATCCCCCTCTTCAAATTTACCCGCTGGCTTTTTCCTTCCGGAGGCTGGCTATCGAAGGCGAGCGGGCGCTCGCTCGCCATCGCGATTTCGCGGGCGAATCTCCTTTCCGCGCGGCTTCCCTCCCCCTCCCGCGCCCTCGAATCTCCTTCCCGCGCGGCACTCTCATCCCCTCCCGCGCCTTCCCTTCGCCTCGCGCGCGGCGTCCTCCCACCTCCCGCGAGTTCCCTCCCCCTCCCGCGACGCGTACGCCGCGCCGCGCCGCCCCTCCCCCGCCGCCCCCTCCCACTGGTCCGCCGCGCCACCACCGCCCCTCGCCGGCCCTCCCACTGCTTCGACGCGCCGCCACCGCCCCTCGCCGGCCCTCCCCCGCCGCCCCCTCCCACTAGTCCGCCGCGCCGCCCCTCCCACTGGTCCGCGCCGCCCCTCCCCCGCCAGCCTCCCCAGCCTCTTCCCACCTCTCCCCACTGGTAATTTCAATGCTTACTGTCAATTCTTTTCGCCTTCAAAGTTCAAAGTTGTTGCCTGACTAGTACTCTGTTCCAATAGAATTTTGCTTATACTGGTCTGTGCCCAGCTGTTCATAATTGTGTAATTTGAATGCTATTGTTGACAGGGAGGTATCAATTTTCAACTGTATGATATCAAATCTTTTTGAAGAATATAAGTTCTTTCCCAAGTATCCTGATAAGCAGCTTAAGATAGCAGCTGTTCTGTTTGGTAAGGACATCTTTACTTTGATTGGTTTTCTTAAGCCATTTACTGTATGTAATATAAATTTATCTCAAACAAACTGGATAGCTGTGTATCATTGCATTAAGAAGATAGTTTGGTTAACTGAACACTTGGGAATCCTTCATTCCAGCTTATGACATAAAAAATAGCCAGTCCAGGGTCAATTATCCTGATAGGAAAAAGATATCAATTGTTATGCTGGAATGCATGTGAAATGGTGTCATACTTCAGCAGGGCGAAAAGCCGAAAACAAACATAAAGCCAGCGCATTAGCTCTAAAATACTGTTGCTGCAACTTTTAACAATATCGCATTATCACCATGTACATGTCCATGATGCATAAACAAGAACTAATCTTGTTGTAGGTTTCGCAAACAAGAATTTATCTATATATCTACCGAACGTGAAGTACATAATATGAATACTGTTTTGAAAATATAAAGAAATGTCTAACATAGTTTTGCAATTAGTGAGGAAAGCAGTAGTCTCCAAGAAGCACCACTGACCCGCTGAAAGACATCACTGAAATTGACATCTTAAATCCGACGTATTACAGATGAAAGACATCACTGAAACTGGATAACTGTGTATCATAAACTGTCAAGTTTGTTCATACATTTTAACAGCTACAATGTTTGATTGATTACAGGTTTTTGCCATGGAAGGTTATATGCACATCCTGAGGGCAGATAATCTTGATGGCAGCGAAGAAATTTGGGATGATCCATTTATATGCCCCCCTGAGGAACAAACTTGTGCAGTTGCACAAGGTTCTCAGCCTACCAGAGGCAATGATGAATATTCTCAACATACCAAAAGCAGCAAGAAGAGGACTAAGAATTTTACTGCCGACGAAGATGAGAAGCTGATCAGTGCATGGCTAAATGTGGGTCTTGATCCGATTGAAAGCAATAACCAATCGATGTCAAGGTATTGGCAGAGAATGCATGCTGCCTTCCATGAGCACAAGGATTTTGAATCGGACCGTTCAGAGACATCTCTTATGAACCGCTGGTCAATTATCAATGCGAATGTTAGCCGTTTCTGTGGGGTTTATGCTCAGGTAGTGCGCAGGAAGCAAAGTGGATTAACGGAGCAAGATAAGGTATTGTTTTGTCCTCCCATCAATTTGGTTGCTTTCTGGTTCTCCAATAATCCTTTCTGTTGGTTAATATTTTCAAATAGATCATGCAAAGGCACTATACAAGAACGGTCACCCAAAGAAGCAATCTTTCGTGATGGACTATTGCTGGAAGAAACTATGTCATGAGCAGAAGTGGATTCAGAGGACAGACAAGTCCCAGAATGAAACAACAAGAGAACAGGCACCAAGTGGTGCTAGTCCCTTGAACTGTAGTCCTGGAAGCAATGAACAGGCACCTAATGAAGCAATGACAAGGCCTCCCGGTAAGAAGCAAGAGAAGGAGCGACAACGTCGAGGGAAAAGACCTTATGGTGATGGAGAGAACCACTTGAAGGAGGTGATGAGCGATTTCTGGATCAACAAGAAGGATACCGAAGATTTGAGGGAGTTGAGGAAGAAGGAGCGCAATGACGAGAGGCTACAGCTTGAACGGGAAAGGCTCGAACTGCAGCGGAAGGATGTTGAGATGAAGCAAAGGAGTGAAGACGAAAGAATAATAAACATTGATATTAGTACAATGAGTCCAGATCAGCAGCAGTTTTACAAGATGTTAAAGTATGAGATATTTACTCGTCGGTTTGACGAACCTCCCGTTCGAGGCGATACTGCATCAATCTAGTTGTGGCCATGAATATTTTACAAGTTTTACATGAAGTTAATGCTTGTACAAGTTTTACATGTGTACTGGACAATGTTTGCTGGATCAATGGTTATATATGTTCAGAACATCACTTTATGATTTGCTAGTATTAAACATCACTTTATGATCAATGGTTATCACACGCATCTTTATCACTTTATGCCGGCAAAAAAAGCATGCAAAAATGAAGAAGCAAAAGAAAGGAAATGCTACCCCTGCGTACAAAGCATGCAAAGCCAGCTAGCTAGTTACCCCTGCGTACGGGCTAGGAAATGAAAAGGCAGTGCGCACATACGAGCTAGGACGGACGATCGGACGACCCAGGCATGAATCTTTCGCAGGGAGGTCCGCCGCTGGTCTCCAGCAGCCGTTCGTGCCTGTTCGCTACCCGGCGGCGGTGAAGATCACGTAAAATAGCTGGGCAGCGGTTGGGCCACCAAAAACAATTGGCCCGATTCAAACAAAGGAAGGCCCAAAAGAATTCAGCCCGCAAATTTAAACCATATTAAAGTAGCCCACCCAGATGTTTAAACAATTTAAAGAGGGAGAATAGCTAGGCCATTGGAATGCTAACTCAAATAGAGAGCTGCAAATAATAGCTAGCCTCTTTATCCTATGAAATAGAGAGGGAGAAATGACTAATAGGATGGAGTTGCTCTAATAAGGTGCCAATCATAGACTAAGACTTCCAGGTCACGTCCAGATTTCCTAACACTTACTAGCGAGCAGGGCATTTGTCGCTCTCAGTGGGGCTCCAGACTGTGACACACATTGATATGGTCGTATTGACGTGCAGGTGCAACTTCCTTCTCCCATTTTTTTTTTAGAGAAAAACACTCCATTTTGACATTCTGGTTAAAGCCAACCAACAACTGCATAACTTCTCGGGAGTCTACTAGCTAGTTTTTTCAATACGCAAATTCAAAGAACTACTATTACTTTGGAACAATTAAATATTTGAAAATGTTTTCAAAGAAGTAGCCGGAGGTGCAATAGCTAGAATAGAAAAATGAGGGAAACGGATTGACAATTGACAAATGAAGTCAGTTCTGTTTTCTTTTTTCCTTTTTGCAATAAAAGTCAGTTATGTTCAGACGGTAATTTGAAACCACGTGCTGGTAAGTTGCTTTCGTTACAACTACTGCGGTAGGTGAGGTGCTAAGACAAATGAGTCTATAATCATATTGATTTCTAAAAACTATTTTTCTATAATATCTAGCTTTTACATGAAATATCTTTTTAATATGGGGTCTACTAGTCAATTGTAATACACACTATAGTGACTTTATTTATATCGGCTAAAATCATGCGCAAATTTTCCCTCTCTACAAGTTGTTACTATTTATAAGTCAAAACCAAAAACTAAAGCTAAAAGACAATGTGAATGAGATCGAACCATGACGAGCTGGGTGTATGTGCTGGCTACTATGCGCTTTCAGCATTCAACCTACACTTGCATATTTCTCTCTTGCCATGGTGCCCTACGGGCCATAGTTATAGCATGAGTAAGTATGTTTACACGAATAGCACTCTTAGGGTCTTCATTAATGGGGGTATATATGTCTTTTTCTTAGCATACGCTACATGGGTCTATCTTTTGCTTATATACATACTTGGGCTTATACACGGTGGGCTAACTGGGCCATGGTGGGGGGTCATTCCCCCCAATAGTAACCTCTCATGGGTAATAGTTTCTTAATGAATAGATCAAAATCATGCACTTCGTGTTTTAGCCCCCTCCATCCCTTCAGCTCGCTGTTGTGATCCTGCAAACAAACAGACTGGTGCTTTTCATGGAGGTCGTTGGGTTAGTGGCTAGGCTTCATCTTGGGGCTCCTCTAGTCGCGAATACGCCTCATGTCGGAAGCCCATGAGTCTACAGGTAGATTTTGTCTTGGAAGCCCTTGAGCCGACAGGCAGGCTTCACTATGGAAGCCCTTAGGCTCACATGCAGGATTCGCCGTGGAAGTCCTCTAGTCGGTGGATAGGATTCATCTTGGAAGTACTTGAGCCGGTTGGCAGGCTTCGTCCTCGAAGTCCTCGAGCTAGCTGGCAGGCTTTATCCTGGAAGTCCTCAGGCCAACATATAGGATTCGCTGCGGAAGTCCTCTAGTCAGCGGATATGCTTCGTGTTAGAAGTCCTTGAGCCAACGGGCAGACTTTGTCTTGCAAGTCCTCGAGCCAGCTAGCAGGCTTTGCTGTGGAAGTCCTTAGGCCGGTTGGCGGGCTTCGTTGTGGAAGTTCTCGGGCCAACATGGAGGATTCACCACGGAAGTCCTCCGATTAGCAAATAGGCTTCGTCTTGGAAGTCTCCCTTGTGCGGCGCATGTGCATGGGTGCATCCCGTCTCTTGGGGTACCATGGTAGCGTCGTTACCTGAGCAAGGTGGTGGCGGTCTTGGTTGTGGGCTGTTGATCTCATCCATGTGGCCACGATCTATCAGCAACAACGTGGGTGATTGCACCGATTATAGGGGCGTGTGTGCGTCCTAAAAAGATGCACTTGTCCTGCCACTTTAAAAGTGCATGGGCTCCCCACTATTTTTTGATTGTGGTAATGCTCCATTTCCTCTCGCCTGCTCATTGCCGAAGTGTGACCCTAAGAACCACAATGACCTGGAGAGGACAACTACAGTGCAATTTCAGTAAAAAAAACTAATAGACACAATCAAAAGTCATAAGCTTCAGCCGTTCGGAGTGACCCTTAAGATGCTGCTTTTGAAAACTTCCCCACACCTGTCGGTGTCATGTAATGAAGTCAGGCCGTGGTTGCGTGCGTGCAAATGAGAACATTCGTCATTTGATCTCTCCAAACATCGACATGGGTTCATTAAAACTCGATTGGTTCACATGTGAACATCTAACAGCCCACTCACCCCGGCGGCCATGGCAGCTACACCACCGAGCGCAAGAAAGATGATTCTTGCATTGATCGTTCTAGCCTTTTCGGCACGGCCGGCGGAGCCGATGGCGATGCAGCCCAGCGAGACGTGCCTGCGCCGGTGCGGCGACGTCGAGATCCCGTACCCGTTCGGCGTCGGCAGCGGGTGCTACCTCGAGACGGGGGACTGGACGTTTGTGATGAGCTGCAACCGCACCGACGACGGGCGGCACCGGGTGTACAACTACCAGATAGAGGTGATGGACTTCTCGGTGCGGCGCGGGCAGCTGCGAATCTACAACGCGGTCAACCCGTGGTGCTACAACAGCACGACGCGGGGCATGAACAACCAGAGCAACTGGGAGTACGACATGTCCATCACCAACTTCCGCATCAACGACGCGCAGAACCGGTTCACCGTCATCGGGTGCAAGTCGCTCGCCTACATCGCCTCGGTGAACGCGACGGCCGACCGGGAATACATGACGGGGTGCATGGCCACGTGTCCCGGCGTGGGGCGGCTGGAGAACGGCTCGTGCGCCGGGGTGGGCTGCTGCCAGACGGCCATCCCGGGTGGGCTCAACGCGTACCAGGTCTCCTTCGAGGAGAAGTTCAACACCTCCGGGATCGCCAACTTCAGCCCGTGCAGCTACGCCGTGCTGGTCGAGGCCGCCGCGTTCGACTTCCGCACCACGTACGTCACCACCGACGAGTTCATGGTGGCCAACGGCGGGCAGGTGCCTCTGGTGCTGGACTGGGCCATCGGGAACAAGACGTGCGAGGAGGCGAAGCGGAACGCGTCGGCCTACGCCTGCGTCAGCAGCAACAGCGAGTGCGTCGACTCCAAGTACGGCCTCGGCGGGGGCTACCTCTGCAACTGCTCCGCCGGCTACGACGGCAACCCTTACCTGCTCAACGACTGCCAAGGTGACCTCTTCTGTTCTCTTCGTCCCACAGCATGTGCTAGCAGCTGGTTCCGGTGTGTCACTGCGGTGAAGTCATGTATGATTCCTATGCGTTTTGGTTTGTGTTTGCAGATATCAACGAGTGCGAAGAGAGTTCCAGGTACCCGTGCTCTGTTCCTGGTACTTGTGTCAACACTGTGGGAGGATACTACTGCGCTTGCCCTGTTAAGACAACAGGCAACGCTTACAACGGAACATGCGAGAAAAACAAATCCCAACTTGGATGGCAGATCGCCATTGGTAAGCCATCTCCTTGATCTTGTTAGGGCCTGTTTGGATGGACTAGGACTAGTTGTTAGCTAGGACTAGTTGTTAGTTGACTAGTAGTTAGCTGGCTAAAAATTAGCCTAGTCCTGTTTGGATCCAAGGACTAATAAGTGCTACTATCTCAGTGCAAAGTCTGTTATACCCCTATGCATGGTGGTCTGGGAGGGTTGGCGTGGGTATCAACGTCTTTTTCCCATCCGGCTGGTCCTTTAGCCCTCATTAGCTGGGTTTGATGGACTAGTTGGCTAACAACTAGTTGGGGCTTTGGCTAAACTTTAGCCCACCCATTAGCCCTCCTGTTTGGATCCTCAAGGGCTAAAGTTTAGCAACTAGTTGTTAGCCCAAGGGATCCAAACAGGGCCTTAATTTTCCTGTAAAGAACTTCTAGAACAGGGGACCCCACCAACTCCCAGATATGTACAGACGATGAAATGACCTTTCGATTTCCCAATTTATGTATCATCATCTCATATTAGATCATTTCCATGCCGTACCGGTTACTGCAGGAGTTAGCATTGGTGTCGTCATACTGGTAGTCAGCGCGTCCTGTGTGTACATGATCCACGCGAAAAGGAGGCTCGCCAAGGTCAAGAGAGAATACTTCAAGCAGCATGGGGGCCTCCTGCTGTTCGAGGAAATGAAGTCAAGGCAGGGGTTGTCCTTCAAACTGTTCACCCAGGAAGAGCTAGAAGAAGCAACGAACAAGTTCGACTTGCGCAATGTGATCGGGAAGGGAGGCAACGGCACCGTGTACAAGGGAACCACCAAGGACAACGACGTGGTCGCGATCAAGAAGTGCAGGCTGGCGAACGAGAGGCAGAAGAAGGAGTTCGGGAAGGAGATGCTCATCCTGTCCCAGATCAACCACAGGAACATCGTCAAGCTCTACGGGTGCTGCCTCGAGGTGGAGGTCCCTATGCTGGTGTACAAGTACATCCCAAACGGCACCTTGTACGAACTCATTCATGGCAGGAACAGCGGGCCGCCCATTCCGTTCACGGCTCGTCTGAAGATTGTTCATCAGACCGCCGAGGCGCTTGCCTACCTGCATTCATGGGCTTCACCTCCAATAATCCACGGCGACGTAAAAACGTCCAACATACTTCTCGATGAGAACTACACCGCAAAGGTTACCGACTTTGGAGCTTCGACGTGGGCGCCAACGGATGAAGCCCAATTTGTCACGCTCGTTCAGGGGACCTGCGGCTACCTAGATCCAGAGTACATGAGAACGTGCAAGCTGACAGACAAGAGCGACGTGTACAGCTTCGGCGTCGTTCTGTTGGAGCTGCTGACCTGCAGGAAGGCACTGAACCTCTTTGAGCTCGAGGAGGAGAAGTACCTCTCTTCGCAGTTCCTCCTGTTTCTAAGGGAGAACAGGCTTGAGGAGATATTGGACGCCCAGATGAAGAACGAACAGAACATCGAGTTGCTCGAGCAGGTGGCGGAGCTGGCGAAGCAGTGCTTGGAGATGTCCGGGGAGAAGAGGCCGTCGATGCGGGAAGTTGCAGACGACCTTGACAGGTTGTTCAGGCTGTCCCAGCATCCGTGGGGGCAGCAGAATTCTGGGGAGCTGGAGGCCTTGTTTCGTGGACCACCAAGCACGTATTCTGAAATAGAACTTAGTAGCAGTACTGGAAATATTGGTTGCAGTGATACAGCATATATAGGAATTAGATCTCCGCGTTGATGGCACTCCTTATTGTACAAGAATATGTCACGGAGAACAATGTCTTGGGTAGTACTGAATTCTTGTACGGTTTTATGCACACACAAAAGAGATGCAAGAATATGTCACGCCAACTACCCTCTAGCGAAAAAAGAATGTTACGCTTTTGTATTTTGGAACTTCGCTCACTGTAATACTTGTATATATCACTCAACTAAAAATCTTTAAAAATTCAGTCTTTTTTTTTGTGAACCATTGGATCCAAATCCAAACGCCCAAATTCCTCCACCCTCTAATGTCCCCGACGCTAATCCTATACTCCATCCCACCCTCAGCTGCTGCTCCTCTATCCCCACACCGCGCTAGTCACTACTGGATCCACGAAAGCATGACAACTCTTCCTCCTCCTCCCGTGTCTCTCTTTGTTCGTCGCCACTACCCACTCTCGCTCCTCCCTCAAGCTATGATGTCCTCCTCTTTGACTTCGGCATCTTCTCACTTGTCATGGTCGCCATCTCCAACACATCTCCTTAATAGAAGGAAAAGAAAAAGGAGGCATACGACGGAGTGCACGCTCATTGGAGGGGGCGTTCGTCGTCGGTGGTGGCAATCCGGCTTCACCGGTGGCAGCAGTCATGTGTGTCATGCTCGCTTTGCCGCCGTTGGACGAGGAGGAGAAGAAGTATCAGACGGAGCATGAAAGTACAAATCTTTGAGTGGATTAAATGGTAAGAAATTCGATCAAAATCTCAAAAATTCTATAAAGTTATATATTGGAGGATTGAGATTGTACCAAGTATACCTATATGGACATGCTAAAAAAATCTACTACTTAAAAGAAGGAGTTTGTGAGTGGTATATTCTTTCTCCCATCACTTTAGTGAGTGGAATATTCTTTCTCCCTTCACTTCTCAAAGACGATTCGCACACCTCTAGGCCGGGTTTTTTGGTTTTAAAGTTGGCTTATGCTTATACTGTCCATAGTATTAGCTTTTACATGGTGCGTTTTTTCAAGGCGATGTCAATAAAAAAAATATAGTAAAAAGTGTACTGAGTTCAGCTGTACCGCCCAAAATTATATACGACTATTTTTCTCTATGTACTGTTTTTCACAAACAATCATAATTTAAATATTTAAACCATAAATTATTGAGCACCAGTCAAAACAAAACCATCCCTATTCTTCGTGCTCCGCGGGTGGGCCAGCACCTTCACTCTTCTCGCCGCCTCCTTCCCTCCCCACGCGCCGCCGGCCCTGCAGTTCTTCGGTTTGGCTTCTGAACAAGTACCTTCGTAATGTTCTAACAAATTTCCTTTTTTTTCCGTTTGGCTTGTGGAAACTAGATTGAAGGTAATACTTCAATAATCTAACTCTTAGTCAGACTAGAGTGAAGGCAATATTTCAATAATCTAACTCTTAGTATGAAACTAAAAAACTACATCGAATTTATGTTGATTGGTTCTGCAGGGGCAAGATGTTGCTTTTGAGCCAGCAAAACTTCTGTGGCTGATCCAGAGGGACTTCCTACGTAAGTTGCTTCTTGTATTACATAGGGCCATTTTTGTTTGGATAATGAAATATATCTTTTGGTACGTATCAAATACGAGATGCATGAAACTATCATAATAAAAATAGACAATAAATCTCAGATGAGATCATCAGAATTCTAATTATATGGTATCTTTGGTTACCCAGAACCTACGGTGGGTAATATTTAGAGTACCTTTGAGAATGCTTCTCTTTGATGGCTTGATGCACTTTATCATGCTGTGATTCTTTGACATTGAACAGAAAGCAAAGACCAACAGGCGTGGCAACATCCTAGGACATGTGTTTCATTCTCAACTCTGCAAACATGGTACCAGGTAAGATAATTGCTGAGATCTAAAGATATTAATTGACTGAATTTACAAAGATAAAAAGCAGGCATTGAGTTTGTTGAAATAGGAGTTTGTCTGAATAAAGAGCATGATGTAGTACAGGAGATTTTGTTATGATGCTCAATGATGTAAATAGCTTGATGCAGCAATTTGAAAAGCTAAATATTTGTGTTTTGAAGAGGAACCTAATTACCACGTACACAGATTCATTTTTTCCCTATTCTTTTTCCATTAAACAATGTGTTATCTTCATTGACTGAATTCACCGAAGGTAGTTATACTTTTGTTGGTCTATTTCCTTTAATGCCCAATTGTTCATACCGATTTTATATTTTTGCTTTACGATGCCTATGGTAATGTTACAAGAAGATAAATTTAATCTACTAATTATATGTGTTTTTCCAGTAGCGAGACGAGCCAAGTTGCAACACATAGAAGACGAATAATATCTAATCATTATGATATTATAAAAGAACGAGTTGGTGGTTGTACGTCTATTTTCCTCTAACCACACCATTGCCTCAACTTCTCACCATTCTTCACTTTTCAATCGATCAAAATAACTCTTTTCTACAGCATGATTTTCTATACATTCGATGAGTTTCATTGCAACGCACGAGTACGTAATTAGTATCAATTAATTGAGAATACACACTAGATGTTTCCTAGCAACATCCGGGCATTTGATTAGTTAATGGCTAAAGTTACACGAATGTTCTCTCCCAAGTGGATTGTACTTTCCCCTTTCTCCCCTAGTTTGAGCGGCCTGATTTTTCACGGGAAGAAATCCAACGGCGGAGGACTTCCTCCAATCTCCTTGGCTCCGCAGCCGTAAAATTTTTGCTTTTTAGTCCAAAATTTAAAAGTTTTTTACATATGGACCCCTGGAGAAAAGATTTGCAAAAATGGACCCCTAGCACGGCGCCAACTCACATGGCGCCCAGGGTACACGACACGGCGCCATATTCTGTGGCGCCGTAAATGGACACGTAGGATCCACGGTGGCACAACACGGCGCTAAGGCACATGGCGCCGTGACATTCATGAACGACGCTAACGTTCGTGGCGCCGTTTACTGGGACTTAACACCGAGCGCAGCCCCCGGCCCCCCACCACCCCTCAGTGCTCTGTTCGAACAGACCGAACAGAGAGCAGCCTCCGCCGCCGCCCCTCTCTCCCCTCCCCAAATACATCCCAATCCAACGAATTTTCTTGCGATTTTGCTTCCAAACCGAGAAAGCGAGGTGAGCTCCCTCTCCTCCTTTGATTTGTTGCAGTAGATATGGATTATTTGAGATACATTTCGTAGGGCAAAAGTTGAAACCCTAGATGAAATTAGTTGGATTTGGCTCGGTTTTAGGTTCGATTCGCAATAGATATGCGTAATGTATTAGCAAAAATGTGGATAAATCCGTTTTTAGGGTTGAAATTAGTTGGATTAGGGTTTGATTTGGGTAACTAGCTAACCTAGGGTTAGAAACGAGAAAAATTATAAATCTTATTCATTTCGCATTTTAGGTTGTCATGGGCTTCACTCGTTTGCCACCTCCATCCGGTGTTCCCGTGCCGATGTGTTATTGCGGCGATCCTTGCAAAGTGGAAAGGTCGGATGATCCGGATACATATAGGCAGAGGTACTGGATGTGCGCCAACTGGGCGTTCGATCCGCCACGTGCCGCCGTTGTCCTCGGCAAGATGGTATGTTATATTGTCGATTCATCGAATTGGTATTAATTCTGTTGGTTTAACGAATGCGTACATTTGCAGGAGCCTCCACCGCTTTGTGATTTTGAGCAGTGGATCGACACTGCGATCGCTGAGGATGACAAAAAATATCTTGACGCCAATAAGAAGTGGGATAAAGAACGAAAGGAGAGGTGGGAAAGGGAGAAGAAACAGGAGGAGGCCGCGAGGGAACACCGTGAGGAGGAGCGTAGGAGGGCCGCGGCAAAGCGCAAGGGAGAAAGGAAGAAGAAGCTAGAGAGAGCGCGGCGTGCCAAGGCAGCCCTTGAGCAGTACCCTGATGCTCAGAGAAAGGGGAAGTGGCCTCGATGCACTCAGTAGTTTGATGTATGCGGACGTATATATTTTCTGAAAATTTATAAACTATGTATGTGGACTATGTATGTATGTGGACGTATGCACTCAGTATGTTATTTTGGGCTGTGCTTATTCATTTGGTGAATGTCAATTAGTATTATTTGTGCGGATGCGGATGGAACGAAACAACTAGGCCGAGCTTGCAGTTTTAATGCAAGTGCAGTAATCACGGCGCCAAACACCCTGGCGCCGTATGTAAGTAGCACGGCGCCAAACACGCTGGCGCCGAGTTATTGAAATACGGCGCGCAAAACTTTGGCGCCACATCCCGGCGCCAAAGTTACTGGCGCCGTTTTTCAATAACTTGGCGCCAGAATGTTTGGCACCGTGCTACGAAAACCTACAGAAAAAACAGCAAAGAGCTGTCTGTTTCTGCATATACAAAACACATGCACACATGCACATATACAAAATACATACATTCACATATAAAACACATACGCATAACTGAATAAAGCCTAGATGCATACATTTTACATATATATATATATATATATATATATATATCTCAAATCATACATACATACATATATGCACACATACATCGTCATGCACACATATAAAATACACATACACATACACACAACTCTCATCATCATGGGTTGGAGGACGCAGTATGTGAATCATCGTGAGCTTGCCGCGGTGCTCTCTGTCGTAGAACTCGTCCACCAGCCGGTACCTCGCCATCCTGTGCATTCAAAATTACGTTAGTGATAAAAATAACAAAATATCTAAAAATTATGCTCTCTAGACCTAACGATGCTAACCTGAGTGGAACGACGTTGACACGT
This sequence comes from Dendrocalamus latiflorus, assembly GCA_017311315.1. Lineage (NCBI taxonomy): Eukaryota > Viridiplantae > Streptophyta > Magnoliopsida > Poales > Poaceae > Dendrocalamus > Dendrocalamus latiflorus. The sequence continues at coordinate 14,734,054 of CM029639.1, forward strand.
CCGTGAATTGTGACCCAATAGACCACACATACCGTAGTGTGTCTCCTGTGGGTCCTCAACGAAGGGATTTGCCCTACCCCTCTTGGTGCGACCAGGTATCCGATCCATGTCCATCTTGTACCTTGACCGCTTCCTGCTGCCCCTCTTGTGCCAACGTAACCCCGCGTCCGCTATGTACCTGGGACCCGAGTAAAGTGGCCACTCACTTTCATCACGATATGGCTCGAACCGTGGGGCCCATGTCCTCACCAACGAATCCACGCTGAATAGTCTCGGGATTTTGGTCTCAACATCGACATTCCGGGCCCTACATGCGGTCACCATGTGGGAGCATGGAAAATGGAACTTGTCGGGAACACCGCATGTGCATGTGAAGGATGTAATCACGACCTTATGCTTTCGGGCCTCTCGGAGCTCTCCATTCTCGGTTGTCCCTCCACCCTCAACAACCTCATACGTGCCCGTCACATGGTCAAAACAGTGGTACTCCTGTTCATTGGCTTGCATATTCGCTTTGGTAATGAAGCCGTGAGGACGAGGTGGCCAACGTGCATGTGCCTTTAACATGTCTGAGGCTTCCCGGTGCCGGTTGACAAACCATGCAACACACTTGTAGAAAGTGAACGCCGCAATTGCGGTAACTGGCAATCCACGTGCCCCCTTAAGCAGCCCGTTGAAGCATTCTGCCATGTTGCTAGTCATGAACCCATACCTCCTTCCCAATGGGTCATGAGCCCTTGACCATTTGTGCACATCCCTCATTAAACCCCTTATCCAATCACGACCCTCGGCATTAGTTTTTGTTTTCAACTCCTCTAACTTCTCATCGAACAGCTTTACCTCCCTCTGGCGACATACCTCCTCGAAAAGTGCAAAGTTGGCCTTCACCCCATCTTTTTTGAACAAGTTCTCTGCAAGGTGCCTTGTGCACCAACGATGATGTACAGGTAAATGTCCTGGTATCACTTCCTTAACGGCGCTCAAGATCCCAGCGTGCCTGTCAGACAACACACATACCTCCCTCCCCGGGCCAACCACATGGATCCGTACAAGCCGTAGAAACCAAGGCCAGCTAGATTTGTCCTCCTTATCCACCAAAGCAAAAGCCAACGGCACAAGCGAGTTGTCCGCATCACAGCCAATAGAAATCAACAACGTTCCCTTATACTTGCCCAACAGGAACGTCCCATCAATTGACAGAACAGGCCTACAATGTTTGAAAGCCTCGACACACTGACCAAAGCACCAGAATGCTCGAAAAAAAATCTGTCTTCCATTAACCCATACATCGGGCTTAGGCACGTACTCATACCGCATTCCTACATTGGCCGCTTTCATTGCGTTCAACATGGCCGGCAAACGCTCATACGCCTCCTCCCAATCACCAAAAATCAGCTTCAAAGCACGTTGTTGCGCCCTCCATGCTTTCCCATACTTGATTGTGTAGTGCCACTTTAGTTTAACGGCCTCTATCACTGCTGCCACGCGCATCGTCGGCATGTGCTTTATCATGGGGTACAGGCGGGTTGCAATGAACCGAGAAGTCAACTGACGATGTTTCTGGCTGGGCTCGGAAGACCCACAGCTGTGCGGTCCATCCACAGTTGTAATCTTAAACCTCTCCGTACCCTTCACCTTCCTGGCACAGACTTTCCATGCACACCCTGTGCTCTCACATTTGATGGTGTACCGACGTTTGGCGTATGAGTTCTTAACCCGGTATGGACGGTTGTGCACGATCGAGTACTCTTTCAACCACATCTTCAATGCCGACATATCCTCAAAGACATGACCCTTCTGAATTATGATACTAGCCCCAGGCCTAGGTACGTCCCTCTGCATTTGCCCTCCATCCGCGACAGCCCTATGTGCGTTGCTCAGGTCATTATAATCGGACACTAGTGGATCACGGCCAGGAAACATTCTTCTCAACATCTCAATTTCGCTAGACGTCAAACCTGTGACTGGTCTGTCATCATCTGAGTCCACAGCCCTCGCATCCTCATAATCAGCCTCGTCTCCTGCAAGCTATACATCCACCCTGTTAGATGCTACACAAACCATGGGTTCCTCAAACACTGTCTCCTCGTCGAATCCACCAACAAAGCGGTCATCGACATCCTCAGAGTCAGCTTCTATCTGAGTCAATGGAACCTCACATACTTGAGCCGAGGTACAACTTGCACCTCGACCTCTTCATGATCTGGTGACCCAACCAACGGTGAGTCATTGGGATCCAATGCAGCCCTAGGAGGCGATTGATCTCTCACCACCCTCTGCACAAACAAGTCAGGTGCTCTGACCTCTGAGTCCAAAACAATGGCCACATAGTTATCCCATTCACCGTCGCTGCCAATCGAAACCAATCTCTTTATACGCGGCCCCTTTGACGACCCAACATCAATCAATCCTTGCATAACGACATCACCATGCTCATCTGTCCATCCCAACCTCTCTTTCAAGCGATAAATGACCTCACCATACGACGGACGTGAAGTAAATAGCAATGTGGTCTCTTCCATGCCCTCCAAATCAACACCCCCATTGTCATTTCTCTTCACAGTACCACCATGGTGCAAAGTCACAACCTTATCCATCTATAGCACAACAAACAAACATATCTCAGTCATTACGTACAATAATCAAACCCTAGAAACGGATCTATCCACATTATTGCTAATACATTACGCATATCTATTGCGAATCGAACCTAAAACCGAGCCAAATCCAACTAATTTCATCTAGGGTTTCAACTTTTGCCCTACGAAATGTACCTCAAATAATCCATATCTACTGCAACAAATCAAAGGAGGAGAGGGAGCTCACCTTGCTTGCTCGGTTTGGAAGCAAAATCGCGAAGAAAATCGATGGATTGGGGTGGATTTTGAGGGGGGGAGAGGGGCGGCGGCAGAGGCTGCTCTCTGCTTGCTCGGTCTGTTCAAACAGAGGAGTGGAGTGAGGGGGCCGGGGGCTGCGCTCGGTGTTAAGTCCCAGTAAACGGCGCCACGAACGTTAGCGCCGTTCATGAATGTCACGGCGCCATGTGCATTGGCGCCGTGTTGTGCCACCGTGGATCCTACGTGTCCATTTACGGCGCCAAAGAATATGGCGCCGTATCGTGTACCCTGGGCGCCATGTGAGTTGGCGCCGTGCTAGGGGTCCATTTTTGCAAATCTTTTTTCCAGGGGTCCATATTTTAAAAACTTTTAAATTTTGGACTAAAAAGCAAAAAAATTTCTCCGCAGCCTCCCACGCCGCCGCCGCCACGGCCTTGAGGCCCCTCCTCCACCAAATCCGTTGCGGCTCCCCGTCCGCCGCCACCACGAAACCGCCGCCGCCGCAGCGCCTCCTCCTCCACCTCCGACCGCAAATCCATTCGCCTCAAAATGGTTTGCTTCCACTGCTGCTGCGCCTCTGCTTCCACACCATTGGGGGGCACGCATTCTGCTTCCCCCAATTACTTCAACCAATCTGCCCATGATCAGTAGCTTGTTTGGTCAAATGTATGGTGTAAATCATATACGAATTATCCAAAATATTCGATTGCAAAATTTGATTAATTGCCACTGTGGTTTATATTTTTCCATTCTAATAACAAATATCTTTTCTGTCCGAATTTGTGTTTGAACCTGGCTTAAATATATGGATGCAAATGTGGTTTTGATTTGTTTACATTCAAATAATTGTTTTGTGTATATAAATCTTTGAACTTAATTTTGCGTCGAATATTACTCCTCCATCTTAATTTAACATATTACAATGGTTTGCTGCTTTTCATGTGAGTTTACAAGGTTATTATTGTCTGGTTGATGTACGAAAGACATGTATGTCCGAATCTGGCCCAAATGAGTCAATGTCCGATATGAAATTTGTACCAATACACATCCAATTTGTATTCAAATCCAGCTTAGGACATATGGATGCAAATGTGGTTTGATCACCATCCATTTTGTATTCTATATATCTGCATAATGTGAACTTGTCAATACGAGTTTGCTTGGTTGGTCAATTTATGACTGCACTTAACACACTTAATTGTATACTAATGTGAACTTGTCAAGTGCTCTTTTTGCTAGCTCAATATGGGAGCCATCACACTTCGGAATTTGATATGGGTGTGAATATGTTACTTGATAGCGTTGCACTTGTAAGCCAATTTCATGTAGCAGCTGACGAAGGCATCAAATCCATTAGACAAAGATCAATTTTTCATCAGGTCACTATGTATACGCAAGCATGTGTTAATACTTGTTCAGAAGTAATTTATTCGGTTCATTGTAGATTGTTTTCGTCCTAAGAAGAATGAAGTGTGGTTGATCATGTTTACATTTGTATTTCTTGTGACTAGTAGCTACTAAAACGTGTGTTTATTTGTTGTGCACTGGATATATGTTTTTAAGACTTTCGTTTTGGCAATTGCTAGCTTTACTGTGAGAGAGCCTTACAGAGGAGCAGTTTGAGCAACGGAAGGCATTTATTGATATTGGTGATATCTTAGGTGCAAGTGGGTCCACAAAGAAGACAGAAAAAGGTTTAGTTTTAAAAAAATCTGATGCATGAATACTGTCTATTATATTTCTCTTAGTGATGGCACTGATGAGTTCACTGTTCAGAATTTCGACATTAGTTTGCAGCCTAGCATAACATTTTTGGGAGCGCATGTGTAACACTCCAGGCCAACCTTTCAGCATGAAATGTTATCACTATACATTTACCACCTAAACTTGGCGTTGCTATTAAAAAAATTTGGTAGCACATCCCCTATTTGTACAACTATAGATAGGAGGTAATAAACATATATATAATAATTACAATATGACAACTAATTCTATATCACAGATAAACTTAACCAAGACTTAGGTCTCTACACCCTTGAAGCCTCAACACCACAAGCTCGAAAACACACTATGGCAAACAACGATCCACATGTGGCCTACATATGGAATTAGCCCCAATAGGAGAACCTCGTTCTCCACTTTAAGCCATAAGGGACTGATTGTGTCCCAGCATACCTGTAACATTCTCAAGCGAGCCCTAACTAAGGTTTAGGTAGAACGTAACAAGAGTTTAATATGAACGCTAAGTGACTAGCTAGGCTGTTATTTAATAAGTGTGGTGCAAAAGGTATACTCCCATTCCATGCATGCCACAGTCAATCAGGATCACCTAAAAAACAACACAAGCGTAAGTCTAAAGACTCAACAAGTACAAAGTAAAAGAATCAGGAAATAGTTTCGAGGAATTACCCTAGCTTCGAATAACTAGATCGGAGCTCCATCTCCCTTGTCTTGGCCAGATCGAGCGGATCAGGTGCCGGATAGGTCTTCCCCTTTTCCTCCTTTTCTTCTTTTTTTCCATTCTTTCTTTTTTTCTCTTCTCTCCTTCCCTTTCTTCTTCAACTAGCTCTCCTGACCGAATCCTCCCCCTTCTTTTCTTCTCCCTCCTCTCTTCCCTCTCTTTCTCCCTTCACACGGTTAGCCGGCTCCCTTTTTCTTCTTCTCTCCTCTCAGCCGGCTCTTCCTCCTCCTACAGCAGACCCCAACCCCCTCCTTCCTTGGCAGTGCTCGATGGCGACAGCGTCGGCTCAGGGGGTTGTGGGCGACGGCAGCCTGGGAAGGCAAAGCGTAGCAACAAGGGGTGTCTTCGGTGGCTGGTCAGAGGAGCGGCAGCGACGCGCAGTCGGGTGGAGCGGTGGTGACGCCGGTGGTTGGGAGGCTGTTGCAGCCCGTTCAAACGGTGAGGCACAGGCGACGGCGGCGAGGCACGTGAGAGGGGGCGGCGGCGTGCGGCAGCAGCAATGGGAGGTGTGGAGGAGTGTGGCACGGGGGAGGGGAGGATAAGGATGACCCCTCCCCTGGCAGAGAAAGTCGTTTAAACGATTATACCACATTCTTCCAGATTGTTTCAGCCCGTACAGTGACTTTTTGAGTTTCACACTGTACAGGTTTCTATTTACTCTGTCTTAGTTTGGGAGAGGGGTTCCTTCAGGGACTTTCATATAAATCTCCAAATCCAAGTTCCCATAAAGGTATGCAGTTATCACATCCATCAATTTCATTTCTAAATTCAAGTTCACTGCCATTGAGATCAAATATCTAAAGGTGATTCCACTCATGACTGGGGAGTAGGTTTCTTCATAATCAACTCCAGGACGTTGAGTGAAACCTTGTGCTACCAGCCTTACTTTGTATCTCACTACTTCGTTTCTTTCATTTCTCTTTCGAACAAATACCCACTTGTGCCCTACAGGGTGCACATAGGGAGGTGTGCGGCATACGGGCCCAAACACATCTCTTTTGTTCAGAGATAACAATTCAGTTTCTATTGCATTCTTCCAATCTTCCCAATCTGATCTTTTCTTACATTCAGTGAGCGATGCAGGCTTAGGATCAAGATCGATGATTGTGGTAATTTTCTTTGTGAAGTAGATATCGATATTGGCTGTTGTCCTGTTCATGGACTCTCCCATGTGCATATAATTTATAGCTATTTCTTCATGAGTTGCTTCTTCTAGAGCGATTGCTTCTTCTGGAGCTTCTCCTTGCACATCGCTTCTTTCAATTGTGGTGGCAAGTCCCTTTAGTTTTTCAGTTCCGATGTGTGCGCACACATCCATGCCGACTTCTTCTTCCATGGGGATATTCAGATCCGATATGCCCTTTTTTGAAGGTGTCATACTTGTGCCAGGTTTCAACTGGCTCCCCTTCTCATTCTAGGGGAATTCAATGATCGGCTGTGATAAGTCTTTTTTATCCTTTTTCACCGGGCGTCCCCGGTTACATGGGATTCGAGGAGCCGAAGTTCTCGTCCTTTTGTTCTGAGGCCTTTGGATGGGATTAGCGATACCTTCTACTTTCTTTGGTATTTCAACCCTCTCTGGTGTATTGCGTGCAGGCACATGCGACTTAGTCACGCTCTTCAAATCACTAAAGTGATCGGGCAGCTGGTTTGTTAATGCTTGCAAGTCAATGATCTTCTAGACCTCTTTCTCTGTTTTCACTAGTGCGCAGGTCATGTGCATGAATTCCCATGGCTTCTCACGTAATTGCCTGACATTTTTCATCAAGGGGTTGATTTCCTCCCCCTAATGTTGGGAAATTATCATCATCAAAAATGTAATCAGCGAAGCGGGTGGTATGCAAATCTCCCGACATGGGATCCAAATACCTGATTATGGATGCAGTCTCATAACCAACGTATATCCCAGTCTTACGGAGAGGATCTATTACAGTACGCTGCGGAGGGGGTATAGGTACATAAACTTTGCATCCAAACCTCCTGAGATGAGCAATTTTCGGTGGTGACCCTTGCGCTAGTTGCATAGGTGAATGGATGTTGTAGGCTGATGGTCTAAAGTTGATAAGATTCGTTGCATGTAGGACTGCGTGTCCCCACCATGTGGCTGGCAAATTACAATTCTGCAAAAGGGGTCGGGCAATAAATTTAATTCTCTTGATTAAAGCCTCTGCCAAACCATTCTGGGTATGGACATGCGGTACCGAATGCTCAACTGCAATCCCCATCGCCATGCAATAATCATCAAATGCCTTTGAAGTAAATTCTCCGGCGTTGTCCATTCTGATGGACTTGATGTGATGATCAGGGAACATATTTCTAATGCGAATGATCTGCGAGATCAACTTTGCGAAAGCATGGTTTCTTGTAGACAATAAACCCACGCATGACCATTTTGAGGAAGCATCAATGAGCACCATGAAATACTTAAATGGCCCTGAGATAGGCTGAATGGGGCCGCAAATGTCTCCCTGGATGCGTTCCAGGAATGCAGAGACTTCATCCTTCACTTTCAGAGTGGATGGTCTAGTAATTAATTTCCCGGTGGCACATGCAGGGCACACAAAATCTTTGTGATCCAGGAAATTCTTTACACTAACATTATGCCCTTGGGAATTGTTGATTATGTTTCTCATCATTCTAAGACCTGGGTGACCTAATCTGTCATGCCAGAGACATAATAGTTCAGATTTTCTAAATACTATCTTCAGGACAGTGTAGGCTACAGGTGCCTTGATGTTGGTATAATATAGCCCAGTTTCTAGCGAAGGAAGCTTTTCTAATACCCTTTTTCCATTCTCTTCGCACTTCGTAATGAGCAGGTATTCCTTACCGTACTCTTCTTCAGTCTCAACGTGGAAACCATTGGCACGAATATCCTTAAATTTTAGGCGAGTTCTGGTCGATTTTGAGTATAATAAGTCTTCTTCAATGACCAAAGTTGTGCCTATTGGGAGTATAATTGTGGCTCTTCCGGAACCAATTATACATGCATCGCTTCCGGCGATTGTCGTAAGGCTGCCAGCATTCTTACGAATCGACTGAAAATACTTAGTCTCTCTTAAGATGATATTCATTGTGCCGCTGTCGGCTAAGCACACTTTCTCCAAAGGGCGCCACACGTGTTCTAATATAAGATATCTTATTAACATGTATTAGAAGGCATTCAACACATAAATAAAATACTCCAATATTAGAATATATCATGCCATCATAAACTGAATAAATAAATGAATTATTCAAAATCATCCAACCATCACGAGAAAACAAATGCTGAAGTATCATCCATGAAAGTTCTAACTTGTCCTTTTAACACAAAATAAATGATAATTAAAGTCTAATGCATTATGTGCATCAGATTGAATCTACTAGAAAATCAGATACTTCTTCGGCTATCTTCTCGAGAGTGATCTTCTCTTCAAGAGAAATCATGGCGGTGGCTGCCTCTAGGTCGTAAGGGGGTGCTGCTACTGGGATGGTCTTAACCTCCATCAACTCAGGCAACTGCTCAGAATTTCCTCCCTCAACCGATGCAAAGTGGGCTTCAGACTGTCCTTTGCCATCCTTCTTCTTCTGGGCTTGGTGGGCATCAATGACATGGTGCGGTTCCTTACAAATCCGCGACCAATGCCCCCACTTGCCACATTTGTAGCAACCTTGTTTCTGCTGGCCATAGGTCTTGCCACTCTTCTTTGCCTTTTTGTCACTCGAAGCATCTGACTTTCCTTTCTAGGCAACGGCCTTACCATTCTTCCCCTTCTTTTCATTAAGGGCTTTTGCACCTTGTAGCTCCCAGCGTTAGCTCGCGGCCAGCGGAGCTCCCCGGTGGCTAAGTGACGTAATTCTTGCAGAGAAGTTCGTCCTGAGCCTCCGCAGCCTGCATCATATCAATCAATTCGGCGTACTCCTTGTAGCCATCTTAATGATAGTTGCGAGCGGATTGTACTGCATTGGGGTGAAAGGTGGATAGGGTCTTCTCAATCTTCTGCTTGTCTGTGATCTGCTTGCCATAGAGTTGAATATTGGTACAAATCCTGTGCAAGGCAGAATTGTACTCTCCGACCGTCTTAAAGTCGGCAAACCTTAGTCTAATTCACTCTTTCTCTGCTTGAGGAAGGATGGTGTACTTTAGCCTCTCAAACCGCTTCTTGAGTGCGGTCCAGAGTGCTAGCGCGCTCTTCTCTGCCATGTACTCATTCTTGAGAAGACAAGAGTTTGCTATGTACTCATTCTCTGCCATAGAGTTGAAGATTTGAAGCATATTTATTCTGCCATGTACTCAATCTCTGCCATAGAGTTGAGGTGTGGGTTGGGCATCATGCGGTTCGCCAATTCCAATAGCCGCGCGGAGCTTCTTTGCTCCAAGCACTATCTAGACATCGGATGCCCACGTTAGATAGTTTTGGCCATGCTGGGCCAGCTCCTCGAACTCCCGATTCGTGATGCCACTCATCCACATGTGTATTAAAGGAATAAATAAGTAAACTGCTGGTAAACATGCACGGAATAATTTACTACGGGTAAATAAATAGTACAAAAGGTTCTCGTAATGTTTCATAATTTTCTATGCATTTTCTATAAATTTTACTGCTAATTTCAGTGATTAAAATCAATTTAAACAATTACAATTAACCAAAAATAGTAAATAAATACAAAAAATACAGAAAATGCAGAAAATAATAATGGCAGAAATAAATATGCTTCAAATGCTAAAATAATTCAAAATTCGGATTCCCGAGGCCCTTTTATGCTAGAATATGATTTTTCAGCGAATTCTGCAATTTCTTAGGGTCTATACGCAAATTTTCAGTTTAGAGAAAATTGGCGTAATTTCCTGATTTTCCGAGGGGTTTTCTGCAAAATTCAGGACCCATTCGTAAATCTGAGGACCTGTTCATAATTTTTGGAATTACGAGGCCTTTTCTGTAAAAAAAACTGGACCCATATACAAGATCTAAGGGCTGATCGGTAATTTCCCGAAAGTTGGAGGGTTTTCTAAAATTTGCCACCCCCGGCCGGGCCTCCTTTTTTCTTCGGCCCATCGCGCATTGGCCCATGCGGCTCGTGCTTGTTTCGCCCAAAAGCCCATTCAGTTGGTCGGCTGATAACGTATTGAGGAATCGTCGCTGGCGACCAGACCAATCCATTCCTCTGCTTAGAACAAAACGAATCAATCACAGAAGACAAAATAATAGATTGAAATCACACAGAGAGGTAGAGGGAACTCCTGGTTTTTCTTTATTAATTTTTGATTGCATGTGTACAAAATATGCTAGTACGGCTCCCTATTTATAGTCTCCGGTGAGGTTCCCACCATGGGCCAGGGCTGCTGGCCCAGGCCCAGGTTTCCTAACAGATACAAAGGCTTAGGCGGCCGATTCCCATCAAAATATAATAATTTATCTTTGGTTTTTTCACCCTTTGGTTTACTTCTCTTATCAGACCAGACCAACTGCCCATCCTGGTTTTTCTGGTCGAACCAGCGGTCCAGTCTGTTTTTTTACTATGCAAAAGAGTCATCACAGTTATGAGCAAGTTTTTTTGGTCTAACCGGCGGTAAGGTCTGGTTTTTTTTGTACTATGCAAGAGAGTCATCCCAGTTTGCTTGCGCGTGTGAGTGAAAACGGCGCACCACATGTGACAAGGTTTTGCTAGCCCTACGGGGCAAACTGACCTAGCAAAGTCAGTATTATGCTAAGATACCAAAGAAATAACCTTACCCAGCAAGGCCAGCGTAACTTATCCATTGGATTGGTTGGACTGGAACTGCATATGCACTCGTCTATGTAGGGATAACTAACTTCAAGCATCTGGATATTGGTGTTAAGGATAGAATATGATTGTTATTTGTTTTCTTATATATATCTTGGTTTCTTTATCTGTATATGGTATATTCCTCTGTATATCCCCTTATAATCCTTATATATATTGCCCTTTGGACCTCATGAATAGATACACAATATTCATAACATGGTATCAGAGTGAGGGCTCTGACCATGTTCTTCCGCTGCCTTCGACGCCGCTGGTGCCCAGGCCGTCGCTGTCGCCGCCGCCTGGGCCACTGCCGTTGTCTTCACCCGATCTGGCGCTACCCGCTTGATCCAGCGCCACTCAAGCCACTGCCGCCGCTGGGACACCACCGTCGCTGCCCAGGCCACCGTCGTGTTCGCCTGATGCGACACTATCCACTCGATCTAGCGCTGCTTGCCAGATCCGGCGTTGCTGCTGCCCTATCCATCGTCGCACGTCGCCCTTAAGCCGTCGGTTGCCTGCTCTACCGGCCGTCGCTCCGCCGACCGCTGCTCCGCTGGCCACCCGCTCTGCCGTTCGCTCCGTTGTTCCGGTAACCGGCAAAACCGCTGTGAATCCATTTTATTTGATATTCGTATCCGAGAAAATCCGTATTCGAAAATATTCATATTCATATTCGAGGATATTTGTATTCGTATTTGAGAATATTCGAATTCGTATTCATATTCGTTTTAAAAATATGAATTTGTATTCGTATTTGAGACTATTCGATTGTATCCGATCCGCTTCCATCCCTATAAATAGGGAGTCCTATGCGCCTGCAACAACACAATGAAATCATTCGTATTTGTTGTCACACCCTTGTAAATACACTTTGGCCACACCAAAATAGTCTATTGGTGATTTGTGTTTCCCTTTGTCATTCTCGCAAGTTCGATAGTAGGAAATCTAGTTACATGCATTGATAGTCATTTTCAGGTCTCACGATGTGCCCACTTGTCGAGAAGTGGGAACAACATGATCTGCGAGGAAGCATGGTGGCAGAAGGAGATGACATAAATAAAGGAGGAAAGGCACCACTTGATGACTCAACGTATTCCTCTAATAGGGACTGCGGCAAGTAGCTAGCCGCGGCCAAAACGATCTGGAGCATATGGATAGGCCAGTCACCTTCTTTGTTGCCTTTTTTCCCTCCATATAAATCTACTAACAGCTATATTGTCTCCATATGCATCTCATGTGACCAGAAATCAATAGGAATTCATCTCGCAATGAATCCCATCATTGCAACGAGCTTGTAACTTCCTTCTCAATCAGAACAAAAATACTTTTGAACACTTTGGAATGGCGTTGATGACACATAGATGAGCACAGCCGATAGGATGGAGACCGAGGCCTTCACCTTCTCATGTAAGCGTCCACATTAACGCTACATAAGCATTAGGGACACATGGATGCCTTGTCATCCTTGAAAAATCTCTTTTGGACTTGCTTTGTAGGGCTTAACAAGTTCATTGATTTAAATACATGGTTTTATTTATTCGTAACGTAGATGCACCTACTTCATAAGTTTGTATATCTGTAGTGCAATTTACTCTATTTTTCTATAAATTCGATAGGGGACCCTGGTCCCGATCATTGACAAGTTGCAATAACGCCCTTCCCTGGTGACTTGTTTTCCCTACTCGACAACCACTGTTCTCCCCTGCTACACTTTGCCGCTGGTTCTGTGGCGCCGTCCACCTCCATTTCATTGGCGCTTCTGTACATAGTTGATAAAGCTCTTGCCCGTGAATCCACCTAACTACCTCTCCCATTGTGGCCTTGGAGTTTATCTCCGTCTCTGCCGGCGCACCGTCACTCTTCTGTTGTCGTGGTCTCCTTCCCCATTCTCTTCCCTGGTTTCCTTCTTGGATCCTTCCAGCATCATGCTCGTCTTCTACTCACAACCTATCTTACCGCTATCATGGGCTTGGCCCAATGTAGTGGCATGCGGCAGTGGTGGCAGTTTTTCAACCGACGTACATCGAGGGCGGCTGATCGACGGTCTCCTCCGGAGTCCGGAGCGATGACTCACGTCCAGTACAACTATCGAAAGGTTCTTGCCGGCCATCAACATCATCTCCGACGACTCTCTCCATGGTCAACGCCAGCCTTGCACTTCATCTCTGGCGAGGTCAGAAGCACAAGCGAAGAAGACCGTGTGTTGGTCGTTTGCAGTTTAGTCTGTTCAGACGACATGTTTTAATTTTATTTTCTTCGCTGGACTAAAATGTAATTTTGGGATGTTGTACTGTTTGTCTCCTTAATATAAACCAGGGCTATTTCCTTAAAAAAAAATCACATGTTCACATCTGAATGGCAGTTGGCACCATGGTACTCTTTACAAGCTCACCGTAACATAAAGAACTCAAAAGTGAGCAGCTGCATTGTCCATTAGCTTGGTGATCATTTGGGTTTTTTTATGGCTTATAGCTGAAAAGTATTGTAGCTGGCTGAAAAAATATTGTAGCTGACAGAGGCTTATTTAGCATAATTAAATTTAAAAAAATATAAAAAATATGTTAGCCCATTACGTATAATACAAACAAATACGGGAAAAAAAAGAACCGGCAAAAAAGCTCAACAAAAAGCCAAAAGTTCAGAAAAAAAAATGAAATTTATAAATAGTAAAAAATAAGCCGGAAACTAAAAGCTGAAGCTCTTTTGAACGGGGTCACTTGAACCCAAATCCTGTCCCTATCAAGATAGCTGAAGGGTAGTCTACATGCATAGTTTAAAAAAATGTCTACATACATGAATTGTTAGCTGGTCAGGAAAACCAAAACCACGAAGTATAGCGACATGATTATCCCACTACAAATGCTGATTAGGCATGTGAAGCCAACGCACGCAGCGAACATTTTTTTTTAAGAAGATGCATTTATCTTGTGTTCTTCTGCCCCAGTTCTTGATTCCCTTTCACATAATAATAGTAATTGATTAGTACTAGTTGTCTAATTCAGACATCACACTGAACTGAACCCATAGTGAATTTCCCGGAATGGCGAAAAAGTCGACACCGTAGCGTGCACGGGTGTGATGGAGGCATCATCGGTAATCGACGTTGATGTTTCGGCAGCTGCCTGCTAGTTTCGGAAGAACTGGAAAAGCAAACTATTTGAGCAGAATTTCAACAAATGTGTGGCACAGACAACCAAACGCATCTGAAATCTTGAACGTCGGGCTTGTGTAAACGCAACTTGCTCAGGTAGTATCCTCCGGGAGATTCAATTTTTTGCCACTCTTAAGATTGACATCGAGACTCTGTCACTTACATGTGGTGTCACCTGAGTCACTGACAATGGGCCTAGGTGGCAAATCTGTTGCCACCCGAGTCGTAAGGGTGGCAAATAAATAAATTTTCCAGTATCCTCCCTGGCATCTAGTAGACCGCAACTGGTTGAAATTGTTAAGAAACCTGGGTCTAGACTTTGAAGCCTAGACTTATGGTAGGCACCTCACTACTAGACAATAAATAAGAAGTATTATTGGCTATTTTGTATATAAAATCAGAAAAAAAAATGTAATAAAGAAAGATTATGAGTTTTCTGTATCTCTCTGTGTGTTTTAATCTATTATTTCTGTCTTCTGTAATTGATCTGTTTTGCATTAGCAAAGGAATCGATCGGACTGGTCGCCAGCGACGGTTCCTCAATACATTATCAGCACGAATCGCTCTGGTGAATTAAAAGATAATCATTGAAGCATTAGTAATTGAATTGTCTATATCTAGATCGCTCTGAATTCGCAGATTTCGCTTTCTAGAATATTTTTCTACGGTGCAAATCCGCTCTAATCTACCACGAGTAGACTTAAAGTCGCTGGCACAATGTCAATCGGTAGATTACATTAAAGAGTAGATATTGATTGCACTGTAGATTGAAAAAAAAGGAAAAAAACCGTGCACGGCCGGCCCCATACAGCCGTCGTGCGTGAATCCGGCAGCGAATCGCCGGCCTCCCCGCACACACCGTCCATTGGCCTGCCCCTGCGCGCTGCTTGAAGTCGCCGCCTGGGGCCGCTTGAAGCGCCGCCGCCGTCCGGTGCACCGCCGAAGCGCCGCCTGCATCGCCTCAGCTCCCGCACAGCCGCCCGCGTCACCTCGGGTTCTGCGCGTCGCCTAGGCTCCTGCATGGCCGCTCGCGTCGCCTCGGCTCCCGCACGGCCGCCTGCGTCACCTCGGGTTCCCCGCGTTGCCTCGGCCCCGCACAGCCGCCCCGTGCCCGAGCTACACCGGCCCCAAGCACCACGGACCTCCGCTCGGCTGCCGTCCAGCCCGAAATCGAGGCCCACCGCCGGCTCCGCCCGCCCGCCGCAGCCACCCGAGCTCCGCCTGGCCCCGCCGCTCATGGCCGACCCCGAAGCGTCTCCCGCTGCTCCGCTCGGCCCCACCACCCGTGATCGGCCCCGAAGTAAGTAGAAGCACAAGAAGAAGCAACTCATG
This sequence comes from Dendrocalamus latiflorus, assembly GCA_017311315.1. NCBI lineage: Eukaryota > Viridiplantae > Streptophyta > Magnoliopsida > Poales > Poaceae > Dendrocalamus > Dendrocalamus latiflorus. The sequence continues at coordinate 14,749,586 of CM029639.1, forward strand.
ATGAAATAACTATAAATTATGTGCACACGGGAGAGTCCATGAATTTGACAGCAGCCAATGTTGGTATCAACTTTGCAAAGAAAATTTTCACGATCATCGATCTTGATCCAGAGCCTACATCGCTTGCTGAATGTAAGAAAAGATCAGATTGGAGAAATTGGATGAAGGCAACAGAAATTGAATTATTATCTCTGAATAAAAGAGAGGTGTTGGATCCGTAAGCTGCACACCTTCCCATGTGCACCCTGTAGGGCACAAGTGGGTATTTGTTCGAAAGAAAAATGAAAGAAATGAAGTTGTAAGATATAAAGCAAGGCTTATTGCACAAGGTTTCACTCAACGTCCAGGAGTTGATTATGAAGAAATCTACTCCCAGTTATGAGTGGAATCACTTTTAGATATTTAATCTCAATGGCAGTAAACCTGAATTTAGAAATGAAATTGATAGATGTGGTAACTGTATACCTTTATGAAAACTTGGATTCAAAAATTTATATGAAGGTACCTGAAGGTATCCCTGTCCCGAACCAAGACAGAACAAATAGAAATCTGTACAGTGTGAAACTCAGAAAATCACTGTACGGACTCAAGCAATCAGGCAGGATATGGTATAATCGCTTAAGCGACTTTCTTTGTAAGAAAGGCTACACGAACAATGAAGATTGTCTCTGTGTATTTATACGACGATCCCAGAATGGATTTTGTATAATCTCAGTATATGTAGATGATCTGAATATTATCGGAACTATGGAAGACATAAAAGAAGCAAGTTCTTACCTGGAGTCAGAATTTAAAATGAAAAATTTGGGTAAAACCAAATACTGCTTAGGCCTACAGCTCGAGCAAATCCCTGAAGGAATATTAGTACATCAGTCAACTTACAGCCAGAAGGTGTTAGAAAGGTTGAGCTTTAAGAAAGCATACCCATCAAAAGTACCGATGATCGGGAGGTCTTTACAGGAAGAAAAAGATCCATACCGACCTAGGGAAGAGGGGGAGGAAGTCCTAGGACTGGAATTCTCATACTTAAGTACAGTAGGAGCACTTATATATTTAACGAACTGCACTAGATCGGATATTGCATTTGCTTTAAATCTATTAGCAAGGCATAGTGCGGAACCTACCAAAAGGCATTGGCAGAAAATAAAGGACATCTTTCGATACCTTTAAGGAAGTAAGGACCTTGGATTATTCTACAGAAAGAATCAAAATTTAAATATGACTGGCTATGCAAATACTGGGTACCTATTGAACCCACATATCGCAAGGTCACAAACAGATTATATATTCCTGTGTGGTGAAACGATAATTTTATGAAAATCGTCTAAGCAAAGTCTTGCAACTATTTCGACGAACCACTCAGAAATCATAGCACTGTACGAAGCGCACGAGAATATACTTGGCTCCAGCGAATGATTCACCACATCCACCAGTCATGTGAGATGAATATCGTGCAAGCTCCTACAATTATCTATGAAGATAATGTAGGTTGTGTTGCACAAGTGCAGACGGACTACGTGAAGAGTTATCTCACAAAGCATATCAACCCCAAGTCCTTCTATGCCCATGAATTGCAGAAGATGGACGAAATTAAGGTATTGCATACTAAGTCATGTGAAAATCTTGTAGATTTATTCACTAAGTCACTCTCAGCATCTAGTTTTGAAAGATACGTATGAGGAATTGGAATGATGAGACTTAGAAAAGTGCAGAGTTCAGGAGGAGATTTTTCTCAAGCTCGTTATTAAAACTTGATCATGAAGATCGAGTACCCAAAGAACAAATCCTGAATATTAAATGAAATTAGGTGGATTATACTTTTTTCTCTTGACAAGTTTTTCTGAAGTTTCTCAGCTAAGGTTTTTAATAAGGCAATTCGTGCAACGCAGCATAACATGTATCATATACTCTTTTTTCTAAATTTTTCCCACTAGGTTTTTGTAGAGTTTTGATGAGGCATGAATATGTCGGATGAGTGCCCAAAGGGGAGTGTTAAGAAATCTGGGTCCGGGTCTGAAGACTTGGCCCATGGTGGGTACCTCACCACTAGGCTATAAATAGGGAGTATTATTGGTTACTAGTATAGTGCCCGTGCGTTGCCACGGTTTCATTTAAACGATCAAGTAATCAGGCTGCTGAGCTCATCATTAAATTCAAGATATAACAAGACTTAATACAACAAAATGAATAGCGTAGCAAGGTGGTCTGATTCTTTCAGTTGTCACAGGTTCTGAGGTTCAGCTCCTTCACTGGCTGCCAAAATACAAAGCGTTTGCCACTGAACATCAGCTCGAAAAAAACATCCCAGCATCTCAACAGCTCAAAAAAACATCTCAAAAATACAGGGGGTGTTTCGCCTCTTCTCAGCGTCTCAACAATCTCAACAGCTCGTTTCGGAGTGAGGTCCTCCTGCAAAAGAAGGGAGGCACAGAAAAAGAAGCTCGGAGTTACGCCGCAGTTTTTTTTTATCAAGTTTATTTAGCAATAAAAATCAGTTGTCATGTCATGTATGTTTTTATGCATTGAGTACTTCTGTTGCATGGAAGTAGCGTTTAAGAGCATATAACAGACTAATAGGGAAACAAATATTGACAGCAGGAAAGTGCCAATTCATGAAAGTAAATACATAGTAGTTGTATGTGTAACCCTCTAAGCCTTTCGAGTAGTCAGCCACAACAATCATAGGAGTATTCACACAGCAACCCTGCAAATGCAGCACCAAGTTTTCTCATGTAAAAGAAAAATTACAAGGTTGCAATTGATCAATTAGGACAGCTTGCCTGTATCAGAGTTAAAACTTAGGAATTGATGAAAATCTGAGAGAACTAAACCCTGCTGCAGCCATCTAATTCCGGAAGTGCCAGCACAATATGAGAAGGTTGTTTAGGTCATTTCAATATTTCATAATTAATGGCTTGTACAGAGAAAAACTTCATGCCTTCTCCAATGCCTAAACTGGCTGTGATCCAATATATCATAATTCAATCCATTCAAGATTCAAGAAAAAATATGACACTCTACCAGACAAGACATTGAGTGAGGCCTGCTGCTAAAGACCAGAGCTACTGAAAGTCATACACAGGTAAGTTAGGTGAAAAACAAACTGACCCATTATCAAGTTTATTTAGCAATAAAAATCAGTTGTCATGTATTTAGCAATAAAAGGAGATGGTTGTGGCTGCAGCCACTGGCTTTCAAATTTCTTCTTTCTAGGTGCCTGAACAGAAGCCTGGCTGCTGCTGCAGCAAGGACTCAATGACTAAAGTGACTACAATAGCTAGAAACAAACAACAGTAGAGTATTGGGTGTGCCTAAATCAGAAAAGCGTACACGTCTTAGTGCAGATATGCACAGAGTATGTCCTGTATATTCAGGAAGTTTTTTGGCTTTCAGATTGTTTTTGCCACTGACAGTACAAAATGCAGAAGGAATGACCAGGATACGAAGCAAATGAAAGCAAAGTGTCTACGTCATGATTGAATCAAATAGCATGTCCTCAAAATAAAACTCCCTAAAGTTCCTTGACTGAATGAAAACAGCAAATTCTGAATGATTCAGAAGTGGAAATATGAAGTAAACTTGTAGATAAAGAAATGAGTGGATTATTCCTCATAGGTTGAACTGATTGTGAGCCACATCTAAAAAGATCAGAGGTTGCTGGTGGCAAATCAGGACATGTAAAAAATATGGAACTCTAAGAATTGTTATTTCTAAATTGTGAATTTTCTTACTACAATTAGATTTTGCTTCCCATGGAAGGATAATGATGCAGGTGTTTCGGGACAACGAGCCACCTCTTAGTAAGATAAACCCATTGTATTTTTTTCATCAAAATTTTTAAACTGAAACTTTCTAGATGAATAGTAATAGATCATTACGTACATATGAGGGGCAGTCCATTTGAGCAAAACAGGAAGTAAGATGCAAAAAAAAAACAATGTTGCGAGGCAATACTTCTCCAGATGAACCTGAGTGATGCCAATTATCCACCTCACAGAATTACATGCAAATGGAGTGCCAATGTCTGTAGTACTGCAACTGGCAACAAATGCCTTGATGGCACGCGACAGCCTTGATGCCTATCAGAGGTGTATTAAATTGTGGTTAACAATTAAAACAAAATGGCAAGCCATGCACGCGAGTCAGGTCTATCGCATTCATAATCTACATGGACTATTTGTGATGGTACAAGAGAGGTAGTGAAAACATCATTACTGTGAAACCCAAGTTCCAAAAGTCAGAAACCTGGGTAATGATGACAATGACATTTCATTTTAGGTAACTGGAGAGATGGTGGAACAACTGAGTAACTGAACTGACCGATGATGAAATACATCTGAGAGGTGTTAGCTTGCTAACACAAATGGAAGATTTCATAAAGCAGATAAATATGAAGTTCACTAATTCACATAGTAATTGAATTGGCCAAACAACTCTCGGCTTATCTAAGGCATTATTTTTTATAGTCTGCAACTGATATACCAAATTTCTGAATGACAGGACCAATACTGGACAGCTGACCAAAATAGTAGAAACCAATCATAGTATGCTGATTCAGTCTACACATTATAATAGCATTCAGTTAAACCTGAGCATACATGATTAGGATTAGGATTAGGATTAGGATCTTCAGTGCACCAACAGTTGCCGGTCTACATGACGGCAGAGGCTACAAACCTGCCATCTGATTACAAATAGCCCAAAACTACGAATTGTAGTTGACATGGTCAAACCTGAGTTTCCTAGGACAGCTGACGCACAATGATGCAATTGAAGCTTGGAGATTCTTGTCACCTACAATGCAAAAATTATGAATAGCCTACAATGCATTATTTAATCTACAATGTTAAAATAATGGGAATCCCCATAAAAGGCTGGTCTGATAGCATGCATTGGACACAAAGAGTAGAGTCAGCTAATGTGAGGAAAATAATAATGATCCATGGTATTTTAGAATGAAAGCTACTGTCATGTTTCAAATATAATTTACACATTTTTTAAATCATAAAATCCATATTCATGTCAGACCACAAGACTCGGTTCCAAAACAAATGGCAAGACAAGCAATTTAACAAACTATACTATTACTAAAAAATGGTACTTTATTGTTGTATAATCGTAGGAAATTAGAGACTGCAAGAACATAAGGATATGATTCAAATCTGTAACACAATGGAATTAATTACCATAGATCATTGCTGTTGTGAAACTACAGTAAATCTGAAGCTATGAATTGCAGACAACAAAAAATGTGAGCACGTTGAGTGAACCTGGTTTGCCGCTTCGTGCCCTGTCTGTTTATCTGGACGAATCCAAAAACCTGAAACAGAGAACGCACCACTGAATAACCACTCAACAGCTTGGCGATGGTGAACGACACATATCTAATGCAATGTATAGATAGATATCATATATATTTGAAAACCATCACTGAACAGTGCACTCCGACCAGCCGCAGCACCCGTGCGGCACTCCGGCGCGCGTCCCTGCCGGCGCGAAGCCCTGGCGGCGGGCGTCCCTGCGTTGACGATGGCGAAGAGGGAGCAGAGCCCTGGCGGCGGCCGCGACAACGAGCAGCAGCAGCAGGCCGGCCTTGCGGCAGCCGACCAGCCGCAGCGTTCCTCGGCGGCGCGCGTTCCTTGGCGCGCGTCCTCGTCCCTGGCTGGAGCCCTGGCGGCGCGCGTCCTCGTCCCTGACTGGAGCCCTGGTGGCGCGCGGCTAGAGCCCTGGCGGCGCCCCTCCCTGGCGGCGCCACTCCCTGGCTGCGCGGCTGGCTGGCGGCGTGGGAGAGGGAGAGGCCGGAGAGCGGGCGTTGGGGAGAGGGAGAGTCGGGCCTCGCGCGTCGCGCCGTGGCGCGTGGGGTGTGCGCGGGAGGGGAACGAGGGATGAGTGATGAGGTTTGGTCCCAGCAATCTGATCCGTTGGATCTGAGTGAGTAAGAGAAAGACAAGGTTAGATGGGATCTTGTCCCTTCATTTCAAACGTTGGTTGGGTTTGGTTGTAAATTTTTAGGTGTACTTAGGATAGCTAATGACTGTGTTGTACAATTTTCTGTGTGGCTTTAGGATTGTTTTTTAGTGCATTATATGGTAGAGATTTTGTATACGAAATCAGAAAAGAAAGTAATAAAGAAAGATCAGGAGTTCTTTCTATCTCTTTGTATGCTTCAATCTACTATTTCTGTTTTCTGTGATTGATCTGTTTTGCATTAACAGAGAAATTGATCGGACTGATCGTGAACGACGGTTCCTCATCAGAAACAGTGTAAAAGAATTCCATCCTTGCGGCAACGCATTTTGCGTACTGAACTGATTTGAGCTTTCAGACAAGTGGCATATTTTCATGGTCTTCGGATACAATCTTTGTTTGTGGGATTGTTTAAAAAGGAATTTAATAATCCCAATATGGAGTTTCTCAGCTTCTTGCACAAATTTTGTCGAATGTGGCTCTTGGGAGCTGAAACCGATGATGCTCGGAAGTAGTCTTCAACAAAATAAGGTGCCGCTTGATTAGACTGAAATAAGATGGCTTATGATTGAAATTATACTGTAGTTGATGATGACTTATTTAGCGTAACTAAATTTTAAAAAATTTAAAAATATAAAAAAACAAGTTAGCCCATCATAGACAATACAAACAAATATGAAAAAAGAACCAACAAAAAAGCTAAAAAAACCAAAAATATTACAAAAATATAAAATTTAGAAATAATAAAAAATAAATCAGAATTCATAAGCTAAGCCAAAATGAGTTCGGCGGAGTAGTGCTGCCTGCTGCACCTGCTGCATCAATCCGTTTCGAATCCAGCTTTTGAAACTTCTTCCGTGGACCAATGTACGTTCACACGTCTAATCAAATGATCCAGTGCAGTGGTTCTATCAAAAAAAAAATGATCCAGTGCTATTTGAATGAGACAGTGGCGATTGCTCTTGGCATCAATCTTTAGTAGATATTGTCCGTGCTTAACCTGAACAGCAACCTACGAGGAGCTAGCAAGGCCAGCAACTGCAAGGCAAAATTCCAGCATACCTCACCTTGCATGTGACTTCCATAGATCTCAGACCATTAAGATACTTGTGAAATCTACGACGGACTCCCTATGTTCCGTGAAGATTAATATCAAAATTTGACCTTTATGGCTTTATCAAAAATAAGAAGAGTTGTGCTATAACTGAGCAAAAGAGAGAAATATTGATCTACTCTTGTTCGTGACTTCTAGATAATCTAGTGATCTTAGATGGGTTTTTACGTATTATAGAAAGCTAGATTGCAGCATGAAGTCAAGAACCCCTAAATCACTTCTCTCTTAAGGAAAATCAGGTAAACTCAAGAACTTTCTCTAGAAGATGCCTAAATGGGTGGAATCTGATCTCGGAGAGATATATCCACCTTTTACATATCCTTGGCACTGAAAAAGATCAAGAAGAGAGAAATCCAAATAAGAAAGACAAGTAAATCAAAAGCACAAGAAAAAAATCTGTGGTACAACTCAACAAACTTCGGATATTTATTTTATTTAGAGAGGAATATTTTATAGGCACTCCCTCAGGATGGCAGAGCTCTAAGCCTAGAGCAGAACACACAAAGCTTCACACAAAGTAAACCCTAATCTCTCTTCACCTTTTGATCTCTCTTCTCACGTAAGGGCATATACAGTGGAGGCTCTCACCTCTAACTAAATCCTAGTAACCAGAAACTCTTAGTAGATACAATCACTTATAAGTAGGAAAACCCGGTAACCCATACACAAATGTATTTTCTATTTAACATACTTGCATGCTTTTTAAAGCGCAGCTTTTATGTGACTCCAATAGCCTAAAAAAATACTTCATCCATGAAGACGTGACCTAAACCATTTACGCCAACGTTGTGGATTTACAAACTACCACTCCACCTACTATTAGGCGATTTTTTTCAATTACGACCCATTAGTCTTCACGAAGATGCAATGTCCAATGCATCATCACTAAGATCATATGCACCATCACTACTTGAAATGCCCGAGTCTTATAGTACACCACATCACACCATAGTCTGTGATGTCCAAGTACTTGTCACCAATATTTTATGTCCACTCCGAGAACCGTCACCACTTGAAACATACAAGTCCAATTGGTACACCACATACACACCTGCCTCCTCACGATCCTTGTCTTTCTTCTGTGCTTCTTCACTTGAGATGCTTCACCTAGATTTATGTGATATACTATGGCCTCAGGACCCCTTCTGTAGCTTTGGTCTTACTGCTAACTGCAACAATCATCAAGCACTTATACATCAAAGAACAAGCAACCGATCCGAGTACAAATGATATGCACTTAACTCTTATCAGTAATTCACATGTATGGACATACACATAACACATTTGCATGGACTTCCCATGACTAACACTTGCATAGACTCCGCTATGACTAACACTGTCAAAACCATCTCAACTCAGCGCCAAGGGCTAGTCTCAACCTTTCCACACGCACTCATGTACGTAGCTTGAGCCTGAAGATCAATGTGCATCAACTGCCGCATCAGACTTATATGTTGCTTTTGAAAACTTCCTCACACCTGTCGGTGTCATGTAATGAAGTCAGGCCGTGGGCGTGCGTGCAAATGAGAACATTTGTCATTTGATCTCTCCAAACATTGGCATGGGTTCATTAAAACTCGATTAGTTCACATGTGAACAACACAGTTATCACAAATTAACACACTCTCCCGGCCATGCCAGTTACACCACCGAGCGCAAGAAAGATGATTCTTGCATTGATCGTTCTAGCCTTTTCGGCACGGCCGGCGGAGCCGACGGCGATGCAGCCCAGCGAGACGTGCCTGCGCCGGTGCGGCGACATCGAGATCCCGTACCCGTTCGGCGTCGGCAGCGGGTGCCACCTCGAGACGGGGGACTGGACGTTCGTGCTGAGCTGCAACCGCACCGACGACGGGCGGCACCGGGTGTACAACTACAAGATCGAGGTGATGGACATCTCGGTGCAGCGCGGGCAGCTGCGAATCTACAACGGCACGGCGCGGGACATGAACGACCAGAGCAACTGGTGGTACAAGATGTCCATCACCAATTTCCGCATCAACGACGCGCAGAACCGGTTCACCGTCATCGGGTGCAAGTCGCTCGCCTACATCGGCTCGGTGAACGCGACGGCCAACGGGGAATACATGACGGGGTGCATGGCCACGTGTCCTGGCGTGGGGCGGCTGGAGAACGGCTCGTGCGCCGGGGTGGGCTGCTGCCAGACGGCCATCCCGGGTGGGCTCAACGCGTACCAGGTCTCCTTCGAGGCGAAGTTCAACACCTCCGGGATCGCCAACTTCAGTCCGTGCAGCTACGCCGTGCTGGTCGAGGCCGCCGCGTTCGACTTCCGCACCACGTACGTCACCACAGACGAGTTCATGGTGACCAACGGCGGGAAGGTGCCGCTGGTGCTGGACTGGGCCATCGGGAACAAGACGTGCGAGGAGGCGAAGCGGAACGCGTCGACCTACGCCTGCGTCAGCAGCAACAGCGAGTGCGTCGACTCCAAGTACGGCCGCGGCCGGGGCTACCTCTGCAACTGCTCCGCCGGCTACGAGGGCAACCCTTACCTGCTCAACGGCTGCCAAGGTGACCTCTTCTCTTCGTCATGCTAGCAGCTGGGTACCGGTGTGTCACAGCGGTGAAGTCATGTATGATTCTTGATTCCTATGCGTTTTGGTTTGTGTTTGCAGATATCAACGAGTGCGAAGACACAAGTTCCAGGTACCCGTGCTCTGTTCCTGGTACTTGTGTCAACACTGTGGGAGGATACTACTGCGCTTGCCCTGTTAAGACAACAGGCAACGCTTACAACGGAACATGCGAGAAAAACAAATCCCAACTTGGATGGCAGATCGCCATTGGTAAGCCATCTCCCTGATCCTGTTAATTTTCTTGTGAAGAACGCCTAGAACAGGGGACCCAGCCACCAACTACCAGATATGTACAGACGATGAAATGACCTTTCGATTTCCCAATTTACGTATCATCATCTCATATTAGATCATTTCCATGCCGTACCGGCTACTGCAGGAGTTAGCATTGGTGTCGTCATACTGGTAGTCAGCGCGTCCTGTGTGTACATGATCCACGCGAAAAGGAGGCTCGCCAAGGTCAAGAGAGAATACTTCAAGCAGCATGGGGGCCTCCTGCTGTTCGAGGAAATGAAGTCAAGGCAGGGGTTGTCCTTCAAACTGTTCACCCAGGAAGAGCTAGAAGAAGCAACGAACAAGTTCGACTTGCGCAATGTGATCGGGAAGGGAGGCAACGGCACCGTGTACAAGGGAACCACCAAGGGCAACGACGTGGTCGCGATCAAGAAGTGCAGGCTGGCGAACGAGAGGCAGAAGGAGTTCGGGAAGGAGATGCTCATCCTGTCCCAGATCAACCACAGGAACATCGTCAAGCTCTACGGGTGCTGCCTCGAGGTGGAGGTCCCTATGCTGGTGTACAAGTACATCCCAAACGGCACCTTGTACGAACTCATTCATGGCAGGAACAGCGGGCCGCCCATTCCGTTCACGGCTCGTCTGAAGATTGTTCATCAGACCGCCGAGGCGCTTGCCTACCTGCATTCATGGGCTTCACCTCCTATAATCCACGGCGACGTAAAAACGTCCAACATGGAAAATTTTACCATCCTTGAGGGGGAAGAGGTACCAAATTTAAGCCGTTGATCACACTGATCGAACGGCTGAGATTTGGCAGTACCTAGTGGTACCGGACACGAGGTACCAAGAGGTACCAAATTTTGAGCCGTTGATCACACTGATTGAACGGCTGGATCTAATTTGGTATCTCTTGGTACCTCCTCAAGGATAGGAAAACTGCTCCGTCCAACATACTTCTCGATGAGAACTACACCGCAAAGGTTTCCGACTTTGGAGCTTCGACGTTGGCGCCAACGGATGAAGCCCAATTTGTCACGTTCGTTCAGGGGACCTGCGGCTACCTAGATCCAGAGTACATGAGAACGTGCAAACTGACGGACAAGAGTGACGTGTACAACTTCGGCGTCGTTCTGTTGGAGCTACTGACCTGCAGGAAGACGCTGAACCTCTTCGAGGTCGAGGAGGAGAAGTACCTCTCTTCGCAGTTCCTCCTGGTCCTAAGGGAGAACAGGCTTGAGGAGATATTGGACGCCCAGATGAAGAACGAACAGAGCATCGAGTTGCTCGAGCAGGTGGCGGAGCTGGCGAAGCATTGCTTGGAGATGTCGATGCGGGAAGTTGCAGACGACCTTGACAGGTTGTGCAAGCTGTCCCAGCATCCGTGGGGGCAGCAGAATTCTGGGGAGCTAGAGGCCTTGTTTCGTGGACCACCAAGCACGTATTCTGAAATAGAACTTAGTAGCAGTACTGGAAATATTGGTTGCAGTGATACAGCATATATAGGAATTAGATCTCCGCGTTGATGGTACTCCTTATTGTGCCTAGCGCTATACACTCACTGGACAAGCTGTCTTGTATTTAGGAGAACAATGTCTTGGGAAGTACTGAATTCTTGTACGGTTTTATGCACACACACAAGAGATGCAAGTATTAACAATGTCACGGCAACTACCCTCTAGCAAAAAAAGAATGTTACGCTTTTGTATTTTGGAACTTCGCTCACTGTAATACTTGTAAGTATTAAGATTGCTTGCTGATTAGTTTTCTTTGAAAAAAGTTGGCTATAAGAAAATCACATAGGGCTATAAGAAAAGGGAGTGACTATTGCACAGGCGACTGAAATTTTTTTATCTTTCAGTCACCTAAAATTGCACTCTAAATCACCTAAAGTTGCAGGTGTTTGTTTTGGAGGGGATTGCAACTTTAGTTGATTGAGAGTGCAATTTTAGGTGACTGAAAGATAAAATCACGTAGGTATGCACACACAAAAGAGATGCAAGAAGGGAGTGACTATATATCACTCAACTAAAAATCTTAAAGGTTTCAGCCTTTATTTTTGTGAACCATTGAATCCAAATCCAAGCACTCAGATTCCTCCAGCCTCTAATGTCTCCAACACTAATCCTATACCCCATCCCACCCTGAACCACTCCTCTATCCCCACACCATGCTACCACCACTGGATCCACCAAACCATGACACCTCTTCCTCCCGTGCCTCTCCTTGTTCGTCGCCACTGCCCACTCTCGCTCCTCCCTCAAGCCATGACGTCCTCCTCTTTGACTTTGGCATCTTCTCACTTGTCATGGTCGCTGTCTTCAACACATCTCCTTAATACAAGGAAGAGAAAAAAGAGGCATACGGCGGAGTGCACGCTCGTTAGAGGGGGTGTTTGTCGTTGGTGGTGGCAATCCAGCTTCACCAATGGCAGCAGTCGTGTGTCATGCTTGCTTTGCCGTCATTGGATGAGGAGGAAAAGAAGCATCAGACGGAGCATGAGAGCACAAATCTTTGAGTGGATTGAACGGTGAGAAATTCGATCAAAATCTCAAAAATTGTATAAAGTTATATATTGGAGGATTGAGTTTGTACCAAGTATACCTATATGAATATGCTAGAAAATATCTACTACTTAAAAGAATGAGTTAGTGAGTGGTATATTCTTTCTCTCTTCACTTCTCAAAGATGATTCACACACCTCTAGGCCAGGTTTTTTTTAAAGTTGGCTTATGCTTATACTGTTCATAGTACTAACTTTTAAATTGTGTGTTTTTTTGAAGACGAGGTCAATAGAAAAATTATAGTAAAAAGTGTACTGAGTTCAGTTGTATTGGTCAAAATTATATATGATTATTTTTTTTGTATATTATCTCTCACGAACAATTATAATTTAACTATTTAAACCATAAATTATAGAGCAGCAGTAAAAAAAAAAAACCACCGCTAATCTTCGTGCTCCGCGGGTGGGCCAGCACCTTCACTCTTCTCGCTCGCTCCCCCAGCCCAACAAATCCCGCACCGCCGCCGCCTCCTTCCCTCCCCACGCGCCGCCGGCGCTCCCTGCTGCCGTTCTTCGGTTCCTCATTGTCTTCGCCGCTAAAAACCAACCTTATCGCTTGACCGCCTCCCCACGCCGCCCATCTGCCTCTCCCGTCGCCGTTTTCTTCTCCACTACACCCTCTCGATCCTCTTCACCTCCGCCTCCCATCCCTCCCCCTCCCTCCTCTGCTTCCCATCTCCACCGGCGCCATCGGTCCCCCACCTGCTGCCGGAGCCCTCGTTCTCGCCTCGCCTGCCTCCACCTCCCACGCGATGCCAGCGTCTCCACGCGTCCACCCCCAGAGGGACTTGAGCCAGCAAAACTTCTTTGGCTGATCCAGAGGGACTTCCTACGTAAGTTGCTTCTTGTATTACATAGGGCCATTTTTGTTTGGATAATGAAATATATCTTTTGGTATGTATCAAATACGAGATGCATCAAACTATCATAAGAGATAGACAATAAATCTCAGATGAGATCATCAGAATTCTAATTATATGGTATCTTTGGTTACCCAGAACCTACGGTGGGTAATATTTAGAGTACTTTTGAGAATGCTTCTCTTTGATGGCTTGATGCACTTTATCATGCTGTGATTCTTTGACATTGAACAGAAAGCAAAGACCAACAGGCGTGGCAACATCCTAGGACATGTGTTTCATTCTCAACTCTGCAAACATGGTACCAGGTGAGATAATTGCTGATATCTAAAGGTATTAATTGACTGAATTTACAAAGATAAAAAGCAGGCATTGAGTTTGTTGAAATAGGAGTTTGTCTGAATAAAGAGCATGATGTAGTACAGGAGATTTTGTTATGATGCTCAATGATGTAAATAGCTTGATGCAGCAGTTTGAAAAGGTAAATATTTGTGTTTTGAAGAGGAACCTAATTACCATGTACACAAATTCATTTTTTCCCCTATCCTTTTTCCATTAAACAATGTGTTATCTTCATTGACTGAATTCACCAAAGGTAGTTATACTTTTGTTGGTCTATTTCCTTTAATGCCCAATTGTTCATACCGGTTTTATATTTTTGCTTTACGATGCCTATGGCAATGTTACAAGAAGATAAATTTAATCTACTAATTGTATGTGTTTTTCCAATAGCGAGACGAGCCAAGTTGCAACACATAGAAGATGAATAATATTTGATATCAATTAATTGAGAATACACACTAGATGTTTCGTAGCAACATCCGGGCATTTGATTAGTTAATGGCTAAAGTTACATGAATGTTCTCTCCCAAGTGGATTGTACTTTCCCCTTTCTCCCCTAGTCTGAGCGGCCTGATTTTTCACGGGAAGAAATCCAACGGTGGCCAGCCTTCCTCCAGAAGCCCACAAAAAATCGCCTCAAAATTTCAAAGATAACAAACGCATACATCCATCCATCCGGCTAGGAGACGCGAAGGATGGAGGCGCTGCGGGTGTGGAGGGCTTCCCCCAATCTCTTCGGCTTCGCGGCCTCCCATGCCGCCTCGGCCTCGAGGCCCCTCCTCCTCCAAATCCGTTGCGCCTCTGCTTCCACACCATTGGGGGGCACGCATTCTGCTTCCCCCAATTACTTCAACCAATCTGCCCGTGATCAGTAGCTTGTTTGGTTTTCTAGGTTGAGGAACTAAGAGGAAAGGGTTACGAGCCGTACGTGTACAAGTGGGGACATGACTCACACGACCAAGGAGCTTCCGCGCTGGGGGGGGGGGGTACACCCATCTTGAGAATGGCGAAGTCTGCACGGAGGTGGTAGTTTCCATTGCTGGGAGGACTGGTGCCCGAAGAGCATTTGGAAAGCTTGTATTCATGACCTTAAGAGATGATTCTGGGACTATTCAGGTTTGATCTTCAAACGAGTTGACCCCTCTTGCCAGTCAAATGTAGGGTGTAAATCATATACGAATTATCCAAAATATTCGATTGCAAAATTTGATTAATTGCCACTGTGGTCTATATTTTTCCATTCTAATAACAAATATCTTTTCTGTCCGAATTTGTGTTTGAACCTGGCTTAAATATATGGATGCTAATATGGTTTTGATTTGTTTACATTCAAATAATAGTTTTGTGTATATAAATCTTTGAACTTAATTTTGCGTCGAATATTACTCCTCCATCTTAATTTAACATATTACAATAGTTTGCTGCTTTTCATGTGAGTTTACAAGGTTATTATTGTCTAGTTGATGTACGAAAGACATGTATGTCCGAATCTGACCCAATGAGTCAATGTCCGATATGAAATTTGTACCAATACACATTCAATCTGTATTCAAATCTGAGCATATTCAAATCTAGCTTAGGATTTATGGATGCAAATGTGGTTTGATCACCATCCAATTTGTATTCTATCTGCATATGTGAACTTGTCAATACGAGTTTGCTTGGTAGGTCAATTTATGACTGCACTTAACACACTTAATTGTATACTAACTTGAACTTGTCAAGTGCTCTTTTTGCTAGCTCAATATGGGAGCCATCACACCTCGGAATTTGATATGGGTGTGAATATGTTACTTGATAGCGTTGCACTTGTAAGCCAATTTCATTTAGCAGCTGACGAAGGCATCAAATCCATTAGACAAAGATCAATTTTTCATCAGGTCACTATGTATACGCAAGCATGTGTTAATACTTGTTCAGAAGGAATTTATTCGGTTCATTGGAGATTGTTTTCGTCCTAAGAAGAATGAAGTGTGGTTGATCATGTTTACATTTGTATTTCTTCTGACTAGTAGCTACTAAAACGTCTGTTTATTTGTTGTGCACTGGATATATGTTTTTAAGACTTTCGTTTTGGCAATTGCTAGCTTTACTGTGAGAGAGCCTTACAGAGGAGCAGTTTGAGCAACTGAAGGCATTTATTGATATTGGTGATATCTTAGGTGCAAGTGGGTCCATAAAGAAGACAGGAAAAGGTTTAGTTTTAAAAAATCTGATGCATGAATACTGTCTATTATATTTCTCTTAGCGATGGCACTGATGAGTTCACTGTTCAGAATTTCGACATTAGTTTGCAGCCTAGCATAACATTTTTGGGATCGCATGTGTAACACTCGGGCCCAACCTTTCAGCATGAAATGTTATCACTACGCATTTACCATCTAAACTTGGCGCTGCTACTAAAAAATTTTGGTAGCACCTCCCCTATTTGTACAACTATAGATAGGAGGTAATAAACATATATAGAATAATTGCAATAAGACAACTTATTCTCTATTACAGATAAACTTAACCAAGACTTAGGTCTCTACACCCTCGAAGCCTCAACACCACCAGCTCGAAAACACACTATGGCAAACAATGATCCTCATGTGGCCTACATATGGAATTAGCCCCGATAGGAGAACCTCGTTCTCCACTTTAAGCCATAAGGGACTAATCGTGTCTCAACATACCTGTAACATTCTCAAGCGAGCCCTAACTAAGGTTTAGGTAGAACGTAACAAGAGTTTAATATGAACACTAAGTGACTAGCTAGGTGTAAGATCAAGGAGGCCGATTAGAGGGGGGAATAGGCGGTCTAAAAATTCTCTTCAACTTAATGTTAGCAATTCATGATCTTTTCTATTTGTCTAAACCAAGTATACAATGCGGAAGCTAAAAACAATTTGATTTAGCTCAAACATCGCTTAGAACAAATAAATTCACTTAAGTGCACCAACAATTCTATCCTAGGTCAAGATTTGCAATCCTAAGTTTACAAGCAATCAAATTGAGTCTATGAATGTAAATTGCTTGAAAGTAAATAAAGTACAAGAAAGCAAACCACAAATGACACAATCAATTTTTACCGTAGTGTTCGGAGACTTGTCGGTCTCCCTTAGTCCACGTTGAGGTAAGCCCGAACAAATCGGACCGGCTCCACGAATTAAACCTTCCACCTCAAATCACTAGTGATAACTCTTTCTCGCTCCGGGTAGGTAAGCTTCAACTTTCACAACTTCGCCGAGTCTTCTCAAAACCTTCTTTAAGAAGATCACTGCGCACGACGCCTCCAACGCCGTCTAGGAGTCGGCAAACTCCAAGAGTAATAAATCAAGTCCCTCACTTGACTCTCACCATGTGCAACGAATGCACAAGCTCAACTCGGACACAAAGTCCTCCTCTAGATGCAACACATGCATTCTAGATCACCTCTCCTCTCTCACAAAGTGCAACACATGCACAATTGAGTGGAGAGCCTCACTCTAGCTCAAGGAATACAAGCCAAGCACCAGCAACCTTCTCTCAATAGCTCTTGAGGAGGTATTTATACACCTCCCTCAAAAACTAGCTGTTAGAGAAGAGAGAGGGCAAAAATCAGCCCGAGAGTCGGAAGTACCGCAATTACACTGTCGGTACTTCTGCTCTCCCAACGGTCACAAAAAACTAGCCGTTAGGCTGGAAAACCGGTCCGACCGCCACACAAAAACCGGTTAGACCGCTAGGACCGGTCAGACCGCCCACACAGGACCGGTCAGACCGCTCCTAGAAAGATCAGCGGAGTCGCTCTCTGGAAAAAAGGGTCCGGGCGAAGAACGAAAGTTTCGTGGGTCGGTCAGACCGCTACCTCAAAGCCGGTCTGATCGCTGGGTCCAAACCAGTCAGACCTCCATATCAACACTGGTCAGACCTCCATTACAAGGGCGATCTGACCTTCAGATCAACACGGGTCAGACCTCCAGGTCATAACTTTTGACTCCGATGTCGGAATTGAGTAATCTTGGACTCTGTAGAAAGCTTATTCAGAGGGCTACACAATCCATCTATTTGCATGATTTTAAACACATTAGATCAATGCAGAAATCAAAAGACATCCAAAGAGTCACTACCATGGTCTAATGTCAAAGGAAATAGTAACAAACAATCTTAGACCATGCCAAGAGATAATGCATAATCTCCAACTTTTGCAAAACACATTTGCAAATTTAGATCATGTCACAAGGAGTAGATACATGGACTTCAACCTTTTGCAAAACACATTTGCAAAGTATAGTCACATGTTACAAGGATTCACCACATGAGCTTCAACCATTTGCAAAACACATTCGCAGATGCAAGCCTCATGCCAAGATGAGCTAGAGCAAGTGAGGTTGAGCCATCAACACATGATGAGACTCAAACTACTAGACATGACACATCTTAATAGTATGGCAACCTATACTAGCAATCCGGTCGTTCAACCAAACACCAAGACTGGTAAAAGACTAGGAACACATCCTTAGCCCTAGTTAGCCATGCCTTTGCCTTGGGTCATCTTCTCGATATGCATCAACTCATGATGCATTCTTTTCTGCAACTCCATCAACACATGATGGCCTTCACTTGACTTGATCAACACATGATCATCTTGTACATGCATCAACTCATGATGCATCTTCTTCTTGATGGCCTTCAACACATGAAGCCTTCTTCTTCTTGATAGCCTTCAACGCATAAAGCTATCTTCTTCTCACTCTTGATTTGATGATTTTCAACACATGAAGTCATCCCAAGTCATCATCATTTGTGGAACCTAACCTATTCATCTAACTCATGGAAAATGTTAGTCCACAAAACAATTGTCATCAATTACCAAACTTCACCATTAACACAAAATGGAGGGACTAGATTCATCAATCTTCTATTTTTGGTAATTCATAACAATCTCAACAAATAATGAGATAAAGATAATTGATTTGCGAGTATACAACTTGTACACAATAATTGTATACTCTAAGATAAGCTTTAAACAAAGCTTACTTATCCGATTGTCATTAATCATTCAACCATTAACATATAATGGAGAAGTTAGATGACAACCCGATTGCACATGAGTATATATGAACTACACAAGCTATATATACTCAAGAATGTATTTCAAAGTAAAGATCCTAAATATGCAAAGAAACATGGATCAATACTCATGAAACTCCAAAACATAGAGAGAGAGAGAGAGAGAGCTCCCCCTAAATGTGTGCATACAAGTATATATAATGAAAACATATGCACATATTCATTTTGGACTAATTGAGAAGTTCAATCTATATTTTGGATCTAAGAAATGCATTAGTAAATGAGAAAGTGATTTTGAATGCATACCTCTTTAATTTCACCGTTTCATCCAAATGAGACTAAGCTATAATATACTTGAACAAACATATTAGTCTCATATATACATTTGTCATTATCACCAAAATATTATAAAATTATTTGTCGTTAACATCAAAATCTCATAATGGCATTTGTCATTAACACCAAAATCAACTTAAACGAAGCTTGATCTTTCACTAGGCTATTATTTAATAAGTGCAGTGCAAAAGGTATACTCCCAAAGTAAAATAATAAACAACAGATACATGAAACATTGATTATCCAATACACTCTTTAACCACTCATTTTTATTCATCCTCTTTCATTTTCCACCAACCATTCTTATGCAATTGCACCTTATCTCTGACACAATGCAAATACATATGCTCATATACATATCTTTAGATTATACCGATATAGCGGACTGAGCACCTATCAATGCTCACCCAAGCCTATCCTGATGAGGCGATGGGGTCCCGATCTTCCGATAGGATGATAACTTCGATTTGGAGGAGAACGACTTTGACGATGCAGGCTTCTAACCGGCCACGACCAGAACACCAAGCATTCGCTAAACCACACTCCGAGTCATTATCAACCGTGCCAAGAACGCGGTTGACCTGACCACGAAGGTCTATTCCTGCATGCAATCGAAGAACACACAAGAACAAGATAACAAGCAATCTGAAATTGCAAATATTTAAATTGAGTTCACAAAGGTGGGATTCCGCTAAGGTTCTTTACGGTTGGTCTAGTCGACACAAGCGAAGAACAAAAGTTTTCACAATGGAAAAACTAAGCAAACGAAATCCAAGAAAACTAGAAGGGTGCAGGCTCCTTAAATAGGGGAGGAAAAGCCGCACAAAACTAAAACAAATGAGGTGGTACTATTCATAGTATTGTTCACGTGAACAGTTACCGTGAACAGTATGGGCCTAGGGGGCGCCTCTCCTTTGGGCCCAAGCATTACAAGGCCCGAGTTGGCCCAAACAGGTGACGCAGCACCTTCTTTGAGTGATTGCGACGTGCACAGGATGAATTTGGAGGTGAGGCTAGATCCATTGGAAAGTGGACAAGAAAAGCTTTCCATCGAGTACTCATGGGCCTCAAACGGACTCCGTATGTGAAAGTTATGCACGTTTGAAGTTGGTGCTGTCTTCGGAGGCCGAACTGATTGCACATGTGTGTCTTCATGATCAGCTCCTAAGTTCCTAAGTAAAAGAACATCACATGCGTTAGGTAGTAGCATATTCTCATGAGAATTAAGATATGCTCCTAGAAACGAAGTTACCTGATAGTTCAATTGTTTTGCACGAGCTCGTGTGATTGGACCTTGCAAATGTATAGGATCATCTATTGGTTGTATGCATGGAAGTGATGTCCTCACCATATCCTCTTTCATGCGGGGACCTCAATAGCTCATTCTTTTTCATACAGGGGCATCAACCTCCACTCGCCTACCGAAATAGGTTTTTCCTCACTCCCATGGGGTGTCTACTGAAATAGGTCTTTCTCCACTCCTGTAGAGTGTCCACAGAAAGTAGACCATAGATGAAACAAATGCCATATATTTTCATGACATGAATGCATGTAATGCAACTTCTCTTATTTAAGTATATCAACATATCATGTTCCAATAATCATTATTCGGCAACATATCAGCATCAATAGTCCATCTCATATACCATCATCCATCTTTATGTCAATATCCAATCTACTTGACCAAAGTCGATGATTTAGCGCTTTATGGAAAGCCTAGATGGTGCTCTACAGTTCCCATAAGAGCTCATAGCCCTGATTCGGCTATCTACTAATTTTAACATGTAAATTACAACAACACTATCTAATCACGATGATTTACTTCCAATAAGAGCTTAAAGCGCTGATTCGGCCATCTACTAATTTTAACATGTAAATTACAACAACATTATCTAATCATGACGATTTACTTCCCATAAGAGCTTATAGCCCTGATTCGGCCATCTACTAATTTTAACATGTAAATTACAACAATATCATCCAATCACGATGATTTACTGGATTGCTAGCTTACAGATGGCATGACTTTTAACCTATCCAATCAAATTAAATGTTTGACTCGTAGGTAGTGCATCCAAAAACCAATTCATAGCAATCACTACCCAAATTTACTGTTTTACCATGCACTTGTCTGTTCAACCTTGTGGACGATGCGTGGATGACACCAAACCTGAACCTCCACCTGGACAAGTATCAGCCCCACCTCAACACATCATTGCAACACATGCACACATACGAATGGTGTCGTTCCTACGTGCAAACTGGCACATACAATACTATTAAATCGGACACCTTCTTGATGTCCTGGTGGTTAAACCACCTTAACTTTTGATTCTGTAACCCAAACATAGCAAATAATCCGAGTTATGGAATCTATACAAAGTCTTCCACAATGTAAATAAGCCCCTCATTTTTAGCATTGAAAATGCAAAATAATACATCAACTACATTTGGTAACTCAATTCTGAACAACTGAGTTTGTAGGACCATAACTTCCAATCTACTTGACCAAAGTCGATGATTGCTTTATGGAAAGCTTAGGCGGTGCTCTACAGTTCCCATAAGAGCTCATAACCCTGATTCGGCCATCTACTAATTTTAACATGTAAATTATAGCAGCACTATCTAATCACGATGATTTACTGGACATCTAGCTTACAGATGTCGTGACTTTTAACCTATCCAACCAAATTAAGTGTTTAAGCATTCTACAGATAGCTAATAACATTAACTACAAGCTTCTTAATATATCATATCCTCTTAACATGCCAAAAATCTCCATAGAGGGCACAACGCATGCAACTCACCTAATAAGCATATTCTAACCATTTCATACCTCAATTCTCACTAATCGACATTTTAGCTTCTACACAAATTGATAAATTAGCGGGGGAAATGGTTTCGAGGAATTACCCTAGCTTCGAATAACTAGATCAGAGCTCCTTCTCCCTTGTCTTGGCCAGATCGGGCGGATCAGGCACCGGATAGGTCTTTCCCTTTTCCTCCTTTTCTTCCTTTTTCCATTCTTTCTTTTTTTTTTCTCTTCTCTCCTTCCCTTTCTTCTTCGACTGGCTCTCCTGACTGAATCCTCCCCCTTCTTTTCTTCTCCGTCCTCTCTTCCCTCTCTTTCTCCCTTCACTCGGTCGACCGGCTCCCTTTTTTCTTCTTCACTTCTCTCAGCCGGCTCTTCCTCCTCCCGTAGTAGACCCCAACCCCCTCCCTCCTCCTTCCTTGGTAACGCTCAGTGGCAACAGCGTCGACTCGGGGGTTGTGGGCGACGGCGGCCTGGGGAGGCACAACACAGCAGCAAGGGGTGTCGGCGGTGGCTGGTCGGAGTAGCAGTAGCAATGTGCAGCTGGGTGGAGCGGTGGTGACACCGGTGGTTGGGAGGCGGCTGCAGCCCATTCAGACAACGAGGCACAGGCGACAGCGGCGAGGCATGCGAGAGGGGGCAGCGGCATGTAGCAAAAACAATGGGAGGTGTAGAGGAGTATGGCACGGGGGAGGGGAGTATAAGGTGACCCCTCCCTTGGCTTGCCTTATAGGAGGAGCTGGCATGGGCCAAAACCAGCCCAACTCCCTCACCACTGGTAGTACATTCTACCCACCCTAATAGAATTCGATCCCAAATTCTGACGCTCGATAATCTAGATGGTAAAAACAAAACAAACTGAATGGAAAAAAACTCTAACTCATACCCATGGAGAACAACTCCAGGTAGCCGTTAGAAGGAAAATACAGAAAAATTCATGGCAAGCGGAAGTATCGCAGAACAAAGGTTGGTACTTCCGCTTCGGCTCTGACGCAACAGTAATGACTATGTCAGAGCTTCCGAGCTAGTCGTTGAAAATTGGCGTGGAACTACCGCCATTAAAAATCTGGTAGTTCCATTGTCCGGTAGTTCTGAGAAGTAGGTGCGGTACTTCCGCTTAGGCTGAAACCAAAAGTTGGTGCTCTCTGGAAAAAAAAGTTCCGCCCTTCCTATCAGCGCTTCCGTGCTGCGGAACTACCGCTCGAATGGTAGTTCTGACGTTGAAACTCTGGTACTTCCGGTTTTCGCGAACTCAAAAATCACCCTGAGGGTGCTCTCTAGAAAAAAAGGCTCTGCTCGGATAGCCGGAGCTTCCGGCAAGCGGAAGTACCATGATTTACACGCCGGTACTTCCGATTGCTCGGACAGAGCACCGAGCACATCCGGGGGTGCTCTCTGGAAAAAAAGATTCCGCCTGATTTTTCAGAGCTTCCGGGCGCCGGAAGTACCGCTCAAGACTGTGGAACTTCTACTCTGCGGTAGTTCCGCCGTTAAAACTCCGGTACTTCCGTTTTTTCAGACAGAGCACATATTTGTCTTTTAAATTTGATTTTCAAATAATGCATAATCCTAAATTGATCCAAATGGCACAAAAATTATGCTATCAAGCTACTTGCTATGATCCCTCTTTATGGTACGATATTTAGCCTATAATCCGGTCTTCCATCCTTTCTCCTAAGACCGGTAAAAATAAAAAAGAGGGTTCTAGTCTAAGTATACCTTTGCCTTGAGCCACTTTTGATCTTCATGTTGATCCTTAGCATGCGTCTTGTCATCGACTTAGGGACTTAACCTTTTAAACACTCGTCAAACACGTTAGCCCATATTCATATAAATTTATTAATTACCAAAACCATTTTTAGGGGCCTAGATGCTTTCAATCTCCCCCTTTTTGGTAAGATGACAACACAAGTTTTATGTGAGAAATAAAGTTTTGAATATACCATTTGTTTGAGCAATTAGTCATATATTGCTTTGTGACTTTAAACGAGAATAATTCTTGCAATAAATTTTACTTGAGCTTTTTGGTGAATTATCTCTTTTTAAAGTCGAGATAGGGAAAGCTCCCCCTAAACATGTGCATATATAAAAAAATTATTTCAGGCACATGGAATAGCGAAAATAGCATAAGATGCATACAACTTCAAATTTATCATTGCATAAACATAGACACAAAGTGCACAAAGGTTCACTACATCATATGAAACATATAAAGACATGATAGTTCATTACACCACAAAAAGCCATTGCATAGAAAGTTCATACATAAATATAGATAAATTTGAGCTAGAAACGCCTTCATCTCTCCCATCTTCAGGTCTTCTCCCCCTTTGGCATCTAACCAAAAAGGCTACTCCTGGGGTCCCTGAGGAGAAGGGTCACGTCGACGACGGCGACCATAGCGAACTAGAGAGGGAGGATGAGCCATAGCCTGCTCAATAGCTGCAACTCTCCCATCAAGGGAATCCATCCGGGAGGAAAGAGAGGCGAACCCCTCGACCTGGGAGTCGCGAAGCTGGAGAATGGCTTAATAGATCTAAGAAAGAGAGACCTGGCCTGCCTCCTCAGGCTATGCTGCTCCTGCTCCTGCTACTCCTGCTCCTGCTACTGCTGGTTCTACCTGCTGAGGGACATGAGGGCGAGCAGCTGGGGGAAAAGGAGGATCAGCCCTAGGCTTATATGCCTTGTGAACACCACCCAGGCCACCTCTGAACTGAATCTTCTTCTGGATCAAGGCCATGATATAAGGAGCGCGGTTGATGCGCTTGATCCTGTCATTCTTTGAAGAGGCTATCTCCCTAATCATAAGATCAACTATGTCAAATCTGCGACCCTTCATGACATAGTTAATGAGGCTCCATGCATGGCCTCGGATCGCGTCATAGTTGCCATTCTTAGGAAGAATGGTGTGGTTGATGATTCTGTTGACTACGCTAGGAATGGGGAGGAGTCCAACCAGCTTGCCTGGAATGAATTTGGAATTTTGATCATAGTATTGGGAGAGGGCAGGAAGCTCAAGTGCTGGCCTATCATATACCTTCTCATAGGCATTGGACTCAGTCCACAAAGCCAATTCAAATTCATGCTTGTTGGTCTCTAGTGGCTGGCATCCCGTCATCCAAGACATATGCTAAAAATATGGTGAGATGTAGACTATGGCATAGAATTGCATGATGATGTCCACATTATAATCAAACTTAATGCCACTAGATTCTGTATCTCAGCCCGTTGGAAAAGTCTGTAGATGCCATCATATTTATCAATTGAGTCCAATGGTCCCAATCAATATACTTGTGGTTAGCAAATAGTTTGGTTTTTCTATAAAGTTGCTCATATACTTGTTCCTAGAACTTGGTGTGGAACCTTGGATTAATGGAATTGTAGGGCAGCACAAACTGGTTCCTATGCCTCAATCTAGCATACTTGTCAACAGAAATCTTCCTCAGGTCAATCTGAGGATCCTCTCGATCAGCCAAATCTTCTTCAAATTCTTCCATGGGCGAGCTCACTGGCTGTTCGGACTCTATCTCAGAATCAGAGGCAATCCCCTTTCCTTTATCCTCTTGAGCCTTCTGAGTAGCCTCAAAGGGGGATGGAGCTACAGGAGGTGGGGCATTGACTGCCGGAGTGTCCGAAGAATCTCCTGAAACAACTGATGAGGAGTACAGACGGCGACCAGCATTCCTTGTCTTAGGCATTTAAGAACAAGGAGAAAAAGGGTATTAGAGATGAGAGGGAAAAGATCAAGAAGGATTGAAAAGAAATGGAATGAATATTTTGTTTTATCAGGAGGATCAGAAATACCACCGTTCAGTGTGCGCCTGTGCGGTAGTACCGCTCTTATCGAGTGGTAGTTCCGCTCTCCCTGATCGATTCTAGGGCAAGATAATGTATGAAATTTTTGGTGTTTTTCTTAGATTACATCCATGGAATGGGTGTGTAAACACCATTAGACACCAAAACTAACAATTTTCCCTAGACTAAACACTCAAAATCATTCACATTTTCATCCAAATCGGTTTTCAAACTACAGTTCTAGAACAAGATAAAAAGGGAGGATTTGATCCAGATTACCTTGAGGATGACTATCGAGTGCGCATACCACAAGGTGCGGACAAGGCTCTTTAATCAAAAGATCCATTATAATAACCGATCCAACTAGCACTTGATTCCAAGGTGCTAACCAATTATTAATAACCGATCCTACTGGCACTTGATTCCAAGGTGCTAACCAAACTTCACAAGCTCAATTTTTTTTCTTCAATGATGATCAATCACCCAAGTTTTAGTGCACAACATTTGTACCCCCATGAACCACATTTATTATTATCTTAAACAAGGGACCCATTTGTCCTACCTCCGTAGACGTGCACCTACTTTTCTAGTTGCAACTTCAACAACTCATGCTTAGATATTGGTACCACATCCCGCTAGAATTCTATTGCTTCGTCCCTAACATTTTGCCTCATGCGACTCTACAACCATGGAAACTGTCCAACATCAAAATCCCCATTCTAGTCCTCCCAACTAATTTTAATAGAGTTATAAAATTGCAATTATTGAAACCCTCTAAGGCATCGATCGTGATTAGATCAATCACGGTACGAGATTGGTGGACTTAGTTTTATAGTCATTCGCCTATTACCCATGGAAAGGATAACTCCATAATGGATTTCCACCAAAACAAAGGATTAGCACACTTCTTAGTATGTTTAAATTACATGGCTAGGTTCATCGATTGGGACCATAGTAAAACACATCATTCAATGGGGCTCAACAATCTAAACAATCTTAATGACCTACTAGTTTATCAATATTCTAGGTCCAACTATTAGGCAAGGATGGATATGCCTTACACCACTACTTATGTACTACTAAATTCCCATTGAATTCAAATCAACTTTGATCCCATGTCATAACTAAAATTAATTACTTTCTTGGGTTCTCACAACCTAGAATTCCATGCTCGACCAGCCTGTTACTTTAACCACAATCTCTCACTTGAGCCTAACCTGATATTTTAGCAACTATTGGATATTGTCTTCTCCAAAGCCATTGGCCTCAACTCACAAGTTACTCTAAACATGTGTTAGATCAAAACTCCCACCGAATATTGGACTTATAAAGGGCACTCTCTACTATTGGTATTTATCAAACAACTCAAGAAGTTACTAACCAAAGGGAACCTACTTCTCGAAACTGAAGCAAAACATCTTATGAGCAGCACATCGCTACCCCTATGCCTCAAATGGCCACATGACCTAGCCTCTCTAGCAAGCACGGCTCTGTCTCTTTTGTATCGCTATGCGACACAATCATAACAATGTCCCCATAGACACACAAGTGACAAATTCAACCGTTTGACATCAACCCACAAGCATTAGCCTCAGAATATCGCAAATCAACAACATGACTAGCGAAAACATAAATGCAATGCCTATCCCAAATCCCATCCTATTGTGCACCAAAGTGTGCCAAGTTTAATTTAATTATTAGGCTTAAATCAAGTTTTAGTAATTGATCAACCTAGATCAAGTTTTAGTTGATTAATTAAGCTAAGTTGTCAAAAAAATTCTTCACCACGGACCTAACATCTGCTCTAATACCAACTGTAACACCTCGGCCCAACTTCTGAGCCTAGAATGCTACCACTACACACTTACCATCTAAACTTGGCGCTGCTACTAAAAAATTTTGGCAACACCTCTCCTGTTTGTACAACTATAGGCATGATGAAATAAACATATATAGAATAATTTCAATAAGACAACTAATTCCATATTAAAGATAAACTTAACGTAACCAAGACTTAGGGCTCCGCGCCCCTGAAGACTCAAACACCACGAGCTCGAAAACACACTATCGCAAACGGCGATCCACATGTGGCCTACATATGGAATTAGCTCCAGTAGGAGAACATCGTTCTACACTTTAAGCCATAGGGGACTAACCGCATCCCAGTATACCTGCAACATTCTTAAACGAACCCTAACCAAGGTTTAAGTAGAACTTAACAATAGTTTAATATGAATGCTAAGTGACTAGCTAGGCTATTATTTAATAAGTGCGGTGCAAAAGGTATACACCCATTTCATGCATGTCATCAATCAGGATCACCAAAAAACAACACAAGCGTGAGTTCAAAGACTCAGCAAGTACAAAGTAAAATAGTAAACAGATACACGGAACATTCATTTTCCAACACACTCTTTAACCGCTCAGTTTAATTCCACCTCTTTCATTTTCCACCAACCATTCCTATGCAATTGCACCTTATTTCTGACACAATGCAAATGCATATGCTCATGCACATCTCTTTCATCTCTTTAGCTTATACCGGTATAGCGGAGTGAGCACCGGTCGATGCTCACCCAACCTGCCCTCTTTTATGCAGGGACCTCAATAGCCTGTCCTTTTTCATACGGAGATCTCAACCTCCACTCCTGTAGAGTGCCTACCGAAGTAGGTCTTCCCCCACTCCTGTGGGGTGCCTACCAAAATAGGTCTTTCTCCACTCTCGTGGAATGTTCACACAAAGTAAATCATAGATGTCACAAAGGCCATCTATTTTCATGACATGAATGCATGCAATGCAACTTATCTATTTAAGCATATCAACATGTCATGTTCCAATAACCATTATTTGGCAAGGCGGTGGAGACAGATTCTGTGATAAGTCACATGTCAAATGCTTTGAATGTGGCAAATGTGGGCACTACGCATTAGGATGCCACAGCCATATAAAGTGTTTCAACTGTAATGAGTATGGGCACTATGCTTCGGATTGCAGAAGCAAGAAGAAGGACGGGGAGGTGAACCTCGCCAAAGATGAATAAGAAGATGATAAATCGCTATTACTTCTCTCCTCATATGTTGAAAAGGCGCCGGTCATGATGACACTGAATGAGGAGAACGTAGTTCCAAAACTACGCACGAAGGAAGGTAGCCACGATCACACGGATCAGTGGTACTTGGACAATGGAGCAAGTAACCACATGACGGGAGATCGCTCCATGTTTCATAAGCTCAACGAGAAGGTTTGGGGCAAGGTTAAGTTTGGCGACGGCTCCACGGTGGAGATAAAAGGCAATGGGACGATGATGTTACCATGCAAGAATAGAGATAAGAAGTTGACAGGGATTTACTATATACCAAGTCTGTGCAACAACAACTTAGTCTCAGGCAGATGACAGAAAGAGGGTGCAGGGTGGTGCTGCAGGATGAGTTCTTGTGAGTGTACGACAAGAACAAAGATTTGTTGATGAAGGTAAAAAGATCTCCAAATCGGTTGTACAAGATTTCTTTGAAAACTTGTAAACTGGGAAGTAGAGATCGGGGTGCAGAAAACATGAACAGAAAATCCCAAGCGGATGGCGCAGGAGGTGCACATATGAATGCAGATGGGAGTAGCGGAGACACGTAAGCTATAGGCGGCAGTAGATATGTATAGGATGGTGGGTTCCATGCTGATGGTGCAAACGTGCTTGGAGGTGGCTTGGTTGTTCAAGGCCACGGACTCCATATGTTTGCAGTTGGTGCAGAAGGCTTGTCCTAGTCACATGCAACCAGCGGATCGGGAGAAGAAGGCATGTTGCACATAGTCGATGGGCACGCACAACAGCACAGTGAAGGGAGTCAAGGTGGTGGCCATGCAATTGGAAAAAGTGCACAAGGTCCAAAAGGAACACTTGGAGTACAGGTTGGTGCAGTCTTTTGTGGTTTTGCAGAGGAAACGCGGGAAGCATTGGAGACAAGAGTTAGGGGCGGCGTAACCTCAGCTAAGGCGTATGCCAGAAAGTGGACAAACTTGGTCCAAGAGAGAGGAGCGGGAGGCTCGGGTAACGGCAAAGTTAAGGTGGCTGTGGGAGCAGGTGCTCCAGCCCAGGCAGGAGTACAAGGACGGGATCAGTCCAGGTGCGAGGTGCAGCAAGCGTTGGATTGTGCAAGGCTCAGGAAGGAACGACGCACGGGAGTGTAGGTAGAAGGAAGAAGAGGAAACAAGAGAGAAGACCGACATGATCAAGACAGAAAAACAAGATTAAGGAGGTGATTGTTAGAGTTAGTAATCTTGTTTTCAGTTTGGTCGTCGTGTACGAGTTGGTGGTCGTAGTCATGTACGAGTCGTGATCGTAGTCGTATTAGAGTTCAAGTCGGATTGTTGAGTTCATGTCGTAGTTATAGTCATAATCGAGTCTGTTTCTTAGTCGTGGAATTTGGGTGTAAAAGGGCAGAACAATGTAATGAGAGTGCAAGGTAGCGATCGGGTGATCATAGCGATCGGCGTGATTGAACGAGAGAAAGAAATAAAGAAGAGAAGAAAGAGCGGTTTGGCTCTGGGAAATTATCGAGTATTGAGGTCATCGTGATCGCAGACGTGGTTGTAAATGACTTACGACCACGGCGAGAGGAGGTGTCCACAGGAGTAGAAGACGTGGTTGTAAGCGAGTTACGACCATGGTCATACAGCGAGAAGACGTGGTCATAAGCGACCACAGTAGGAAGATGTGGACGTAAAGTGTTATGACCACAGCAGTCGATAGAGTCTTCAACATGGTTGAAAGTCACAATGTGGTTGTTATCGAGTTACAACTACAGTGATCGATAATGGTCGAAGGCAGGGGCGGAGCCAGGAATTGGATATGGGGGGGGGCAATATGGACAACAAGTAGAGTAGAACCAATGAACCATGCCGGATTTACCGATCCAATAGTCACATATCAGAGTAATATGTTTCGCAAATTACAATGCAAAGAAAATTACATCTCTATTAATTTAAACTTAGCTCTATGACTACCAGCAAGATCATAGGCTTTAATAATCATCATTACTAATCTTTGTGGCCAATTCTTTTTCAATATAAATTACCAAACAACCTCGTAGAAATCCATCTCCCATTGTACTTCGAAGTCGCGTCTTCGCAAGTTTCATAGCTGAAAAACATCTCTCGGTGGTTGCAGTTGAAACCGAAAGAGTTAAGACTAATCTTAACTATCGCGCCGGGGAGGGCGAGGGCGAGGAGGGCTATAGTCGCGACGGGGGCGAGGAGGGCTGTCGCACCGGCGACAGAGAAAGCTATAGCGCTCAATAGTAGCTAAGTAAGCCAAAGCGCAAAGGTGTCCCGATGCCATACTTGCTACTTGTCAACGATTTTAGCTGCCTTAATTTTTAGCTGCAATCTGTTCCATTGAGCCAACTCTTAATTAAAGCTACCTCAGCTACGGTATGTCGTCAGACTAATATTGGAAGATACAACAAGCAAGCTATGTTGTCATGCATGCACAAACAAACACGGTAGTACTACATGTAGCAAACACGTCATCCATTCCGTCGAACTCCCAAAACACACGGCAAAGATTGCGTAGTCAGGAGGCTCAATGTCATGGTCCATGGATCGTAGGACTCAAGAGGAATGGTTTGATTGATTCTTGGTGTATGCATAATCCGTGTGAACTGTGAAGGGTTTATTCTGTACATTTTGGCAGGGGTTGGAGAAATTCTGAAGTTGCATTTTGGAACTTACAAATTGCATGGTGGGAGGCTTTGTAGTTGCTCAATCAAGTCCACTACAAACAATTGCGAACCTTGAGTAAGATTATCACTGTAATACTGCAAAATTGAAGTATAAGATATCTCTTAAATTTAGTAGAAGATATCTCATTGCACGTACTAGTGATGAGCTGGGGTCTCCAAAAACACTGTACTTCAAATCTTTGCAGTTAATTTCTATCTTATGTCTTGCTTAGCACTAACTTAGCAGCTAATTTATGTCTTATGGCTTGCTTAGCACTAAAGATGATGAGGTTGTAGTAGCCATGCTCGCTATGATGTTGAGTGGCATGTACAGGGGCAAAGATTAGTAGAAGATTGGGGGGTGCCAGGCCCCCCCAGCCCCCCTCTCTCCGCCACTGGTCGAAGGAGTGGTTACGAGGAGCACAGCGTAGCGTCAACGTGGTCGTAACTTTCTCAGCAGAAGTTACGAGTACGCGGTCGGAGCTAGGAGGCATGGTCGGAGCGGCTACAATGTGGTCATAGCCGACAGTAGAGCGGTCATAACGACTCCAGACGTGGTCGTAACGACTGCCTGAGTGGTCGTAGACTGCAACAATTATTATATGTTTAATGTAGCAGTTAAGATCTTAAGAATAAATCTAGTTTACTTAGGGCTGTAAAAAAGCTTGCCTTTGACAAGCTACTCTAACTCGGCTCAATTCAAGCTTCAAACAAGTCGAGCTCAAGCTTGCACTAAGACTTGGCCCATTTAATGAACCGAGCTTGAGCTATTCGTTAAAGCTCGTGCAAAGTCCAAAGTCTAGACTCCACCTGATTCAATATTGAGCTCGAAATCTGATTCAAAATCACTCAAGATCGGCTTGAACTTGTTATGAGTTTGAGCCTAACTCACCTAGGCTCACTCGAGCTTGGCTTGTTGATAGCCCTAAGTTTACTTGTTGGTATTCTCACTGGTTTTCCACACTTCTGTCCACTCACAACTATGCGTCAAGCAATTCGGTCTTCAAAAAGGGGTGTGTTTAAAAAACAAGGCAATTGTGTTCTATGGCTTATATTGTTTTAAGTTTATTGTACAGTACATACATGCAAGCAAGAACCACCAACAACTTGATTTGCTCTACTAGAAATATGAACTTGGCAAAACCTATGCACGGTTGAGTAAAAACATGTAAAGTTTCTCTAACTTCATTTCAGACATGCATAATCTAAACTTAAGACAAGGGAACCTGTATGCACCAAGACCTTTACATGGGCAGGGGATGAGGGAAATCTTTTCCCTTTGGCTCCCTTTTAATCTTAGCAGGTGGTGACACTAGTGGCAGCATAACACATGGTAAGACACAAGAGAGCAAAGTACGAAAACCGGACCAGTCACCGAACCGCTTGTGCTTCTGGTTCACCGGTCCAACGGTCTGACCGGCGGTTTGGGCGATTGAATCAAGGTTCAAAATAGCTTACGTATGCGCTATATCCCATGAAAATTACAATAATTTCGTTGGTGAGTTGGTTACCGCAGCCAAGTTTGGGCTCCCAAAGCCCATGTCCCATGTGATCCCCGGCCCACGCGTTCCTTGAACGAATGTTTTAACTGTTGGTGATGACACAAAGGCTTAGGCGGCCGATTCCCATTAAAATATAATAATTTATCTTCGGTTTTTTCACCCTTTGGTTTACTTCTCTTATCAGACCAGACCAACTGCCCATCCTGGTTTTTTTACTATGCAAAAGAGTCATCACAGTTATGAGCAAGTTTTTCCGGTCGAACCGGCGGTCTGGTCTGGTTTTTTTGTACTATGCAAGAGAGTCATCCCAGTTTGCTTGCGCATGTGAGTGAAAATGGCGCACCACATGTGACAAGGTTTTGCTAGCCCTTCGGGGCAAACTGACCTAGCAAAGTCAGTATTAGGCTAAGATACCAAAGAAATAACCTTACCCAGCAAGGCCAGCATAACTTATCCATTGCATTGGTTGGACTGGAACTACATATGCACTCGTCTATGTAGGGATAACTAGCTTCAAGCATCTGGATATTGGATTCCAACCACCTGTGTCAGGCTCTGCTTGATCCTATCTAGATTATGAATGCTTTCTATGGTAGAAAACAAGGAATTGTCGTCATATATAGATGTAAAGGCGTAAAGGCAAAACTAACAAAATATATAGTTCATTTAATGTCCAATATTTTTTTATAATGCTATCAACATTGCTAAGTCGACATGACGCAATCTAGTCGAATAGTATTAAGAAATAATTGTGTCCCTTTGTATTATTGTTTTGTTTATGATCATTATTGATATATTCTCTGATCCTTTTTTTAACGGGAAAAATAGGGTGCAGCAGGTGGTGCTGAAGCAAGACCTATTATAATTTACCGTAACTCACTGCAAAGAGATCTTTACTTTAGGATTGCAACAGAGCTGCATTTGGGAATGTAGGACCGAAATGGCGACAGTGGGGGGGGGTGAATGTTGCTTTTAAAACCGCCCCCAAAGATCCACTCAATTCTTCTCCAATAGCTATAGAAACTATGAAGCAAGAAAATAATTTTTGCTGAGAACCTGAAAGATCTAACTGCTGCAAAGAGAACCAACTGGAGAGCAAAACAGCAGAGATTTGAAGCAAAAAGAACACTCAAACTTGCTGAAAAACTGCAGTAAAAAGCTGCCTATATCTTGCTAAAAATTGCAGTAAAGAGCTGCATAAACCTTGCTGAAAAACTGCAGTAAGGAGCTGAAAACTGAGGCAAGGGAAAGCTGAAAACTGCAGTCCGGAAATGCTTAAAACAGCAGCAATGAAATGCTGAAACTGCAGTCCAAAAATGCTGAAAACAGCAGCAATGAAATGATGAAACTGCAGTCCAAAAATGCTGAAAACAGCAGCAATGAAATGCTGAAACTGCAGTCCAAAAATGCTGAAAACAGCAGCAAGAGAATGCTGAAATCTGCAGCCCAGAGATCCTGAAAAATCTGAACTTTGAGCAGTTTCTCACACCTTCCAGAATTTGATGAATTGAGGCTTTTAGACTCAACTTTTTCACTCCAGAGAAACACAGAAATGATCTAAATAGCAAGGAAGGAAAGGGAAGCCAGGGAAACCAAAATAAAATCTCAAATTTCAGAATATGCCCAAAAACTGAAACTTACAGAGTGCAGCACCAAAAATTGAATTACTCCCTAACAAAGGATCCTTTGACTCTGAAACTTGGAGAATATGATAGCAATAGCTACTGGAGCCTATGAGCCAAGTTTCAAGCCATCTCCACAAGGAAAACACAAAAACCCATAAAACCCTAGAAGAACTTGAAAGATTCAGAGACGAGCACACAAACTCAAATTACTCCATGATCATAAGTCCATTTCTCATGAGGTTTTGCAGGTATGTTAGCAATAGCAAATGGACCTCTCAGATCAAAAGATAGGTCAACTCCTCAAGGGAATCAAGATCTACCTTAAACCCTAGAAACTGAAACCAGGAACAGAGGAGACTCAAAAACTAAATCTGGAATCAAACTAGGTTTGCTCTTGGGATTAAATAGCCAAATGGCTTTTGAGCATCACCCATGTCATAGCAACCCATTTTGGCACTTCCCAGCAATCAAGAACTTGAAAAATCAAAAAGTCAAGAAATTGGGCTAAAAGGGCATCGAAGGAAAACTGACAGAGAGTAAGATCAACCAAATTGATTCATTCCATTGAGTCACGATACGCGATTACAGCAGAGGAATGATTACAACACAACCCACACCAACTCTACTGCTCCATGAATGCTTGGCTCAATCAAGAACACAAGAACTCAACTCCCAGATACATAATTGAGAAGGGGACACACTCTGTCTCTCCTCACCAACTCTCCACTTCTAAAGCACAAAGCAAAACATATCCTCAAAGCCACCTTGACCATGCAGGAGACACCCTCCTTTTATAGCCTCTCCAAAGTGGGTTTTGCTTTTGCTTTACCCTCTAACCCTCATGCTTTACCCGCTAATGCCCGCTTCCTTTTGCAGCCCTGCGTTTTTACCGAAACGCCCCTGCTGCACCTTCCGGGAAGCTTCCGCATTGCTTGTCTCGCACGCCTCGCAACCACCTCGAGTCCACGTCGTCTTCGACACATCCTGACCGTTCTGACCTCAGCGCCACCTGCGCCTAGTCCGGTCCACCGTGTCTCGACACGACTCCGCTCGACGTCCTGCAGCCACACAGACAAACAAACACATCGCATAGCACGGTACAAAACATGTAAACATGGTTAGCACCTACAAATCCTACTCAAGCGAGAAATGGCCCACATGGCCAACCGGGACGACGCCCACGCGTCAAATCTGTCTAGTCACAACCCGACCTCGCCAAATGCCAACCTGGCACGAATCACTCAAACCAAACTCACATAAACCAAACCACGTGTCAATTACTCATCACCAACATGGGATTTAGACCACATGGTCTCTCAATCTCCCCCTTGATGAGTATATTGACAAACCCCGAAAACAATGAGTTTGTTTGAAATGAAAGAGAGTCAAACATGGTCCAAAGGAGATTAAAGAAGCTAATGACCATGTTGACAAAAGAACACTGGAGCTACAACAGAAAGGGCAAAGTTTTCTCCAAGGCTCTAAAATGTTCCCGAAAGATTTTTTTTCTCTTCTAGTTCTCCCCCTTTTGGCAATAGACACATCAAGGATGCAAAAGAGAGAATATGACATGACAATGGATGAGATGGCTGAAGTTTGATTATTCTAAGCATTTTGAGCCATGAGAATTATCCATAATGACCATAATGAACTTCACCAAGCCATAACTCATTAAAAGGCTATCTAGATCATGACAGAATATGTATATCCTAGCTAGAGCACATACATGACGATCTGAAATGTAATGCTTTTTATGAGCATGTCAAGTCATCAATAAGCAAAGTCTAACTAGAGATATCCAAGGATGATACAGGCCATGTCAATTAAGCTAAGCGTAACTAAGAAGCTAATATTGAGTCCAAATAGAGTGTTAGATACTCAAAGATGAAACATTTGTTTAAGCACTTTTAATCTTTGGGTAATTAAGCAGATTTTGCACACTTGACATATTTTCTTTTAAAGCTTATGGCTGTTTTTAACCAAAAATTTTATCATGTGCTAGATCTCAAGCCTTATGCGACTACTCCAAGCGAGAAGCTTAAGAAGATAGTCCAGGTCATCCAAAACTCCCCCTGAGTTCATGCCTAGTGCAATGGCAAGCCGTCTCATGAGAAAGAATTGGTGAAATCAGTTTTTTCGCACATAAAAAGAGATCTTTTGCTTTTTAACAAGTTGTGCCAACTTATGCAACATCAAGAACTAACATAGCTCAAACTAAGACTCAATAGAGATTCAACGCTAAACTCAGCCTATTTGACATGGCATGAATCATAAAGGGATAGCTCAAGCAAGACTAATCTCGAGTGCTAACATGAAAAGTTTTAATTTAAGTTGAGCAATTTTAATTAACTTATCATGGCAGAAAGCTAGTCTACACATATGAAGTCATGATAAATCTAGCAAGCTAAGCACAAGACATGGCAAGGTGTAAAGCATTGAAGCATGTCATAACAGGATAATAATCAAGGCTCAATGCAGATTGATTATAATGCTAGAATGTTGAAAATGCAAGAAAGTCCAGCTCCCCCTCAACATTAGATGCAACTTTTAGTTCAAGTTGAGTTATGTCGAAATTAAGCTTCAGAAGCTCCCAAATGAACTCCCCCTGAACCAAAGCAATAAAATCGAGAAGCTGGCAAAGAAAACCAAACAGGCAGTCCTTAAAGCATAGAAAAGATATAGAAGCAACTATGGCTTAAACTGACTCTCATCTACCCCAAATGACTCCAGGACTTAACAGCTGATCGTCGAACACACACTAGAGAGCAAACACGTACCCTGTCTACCCGAGGGTGGCCCAACCCTCGCTAGAACCTACAAGAAGTGAGTGAGCTCAACCTAGTGAGATAAGAAATAGCTAATCCTGGAAGCACAAGATAAGAGTAAGAAGTCTAAACAACTCAACACAAGAAACACTCTAACCTATGCTAGAAGGACTTAACCCAATGCACCCGCAAATGCAATGCAACAGAAATGAGACAGAAGCAAAATTAATATAATAAAGCAGTAAAGCCCAAGCTCCCCCTCACTACAGTCCGTAAGGACAAACCACCCCAAGCTCTCCCCGCAGAGCTGAAAACCTCGAACTGTCCAAAGGCTTGGTGAAGATATCAGCCAACTGGTGGTCACTCTCCACAAACTGGAGCACTATGTCACCCTTCTCTACATGGTCTCTAAGGAAGTGGAAGCGAATATCAATATGCTTGGTCCGAGAGTGCTGCACTGGGTTCTTAGCAATGTTGATAGCAGACGTGTTATCACAAAAGAGTGGAACACTGTCTAAGGCTAACCCAAAGTCCCGCAGGGTCGAAACCATCCAAAGTACCTGGCTGCAGCAACTGGCAGCAGCAACGTACTCGGCCTCTGCAGTGGACTGTGCAACACCGGACTGCTT
Source organism: Dendrocalamus latiflorus (assembly GCA_017311315.1). Classification (NCBI taxonomy): domain Eukaryota; kingdom Viridiplantae; phylum Streptophyta; class Magnoliopsida; order Poales; family Poaceae; genus Dendrocalamus; species Dendrocalamus latiflorus. Next base: position 14,787,476 of record CM029639.1, read on the forward strand.
CCTCGAAGACCAGGAAACGAGAGAAGTGCCAACGAACTGGCAGGTGCCGGAAGTGCTCTTCCTATCTATCCTACAGCCAGCAAAGTCTGCATCCGAAAAGACTCTCAAGGAAAGACAGGATGAGAAAGAGTACCAGATACCATAGTCAATGGTAGCTCGAAGGTACCGAAAGATGCGCTTCACCGCCTGGCGGTGAGATACGCGAGGAGAAGCCTGAAAACGAGCACACAGACACACGGAGAAGTGTATGTCTGGTCTCGAGGCAGTGAGGTAAAGAAGGGAGCCGATCATACTTCTGAACTCTTTCTGATCAACTGGCTCGCCATCCTCATCTGGGTCAAGATAGGCTGTTGAAGCCATGGGAGTCGACACAGGCTTACCATCGCTCACGTCGAAGCGTCTCACGAGGTCACGAGTGTACTTTCCTTGATGAAGAAATGTACCCTCCCGAGACTGCTTGATTTGGAAGCCAAGGAAGAAGGTCAACTCCCCCATCATACTCATCTCAAACTCGGTGCTCATGACATCCGAGAACTGAGAAACCAGAGTATGGGAAGAGCCGCCAAAGATAATGTCATCGACATAGATTTGGACGAGCAGAAAGTCAGTGCCATGCCAGCGGATGAACAAGGTCTTGTCAACTTTACCCATCTCAAAACCATGACTTAACAAGTAGGACTTAAGCCTCTCATACCAAGCTCTAGGGGCTTGCTTAAGTCCATACAAAGCTTTGGAAAGCTTGAAGACATGGTTTGGGTATTTGGGGTTTTCGAAACCAGGAGGCTGTCGGACGTAGACCTCTTCCTCAATAAAGCCATTGAGAAAGGCACTCTTGACGTCCATCTGGTAAAGCTTGAAACCTTTAGAAGCTGCAAAGGCAAGCAGGATTCTAATGGCTTCAAGTCTAGCTACAGGGGCAAAGGTCTCCTCGAAATCTAGACCCTCAATCTGGGAGAACCCCTGAGCTACCAGTCTAGCCTTGTTTCGAATAACCACTCCATCCTCGCTCTGCTTGTTCTTGAACACCCACTTAGTCCCAATAATATTGTGACCTCGCGGGGGCTCGACAAGCGACCAGACCTTGTTCCTCTCGAAGTTTTCTAGCTCCTCATGCATGGCATTGACCCAAGACTCATCAGATAAAGTATGAGAAACATCTTTGGGCTCAAAGGAGGCAATGAAAGCAGAATAGAGACAGAATTCAAATAAGCCAGATTTTAAGCGGGTAACACGCTCGAACAGGTCTTCAATCATCTGCTCAGAAGGATGCCTTTTCTGGATATGTCGGGGAGGTCCAGGATGAGATGAAGAAGTGGCCTCTACCTCGTGAGCTGACGAGGTAGGAACAGAGCCACTAGCTCCAGAGGAAGCAGAAGGCATAGGCTGGTCACCTGGAGGTGCGGTGGAAGACGACACCTCAAGGGGTGGATAAGGGACTGGATCGGGTAGACAACCCTCATCTCCATCATCCTCGTCATCCACGAAGATGGTCTCGGACTGCTCTAAAGAACCTGAGATATCGGGCCTAGTCCCCGGACTGGCCTCATCGAAGGTCACCTCACAGGTCTCTACCATTTTACTAGACTCGCAGTTACAAACCCTATAAGCCCGCGAAGAAGGCGAGTAACCTAGAAAGATACCATCACAAGAACGTGAATCGAACTTGTCTAGGTTCCCGGACTTCAGAATAAAGCACTTGCAACCAAAAACACGAAAATGAGAGACGCTGGGCTTTCGCCTGTATCTCAACTCATAAGAAGTGCGGTGCAAGTGTGCCCTAAGAAATACTCGATTTGAGACATGGCACGCGGTAGCTATAGCCTCAGCCCAAAACTTTCGCGGTGTAGAGTACTTATCAAGCATCGTCCTGGCCATCTCGACCAAGGTACGGTTCTTCCTCTCCACAACTCCATTTTGTTGTGGGACGTGCGGAGAAGAGAACTGGTGCTCTACACCTGTCTCACCACAGAAACTCTCGAAGTAGGAATTCTTGAACTCCGTGCCATTGTCACTCGGATCGCTCGTAAGGCACCCGGGAGCTCAACAGAAAGCCTACCGAAAAGACCTCGAAAATGTGAAAATGTCTCATCCTTCGAGGCTAAGAAAAACACCCAAGAATACCTCGAGAAGTCATCGACCACGACAAGAACATACCACTTCCCTCCTGCTGACTGCACTCGAGCTGGTCCTACTGTGTCCATATGGAGCAGCTGTCCTGGTGCATCGGTCATAGTGACTGTGACCGGAGGATGGGAGGCGTCAACCATCTTGCCATGCCGGCAAGGAGCACAAACTAGATCTTTGACCATCTTGAGTTTCGGCAAACCACGAATGAGATCGTGGCCGCTAACTCGAGTCAAATGGTCAAACCCAATATGACCAAGTCTCCTATGCCAGAAAGAGAGGTCGCGGGACTCAGAAGCAACTAAACACCTGAGAGGATCACCAGAAGACTCAGAAAAATCAGCACGAAAGATCCTCCCATAACGAGAAATCCCGCAGACCAGACTACCCGAAGAATCAAGAATTTTACAAGCATTTTTCTTAAAGCTCACCTCGAAACCGTCATCGGTAAGCTGAGAGACTGAACGCAAATTGTACTGCAGCTTACTAACCAAGGCTACATCTTTCAAAATGAAAGAATCATTAATGCGCACAGTACCTTTGGCGATGACGTGCCCAGATGAAGCATCTCCGAAGGTGATCGTCTCATCACCTAGAGCACGGGCAAGGGAAGAAAACCAACGGGAATCTCCGGTCATGTGTCGTGAACACCCGGAGTCTACGAGCCAAACCTTTCCCTTCCCTGCCCGGCGAACCTGAGTCAAACAGAGAGTAAAGTCTCAGTACTGGGATAAATCAAGAGTGATTTTGGCACCCAATACTGAGTAACACGTGGAGCAGATGAAGTAGTCAAACACGACTGACCTCTATCTACCCTACGCTCTCCATGATTCAAAGAAGCAGAAGATCTGTGAGCAGACCTGAAGCTGTTGCGGGGTCCGACTGCTATGGGAGAACGAGTCAGAACACCGGCAACACGCTGATCACGCCGCGGGTAGCTATCTCGACGGGGAAACCGAGATCTACCCTCAGGACGGCGGAAGACACGACCAGAGGCAGCATGAGGACGAAAAACAGAAAACTCGGAAAAACCAAGTCCTCTATGCTGCCCAAACTCCGCAACATGAGCAAACCTAGACCTCGTGTTGGTCTTAGGTGCACTCAGGATCTGGGGCTGACCCTGAATACCCCTAAGAGACTCAACACGGTGTCTACGCGCGATCTTGGCGCGCTTGAAGCATCTCTCGATCGAGTGTCCATCCTTTTGACAGAAGGTGCAATGATACTTCGCCTTCTGAGAGGCAGAAGTAGCATGATATGGCTTCGCCTTCTGAGAGGCCGAAGCTGCGGGTGAAGTCACCTTTCTGTCAGAGATCCCTTGGACAAAGCCCGCTGACTTAAACTTAACCTCATCGGATCTGGGCTCAACCTCGATCACACCTCCTACTATGGGTCTAATAATAGCAGGTGGATGCTTCCTCATGTCCTCATAGAAATCATATCCTAGACCCTGATTGAACTTGCAAATCTTGGATTGGTCTAGAATAAGATTGAGCTTCTTCTTGCCGCCTACAAATCTCTCGAGAGTGTTCATAAGATACTGACACTCCCGGAAGAGAGAGGTGCAAGAAGAGCAGGGGAAGAGGGAACAGCAGGAGGTAAGGAAGCAGATGAAGAACCAATAGCAGAGGAACGAATGGCTTGTGCACGCACAGCCGACTCAGAATGGACAGTCCTACTGCTAGCAGGTTGGTTCACGTCGCTAAGCGTCTCAACCTTACCCTGGGACTTCTCCCCCTTCTCAGCACAGACAATACAAGCAGATGGTGGCTTCTCTAGTAGGTCCTTAGTTAGCTTCACACATTTCTCATCCAATGCAACCGAGTTAGATTTTAGTTTGTTACAATTAATGCATGGTGAGCTAACAGGGTCCTTAGAAGCATACTGAGCCAACTTCCTATCATGATCAATCATTTCTTGAAACTGTTTGGAGACAGCTTCAAGTTCAGCAGTTAACTTAGGACAGTTCAAGCATGAATCAATCGGCTCAAGCAAAGAAGCTTGTAGTTCAGCAAATTTATGATCTGCCCGTTTTAGATTCATCTTCAAGTTATTGCAATTTTCACAAGACTCGGGCAGATCAAGGAGCATGGCATAAGGTCCTCTAGCAGCAATGTCCTTAACCTCACATGAGGTGGGAGAAGTAGTCTCATCAGTAGTAAGTAGGGTAACAGCCATCCTACTCAACTCTAACTCAGCAAGCAGACTAACATTCTCCACCTTAACAATATCAAGCTCGGAAAACACACTATCATGCGAGGTCCTTAGTTTCTCCATGTCACCCAACAGAGCACAGCAAGTATCACAATCATCACGGGAGGGAGCAGATGTAAGTGAAGTAAGCTCCCGTGATAGTCTATCTACTTCCTTCTCTAACTCGGTACACCTAGCCCTAGCTCTAGCATGAAAACCACCTAGCTTAAGAAAAGCATGATTGAGCTGGTCGTAGGTGGGGCATACCTCGTCCGAGTCGGAGTACAGCTCGCTGTCGCTCAGTTCGCCCTCGAGGGCCATGAAGCACATGCCGGAGAAGTCGTCGCCGCCATCCTTGGGCTCTTGGTCACCCGTCCCGTCGTCGTCGCTCCATCCCTCCACCTCGCTGAGGTCGAGGTCGTCGAAGGCGGTGAGGACGCGGTGGAAGAGCTTCTTGGCCTTCCCGAAGTTGCGGAACTTCTTCTTTCCCGGCGTCTGAGCTGGAGTCTTCTTGTTGCGGTTCTTGTCGGTGTAGTCGTTCTTGCCCGAACCGCCGTAGTCAGCTTTGCCCTTCTCCAATTTGGGGCAGTTTGCCCGAATGTGGTTGGGGCCACCACACTCGAAGCAAATGACTGGTCCTCCTCTCTTTCTGTCTCTCCTACCCTTGTAAGCATGGGAAAACCTTCGGGCTAGGAGGGCCAGCTGATCATCCGCAAGCTGCTCTAACTGATCATCAGTTATGTCACAGAGAGCAGCAAGGGAGAAACCGCAAGAAGAATCAGAAGAAGGCCCAGACGAAGAACCGGGATTGGTGACCAAGGCCATCGACTGTGACTTCGACCGACGAGAGACAACGTCAATCTCGTGAGTCTTGAGGCGCGAGTACAGCGCGTCAAGAGTCAGGGTCGAGAGGTCTGTCGTGTCTTTGATGGTGGTCACTTTCATCTCCCAAACACGCAGATCGAGTGCCGCGAGCATCTGACGAGCATTGTCCGAGTCGGGGTATGTGAGACCGACCGCTCGGAGGTTGCTCAAGATTTTGTGAAATCGCGAAAAACATTCGTCCAGGGACTCACCAGTAAGCATCTCAAATTTGTTGTATTCGCGCTTGAACTGGTCCTGTCGAACCGTCTTAATCTGGGTGGTGCCCTCATGGTATGCATTGAGGGTCACCCAGATATCGTAGGCGGACGACAGGTGAGAGATGCGATCGAATTCGCTTCTGCTCAAGCCCTGGATAATGATGTTCCTTGCCTTCGCATTTGCCTCAACATCGGGCATGTTTGCCACGTTGATGTTCTCATCGGCAGGAACAACATATCGCACCTTCACCTTCCGCCAGATGGCGTACCCCTGAGCCTGGATGTATGTCTCCATTCGGCTTTTCCAGAAGGGGTAATCGATGCCATCGAAAATGGGCGGCTTGGTGGAGTACTTGTCCGTCGCCATGGCTCTTGAGACCGGTTAAGATCTATTGATTAGAGCTAACCGGCGCTGATACCAAATGTAGGACCGAAATGGCGACAGAGGGGGGGTGAATGTTGCTTTTAAAACCGCCCCCAAAGATCCACTCAATTCTTCTCCAATAGCTATAGAAACTATGAAGCAAGAAAATAATTTTTGCTGAGAACCTGAAAGATCTAACTGCTGCAAAGAGAACCAACTGGAGAGCAAAACAGCAGAGATTTGAAGCAAAAAGAACACTCAAACTTGCTGAAAAACTGCAGTAAAAAGCTGCCTATATCTTGCTAAAAATTGCAGTAAAGAGCTGCATAAACCTTGCTGAAAAACTGCAGTAAGGAGCTGAAAACTGAGGCAAGGGAAAGCTGAAGACTGCAGTCCGGAAATGCTTAAAACAGCAGCAATGAAATGCTGAAACTGCAGTCCAAAAATGCTGAAAATAGCAGCAATGAAATGATGAAACTGCAGTCCAAAAATGCTGAAAACAGCAGCAATGAAATGCTGAAACTGCAGTCCAAAAATGCTGAAAACAGCAGCAAGAGAATGCTGAAATCTGCAGCCCAGAGATCCTAAAAAATCTGAACTTTGAGCAGTTTCTCACACCTTCCAGAATTTGATGAATTGAGGCTTTTAGACTCAACTTTTTCACTCCAGAGAAACACAGAAATGATCTAAATAGCAAGGAAGGAAAGGGAAGCCAGGGAAACCAAAATAAAATCTCAAATTTCAGAATATGCCCAAAAACTGAAACTTACAGAGTGCAGCACCAAAAATTGAATTACTCCCTAACAAAGGATCCTTTGACTCTGAAACTTGGAGAATATGATAGCAATAGCTACTGGAGCCTATGAGCCAAGTTTCAAGCCATCTCCACAAGGAAAACACAAAAACCCATAAAACCCTAGAAGAACTTGAAAGATTCAGAGAGGAGCACACAAACTCAAATTACTCCATGATCATAAGTCCATTTCTCATGAGGTTTTGCAGGTATGTTAGCAATAGCAAATGGACCTCTCAGATCAAAAGATAGGTCGAGCCTTGTGCTTGACGATGGCGCCGGCTTCATCCCGCTTCAGCTTGAACACCCACTTAAGGGTGATCGCGCGGTGACCGGCAGGGAGATCCGCCAGCTCCCACGTCCGGTTCCGCTCGACGGCGTCCATCTCCTGCTTCATCGCGACACGCCACGCCGCGTCTCCCTCCGCCTCAGCGAAGGAGCGGGGCTCGCCGTCGTTGCATGCCAAGTGCAGCTCCGCCTCGCAGGCGCGCTGCGCCAGTCCAGGGACGGGCAGCTCGCCGAGGATGTTGTCCATGGTACGATAGCGCAGAGGCTCGTCGTCGTGGTAGGCGTCGACGCGGTCCTCGTCGTGGGACAGCGGAGTAGCGAACTCCACCATGCGCTGCTCGTCGTGGACCGAAACTGTTGGGGCCGATCCCGGTGGTGTGGCCGCCGGTGCAGGAGAGTGGTGAGCCGTTGGTGAAGAGTGGGGCGTAGCCGGTGCCGAAGGTGGTGGAGCACTCGCCGGAGCTGGTGGCGAGCAAGGTGTCGAGGTGGACGAGCTCGGTGAAGACGAGCTGCTAGCTCCCCCGGCTCTCTCGAAGTGGACGTAGTCGACAACAAAGTCCCTGAGAGTCGAAGTTGAACTGTCGTCCACCGCCTTGTCCCACGTCCAGCCTCGCCCTTCGTCGAACACAGCGTCACGCGAGATGCGGACGCGCTGTGTGACAGGGTCGAGGATGCGGTAGGCCTTCGAGCCCTCCGCGTAGCCGATGAACACTCCCGGAGTGCTCCTGTCGTCGAGCTTGCCGATGTGGCCAAGCTCCTTGGCGAACGCGAGGGAGCCGAAGACCCGCAAGTGGGAGACCGCCGGCTTGCGCTCATGCCAAGCCTCGTACGGCGTCCTGCCGTCGAGCGCCTTGGTAGGCGAGCGGTTGAGGATGTAGACGGCCGTCACCACCGCCTCTCCCCAGAAGACAGCCGGCATCCCCCTCTGCTTGAGGAGGGCCCGAGCCATCCCCACAACCGTCTGGTTGCGCCGCTCGACGACGCCGTTCTGCTACGGGCTGTACGGCGCGGAGTAGTGACGCTGAATGCCCTCATCAGCGCAGTACGACGTGAATTCAGCCGCCGTGAATTCGCCGCCGTTGTCTGTTCGCAGCACGCGCAGCTTGCGGCCGCACTCCGCCTCCGCAGCAGCCTGCGTGCGCTTGATGGCGTCCGCAGCCTCTCCCTTGCTGCCAAGGACCATCACCCACATGTAGCGGGAGAGGTCGTCGACGAGCAGCAGGAAGTAGCGTCGTCCTCCCGGTGTGGCCGGTGTCACCGGGCCACACAAGTCCCCGTGCACGAGCTCGAGCCTCTCCTTGGCTCGGAAACTCGCCTGCTGGGGAAAGGGGAGTCGCCTCTGCTTCGTCAACACAGACGTCGCAGAGTTGCTCCACATGGTCAAGGCACGGCAGGCCTCGCACCATTTCCGTGGCACTGAGCCGCTTCAGGGCCTCGAAGTGAAGGTGCCCAAAGCGCTCGTGCCACTGCCACGCCTCGTCGTCCCGACGAGCTGCGAGACAGAGGGGTTGTGCCACCTGCACGTGAAGAGTGTAGAGTCGATTTGCGCCTCTGGTTACCTTGGCAAGAAGGCGGCGTCGAAGATCCCAAATCCGCAGCACCCCGTGCTCGATCTCGACACGCGAGCCGTTCTCATCCAGCTGTCCCAAGCTGATGATGGAGTTCCGCAGATCGGGGATGTAGTAGACGCCGGTGAGCAGCCGGTGCTCGCCAGTCTTGGCGACGAAGACGACAGAGCCGACGCCCTTGATCTCCACGGCGGAGGCGTCGCCGAACTTGACGGTGCCTCGAACGCCTGAGTCGAGCTCGGAGAAGAACTCCCGCCGCCCGGTCATGTGGTGGGTGGCGCCGGTGTCGAGGCACCACCCGTCGGTCTTGTCATTGCCGGAACTGTCGCCGAGGAGGGCGTGTGCTTTTGGCTCGTCAAGGTGGAGGAGAGCCACTGCGGTCGGTGCCGCTGGAGGTAGTTCGATGCTCGCATGAGCAATGAACAGGACCGGCTGCTCCTCCTCCTCCGCTTGCGCGACGTGGGCCTGGCCGCGTCGTGGCTGTCGACACTCCTTGGCCCAATGACCAAGCTTGCCGCAGTTGTGGCAAGAGTCGTCTCGTGCCGGCTTTTGCTTGCCAGCATCGCCGCCCTGGGCGCCTTTGCGCGGCTTGCCGCGCTTGCCACTCTTGCGGCCGCCTGTCGTGGAAGAAGGCTCCCCCTTCTTCTTGTCACCTTGGCCGGCATCCCACTGCTCTCGAGTGAGGAGGAGCTTCCCGCCAATGGTGACGGGTCCCGAGGGGCGCTGTGGCTCATCGATGTCGACGACCTTGAGGCGACCCAACGCCTCCTCGATGGTCATCGTGGAGAGGTCCAACAGAGACCCGATCGAGCGAGCCATCTGCTTGTACTTCTCGGGGACGCAGCGGAAGAGCTTCTCCACAGCTCTCTCTTCGCCGTAAGTGTCGTCACCGAATTGCACCAACTTCTGCAACAGAGTGTTGAGACGGAGAGCAAAGTCATCAATGTCCTCACCTGGCTTGAAGGCCAGGTTCTCCCACTCTGTGCGTAGTGCCTGCAATGTAGACTTGCGGGCGCGGTCGCTGCCGATGCGTGCTGCAGCGATGGCGTCCCAAGCCTCTTTGGCAGTCCGCTTGTTGGTAAGCGAGAACTGCATCTCGGGCGGGACTGCAGCGATGAGAGCATCCAGCGCCCGTCGATCCTGGTCGTAGTCGACGTCGCCGTACCGGACTGCATCCCACATATGCCGCACTTGGAGCTTTACCCTCATCACCGCAGCCCACTCGACGTAGTTGGTCTTGGTGAGGGTAGGCCAACCGCCGCCGGGGCCGACGTCCCTGACGACAGCCTGGTACTCGTGGTGACCATGGTACCGAACCGGGGAGAGAGAGCCGCGTTGCCTGTGAGGGCCGCGCTCTCCGTCGACCCGTACGCCGCCACCGTGCGTGCCTCCTCCAGGAGCGCCACCGCCGTGTGCACCTCCTTCAGGAGCGCTGCCGGCGCGTCCGCGCCTGTCTGGGCTGCCGCCGCGCTCGTGGGCGTGCGCGGCTGCCCATTGCGCCGTTCGCCCTTGCGCTGCCTCCCTCTCCAGCAGCTGAGGGTCCGCGTCGGCGCTGTCATCAACAGAGCCGGAGCTGCTGTTGCTGCCGCGCAGAGCCTTGACCTCTGCTGCTGCCGCACGCGCTGCATCTGCCGCCGCCGTCGCTTCCACCTCCGCTCTGGCTGCTGCCAGCTCCGCCGCTGCCAGCCTTGACGCCCTTTCCGCCGCCGCAGCGGTCTCTGCCGCCGCTCGCTCGCGCTGCTCTGCCGCGGCGAGCTCGGCCGTCTGCTGACGCCGCGTGCTCGAGGCGACCGAGCGCTGAGACTGCCCTGCGGACATGGCGCGCTACTGGGGGGCTGTTGCGTGGAGAGAGGGCTGCTTCTGACGAGCTGCTGCCCGTCTCTGGAGAGGAGTGAGCGGGGACAGCCGGAGCTGCTGCTGCTACCGGCTGGGGCTGCTGCGAGGCCGGAGAAGGAGATGAGCAGGAGATGCTCAGGCTACAGGATAGTATGGCTCTGATACCACTTGTTACTCGCTGGACTCTTGTTGTTAGTGATAGCAAGATCCTTACTCTCATGGAGAGGATGACACTTGGAGATGGGGCAATTTTCTGTTTATTCCTCACAACAATGCCATGCCAACCTGAGGGGTTGGGGATACAAATTTATAGGCTGAGAATTAACCAGCCAAGCATATGCTAAGATGCTATCCTAGATGCTGTCCTAAAGCGGTCAATATGCTGTCCTAAAGCAGATGCTGTCCTAAAAGCAGATGCTGTCCTAAAGCAAAAGCAGATGCTGTCCTAAAAGCAGATGCTGTCCTAAAGCAGTCAAAAAGCAAAAACTTCCACAGCCCCACAAAGACCACAGTACAGGGACTTATTCATCAATTGTAACTCAATGTGCTATGGCTACTCATGGCAAGTTTAAGATTGATTACTAGGTGATGAGTCTTTAGTCTACCATAGTATGAACATATATTGCACTGCCTTTTGTGAATTTGGATTGTCTGGACATGTATCACAGCAAAATCATGTCATCATTTGTTGCTTATATCACTGCTTTACTACAAAACTTGTTTCTTGTTGTCCTTTTTAAATTTGTATAACACATTAGCAATTATTCTTGGCATCTATGCTGCTGTACTTGTAGTCTGGCAGTGTCTTGTTTCCTGACCTGGAGTACCTGTGCAGATAGGCACTGGGCAGTGATCACACGCACTCACACATTTAACACTTCAAGCACATCTATACACTTCTATCTTGTAACTCCATTAATTAACAGTGTGTGTAATATTAAGCAGGGAACTGAAATCTCCCTTGAAAGACCATGGAGGAGGGAAACCATGCATTCTCTTGTCAAAGAAGCAACTGGAATTGACTTTAATAGCTTTGGAGAAGATGTTGAATCTGCTAAAAATGCCGCAAGAGGATTCTTAGGGATCAAAACTGAAAGCAGTGAGAATACTTCATTTCAAGCCTGTTCAGCCGTTGGACATTTTCTTAATGAGGTATCTCGAAGCTTTGATTTTGTACAACTGTTTTCAGTACTTAATCTGGTGGTGCCTTGAAATTTTCTGAATAGGAAAGTACTTTTTGGTTCCTTCATTTTGGGCTTGAGTCCATTTTAGACCTTCAGCATTTTTATGGCCCTTTCGATCATCCTTCAACCCCAGGGGTTGGCCCAAAACAAGCATTCAAAATCACTAACAGGTGGGATCAGATTGTAGCCTTGTAGGCCTACAAAAACAAAGCAAAATATTAGTTAGAGAATCCAAAGTCTGCTGAAGTGAAGTATCAATCTGCAATTGCCTCTTGCCTTGTCATCACTGTGAGGCTGCAGCCCAGCATTCCAGCATGCATAAATGCTTGATGCTCTGGTTGGGATCTGGCAAACCTATATGCCACATTTTGCAGCAAGCAAGATGTTACCTGTAGATGCTAATTTGATTGGCATAATTCCTTACTGCAAGCCATCATACCTTGCGATCAGCAGTTTAGAAATCTGAAACAGTACACAGCAACTGTGAGGTTATGCAAAGAATTATAATAATTATACAAAACAAAGTTACCTCTATGTGGAGTGAACTACTGAACCTGCTGTTAATTGTTATATGTCTTTTTTCCCCTATATTTCTGAAATGATTCCTTCCATTAAGGATTTAGTTTCTTATGGATATAAATGACATCTTAGGAAGTTTAACTAATAAAATACTTGTGTTGGTCCATGCGTAAGGAGTTTACTAAAACAGTTTACTGGCTTTGAAATTTAGTGAATATGCACATCTCAAACTAAAGTACTATGAACATGATGCTTTGATTGCTTTCTTGGGTACCTCTCCACTCTCCAGGTTAGGAACATGCATCTAAGTTCAGTTTATGGTAGCATGTAATGTTGCAGGACTGTTAGGCTGGTGGCCAAATGGCATATTGCAATCAGAGTGGAACATCCTGCCCTTCGAACCGCAGAATTTTCGATGCATAGTAATTAACATCCTATATCATGTGCTAAACATCATCATAGAGTGATTAAACTTGTCTGATTGAGCTAATTGTATGTCATGGAGAGTCCGATTTTACAATTCTACACCGTATGTCAGGTCTTTGAGACTGTTGTTGAATCAACTCTTGTACAACCAACATTTGTTCTTGACTACCCAGTTGAGATATTACCAGTCGCAAAACCACATCGGAGGTAATGTGCTTTCAAGAAAGTTATTAATTTGGAAAAAAGCTACCTGTTCAGAATTACTGTTATTAGGAAGTACTGATTTGCTTTGTCCCTATAATATGCCTTTCTGTTTGGTTATTGTTATCAGCTGAAACTCCTCTTCTAAATTCTAATGCAACTCACAAACCGGACAAATTCTTGGACAAAATAAAAATGTCTTTCAAAGTAGAACATATGCTTTCTACAGTCCAGAATGACTGCCACAATGCTACAGATGAACTGAGCTTCCAAAATGATCTTAGAATATACACATTCATCATTGGTTTTCAATGCTCATATCTGGAATTTGACGTAAACCTATGTCAAGGACAACTACAAAAGTAAAAAGGATGTACATAATAGTTTATAGTTATTCAAGTACCAGTGGTCAAACCCTGTTTCTTTCTCTATATCAAGGCCCTGGGTTTTTCTTGGCCTCACCACTTATTTAGAAATTAATAGTATGTATTAGTAAAAGAGGAGGGAGCAGTGGCAAACTCGCAACTAGACATGTTCATTAAGGTATCAACACTTTTTTATCCTTTCATGAATGTAACACTGACCACTTTGACCATCCATTATCATCACCAGGAAACAAAAAACAGGCAGTTACAGGCCCGTAACCGGATTTACCGGTGGGAATCGGTAAAAAAAACTGGCCTGGTTACTTTTAGGCCTAATGCATTTTTAAGGTTGGTTTAGGCCTTTTTTATTAGATTAACTATTATATGAGCCTAATTATATGAGCTAAATATACTTGTTGCTTGGGGACAAGTAAAGAGGCCAATTGAGCTTGGTGGACTAGGAATACTTGATTTAGAAGTGCTTGGGTGGGCTTTGAGGATGAGATGGTTATGGCTAAGGAAGACGCAACCTGACCGTCCTTGGGCTGGTCTTGGTATCCATGTACACCCCTTTTCGGTTGCTTTGTTCACCAACTCAGTCATCTCAATTATAGGTGATGGTCGCAGAACCCTCTTTTGGCTTGACAAATGGTTACATGGAAAATCCTTGCCTGACCTTGCGCCATCCTTGTGTAAGCATGTGAAGCGGAAAGTCGCAAACTGCAGAACCGTGCAAGAGGCCTTAACTGATACTATTTGGGTCCGTGATATTGGTGGTGGTCTGTCTACAGAGGCGCTTTTGGAGTATTTTCAGCTGTGGGTTTTGTTGGCTGATGTGACCCTTGCTACGGGAGTGGAGGATCAGCACTTATGGTTTCCTTCACCGTCAGGGGAGTTCTCCACCAAATCAGCCTATAGGCGTTTCTTTATGGGGGCTGTTGAGTTTGAGCCATGGAGAGAGATATGGAAATCTTGGGCACCCCCTCGCTGCAAATTTTTCATGTGGTTGGCTTCTCTCAATCGATGTTGGACCGCTGACCGTTTGGCTCGTCGTGGTCTGGACCATCCAGAAAAATGCCCGCTTTGTGATCAAGAGGAGGAGGATATCCAACATCTGCTCACTACCTGTGTGTTCTCAAGAACAGTGTGGTTCACGGTTTTATCCATTGTTGGCATGCAGCATCATGCACCTGGGGCCACTGATTCTAACCTTTTTGGTTGGTGGCGTCAAGTTCTGCTACATCTGCATAAACAGTACCAGAAGGGTTTTAATTCTTTAGTTCTGTTGGTGGCTTGGTGGATTTGGAAACATAGGAATAGATGTGTCTTTGAGGGGGCCTCCTCTATCTCTAGCGTTTTAGTGCAAGAGATTAGAGATGAGGCAAAAATGTGGTGTGTGGCAGGGGCCAAAGGCCTCAGATGCATTTGGCCTTAGCTTAGTTGTGTGGGTGTTCTTTTGGTCGCCTTTTGTATTTCCAAGCCTTTGTATGAGTCTCTTTTGACTCCTTTCTTCTTCTTAATATAATGATACGCAGCTCTCCTGCGTGTTCGAGAAAAAAAAAATTCAACCGATTTTTTCTGATTTTTCCGGTTACCATTCCTTGATCATCACCATTTACCATTTTTTACGGGCTTACCATTTTTTACTGATTCAGCCTACTAGAGATGTTCTAGTTTGTGCCAGTCAGAAATCGAATGTCATTAGGCCCTATATACATAATTATCAAACTGGAGATCAACATTGTGCTCAAGAAAACAAAACGTACCAGGCATGCAGTCCATCTGTTCAAACCAGTGCCGCCAGTAACTGGATTTCCCGGTGGGTACTAGGAAATGAAAAACCAGCCAGGTTTTTCAGAAGTGCATTTATATTTGTGAGTTTTTTGTGACTGCGTAATGAATCTCCTAGGTTGCTTTAAACCCTTTTTGTGTTAGATTACCTATTATATGAGATAAATATGCTTCGAAATATCCTAAATTCATTTTTTTTGTGTTTCCCTGGTTTTTAGCGGTTTTTTTCTGGTTTTTAATGGTTTCTCCGGTTTTTGGACGGTAACCAGAATGGTGTACTGGTTTTGAACGCATCCCAAATTCAAAATTTAGATTCAAATTTTAACCGGATTTTGGCCTGTTTTCCTGTTACCGGCCGTACGGCGGTATTCCCCTCGGTTCCGGGTTTGGACCCTTGGTTCAAACATATCCCATACAACTGTCCAAATATCAACTAGGTAGTTCCTTTTAAGATTCAAACTTTAATATAAATTCATATGTGCAAATAGGTCATGTAAAATTTTCATTGGGTTCATTTGGACTCAACGCACTCATTGGGCCCATCCATGTTAGAAAAAGTTGTATTGGTAATGCGATGCTAAAGGCCACAACATTACTAGGTCATGCCGCTGTTCTGAAAGTTACAATAATTTTGCTAGCACTTGTGCATATCAAGGCTCTAAAAAGCGGTAAGCAGTATTCGTTTGTCACCCATCTAGTAGCAATTATACGGCCTAATCGGCCTGATTGTGTGACCAAACCGGCATTTACACGGCAACAGGTAGGGGCACCTGTTCCTTATATATGGCCTAGGTGCCTAATAGACCTGTTTTCAAAACACATGCGTATTTATATCGTATCATGTGGGCCTACTCTTGTAATGTCATGTTACTGGTACAAATGACCTTTTGATACGGAATATTTATATTGCTATTTTGATGATCGAATCATAGTTCAGTTTCTATCATGAACTGTAATTATCATAATATTTCTTTTCTCTTGCTATAGGTATGCTGGTCTTACCGAGCGATTTGAACTTTTCATATGTGGTCGTGAGATTGGTAATGCATTTCTTGAGCTCACAGACCCAGTTGATGAGGTACGACTTTGTCTTGTTTTCTTTATGCATGTAAAAGTGCCACTATTGTCACAATTATCTTGTAAAATTGTGTTACAGAATTGATAATTTTTAGTGATTACGTGCGAACACTTGGAATTTATCTGCACCATTTTCACCAGACAAGTTTCAAAATATTTAGAGTTCTATAGAATGTATGGGTAATGTGAAAAGTGTCTTGGTATTTCCAAATTTTCTATTCCACAGACCACTGCGATTTTTTGGCATGAGTTCATGTTCAGTATTCTGGAAAACCTTGAGTTAAAATAGAAGTAGCCGGCCATTTGAAAGTACTAGATTTGCAATGAGAAATTAATGTGTCGGCATGTAACATCTGATGCTATTATTATTATTATTATTATCATTTTTGGCTGTGCTTGGAAGGTTTATCAAACTTGACGGCAGAGGCAAAACCAATGAGGTTGGTTAACTTGCAAGTGTGGGCTGATGGCGCACCGCCATGTTACACCTAAAATCTAAAGAGGGCTTTCAAACACCTCCCACAAAGCACCCACCTTACCTGAAAATGGGGAGGGGGAAAAATTATGATAAGTCCCTGCATGACAAGACATGTTTCTTCATAATCATTAGGATAGCTTAATATTACTATACATGCTTAATGTCTCGAATCGTGTCTGAGTTCTTATCACTTGATGAAGGATCTGAATGATCATTTTATTTTCTGTGGCAGAGGAGCCGTTTTGAAAATCAAATAAAACAGCGCAATGCTAAGCGTGCTGCAATGGATAAGAAGGCCAAATCTGCCGAGGGTAAGGGAGATGAGGATGATTATCCCTACGAAGTTTCCTTTGATGAAGACTTCCTGACTTCTTTAGAATACGGAATGCCACCTGCTTCCGGAATGGTATGATCCATAAAAATGCTTGCAAGTGCAGTCTATTCTTGGATTACTTGCTATCGCTAAGTTTTCACTGAATCGCTCTCGAAAGTTTTTACTTAACTATTTGTTCATTATCTTCACTACATCATGCGGCTTGTGAACTAATTTGTGTGGAACCTTTCAACTTTTAGGGCCTGGGTATTGACCGGTTAGTAATGCTTTTGACGAACTCTGCCAGCATAAGGGATGTTACTGCCTTTCCTGTCCTGAAGATTCAGCAATAAGTCCCTTGCTTGGGATAAGAAGAGTTACAGTTTTGACAACGCAGATGTGGCTGTGTAAGAATTCTCTGCACCCATTCTTTTATGCTTGTTTGATTCAAGCGGAATTTACGTTTGATCATTCTTTTACTGGTAGATCATTTTTACTGATAGATATGCCCATTACTTCGTTGATAAATGGGCACGGACGAGGGCCATGAGTCTGATGTTGGGCAAAAAAGTCAATATATATGTCGATACTGAAATCAATAATGGATCCACATATTTCTCGTTTCCTAATTAACAACCATTTGTCTCATGCAGGAATATCATCAATGTGTTTTTCTATCCACTTTAATTCAGGCTGGTGAACTTTCGCTACGTCACAGAGGCACGCCAATATCTCATGGATCTGTACAATTATCCACCTACAATCAGCCCGAGATTTAGAGACACTACACCTATTTCTGAACCAAAAATTCTAGCTGTTCTTTCCTCGGAACGACGGGCGTTATTTCCCCACATCCCTGCAAATCCTACCAAGGTAAAGACGGCAGCAGATAACCCTTCTGTACGAAAAAAATCTGCTTTTTTTTACGAGCAAACACCTGATCATGTGCAGGTTGTCACAATCATGAAGCCTTGATCCCACTTTCAACACAGACGCTGCCCAACCTAATACATGCAGCAGTGAAGCGCATGCATGCATTTCCTGCATCTAGTACAGCCAATATGATTCTCCGCACAAAAGTCCAAGCCAGCCGAGCGGAGTACGTGGTGCCGAGGCCGATTGAGCTGGTCCTCACGCGGCGCGAAAGGACGGGCGCGCCATCGCGCTGCGTCCCGCGTGCCGTCTCTGTCCAGGCGTCCAGCCCACCCACAAGCCACGCGCAACGGCGATCGCATTCAGTCCAGTCGGCGCGTGACGGACAGGCGATGCCGACGGCACCCCCACCGCGCGGCGCGGTGGGCGCGCACCCGTACGCGCGCCGGCCCGGTCCGGCCCCGTCCTCGCGTGTCCTACACCCCCGCGACCGCCGCCGCTGCAACAGTCGCCTCTGGGCACTGCTCCTGCTGCGACTGCTGGCGAGATGGCCAGCCAGCGATCCAAAGGGATCGGGGCGCAGGAGCAGGGAGGAGCTGCACCTGGTCCGGAGATGGCTGCGTCTCGATGCCTATGTGCGGATGGCTGGTTGGCTGCTTGACGAAATGATGCCTTATCTATCTAGCTAATAAGTAGCTAATCCATACATCCCATTATCCCAAGCTAGCTAAGTCAGGCGTGAGGGCTGAGCCTGTTCCATCAGTCTTGGAGAAGCCCGTCATTTGGGACATTATTTGGTCTCCTGACTTGACCCTTTTATTGCACTGCTGAATGTGCGGCTATTAATGTACAGTTCAGAGGGAGCAAAATCGATGGTGATTGATCGTGAGGTGTCATGGCGGGTTCTGGATTCATAGAGTTCATTGTACCAGCCCACCCTGTCATGCTTGATCCAGAATGTCTGTTTCTTTTTGAGAAGGACAGTTTGAATTGCTAGCTAGCTCATAGTACTTGGGGACTAGCAGCGAGAAGTCACGGGATCAAATCCCACCAGCAATGAATATCACACGAGATCAATCGAAATTAAAACATACATAACTTCACTAAGAGGAACAAATTTTCGAGGTCGCGAATTTAGACGTACGTGTGCTGAGAAGACGTATTCGTATATGTGCGTGTATGTTTTCGTTGTAATTGCGCAAAAAAAAAAAACTTCACTAAAAGGAACTGGACATGTACAATAGCTGTAACATGTCTCTTATTTACTACATCACCCAAAATATAAAGTGGAAAGAAAAGAAGGCTAAGGGAGATATCTCTTCCACAAGAGATAACCTAGATACGCAAGCCAACATATGCAGAAGAGAGAATGTGATCATTGCTTTAAGGGGTTTTAGCTTGGCTCTTGCTATATATGATTTAGAGTGCTAGGACGAGTGGGAAATCATCCCTAGTTTTGTTGACTTGAATCCTCCACAAGCTACTCGAAATCATGGTTTTTGGTTTTGACCCGTTCTGATTCAACCTGGTTTGAGAGCAAAAATGTCTTAACTTTGGAAAGTTCTTGCGAGATATCTTGGTTTTCTAGGTTAATTCCTTAGGTTTTGATCTTGCTTTGGTTCACATTTCAGGTGGTTTGGAGCCTTGGTGTGAAAATTGTGCAAATTTTTCTCTTGTTTGCTTGTTCAGGTGCAGAGGTGAGACCGCCCCTGGCTTGTTTTGCTCAGTTTTTTTAGGAGTTTCCGCTAGTACGTTGTATTTGTTTAGACCTTGATCTTCGTAGCTTCTAATAGGTATTGGAATACTCAAGGGGAAAATTTTTCGTCTCCTATCGCCTGGCCCTCTGATCTCCGGCCACAATGCTAGTCATGGTTGCCATCTCCGGTTGTAGCTTGCTTGCAGGAACCTCAGCCTGGATTGCCTCTCAATCACATTGCTCACAAGTCTGTCGAGCGTCGCTTTCAAATTCTCGTCCGTGTCGATGGTAGATTTATTTCCAGGCATATCTCCATCCTGTCAGGATCATGTATACAAAGCAACCAACGAGCGTTCATCAAATTAAGTCAGCGACTGCAGCCTGTTTGGAACAATACGAGCAGGCTGTGCGGTCATCTTGGTTAGAACTGCCCTCCTGCAGGCCATCCATGCATGGAAAAAAATTATTCAGAAGGGCGTCATCAAGTGAGGCCACCTATTACATCTTATAAATTTTGGATCATACTGTGCTCTTGATTTGAAATAGGATCAAATTGCCTCCTGATATATACCATTGATGGACAGTATCAGATAATAAGGGCATCCGTAGTGTATGAAAATAGAGGGTCTTAAGAGCAACTCCAAGAGATTAGCCAAAAGAAGTATCTAAATTTAATGATTTAGCTATTCTCTAAAATGGATCTCACCCAAAAAAACTAGACTACTCCAACATGCTATCTAAACTAGAGGGCACGCGGTGGGTCACGTACGCGCAGGAATGGGGCGCAGCGTGCGGAAAGGAAACGCCGACCGCGCCAAGAGGGTGGATGGCGAGCGAGATAGGCTATCCAAAAATAGAGAGCGAAGGAGGAGGGATGGAGAGCTACTAAATTTGGAGAGTCGTTTACAGAGTCTATTGGAGATGTTTTTTCTCCAATAATAGCCAAATTTACCTTTAGAAAATGATTTAGCTCTACTCTTGGAGTTGCTCTAAGTCACCTTAAGGTCAACCTTATACATTACAGGGGTGACCTTAAGCAGGCCATAAGCAAAAAAGGCTTAAAGCTGGTCCTTAAGCTAAAGACCTGGCCACAAGCATTAAAATACAATTTTTCTTTATCTGCCAAGTGGGACCGTCTTAAGGCCCCTTGGGTTATATACACTATGGAGTCGACCTTAAGATTTAGATGGGACACATCTTAAGACCCTTTGGGTTATATACACTACAGATGCCCTAAGAAACATTATCAAGTGAGTACATGCAAGTTTATTCACATTAAATCTTAGAGATAAAAGGGGCCATGCTTAGAATAAACTGATACCCCAGATTGTTTCATTTTATGAGACGTATTTTGACTAAGTGCGCATATATAGTAAGGAGGTGATAAGACTAAGAGAATAATGAAGAGATCGAAATGCTCATGATCGATATCCCTGGTATAAATGTATTAGGAGGGAAAAAAAAGAATATTAATGTAAATATTTACTCATTCATGCTGAAGAGAAGGGATATAAATGAGAGAAACAAAGAAATATGACTAGATTTAAGTATATTCATGCATGCTCCCATGGACACCTCATACACACCAACTTGTACACGGGGGCATGCATCGTCATCAATATAAAAATCATCTACAACAATTGCCACGAAGACAGAGACGACACCAGAAATGGACTAATATAAAACAAGAACACTTTTTGTTCGGAACTGATCAGTGGCTCTGTGCATGGACTAGGCATACATCATCCGCTCGCAGTTTCTTCAGCAAAGCAGGCTAGCAGCTAGCCTGGTTCATCTGTCATAAGCAAACTCGTGATGAACTCCTAGTGGCAGCCAATGTTATTCCAACTTTTCCCGACCTCGTAATCTTAGTTGGTCAGAATTGAGATCGCGAGCTCAAGATTGCTGTCGGAAACTGAGAACAGCAGCTGGCTGCTGCTGCCGCATGCTGCTCTCCATAAAGGCCAGAGTCAATGTCCGTACGTCGCCATATTTAAAGGCATTAGGTTCTCGATCAGTTCCAAAAGGATCGCAGGCAGATGGCAATCACTAATCAGTCATTGGCCACGGTCTTTGTAAATGTGAAAGCCCCTCGCCCAAACAGAATTCCAAGCCTCACATCTTGCTCCAATTGAAAGATTCAGTGACTGTTATTCTGGAATCCTGTACGTACTTTGCGCCGCAAGTCGTGACTGCTAAAAGTATACGCGAACACATATCCGGGTACGCGCTGCACGTGAAGTTCTATGATTAATAATTCTTAATGGCATTTTAAAATGTGCCTTTTCCGAGAATACTATAAGCAGAATCTTGTACAATTCATTTATACCAGAAGGACTCTTCGAACAGCGCATCGCAAACAGTAACCGTACCGTGGAGTCCAATAATTTGTGTCACACGCATGTGATGCTACAGTAAAAATCTGATGCTCCAATTTATGACATTAGACTCACCGTCCATTTGGTCAACCTACTTTAGAGACAGTCATCACATAGGAGGAATAAATTCTATAAGGATGAGTCCTCCTTACGAAAAAGCTGACGGCTCTTACGAAAAAGGTAGCAGGTCATCTTTTGCTCGTTACTATAGCTATGTCACATCAGTTAGAAAGCATCTCCCACACATATAAGTGATTCTATACTTTCTCTCCCTATAATATCTTATACTAATTTTAATATATTCAAAGGATAAATAGCTAGTATTACCCTTGAAATATACATTAATATTAGTGCGATTCACTATACACTTGGTGCATTGAAGCATCCAAGTAGCTAGTAAACTTTTTCAGAGGATCAAAAAATTAGTATTGATAAAATGGTGCATTAGAAGACCAGTTAATATTTTTGTGGGCCTATCCTCTCCCTACCGCATCATTCATTAGTTTGTGACAATTTAATTCATTGTGCGGCCTCTAGCTAGTAACAAGTTTTACGCCAGAAAGGCTCTTGGAACATGGCCACCGCAAATAGTGACCGTGCGACGGGTCCAATAGTTTGTGTCATCTACATGTGGTGCTACAGTAAGAGTTTGATCTTTCAATTTATGACATTAGACTCGCTGTCCATTTGGTCAATCTACTTCAGGGGCACTCATCCCTTAGCAGGAATAAGTTCCGTAAGGGATGAGTCATCCTTACGAAAAAGCTGACGAGTTCCTTACGAAAAAGGAAGTGGTTTGGCTCCTCTATTTATTACTGTAGCTATGCCACATCAGTTTTTTAGATGATGTAGAAGAGAGAAAAGAAAAAAAGAGAGTACGCTTGCTACTCATGTAAGTAGTAACCCTTTTTAGAGAACCAAGAAATTAGTATCGATAAAATGATGTATTGAAGGACTTGTTAATATTTTTGTGGGCCTATCCTCTCCCTGCCGCATCATTCATTGGTGAGTTTGTTACTATTTAATTCATTGTGTGGTCCTCTAGCAATAAGTTTTTAGTAACAAGCTATTGGAGAGCTTATTTCTAAAATCATCTCCAAGGGCAACATATCCTATACACTCAAGCTTATGGTGTACTCATCGCGCACTCTAATTAAAAAAGTCACGAAAGTTCCAAAAAAACTTTCTACATGCATTTAGGCCTTGTTTGGATCAGTTTCAGATTCTTAAAAACCAGCTATTACTTCCAGTTTTTAAAAGCTGGTTTCTAAGCAAAAACTGATGGGGTGTTTGGATCCCCTAGTTTTTAAAAGCTAGTTTCATTTATGATTGGTGCTAATAGACTATTATACCCTTACATTTATTGCTCTTGAACAGCACATTAAACAGCCCATGCGTGGTCTTTAATGAGGGTAAATGGGTATTTGTGCAAAAAAAACTGACAAAAGCTAGGTATCAACAGCTTCTTGGTTTTTAAGAATCTGGGTAGGTAGATTTTAAAAACTGCCCCAAAAACTGGTCTGTTTGGATCCCACCCAGTTTCTAAAAACCAGATTCTTAAAATCTGGGTGGATCCAAACAGGCCCTTAATGGTTTATTCCACCTATATATAAAATTTCAAGTTCAAATTCATTCTATATTAAGAGCAGCAGAAAAGAGAAAATTTTGATAAATTTGAACTCTTAACCGTTGTCAGATTTTCTTTTTTTGTTACCGCTAACATATAATGAATCTAAACTTAAAATTTTATGCATAATTAAATTATGTTTAGAAGTGTATGTAGAATTTTTTCGAAATTTTTCGTAACTTTTTAGTTAGAGTGCACGTTGAGTGCACCATAAGTTTGAGGGTATAGGATACGTTGCCCTCTCCAAGCATTGGGGAGTTTGTTTCTTAAAATCCTCTCCAAGCATTCTCTCTTCTCTAATATCAAGTTATAGCATTCTCTCTCCTCTAGTATCAAGTTATAGTAACGAACTATTGGGAGTGTCTTATGGACAATGCAAAAATGTGAAGAATTTCAACATATGTATTTGTATGTAACTGTGAAGTTGGTGTCAAATAATCGGATGAATTTCTATGCTGTTTGGAAATTAAATCCGAATTCAGTTCGATCACCTATGCATGTAACCATTGATCTCTTGGGCATCTCGTAATGACTAGCTTGAGTTGCGCCCGAGCCATTGCCACACTAAGGCTCCGTTTGTCTAGCTGCTTGCCAATGCCAACATATAAGGATGTCATTGCGTAGCTGTTTGATTTTTTATAATCAAGGTGCAGACCGATATAAATATTATTGTGTTGTAAAACATTTGAGATGAAATGTGAGGGGAAAACCATTGAATAAAGAATTTATCTAAATTAGTCCGATTTACCAAACTGAGTAATAGACTTTTCACAACATTCTTTTTCGTACCAGCTTTAAAAATAAGCTGCATTGCACAGCACAACAATTGCAAACTGAGGCTAATGCCACTTCAGCAGCAACAAATAAACTAATATTGACATTTCTTTTCAGATATATGTACAGAAGATAGTGGTCAAATTAATAGAGTCCACTCTGCAACTTCGGTGAAGAATCATTTGTTTCTGATGCCATGAACAGGGGTGCACGGGTAGATCAGCTTTTCAATTTCTTCGTAAAATTTGGTCAAGTGGCACATGGGGTGGCCCAACGATTGTGGCAAGCCTCTTGCACCAATAATGAAGTTTGTCTTGCGAGTTCAAGTCGCTAGCTCCCAAGAGATGAACTATTCACTGATTGCACCCTTTCTTTTGTTCGATAGCACTTAGCCGGTCCTAGCAAGATTCCTAGCTGTGTACGTTCTAGTGATGCCCACCCTAGCTAGATTTTTGTTGATGTTCGTTTCTGATAATGTACCACGCATCTCTTTCTTTTTTTTGAGAGTGTGTTAATTCATCCGTTCGAAATTCAAAAGTACCTCGTAATTAATAGGGGCAAATAAAAAATAAGATCATACAGTTTTATGTCAAGTCCATATGCATACTTCAAATGAATCCGGATTGAATTTTTAGATATCTCAAATAATTCCTGGATGTATATATACGTACTCAGATATCTCTCTAGACGGATTCATTGTTATATGAGAAAGTAATGCTTTTGTTTGTAGTCAGTGAGCAGAGGGTCTGGGTCCACAGGGAGCACCTGAGAACGTCACAAGGGCTTGCCTCTTATCTGCATCAGAGGAGCCGGTTTTCTTGGCTATGAACGTTGCAGTATACCTACACATCATACCGCGAATTCTTCGCTGTTTTGGCTCTGTAGCAAAAAAA
This sequence comes from Dendrocalamus latiflorus, assembly GCA_017311315.1. Taxonomy (NCBI): domain Eukaryota; kingdom Viridiplantae; phylum Streptophyta; class Magnoliopsida; order Poales; family Poaceae; genus Dendrocalamus; species Dendrocalamus latiflorus. Next base: position 14,812,319 of record CM029639.1, read on the forward strand.
TTTCGAATCTAGCCCCATCGGACACGGAACTGCATTTTGACCTCCTCCTCCACCACAACAGTAGCGACAGACGATATATATCGCTTACCGTGTTATCCGGTTATAGCAAGTTATCTTCACCGCAGTAGATCCTATTGTAGTACCCCAAACGCAGCAGCTCCTGCTACGGTACCGCACTATGGCATGATTAGATGGCCTATAGGTGCACACATAAAACCAACGACAGTGCTCCTACTCAGTATGTCCTGTCGTGGTCTCACAGCATGACATGTTCAGCTGCAGTGCCATATCACAGTAGGTTTATGGCTACCGCAACTTGTAAGTGACTTGCCACAATTTAGACTGCTGTTGTGATAGGGAAACACAATAGATGCGCGTGTCATATGTTGCTGCTATCGCGGTTCTGTTGGAGGCCAAAAGTATTATTTTGCATTCGGAAAGACCAAATTTGCAAAAAAAAAAAAAAACCATTGGCCAAAAGTGTAGTAGCTTCCAATACTGCAGAGATTGTACGATGGAGGAGTCCAGAACAGAAGCAAGCTCCAAAGGATAACTACAAACGGCGTAGTACAACATTAGATGCGGCCTCATCCTTAAGGAAAATTGATCCTTTTTTAAAAAAATTTATTTCTCGTTGAAGTAGATGGGTGAGTCGTCGTCTGTTGTAGTATTAGGGGTGTATAGATCGAAGGAAAATAGTAGGAATTAAAGAAAATTTTATGAAAATTTCCGTTGTAATTATTTTTAATTAGTGCTAATTCTGAACTCCCGCACGGATTGGATTAAGGTTCATATTTAGGACTTCAGGAGAGCATAATCCCTCCCATATGATTTCTCTTTTTATACATATATACATATATATCTAAAGGAGGTTTCTAGTTTATTGCTTATAAAATACCCATACAAATACCTATCAAATTCTAATCTAACGAATCCAAACCTCATCTAACGACGCACGTACAAAGTTCATATGTTATCACCCTAAAATATGTTAGTATCGAATGCCGTCTGCTACGAAATTGATAAGACAAAGCACGAAACATTGAATAACAATTAAGAATATGAGACAGAGATTTAAACGTGGAAAACACTTTTGGGTGAAAAACCAGGACGTATAATATAACAAAATCACTATATGAGAAGAAGTTACAAACATGAAAATTTTTGGTGTGTTTCCGTGTCTTAATCGTGCGACTACAGGGGTACATACATAAGTTGATGATTAGAGTCCTTAATGAGAAAAAGAACAGAGTTAATCGACAATAAAATAGAGACCTATCGAAAACTAGAATAGTAACTTTCTCGTATATGGGAATAGCACCCCACTCGAAGAGACTCAGAAGATAATGGTGTATATATAGTTGTAGTCGGAAGCGTCTCGAGTAGTCACGTCTAACTCTAGTCAATGCATGCATCTTAGAGCACCACGTTGATGAGGGTTGGTGCAGAGTCCATTACGAACTCAAAGATGATCCCAATCAGAACCTCCGATCAGTTCACATTGCTTTCTTGATCAAACTCTTCAAGCAGTTGGAATGGTCGAACCTGACCAAATTCAGATCACAAAATCAAATAATCTCTACCTTGAGCTGAACCGAAGAACTTTTCAATGAAATTGTAGAATACCTCTTATGCATCAAACGTTTGAAAAGGACTAACGAGTAATACCAAACAAGTCTGAGCAAAGCCCAAATAGAATACCTCTTATGCATCAAACATCCGAAAGGACTAACGAGTAATACCGAACAAGTCTGAGCAAAGCTCAAACTTAGTGGTAGGAACTGACTTTGTTATCATATTAGCTAGTTTCTCATAAGTACTAATCTTGCAAATGTTGATATCACCTTATGTAATAACTTCTTGGATAAAGTGATATCTGACTTCAATATGCTTTGTTGTCATGGAGCATTTAGTCTTTTGTGAGACAAATAACACTCTGACTGTCACAGAAAATATTAGTGCAAGATGTACTTCCACAAAGCTATGTGTAAAGACCTCTTAGCTAAATAGCTTCTTTACAGGCTTCTGAAATAACCATGTACTTGGCATCAGTGGTCAAGAGAGTAACAATAGCTTGTAAACTGGCTTTCCAACTCACGGTACAACCTTTGATAGTGAAAATATAACCAGTAAGAGATTTTTGCTTTTATATATATATATATATATATATATATATATATATATATATATATATATATATATATATATATATATATCTCCTATGAAGTTTGAATCAACATATCCGACTAATCCATCACTGGTCTATCTAAAATGCTATCATGCATTATAAGTGCTCCTTAAATACCTGAAGATCTATTGAACAAGTCTCTAATGATCTTTGTCAGGATTGGCCATATGTTTATAGACAACACTAAAAGCAAGAGATAGGTCGAGGCGATAGCAGACCATGATGTACATAAATGATATGATTGAACTTGCATATGGAACAGTTGACATGTATTCAACTTCTTCAATTATTTGTGGACTTGATGCTGAAGAGAGCTTAAAACATGCAGCTCGCAGTGTACTGGTCGGTTTAGCCTTATGCATGTTGAAGCAACGAAGAACTTTTCAATATACCATTTCTGACTTAGGTATAATTTTCCAGACCATCATTCTCTAATGATTTTCATACCAATAATTTTCTTTGCTACACCGAGATCTTTCATTTTAAATTCACTACTTAATTGTATCTTCAGCTTTGAAATATTAGACTTGTCTTTTTCCTCAATCAGCATATCATGACATATAGAAGCAAATAGATAGATGAATCATTGACATTATTCAAATAAACATAGCTATTATAGTTAGGACTCTTGAACCCTTGGGAGATCATAGAGGAGTCAATCTCTTATATTATTGTCTGGGATATTACTTCAACCCTTAAATAGACTTCTTTAACTTTCAAATAAAAAACTCCTTTCCCGGAACGATAAAACCTTTCGACTGCTCCATATAGATGTCTTCTTCCACTTCCCTATGTAAGAATGCGGTCTTAAAATCCAATTGCTCAACCTCAAAATCATGTATAGCCACAATACTGAGTAGAGTATGAATGAAACAATGCTTTACTATAAGGGAAAAACATCTATGAAATCAATACTTGGGATTTGGCTATATCCCTTTATATCGAGGCTTTCCTTATACCTAAGCTAGTCGGTCGGTGATATACCTTCCTTCTTGTAAATCCACTTGTAGTGCATGGGTTTCTTTTCAATCGGGAGCTCGACCAACTCCCAAGTGGAGTTCTTCTCGAGAGATTCCATCTTCTCATGCATGGCAACTATCCACCTCTCTGACTCATCAGAACAGATAGCTTATAAATAAGTTGAAGGCTCAGCAGTCCCTTCAATGTCTTCTACCATGTTTAAACAATAGCCACAACATTGGCTTTTATAATTAACGTCCTCGGAGGCTGAATTGTTCTCCTCACCTGATCAACTATAATAGATTGTTGGTTCTAACCAGTTTCTGTTAGATGGCTACAGGTCGAAGCTTGAACAGGGACTTCCTATGAATTTTCTTTATCGGCCTCTAGTAGGAATCCTGACACTACTACAAAAGAGGCTATACTGGACGGCTATATCACAGACAGTTCATATGGAACCGTTTGTGCTTAAACTATCATAGACGGTTTGTTCTAGTAACTGTCTGTAATACTTTCACAGGCGGTTCTTAACACGAACCGTCTGTGATAATTGAGACATCACAAACGGTTCGTGTTAATAACTGTATGTGAACTTTCACATACGGCTCTTAACACGAACCATGTGTGATCATTGAGACATCACAGACGGTTCGTATAACAAACCATCTCTGATAATGAACTAAAGAAGCTACTGAGACGACAGTCAAATTCAAGGCAAATTTATTACAAAAGTCTTTAAAAAAGAGATTCCCAGATCCTAATCTTCTAGGCTTCATATGCTTCTTCTTCGACTTTTGGAGTTGGAGGATCAACCACTGAGTTCTTGAATGACGTGAAGATTGTCCTTGCCCTCTCCACTTCCTCCTCTAGCCTGGGCAAATCATTAGCATGTCCCATGATCTCAAAGAGGATGCCATGATAAGCTTCCTTGGAATCGGCCGATTCTGGTTGATCGGCAAGGTTATCCATGTGTCTCTCCACTGCCGCAAGAGCTTCCTCCGCTTTGTGCACATTGCAGAGAAGAACGAGGCTGAGGGCAGTTTCCCTTTCCAGAGTAGCAATGAGACACCTCTATCGATGGTGGATGATGAGGTCCAGCTGATGGATGGAAGTGAGTCGAGGAAGGAGAGTAGGGCGTGAGCGGAGGAGCTGCTCCAGACGTAAATTGCTGGCCGCATGTGAAAGGTTGTGCCCGAACAACTCATGATGGATAGATGAGAGGAAGGAGATCAAAAGAATATTAGATGTCATTATTGAGAAATCTGGTGAAGAATATGAGGGAGATGATCTTGATCACAGCGTAGAAGAGCTGGATTAGGGCGCACATTTTAAAGGATTATCACAGACGGTTCGTATACCAAACCGTCTCTGATATTAATATCATAGACGGTTTGTATTCCAAACCGTCTCTGATATTGACTTATCACAGATGGTTCGTATTCCAAAACGTCTCTGATATTTACTTATCACAGACGGTTCGTATATCAAACCGTCTCTGATATGTGCATTATCACAGATGGAATATGGGATTCTCCCCACAAATCGGAATGAACATAATCTAATATGCCTTTTGAAAAATGAGTAGATGTGTTGAAACTAGTCTCTTCTACTTGCCAAAGATATAATGTTCATAGAACTTCAACTAGTCAATGCCTTGACCATCAAGTAAACTTTTTTGCACAACTCTTTCATGTCAACTTTACTCATGTGTCCTAGGCATACGTGCCATAGATTAGTCCAATTTGTACTAGACAACCTGATCAAAGAAACAACAATAATTCTGACCAGAGTAGTGCCTTAAAGATGATATAAATTTGCTACCTTCATATCACCATTCGTCACAATAAGAGTAGCTTTGGAGACCTTCAGGACCGTCTCCACCTGAAAACTTGTACCCTTTGGTATCAAGAGTACTAAATGAGATAAGGCTCATTTTTAAGCTTGGAATATGTTAGACTTCCGACAGGGTTCTATTAGTGCCATCAAACATCTTAATCTAGACAGAATCAATGTCTACAATCTTGCATGGAGTATTATCTCCCATCAAATACTGATCCACTTGGGGCCGCTTCATAGTTAACGAACAAATCACGGTTCAAACTCATATGGTAAGTGCAAGCAAAATCAAGAATCCATTCATTGCTGATTTTCTAATCACTTGCAAAGGCAACAAGGCATCTCCTTTAGAACCTTCTTTAGTAACAATGGTGGCTTTGGCTTATTCATCTTGTTGATCTTTCTTAGCACTTAATTATGTTCCTTTTCTCCTTGTCCTAGAGTTTCCAGCACTTGGATATGTCGTAGCCACTTTTCTTACAATAATGACACGAGTTCTTGTTCTTTGACTTGGAACGGCCTCAAAATTTTCTCTTGCACTTGAAATTTCTAGACCTCTTAGTTTGTCTTCCACAAACAGACAAACCTTCTGCATGCGAACTCGAGTTTTCACTTGACATCATGGTTTTTAGCTTCTCCTTTGCATGCAAGGCATCATAAACCTCCTTGAGGGTAAGAGTGTGCCGACTATAAAGAATTATATCTCTGAACATAAAGAATGAACAGGGAAACAAGCAAAGTAGAATAAGATCTAAATCTTTATCTTCATATTTGACCTCTATTGCTTCCAGATTGGTGATAATATCTTTAAAAGCGGTCAAGTGGTTCAACACAGATCCGCTTTTTACCAATCTGAGTGAGAAAAGCTTTTGCATCACAAGCATCTTGCTGATCAGATCCTTTGTCATACGGATCTTTTCCAACTTTAGCCATAATGCAGTGTGGTGGTCTCCTTTATGACCTCCTGGAGATTATTGTTAAAAAGATGAAAATGTATCTGAGAGAGAACCTTACGATCTCTCCTTTGCTTCTTCTCAACGGACTATGTAGTAGTCATCTTGTTGATTCCTAATAATGCATCATCCAAATCGAGCTGTGCTAAAATAGCTCACATTTTGAGCCACCATCAGGAAAGTCTTGTGTCTCAGTCAAGCAACGAAAGATCATACTTTATTGTTGTCATATCGAGAGTGCCCCAGATCAGATACCACCTGTTATGAAATATAGAAGATAGAACAAATAATGAATAACAATCAAGAACACGAGATAGAGATTTAACATGAAAAAAAACCGTTTTGGATGAAAACCCATGAACGCACAATAGGCAAAATCACTATATGAGAAGAAGTTACAAGGACAGAAAACTTTGGCCTGTTTTAGCGTATCTTAACGGTGCAACTATAGAGTTTTGGGCAAAAATAACACTGTGGATCACCAGAATACCAGATCTAGCCCCCTAACAGCAGTAATTCCATTTGTGATGTCGTAACAGTGAAATTGTGTGGTCCCCGACCGCACGACCACTGTTCATGTACTAGTCGTGCGGTCAGGGACTGCACGACCACACTGTTCATCCGTACTTTTTCTCATTTAGTGTTGTTTAAATGTTTAAATATATCAAATGAGCTCCAAAAATTTCCAAAAATATTACATAATAACTATTACTGCATGGAAGACTTCACATAAAATTTCATAATTTTTGGAGCTCGTTTGGTATATGTAAAAACTCGTAAAATTATCGATCTAGCCCCCTAACAGCAGTAATTCCATTTGTTGTGTCGTAACAGTGAAATTGTGTGGTCCCCGACCGCACGACCACTGTTCATGTACTAGTCGTGCGGTCAGGGACTGCACGACCACACTGTTCATCCGTACTTTTTCTCATTTAGTGTTGTTTAAATTTTTAAATATATCAAATGAGCTCCAAAAATTTCCAAATATATTACATAATAACTATTACTACATGGAAGACTTCACATAAAATTTCGTAATTTTTGGAGCTCGTTTGCTATATGTAAAAACTCGTAAAATTATCAAAATTGTATGAATTTTTGAGCGAGATTTGCCATGGGTAAAATTCCCCAAAAATTACAACGCGAGAAACGTTATGTCAGGAGGCTGTACATAAATTTTTATAATTTTTTGAGCTCATTTATTATATTTAACAATTCAAATAAGCACTAAACAGGAAAAAGTACGGATGAACAGTGTGGTCGTGCGGTCTCCGACCGCACGACTAGTACATGAACAGTGGTCATACGGTCGGAGACCGCACAATTTCACTCTTACAGGGCCACAACTAGAATTACTGTTTTTAGGGGGCTAGATCTGGTATTCTGGTGATCCACAGTGTCATTTTTGCCCAAAATTCGCAACTATAGGGGTGCATATATAGGCAAGGGATTAAAGTTCCTAAAAAGGAAAGGAAAAGAGTCCTAGTCAGAAATGAAACAGAGACCAATCAGAAACTAGAACAGTAACCTTCTCGAAGACAGGAACATCACCCCATTCAAAGAGTCCCAAAAGATAATGGTGTAGAGTTGTAATCAGAAGCGCCTCGAGTAACCATGTCTAACTCCAGTCAACACATGCACCTTAGAGCACCACATTGATGCTGGTCGGTGCAGAATCCATTACGAACTCGAAGATGGTCTCAATCAAAATCTCCTATCAGTTCGCATTGCTTTCCTAATTGAACTCTTCAAGTAATTGGAAAGACCAGCAGTGGTTGAATTTGTCCAGATTTGGGTCACAAAACACAACAAGATAAGTCCTCGCTACATATATATAGTCTATTAATTTAGTTGAATGTGTTATACACGCACATAGAAAGCCACATCTAATATGTAATTAGTGGGACTCAAAATCAATCCTTTAGTTAGACAACATGGGTTAAATATAGTGGCTGAGTTAGTTTCTAAAGAAGAGCCTACATACTCTCTCCATGATATTTGAACTCTAGGAGCTAAGATCGATATTGAGTGTATATATGACTACTTGCATGATTCCAATTAATTGAGGGCCTTTTGGCTATCTCTCATGCATGCTTTTTTTTACCAACCCACAGAATGTGGGACAAGAGAGTGACCATTAATCAACAGGTGCATTAGATCTAGAATTATTTTGATTTTGTTCCCCCTTTCTAACAACAACGATGAGCATCAGATTGGAGGAATGTATATGTAACACCCCACGTTTCTTAACCCTTCTTAGTTGCTAACCCCGTGATTAAGCCTGAAATTAATCGTGTAATTAACAAAGTTGTCACAAGCCATTTCAATCATTAAAATGTACAATCATTCAAGTGAGAAACACTCGACAAAGTAAAGAGATATAATTCACAACATACAACTGGGTTTACAAATATTACATTCATTTCCATACACAAATACAATAATTACAATTACAATTGAGCTCATTTCATACATAATTACAATTAACTAGATATTCCAGAATAGCCGATAGTATTAATTATGAGATAAACAAATATTAAGATAACAAAATGACCAAACAAAAGAAGAAATTAAAAGTTACATTGTCGTCAGAACCCTCGTTAGGTTATTGAAATAGGTGTACCTCCTTCAGTTCATCAACATTATCTGATTGCGCTAAGTATGCTATAAAACATCGCAATTAGAGAATATAGATGAACCAAAGCAGGCCTATTTATGAGAATGGGATCATCCTAGCCATATTCATCTAAGAATCACACGTAAGAACTCAAGCATCAACAAATAATTTTCATATGCATCATATCCATCCAATCATCAAGGAAGAGAGGGGAGGGGATCGGATAGGGTTATGAACAAAGTATTAGCGCCGATGAAGGAGAGGAGGCAGCAGCGTTACCGTTGTGTCACAATGGTGATACTACAGAAGGCACTCTTACAACTAGAGTGCCTTGTACAGTGAACCGTGGCATCATAACCGGACGCGGAGGAACTCGGGGGAGGCGACCGGCGCTTCGATCGGCGGCTTGGGGGATCTAGCATGCGGATTGGTTTAGAGTGTGTTTGGGGAGGTGTGTGGGGGAGGCATATATATAAGGGCATTTGGATAGCGGAACCGAGAGGTCGCGATGCTTTAGTTTGAATAGAGGGGGGCAACAAAATATCACAGATGATTTTTAATACAAACCGTTTGTGATGAGATAATATCATAGATGGTTTTTAATACAAATAATTTGTGAAGTATCACAGATGATATAAATAAAAAATAATCAGTGATATTTGGCAATATCATAGATGGTTCTTGGTAAGAACCATCTGTGATATTTCATAGATGGTTTTCACTATGAACCATCTGTGCTATTTCTCTTCACAGATGGTTTGTATTAAAACCATCTATGATTATACTTAATACTGATGGTTTTGGTTAACCGTCTGTGATGAGGCGTCTAGTATAACTTGTTTTGTAGTAGTGCCATATTGGTCGTATCAACCATTATTCCATCTAAAGATGGGCAGGATCAGTAACTCTATCAAAATTATTATGCACTTCATAACTGGCTATGTAGATTTATCTAGGAAGGACACCGGACAAAGTCTCAATTGGACTTTGAGCCATAAAGGATAAGCCCGACGCATATATTTAGCAATGTGGAGTGTCTGGTGAATGTGCGTTCGGCCCGACCAACGACTAGCTCATAATCAGGTGGGTGTCGAGTGGGGATGAGAAACTGCCTCAGTCCAACGATTATGACTAGCCTGGTGGAGATATAATATACTAAGATAGAGGTAAAAGATCTATGCTCTGATTTGGGTATCGCATATAAGGAAATGCAAATATCCATTCACTACAAAAATTAGGGTGACAATGGGTAATGTGGTACAAGCCTATACAGTGCTATATAAATCATGAATTCATATCTATTTCGTGAATGAGAGGCTACAGAAACCAATGGAGATTCTATCTGGTTGTACGAGTGTCAAGTAAATTTCTAAAATAACAATATGAAATTCTTTATCAACATAAAAATATTTATTTTTGAGATGTTACGAGATGAGAATGGATTCACTAAGTTATTGGTTTATGATCATAAAAGTGAATTGTTGCTTTTAATGCTTGCTGAGTACTTTATGCTCACTCTTGCTATTATTCTCCTTTATTTAGATGTTAGTCAGCCTAAAATTTCACTTGATGTGGATGAGGCTTACCCAAATGAGTTCTATTCCAAGTAGGAGGGAGATTTTGAGTACGACCCGTATGAGGTGGACACCTTGTATGAGACCCCAGGATAACTAGAGTATTACTACCAGCACGGGCACGAACCTCAAGGTATATGTAAATTAATGCGATGTTTTATATTTACTAATACTTGTATAGTTATTATTGTAATATTCAGGCCCTAGTAGCTTTGTAAAAGACTTTAGCCCTACATGGCAATGTCTATGTAATATTATGTTTAGTTTCTAATTATTATTCTGCTACAATACTTAATGAGCTTATTATTTGTTGAAATAGTATTTCAACAAATAATAAGCCGTTGACTAGTGTTATTACCCTTTGGTAATGATACGGGTCGCCACAGTAGACTACAAACTTTTGTGCTGTCCTTCAGAGCTTGTAGTTGGTTGTTGAACAACACAATTTTCCTTTGGACCATCTCCACTTAAGATAGCATTTTCTCCATGAGAAATTGATGCCCAAGGATGTGGCAACTTTATGTGGAATTGTTCACACATATGGCACCATAACTATTTTTCTTCAAATTTAGCTCCTAGATGCTTGTTTTTGCAAATCTAACCTCATCCATGGAGCTACTGAGCTCGACAGGTACCTACCGAGTTAGGGAGCTCAGTAGGTGCCGACGATGTACTGTGCATTGCTTAATTAACTGTAATCACATTTCATTAGTACTAATCATGGCTATTAATGGCCGAGCTACTGTAGCTCAATGGGTATTGTTAATCCAAGCTCTGCTAGTTTGGTAGGTACCTGTCAGATTCGATAGGTCCATAAAGAGGGCTAAATTTACAAAAACAAGCGTCGAAAGGCTATATTTGAAAAAAAAATCAACTACAGTACCGTTTGTCAACAGTGACTTTGTGTGAACTTACGCCCTCTCTCTCTCTCGATCTCTCGACACGTGCATGAAACGAACATAATGGTAGGGGCCAATAAGCTTGATGCGTTGTCAATAGACGACTTCGCATCAAATCCCTGCCGGCCACTTCTCTCATTTTTCACAGGCATTAGAAGTAGAACTAATGAAGAGATAATTAATGCTACCTGAAGTTTCTAGCTAGCTTGAACATTTCTTACATTCCCAAGCATGGAGGAATTTTTAGTTGACACTCTATAACCATGCATTGACAACTCCAACTTAATTTGTTGCCCCATTTGAACAAGGGACTTTCACATGAAATATCCATCCATATTGGATGTCTCCTTTCCTATGATATTTTTGCGTTCTAAACAAGGCGTGAGTTTGTGGAGAATCGAAAGAGACCCCTGATGTATCTATCCTGACTTATCTTATCACCCACTACACTACCCCAAGCTTTTGAGAGCACTACAACAAAATTAGCCTTTAGCAATATATTTTGTGTAAGGATAATTACATATAATTGCAATAACAAGAAAAATAATTATGCATCAACCTATACATGCTATAGGTGTAACAGTTAACTTTGTGTGACGATGACATATGGGTTTCGTGACTTCCCAACCTCCTCACCCGCTTCTATATATAAGAGAAAGCCAACTAATTTTTTGGCTTCACCGTATATAAGTCCCCAAAGTTAGATTTTGAAAAAGTTCGGTCCAAACAGGCCTTACCACATGATGCAAAAACATGTGAGAAAACGTGGTAACATTCTAGCTAGCTAGTTAAACAAGTTCTCCATACGTTGGATATTGCAATTATCGATATGGAGCTATGTTGGAAATTAGTGATGATGTGATTAATTGTAATGCTTTGACTAGTCTAATCAACTTTGTGGATGCATTAGACAAGGTCTCAACTAGCCCAACTAACAAGAACACATATGTGACATTGTCTCATGTTCCTCTGAACCTCCTCCCCGGCCTGTGAAGCACATGTGCATGAGCATTTACTTTGGATCTTTCAGATTAGAAAGGCAATCGCACGAACAATTCCTCATGCAATAATTTGGGAAGCAAGACATGAATAGATGTCAGGCAATCAAGGACCCACAACATGACAGGTTTCCAACAAAGCCCCTGCTTGTTAAATAAGGCCCCAGCAAGTGGTATGATCTCTCAAAAATTCACTCAGAGATTGTACTACATATATATGCATGCAGCATGATAAGAAAAGAGAGAAATAACTGTCAGATTGACTGACCAGTTGTCGTCCATCAATGCATGCCTTCATGCCTTGCTTCGCCTTTGTTTTGGACGGAGTTTTCCGTGGTGTGCATGTACGAATCTGCCCCCATGCATGCATGCATGGCTGATAATCAAGAAGAAAATATCGGGAGTACCAAACATAATTAGAACCAAAACACAGCATCAGAGAAGGAAAAAGACACATTTGTTTGTTTCAATCTGATTCTTGAAACGAGCCTGATCAGTATGTACGTACTCTTGGTCCTCTATCAGCTGGTATATATGGCACACATGCGTATAATCATTAATTCGTTTTGGTATAATCGAGTGCTTGCCGTCGAGAGTATATATTGCTCCTAGTACGTAATGCACGCATGCATGCGCAAAGTTTTTTTTTTTTGGAACTCGAGGTAGGGAAAGAAGAGCAGAAACAAGGCGTCGTTCGTAGATAAAATATAGGTTGGGCTTTGTACATCGAGCAGCAGTGGTTCAGTCCTGTAATTAATTAAGTACAGGGAGCACGATTGACTGATCATAGATAGACAGACACGGCCGGCCCGTCGTAGCCCTTTTACTCCTACGTACGCACAGGCACAGCATGCAGAGTTCTGATCGAGGGCAGTAAAAAAGAATCTGCACTGTGGCCTGCATCGAACCTAGAAAAACTACGGCTGCCTTCAAAAAGAAAAAGAGAAAGAAAAACTACGGCAGCATGCATGTGCATGCTAGCATTTGCCATTGAGACGGGTACAGGGCCTAGCTAATTGCTTGATTCAATAAATTTAAGCCGAAATTCTAATTAAAGTAGTAGTTAACATGTATTCAGGTTTGTATTACAGTCCTTTAGGTCTCACATATAAAAGCTATCATATCGATAAATACATGAGGAGCCAGTTTATTATCAAGGTCTCTCGTTTTGTTTCGTTCTTTTTCTTTTGGGAGAAAGTTGTCAAGAAGCATTTTTTGTTTTCATTTTTGTTTGAGATGATATATCAGATAAGAAGAAGCTTTTATAGTACTCCAACGTTAAACATTAATTGGATCCTAGATAAAGGCAGTATTTTCCATCTGTGTTAAAAGAAGATTACTAATTTGAGGCAGCATCAGCATGGTGCAATTTATTTAGCCAATATAATGCATGTTGCTATCCTACGGCCAATAACAGTAACACTGCTGCTGGCCACACAAGATGACGGAGAAATGCACACCTTTGGATGCAACTAAGAAGATAAAAGATATTTCGAAAAAGATAGTAGAACCAAAAGGACGACTTTTCAACGGAATATTTAGTAACAAAATATCCTGATCCACCCAATCATTGTACCCTAAACTCTTACAAGTATTGTGCATGTGTCTGCCAAATTGTGGGGGTTTTAATTTCAACCACACATCATGGTACCAAAATGGAAAGTCATAGGTAACCTTTCTCGGTAGCATACAAGGTAGTACATAACTATGGGTCCCATGAATAGATGTCCCATGAATAGATGTTACTGACTCATGGAATCAGCTCGACATGATAGATAAAACAAAATAGTGCAAATAATAGTAATATTTTTGTTATCATGTATAAAATATTTTATAGAAGCCAAAAGTCGTCTAATTCAAAATTAAAAGTCATCATCCATATTACAAACTTTCTTTTAACCAAAAATAAAGCAAATTTAATTGTATTTCACGAAAATGGTTCCAACTTTCACAAGGAACTAATAAATCCGGATACTTTTGCCTAGCTAGGACTAAGGAATTCTTCTTCTCTTTGTTGGTGATCGTTACATGTTGTCCACATTCAGTGCAATATATAGTCAGTAAATAGATCTAAACCCGTGAAGGAGACGTTACCTTAATTTAATTTGTTTATAATCTTCCCTTCTCCATTCGCACGTTGTCGGACACCTTAACCCAAATCTCCTGCACATCTTATATATATATCCATTGCACCCTGACGCAAATTAAATATACTACATCTTGTCCCTTGTGCTCTTACATACGCTGATTGCATTAAAACAAAGAAGTCACTTCCAATGAATTCTGTTAATTATGACACTATTAATGTACATGTGTTCCACTACTGCATATAGGAAAAACATTAATTCTACCAAGAAAATAGATGCAGGTACCGGAAAATTACGAGCTGGCTGTAAGATTATGCATTAAGCACATAATGAGAAAATCAGCAGGCAATCCACGTGGGCCATGGAAAGGCATGGCTATAAAGTCGCCATTAGCTATAGAGCCACTCAAGTAATATTCTCCATAATCGATCGACTAATATTCTGTTCTATCAAGTACGATATGTGCATTCCTAGTGTGAATTACAATTATTATTATATATGCTAGCTACTTAAGTTGGCATATCTTCATATATCTTTGACGCATTATTTGCTGTGTTTTTCGAACGGACATTACATTCAAAACATGCATGAATCATCCTTCTAAGGTCAGCTTGCAGTTACTGCGTCGTTCTGTGCTACGCGGTGGAATAGACGGGTATTTTGACTAATTTAAGTAAGATTTTATTGCTATAGCTCGAAATAAGATGCTTTCAACTAACTATGACAAAAGGAGAATAAACCAGTGATTTTGAAAAGCCACCGAAATGCAAAACGGAGCTAGCCTAAATCTTCAATATAAGCCCCTCTCTCTCTCTCTCTCTCTCTCTCACTTCTCTCTCGCATGCATATATTGAGCGTCGATCTAGACACAAGCCTAAAGAAAAGGCCAGAGGAATCTAAACAAGAGTAGTAGTAATTCTTTTGGTTAATGATGGTCCGTGGATACCCATGCATGGATCGTCGGTTTTGAGCTGCAGAGTCAACATTATGCATACCTGAGTAACATCTCTCTATATATATACACACACTAGTCATGTGTCCGTGCGTTGCAAAAGAGTTGCTTTAATCTATTAAGAAGTGGATAGTAGTAAGAAGTTAAAGGAATAGGACGGTTCGAGGAGAACGGACGTACGACCACCAACTCGTTCTTTGATAATAGTAATGATATACATATACATATAGTAAAAATAACGAGTGCTCCTTGGTGCCCGAGCACCATAATCTAGAATAGGTATATATTGTATGCGAAAATTTTTAAAATTTCTTGGATGTCAAGTTTAACTAGTTTACTAACTAGTTCAAGCAAGTTTGAACTAAATTTTGAATTGTAGCTATCTTTTTTATAATAGTTTGATTAAAAATATATGATGTTTATATATATAAATCAGCAAAATATAGGCCTAAATACGTCTGAACTTTGAATTTGAGTGTGTGTATATATAAATATATATATTTGTCGTCTCCGCATGGACGAGCAAGCCGCTGCGGCATTCATTGCGGCCTCCGAGGGGTGTTCTGCGGGGTGGGCCCGGCTCGTCGCCATTCGTACGGACAGCGGCCGGCCCCACCTCTTTACGGATCGTCCATCGGATGCTGGACGCCCCAGATATGTCCCGTGTCAGCATGATGGAGCGCGCGTTGGACTCTTCTGCGGCCGATCTGGGCCGTCCGTACCACCCCCTCGCTGGGCTACGCAGATGGAGGTGGTGCGACTTGAGAGCTGAGCCTCGGCACGCCATCGGTACCCCACTCTCTCCCACCCCACCACCACTGAAACAAATGAAAAGAAGAGAGCAAAAAAATAGTTTTCTCACCTTTAGTCATGTCACCTCTCACCTCACATTGTCCCTTTCGTCCTTTCACCTAAAAGCCCTAGCAGTGCCTCACCCCTCTTGCTTCTCTCTCCCTCTCTCCCCCTCTCACTGCTCGCTCTCCCTCCCTCTGTTCCATCTCTCACTTCACAGATCTCCCCTTTTTAGGCCAAACGATCCATCCTCCACACCCTGCACTTCCTCCTAAAAATAGTAGCAGCAAACATGCAAACGCGATTCCCCAAATCCTCCTCAGCGCAAGCTAGCGCATGAAATCCCCGTCCTGCTAGAGTAACGAGGCCACAAGCAGCATCTCGGATTAATGGACCTTCTATGAGAGGAGGAGCAACAGCAACCACTACCGCTGAGCAAGGGTAATAAGTGGCAAAGGAAGCACATGTTAATTTGTGTTATCTTTTCCTTCTCTCTCTCTCTTCATCTCAGTCCTACTCCTATATATCCATCCATTCCATCCACTGCAGATTCTCAAGCCAGCTTCAGCCACCGCTGCTGCTGCTGGTGGTATCTTCTCCGCCGCCGCAAAAGCGGTCAGCCGCCATCGCCACAAAAGGTATACGCGTGTAACCACTGATTCCTCCCAGTAAAAAGAATCCGGCCGGCCATCCCCACATGGCATAGGTGTATCTACATATGCTTAAATGTATATTTTTTCTCCTGTGGATACATCCCTTTCACACGCACATATACACAAACAAGCTAGGAAGAGAGAGCAGATCACCAACTCCCAAATAGATATCTCTCCACGCTCCCGAGTATGCATGTAATCATCAGCTTCATCGTTCATGTTGAAAAGAGGGAGTTTTTGTGTTTCTTGGATGTCAGGTTGATGGACTTGTCGCCGAACCCCGATAGCCCGCCGCCCCCGGGCAGCGGCGGCGGTGTCGGTGGGAGTGAAGGCGGCAGTGCCGCCAGTGGATCGAGCGGCGGCGGGGCGTCGTCGTCGGCTGGGGGTGGCACGCCGCAGACGCCGAGCCGGTACGAGGCGCAGAAGCGGCGGGACTGGAACACGTTCGGGCAGTACCTGCGGAACCACCGGCCGCCGCTGAGCCTGGCGCAGTGCAGCGGCTCGCACGTGCTGGAGTTCCTGCGGTATCTGGACCAGTTCGGCAAGACCAAGGTGCACACGGCGGCGTGCCCCTTCTTCGGCCACCCCAACCCGCCGGCGCCCTGCCCCTGCCCGCTGCGCCAGGCGTGGGGTAGCCTCGACGCGCTCGTCGGCCGCCTCCGCGCCGCCTTCGAGGAGAACGGCGGCCGCCCGGAGTCCAACCCCTTCGCCGCCCGCGCGGTCCGCCTCTACCTCCGCGAGGTCCGCGAGCACCAGGCCCGCGCGCGCGGCGTCAGCTACGAGAAGAAGAAGCGCAAGAAGCCGCAGCCCGCCGACACCAGCGGCGGCCACCCGCACCCCCAGCAGCCGCCGCCTCCGCCGCCCGCCGGCGCGGCCTGCTGAGGACTAGTACGTGCGCACGTACCCATTTGGTATGCCGGATTGAGCATATTTTATGTAGGTTTCTGATTAATTGCTTGTGCATGCATGCATGGTTTATCATCCCACGTGGCTAGCTGCTCCAGACTCTATCGATCGTGCTACATTGTTATTTGCTCCTTGTTTCTACTTAAAGCTTTCTCCGGCTTAATTTTTGTGTTAAGTTTGCTCCTGGAAGGAGGTGAATGTCATTGCCTGTGCCTGCCTTACTTTTCACGGCTCATGATGATGGGGAATATAGTATGTAGTACGTACGTACTGTGTCCCTCAAAAGTCGATCGAGAGAGTGGTGACCGATCTACACTAACACACATGGGCGGACCTTCCATGTGGCGAGGGCGGCCGGAACCAACACACCCGGCACTCCCCTACACCCCTGCATCAACCGGGTAAGCGAGGAACCGAGGTAGACAAAAAAAAAAGGAACAGGATGTACCATTTTCTTCGGCGTTTGAGGCGGTACAAGGCTGTTCCTTCGTTTATTTGGGCCAGCCTAACATAAACATGGACAAAATGTTAAGAGGACGCCACCGATCCCATTCGGCCATTCTTCATGTCTTCTCCTCGTAACCCTAGAGGCAGCAAGGGAGCAGTGGCTAGGGCGCGGGTGTGTACATGGCGGGTCAGTGCGGCGAGAGCGGCGAGCGGCGGAGCGAGCACTAGAGCGGGCCAGGGGTGTGACAGCCAGGTGGTGTGGCGAAGAGGTAAGAGTAGAGGCACACTCTCGGTAGGTAAAATCAGGGTTTTCTTACCTTTGTTATTTTGGGTAATAGCTCCGTGAGATGCAACCTCATCAGGTCTGTTATGTGGATGCATTGATATATGAATGTGTTAATGCATATGAGATTGTTGTTTCTGACCATCGGATATGCAAATTTGTTAGATTGTTGTTTCTGATGTGTTAATTTGTATGAAATGTAGCCCCGTTGCATGATTATTTGTGTGGCTGTAGTTGGGTGAATGGTGCTATGTAAATGTGTTGGTTTTGCTGGTTGATTGGATATTATTGTACTATTGAACAAAATCTTGTGTTTTTGGTGAAGTTTGTGGCATCAGGATAAGTTGATACAATTTGTTTGAAAGATGCACAATAAAGTATGAAAAAGCATGTGATTGTAATATAGTTTACGTATGTATTCCTTTGCTACCGGATAATACTCTTGGTTCATACTGGCACCGTTGTCTCCGTACCTAAAATTTCGTTCTGGTCCGTCACTGCTAACACAGGAGCTTGCTGTACGTAGTTCGTGGCAGTTCTCGCGCTGCATACGGCATGCACACACCGGCCTCATGTGTGCAGCATGTCAAGTCCAATCCAGGGTCGATACGTTTCACTACATATGGCTTCTTGTTCTGATTCCTTTGCCGCTTCCTGTTCCCTGTACTCCCACCGCTGCACCAATGAGCGCGGTGGCATGGCGAGCGGTGCGCGCGCACGGCCAGAGTCGCACCGGCGGGCGCACTGTACGAACGCCGCGCATGAAAGGGAGGGAGAGGCAAGGACGGCCGGTACTGTTGTTCTTCCTCGTTCCCGGCGCCGCGCGTCCCATTGGCTTGGCGCGTATCGCCCCGAACCCCCCACCCCCACTCCTGCGTGAATGGGTGAATAGTGTGATGCAACTGTTCTTCTCCTCGCGCGTGGCTGGTGCCAGTTCGTCTACATGGACGCCCCAGAGAGCGTCAAATTGCCGAATAGTTGCCTGTGTCCCTTCCTTGCCACCTGTAGTACTTGAGCCGCATATGCGGGTGAAACGAAATGAGGAGATTGTACATTGGTTGACTGTACATACCGACTGTGCAGCTAGCTCTTGCCAAATTGCATTGATTCGGTTGATTGGTACTGTCATTTTCTCCTCAGATTTCACTGGTTTGTTTGGCCTCCCAGTTCCTGATTTTATGCATGAAACTAGTTAAACGCATAGTTGCACAAATGTTCTATATATATTAAGAGGAAGTGCATATAAAGCGTTGGCAAACCCGCGAATTAGTGATCGAGTTGATGAAACTTTGTGAGTTTAATCAGGTTAATGATAGAGGCTATGAATTCATTATTATAGTATCTAGCTTGGTAATTGTTGGATCAATATGCCATGATGATCAGTTCGTCCCACTTCCAGTGTGAGCAGTAATTAGCAGATCATATGGTGAATACATCGTGATCAAATATGTATGAACATCACAGTATACATTATTTGTGCACTGAACGCTGTGCTAGTACTACACACTTTGCAAATACTCGATCAGTTAGTGCTGTTCTCCCTTTATAATCCCCCTATGGACATTGCATAGATGTGCATTGAGTGGTATATGGCTCGAAACTATTATAAGCAACCTTGCATATGCGTTATGCAAATGCCATGGTGTAGACCCACACCCAAATATGTCTGTAAATATACATCATTACTGAACTATTGACTATTAATATATTTGATTGTCGTGTTAATATTGATCACTCTCCCATTAGTTCTAAGATGCATGTTTTAGGGTACAATACATTGCTTTGCAACCATATTTTGTGTGCATGGATAGAATATAAATTTAACATGGCTATTTGTTTGGGTGGAAAAGCTTTCATTTTATCCACATCCCAACGTGAAAAAATAATTCAAAAAAGTATTTCCCCTAAAAATCTGTACACTTCTTAACTCCTAGAAAGGCTAAGCTCCTATTATGTACTGTAACTATATGTTGTTCATCAATGCGTACCTTATATTCTTAATTTTATGCACTCGAGCATTTTTAGCCAAAGTAACAGTATTTTACTCAGTTGTCTGCATGTTATGCACGATGGAACTCAGCCTTTTCTTTTCACTACTGCACAAAAAATTATCACAGACGATTTAAAAACATCATTACAGATAGTTTCATGAGACGTCTAAATTTATGAGTTAGTAATGATATGAGGTCATCATAGACAGCTTTCGAACCGTCTGTGATGCAGACTTTCACAGACGATTTCTACTAAAAACCATCTATGATAGTTCTATCACAGACAGTTGGAATTAGAAATCGTCTGTGATAGTTGATATATTACAGATGGTTTCTATCATAGACGGTTTGTAGTAGAAACCGTCTGTGATAAATCATATATCACAGACGGTTTCTATTAAAAACCGTCTGTGATAGTTAACTATTATAGACAGTTACGAGTTAATAACCGTCTGTGATATTCTTTTCTATTCATAAATCTATTTATGTTAATTGGCTAGCTTTAGGAAATACCAGCCATGCCCTCTGAAACAAGCATATCAACACAGTATATATATACATCCAATTCATATTCATTCATTTCACAAATCAATTAACTGAAATAAAATAAATTATCCATCCATGAACAATTAAACGCAATCTTATCCCAGGAAATTCATTCTACACTGTGGAACTCTCTATTTTCTTTTATGACTTTAGACAATAAAAAGTACACACACTATCCTCGAATCCGTTTGAGGTTGGCCTGTTCCAACGAAGTTGTAGCGATGTACACAACATGTCGGTAGAAAATCAATGTCATGCATACATATATAAATTAATAAGTATGAAATAATTATCGCAAGATTGACAAACCTGAGGATCAATATTGTTTTTGCGGAATCGAGGAGTGGTTGCATGTTGTGGCAAATATAGAATCCACATGTGTTGCCCGGCGGCTGTTGGTGGCACTGCAAAAATATAATTTCTTAGTTCGAGAGGCATTACTATGAAGTGTTATATAGGATTAATGTGCACTAGCAAATACCGAAAAATCTAGATCGTGTCGCAGCGTGTCGATCCCTTCATTAGATTTCCCTACCTTTGCAACGTACGTGGCGAATGATCTACGTGATTCCAAAAAGTTAGCCTTAATTATTGGGAAGAAAAGAAAGACTACAATAGAGTTATCTATACAAGAAATGTGTTTACCTGTTAATTAATTATTCGACAATTATGTAGTTGGCTTTGTTCTTTTTTAGGGAATCAAGATATATTACCCTTTTCCATTTTGGTATAATTACAATTAGAATTTGGTGGAACCTATATAGGTATGTCATGACCTTTAAACCTATGTTCATGTTGCTTATAAAGTACAAATCAATAAGTGTAGCCACTAGTGTAGCACTTACCCCTAGCTGTAGGGCATGAAAACGAATTTCTTGTCGTGGTGAGCCACCAATGCCTTCGTCATATATTTCTTGATGAAGGATGCATCCTGCTTGATAATATCCAAGAAGACCAAGTGTGGGTCGAGAAAACCAACTGGTGATTTTCGTTAAACTGGCTTAAGTCACTATGTATCTATACACACACACACACAAAAGCAATGATTTATATATGACATTTATCGGTATTACATGAACGTAGACCATGATTGTACATACTTACGGTGTCCAGCATCGAATGAGTGAGGCATCGAGGGCATCGAGTGTGAAGAGAAAGAATAAGTCCTCAAAGGTCACCATGAACACACAATCATGAATATTGTGCTGAAGATGATCTGGCTTGAACTTGACGGTGACATCCGAGTGCCGTTGTTCCTCTAGCATGTTGGCCGGTTCCATGTACCATGTATGCAATCTTTGTCAAGCCAGTCCTAGAGTTAGGAGGTGCTCTTTCGGCATGACAACAGCTTGCCTAGTATGAATTTTCGGGCCAAGGACAAGTAGAGGATCTCATCATCGGTCTTCTTCGGTTTGCCATTGCCGCCTCGACTCTAGGTCGACTTCACAGTAGTCGACCGGGCATGAGATGTAGATGCACCACATCCTTACTGCGTCTGTGCAGGTAGCTCCCATGGGGATTGCCCCTGTGGACTTGGCACCTATGCAGGTAGCTTTGGTGAGGATCACCCTATAGAATTGGCACCGGTGCAGATAGCTCCTATGGACTTGACACTAGTGCAGATAGCTCGAGTGGACTTGGCACCGATGTAGGAGCCTCCAGGCACATGCCCCACATGGGCCACTGGATGAATGTTCCAATGGCTTGCCCTAGAGTCATGACCTCATTATTTGGGGGCACTGCAGTGGGACGACATCGAAATTGACATGAACACCATCCACCTTCACTTTTGCAAAACCCGGCGCTAGAGTTACATCGTGCACCAATTCCCTAGGCATGGATGGATACGCCTGGCCCCAAGCAGCGCACAGGGCAATAGAGGCATATCTCACTTAGAGTTTGCACTTCGTAGCCACCTACATAACGATATAAAATTAGCTACTCCAACAGGCCTATCTGTGGATCGAGTATTCTAGAGAATAATTATTACCATAATGTATCGACCGGAAATCAATGGTCGCTTTTTGAGGTAGGGTTGGACGCGCAGCTACTCCAATGGTTGGGGGCTGCCTAGCATAGGAGCAGCGGGGGCTTCCTGCTGATTTGAAGGGATGCCGTCCTTTCCATCTGATCTCTGACATACCTTTGCATTCATATCTAAGGGATGTCGTAATGTCCTCTTGTAACCATGCCTCGTGCTCAGCATTGGCTCTTTCCTACTCCAGTACGTTTTGGAGTCCTTTGAGAAACCATATTTCTAAGGAACATAAAGACCAAGACCTCTCATGCGACCAGGGTGCTCTTTGTTTCCTAGGACCGCGGAGAGTATATCTCTTTCCGTGAGAGCCTGGAATGAGCCTCCGGAAGATTCTACACTCAGCGCTTCCTACAAGAGCACGATATGTCATTTCACTTGTGAAATTATGTAGTAATTACAAACTAGGTAGTTCAATATCTTACCAGGTGGTGGGATACTTCCTTGTCTGTGGGGTTTCGAAGGGAGATGGCCCCCGATGACACGGTAGATGACCTTGCTCTTATCTAGTTTGGGTGTGCTCATTAGGGATCCCGGCAAATGGCGGGAAGGTGTCCCGCAGGATTGTCTGCTCATCCTCCTTTCTCCATTGCGGGATTTTACCCACATACCTAGCGGTGCTAAGTCTATGGGGGTGCGTATGTTTTACCTGAAGAGCCCTGTGGGCCACACTTTCACTCGTAAAATTATCTATCGTCTTCATTGCCACAAACTCTTACCATAGTGGTCCAGGAATGGATACTTGTGGAAGGGCACTAGATCCTTCTCCACATATTACTTGACAAGCAGGCTCTTGAAGTTCTTCTATGTTTTGCACACCGCTAGCAACGTATGTCGTTGCACGGAGGCCTTGTGTTCTTCCGGGATATCGAACGATAAAAAACTTCCGTCACCAGCTCACTTTTTCGAACTGTTGTCAAGTTCTTTCACGAATAAAACATGATTTCAATCCATTCCCATGCAACTATTCTGACTATTCTCCAGAATGCAAACACTGCTCAGCGAGGATTGAGAGGGGTCTCGGATGTATCGATATCCGTGATGGTTAATCAGCCCTCGGGCCTTTTCAATAGTCCTCTTCCTTTTTGAGATTTTACAGAGGATTGTGTATTACACACATCTGGCGACGATGTCGAAGAATGAGCGAACGACATCTTCAAAAGATAATAGAAGTGAGTAATTCTAGTGGTCTTCTTGAGCCAATTCCTAGTGAATTTAGAATATGTTTCAAAAAACAATGTGCCAAGTAAACCAGAATTGTTAGAAAAAATAGGCTAACAACAAGTCTTACTTTTATTAAAAGTTATATAGGTAATTAGGTATGCGTCATGGAGTTTTAGTGTTGTTGTGCTCAAAGCTTATCCTTTAAGGAAAAATGAAAATAAAAGTAACCCCTCGAGTAATATGAAAAGCGATTTCAGCAATATTTTCATATTAATTCCAATTATAATCAAGCACAATAAAGCATAAACACAACAATATGAAAATGACATGAATATATGTGTATTATCTCTCAAAATAAATAGACTATTCAGGTCATTAACATACAACATTATGCTGAATAGTACATAAAAGTAGGCATTGAAAATATGCATAATGCACGGATTAAGAAGTGTGTTTTTGCTCTCATATGAGGAGTTGCACAAGTTCTAAACTTAGCCTTCATCCACTCTTGTTAATATTTCAATGATCACAGTGACAATTCCTCAAAAATTCTGCTAGATTGTCTAATTAAGTATTACCTCAGTGTAGTATCAATGTCAAGAGCATGCATAATCAATATATTTCAATAGAAATCAGAAACAAGTGACAGATGTGAGCTACTACAGAACCAATATATATTCGACAAAGCCAAAGGATAACAGTAGGCAATACTGAGAAGGAGACTAAGGACTAGCTATTGACAAAGCTACTAACTACACCGCATAGAAGAATACATCTAGCAAATGTGAATTCAAACTAGCAGAATAATCCTAGATTGTCACAGAGATTTTAATCTTGACAAATTTCCTCGTTGAGCAATCAAAAACCCACAATCTATCATGCAATACTTCTCCCAGTGCCACCCGACAATCAGATTTCAGAGATAATGAACAAAGAAATTAGCATGGCTAACTAATGCATAATCAGATCTCACAGAGAAATAAAGAACATAAAGTAAAGCTCACTGTGCGGCTCAAGGGAGGCAGCATGCTCGGGGGAGGAGAAGAGCACCAGGCACGGGGGAGGAGGCCAGCAGCCGGAATCGAGGGAGGCGGTGACGAGCTCGGGGGAGGCGGCGTCAAGCTCTAGCGAGGCGGCGTGCTCGGGGGAGGAGGAGGGCACCGGGTGCAGGGAAGAAAGGCCATCGGAGTCAAGGTAGGCAATGACAGGCTCGAGGGAGGAGGGCACCAGGCCCGGGGAAGGAGGGCCGTCGGAGTCGGGGGAGTAGCGACGGGCTCGAGAGGGTCAGCAGCATTATGTGGGGTCTCGGGTGTAGTGTTACTACCGTGGGAAACCCTAGAGCGCAATATATATATATGGGAATAATCATAGACGGTTCAAGTTCAGAACCGTCTGTGATAGTTATCATCATAAATGGTTCTAAATAAAAACCATTTGTAATAATAAAATATCACACATGGTTTTAATTTAGAATTGTACGTGATTATAAATATCATAGAAAGTTTTACTTTAAAACCGTTTGTGATGATCCCTACTCACATCCACATATGTATCACGTGTTCTCATATACATAAATGCAAATTCACATATATATCACACATTCTAATATACATAATGCAAATTCACAAATACACACACATACACATATATATCACACATTCTTATATACGTATATGCAAATTGACATATATATCACATATTCTCATACACATATATAAATGCAAATACAGAATATATGACACATAAATATTTCATTCCTCATTCCACTTGCTTATTTTGTTTAAAAATTGGCCCTTCATGATAATCGAATCGTATGTAGCTAGTTTTGTCACGTTATTCTTCCTTGACCCTTATGCCATTTTTGAAAGGAGGCAACTCGTTAAATCGATCGTATTCTTCTTCATCCACTACATTCTGAACTCCGATAATCCTCCTTTTTCTATGAAGAATTACGTGACGCTTCTTATTTGCCTGATCGGTTACATAGAAAACTTGAACAACTTGGTTAGCAAGTATGAATGGCTCGTCTTTGTATCCAACACGTTTCAGGTCAACGGTAGTGACACCGTACTTATTGACCTTCACCTATGGGAGATAGACCCAACGGCACCGAAACAAGGGAATCTTGAAAAACACATAGTCGAGCTCCCAAATCTTCTCTATGAACCCATAGTAGGAGTTCTTCGACCCATCGGTACTTAACGCATCTATGCGGACACTGCTGTTCTGGTTAATGCTCTTTACATCCTGAGCCTGCGTATAGAATGTTTACCTATTTATGTCAAATCCTTGTCATGTCACAACAATAAATATTGGCCATTTTGCCAACCATATCAGCATATCACTTGAGAGCTCCTAGCGAGCCGCTCCTTCAACCATTGGTTGAACCGACTGTTGTATTATCTCATGATCTAAACATCTAGCCACTCTGGATTTTGTTGCTGAAGCATGTCCTTGTGCTGGTCAATATACGAGGATACTTCAGTCATGTGTTGCAAGACTATGAAATGGGATTGAGCATATGCATCCATATCTAGAGTATTGCTTTCCTTCTGATGGTCCCGACACCCTTGAGCCTCCCCTCAAGTCGAGATCGAGGCATACCTATCGGTTTGATTTGAGCCATGTAATTGACACATGATTCAATGACCTCTTTAGTTGCATAACCTTTGGCGATGCTGCCCTCCGGTTGGGATCGATTCTATACATAGGACTTGAAAATTCCTATGAACCTCTCAAACGGGTACATGCTATTTAGGAACATGAGCCCATATATTTTTATCTCCCACACAATGTGAACAATGAGACAGACCACATGGAGGGATATACATATCAAGATGATATAAAGTCGTCACCACCTTGTCCTATAGAGCATCTAGTCCTTCGGGGTCGATGACCTTCTGAGCAATTATATTAAAAAAATAATACAACCTCATGATTGTCTCTCATACATTGATTGGCAAAATACTTCTAATTGCAATAGGGAGAATCTTTGTCATCAGCACATGACAATCATGAGACTTCATGCCAATTAACTTCAAATCTTCCATCGAAACATGTTTCTTCATGTTGGTGGAGTAACCAGACGGAACTTTTACACCATACAAGCACTGACATAGTTCAGTTCTCTCAGCATTGTACAAAGTGTAACAAGCAGAGGAAGGTAAGTTCATACTTTATCAGTCTTTGTCGATGCTAACTCAGGCCTGATATCCATATCAATCAATTCAAGCCATGTGTTGACACCATCATTTGTTTTATCAAGAATGTTCAGTAAGAGACCAATTAAACCATCACATATATTCTTCTCTACATACATGATGTCGATGCAGTGCGAACTTCTAGGTGCCCCAATAAGGTAAGTCCCAAAATATTAATCTCTTCTTCCAGACGTTCTTCGCACAAGTCATCGATTTACGTCCCTTTCCGAGCACAACATCTAAATCATTAACCATATCATAGATCTCTTTTTTGCTTAAATGCCTTGGAGCTGAACTGTCCTACTTCTCTCCATCGAATTGGTTTTTCATCCTACGGTATGAGTGAGCCCTCCAAAGGAACCTACGGTGACACATATACATGGTCTTACGCGAGTGCTTCAACCACACACTCTCAGTGTCATCTAAGCAGTGAATACAGGTTTTGACCCCTTTCGTACTCTGGCCTAACAGGTTTAGCAAAGGCAGGATAGTCATTTATGGTACAGAACAATAATGAGCGTAAAATGAAGTTTCTTATTTGTATGCATCCTATATATGTAACCCATCGATCCACAATATTTTTAAATCTTCAACCAATGGTGCTAGGTACATATCAATATCATTTCTAGGCTGGTTCAGCCCTTGGATAAGTATCGACAACAAAATATACTTCCGCTTCATACACAATCAAGGAGGAAGGTTTGAAAGATCAAGCTTCGATTAAGTTGGTTTTGGTGTTAACGACAAAAATTTTTTTATTGTGTTGGTGATAATGACAAATATTTATATGAGACTAATATGTTTGTTTAAGTATACTATAGTTTAGTCTCATTTGGATGGAAAGGTGAAATCAAAGAGGTATGCATTCGAAATCACTTTCACATATACTAATGCATTCCTAGATCCAAAATATAGTTTGAACTCCACTAATTGTTCAAAATGAATATGTGCATATATCTTCATTATATACACTTGTATGCACATATTTAGGGGGAGCTCTCTCTCTCTATGTTTTGGAATTTCATAAGTATTGATCCATGCTTCTTTCAATATGCATATTTAGGATCTTTACTTTGAAATACATACTTGAGTATATATAGCTTGTGTAGTGTGTGTGTGTGTGTGTGTGTGTGTGTGCATCATTATTTGTTGAGATTGTTATGAATTAGCAAAAAGGGAAGATTATTAAATCTAGTCCCTCTATTATGTGTTAATGGTGAAGTTTGGTATTTGATGATAATTGTTTTGTGGACTAACATTGTTCATAAGTTGGATGAATAGATTATGTTCCATAAATGAGGATGACTTGAGATGACTTCATGTGTTGAAGATCGTCAAGTCAAGATTAAGAAGAAGATGGTTTCATGTGTTGAAGGTCATCAAGAAGAAAGATGCATTATGAATTGACGCATGTCCAAGAGGAGATGATCATGTGTTGATCATCATGTCAAGTGAATACCATCATGTGTTGATGGAGTTGATGAAAACGATGCATCATGAGTTGATGCATATCGAGACGATGACCCAAAGCAAAGGCATGACTAGCTAGGGCTAAGGATATGTTCCAAGTTTTTTATCGGTCTTGGTGTTTGGTTGAAAGACTGGATTGCTAGTATAGGTTACCGTACTATTAAGAGGGGTCATGTATAGTAGTTTGAGTCTCATCATGTGTTGATAGCTCAACCTCACTTGCTCTGGCTTATCTTAACATGATGCCATTATTTGCGAATGTGTTTTGCAAATAGTTGAGGCTCATGCATCTAATCTTTGTAACATGTGACTATACTTTGCAAATGTGTTTTGCAAAAGGTTGAAGTCCATGTATCTAATCCTTATAGCATGATCTAAGTTTGCAAATATGTTTTGCAAAAGTTGGAGATCATGCATTATCACTTGGCATGGTCTAAAATTGTTTGTTGCTATTTCCTTTGACATTAGACCGTGGTAGTGACTCTTTGGATGTCTTGTGATTTCTGCATTGATATAATGTGTTTGATGTCATGCAAATAGATGGATTGTGTAGCCCTTTGAATAAGCTTTCCATATAGTACAAGATCACTCAATTCCGACATCGGAGTCAAAAGTTATGACCGTTTTTCCGAGTGTCATCTGTGCTGAAAAACCGAAAACGGAAATACCGTTTTTATAACTGCGGTAGTTCCCAAAAAATCGGAAGTACCGGAGTGAAAAGTGGAACTTCCGATTTTTGGAAGTTCTGACCTCTGAGCGGAACGTTTTTTTTCAGAGAGCAACTTTTGAGAAACTTAGCCTCTTGGAAATCGGAAGTTCCGGACCGAATATCAGAACTACCGGAAAATCAGAAGTTCCGAAAAATGAACGGTGGAAGTTCCGATTTTGGCTTCAACGTCTAATTTTTGATCGTTGGTGAGGCAATCGGAAGTTCTGGTTTTTGGCCGGTGGTACTTCCGATTTCCCTGATTTTTCAGGGATTTGGCTCCAACGACTAGTTTTTTGGCGTGGGGTATAAATCCCCCCTTGTGGCCAGTTGGAGAGGAAGTTGATGAGTTCATTCCTGTGTTCTTGATCTAGAGTGAGGCTCTGTACTCAATTGTGCATGTGTTGCACTTTGTGAGAAGGGAGAAAGGTTCTAGAGTGCATGTGTTGCCTCTAGAGGTGGACTTTATGTCCAAGTGAGATTGTGCATTCGTTGCACGTGGTGAGAGTCAAGTGAGAGACTTGGCTTGTTACTCTTAGAGTTTGCCGATTCCTAGATGGCGTTGGAGGCGTCGTGCGTGATGATCTTCTCAAGAAGGTTGTGAGAAGACCCGTCGAATTTGTAAAGGTCGGAGCTCACCTACCCGAAGCGGGAAAGAGCTACCACTAGTGGAATTGAGGTGGAAGGCTTAATTCGTGGAGCCAGTCCGATTAGTTCGGGCTTACCTCAACGTGAACTAAGGGAGACCGGCAAGTCTCCGAACACCAAGGTAAAAAGAGATTGTGTCATTTGTGGTTTGCTTTCTTGTGCTCAATTTATATTCAAGCAATTGACATTCATAGAATTAAATTGATTGCTTGTGAATCTAGGATTACAAACTTTGTCATAGGCTAGAATTATTAATGCACTTAGGCGAATTTATTTGTTTTAGGCGCTATTTGAGCTAAACCAAATTGATTTAATCTTCCACATTATATACTTGGTTTAGGCAAATAAGAAAGCTCTTGAATTGATTAGTATTAATTTGAAGAGAATTTTTAAACCGCTTATTCACCCCCCTAGTCGGCTTCCTCGATCTTACAAGGTTGTAGATACAGAGAGTCATGGGACAAGTGCTATGTTGGCTGCTCATGTTACCAAAAGGATTCATTCCATCTATGCTCAATTCAAACCTTATATTCCATGGTTCTGCACTGAAGTCTGAAAACCTCCTATCGATGTTTCTCCACTGGGCAGAATCAATAAGGTATCTTAGCATTCTATCCTTCTTACGCTCCTCTGAGTGCCAACGCAGCAGTTTTGCCTCCTTTGTGTTCATAAAAAACCGCTTCAAATAGGGAATTATAGGAAGATACCATGCCACCTTAGCATGAGGTCCTCTCTTCACCTCTATTCCCTCGTCATTATCTGATTGATTCTTATGTTTGTATCGGGAGATGTTGCACATCGGACATACATGCATGTTTGCATACTCTTTACGGTAGATGATACAGTCGTTTATACATGCATGCATTCTTTCTACTTCCATTCCCAATAGACAAACAACCTTCTTGGCTTTGTAGGTGGTTTTGGGCAACTTGTTTTCCTCTGGAAGCATGTCCACTAAAAGACCTAACAGTGCCGTGAAACTCTTGTCGGACCAATTGTTGCTTGCCTTCAATTTCAGCAATTCAAGCACGACTGACAACCTCATATACTTTGATTTGTAGCATGTGAACAAAGGTTTCTTTGAGTCCTCCATCAAGCCTCGAAATTTAATATACTCTCTCTCATCATTGTTCCCTTCTGTATCACGAAACATCTGATCCAAATTTTCATCTTGCAGCATATCCGAATCGGAACTATAATCGACATCATCCGAAGGCATATCATTGACTTCGTCAGTGATGTCATTATTACTACCTTCTGCGTAATCTGCTCTTCACTATGACTGGTCCAACGTACATACCCCTTTTTGAAACCCCTTCGAATCAAGTGCACTTCAATTTGCACTCGGTTCTTAAATATTTTTAGATTCTCACAGTTAATGCATGGACAGTTCATATATTCTACCCCCTTATTCAACATATCCTCCTCGGCAGCTCTTGTAAAAACAGACACACCATTAATGTACTCTTCACTCACACGGTTCCCAGCGTACATCCAGCTTCAGTCCTACGTTACGCATATAACAATATGAATGATTTTGCGTATGTTTTGTAAGAAAATAGCTACATGTAGTACGAATAATGAATTAAATTGAATTAAGTAGAAATAGACTATGAAGTGACTAAACCCTAAACCATGCTAGATATAAATAATTTCTCTCTACATTAAGCTAGCATGATCTAAACCATTTTCAATTCTTCTTTCACCAAAAGATATAGATCTAAATTATAATGCAATTAGGAACAAATTACTAACTATAGGTAGTCAGGAAATGAATAGATCTACAATCACTCTTTCCAAATAATCTCCTTTCACCAAATGACCGCCTCAAAGCCCCACCTTCAGCTCAAACCAATAGCCTAGATCTGGAATTTAAGATGGAGGGTCGATGGGTCTGCGCACAATTAATATAGTGGAGTTATCACAGATGATTTGTAATACAAACCATCTGTAAAGTATCACAGACGGTTCAAATAAAAAAATCGTCTATGATATGTGGTAGTATCACAGATGGTTCTTGTTAATAACCGTTTATAATACTTCCAGACGGTTTTCACCATGAATCGTCTGCAATATTACTTCTTCACAGACATTTTTATTGCTGGCACAACACAGATGGTCTCTAAACTAAAACCGTCTGTGATTGTATTTAATACTGACGGTTTTAGGGAACCGTCTGTGATGTGGTATCTAGTATTAGACTTTCTGTAGTAGTGTTTGCACACCTTATTTACAAACTCACTCAACATATTTTACATATATGGAAGGAATACTTAGCATAATATGAAAGTTCTATTATAATTTGAGAAAAATGCCCCCATCATTTGTTATCACTGTTGACCCCGAAGATGAATTGTAATGTTCTTATACATTAATTTATTAAAAGATAAGCCATATTTCAGTTCCCTTTGCTCCAAATAGAAACAAAATAATTATTAGCACAATTATAATCAAATAAAGTTGCACTTGATTTTATTGCAAAAGCTCTTCAGTTCACTACTACAGAAAAAGTCATCACAGACGGTTCAAAAACGTCATCACAGACGGTTTTGTGAACCGTCTGAATTTATGGGTCAGTGATAATCGAAGGTTATCACAGACGGTTTCAAACCGTCTGTGATATCTGATAATCACAGACGGTTTTTAACTAAAAACCGTCTGTGATTATCAGATATCACAGACTGATAATCACAGACGGGTTTTAACTAAAAACCGTCTGTGATTATCAGATATCACAGACGGTTTTTAGTTGAAAACCGTCTGTGATATTCTTTCCTACCCTTAAAACTATTCCTGTTTATTGGCTAGCCTCAGGTAATGCTAGCCATGCCCTCTGAAACAAGCAGATCAAGCGATGATGTTATTACTACAAGGTCTCTAAACAAAGTTCTATGAAGCAAATGACACAAACTAGTGTATCAGGTTCATTGAACCGGATACACTAGAATGTGTTACTTGCTTCATGCCCTTTGAAGGTCTATGTGGCATATATTATTACTACAAGATCTCTAAACAAAGTTCTATGAAGCAAATGACACAAACTAGTGTATCAGGTTCATTGAACCGGATACACTAGAATGTGTTACTTGCTTCATGCCCTTTGAAGGTCTATGTGGCATATATTATTACTACAAGGTCTCTAAACAAAGTTCTATGAGGCAAATGTCACAAACTAGTGTATCAGGTTCATTGAACCTGATACACTAGAATGCGTTACTTGCTTCATGCCCTTTGAAGGTCTACGTGGCATATATTATTACTACAAGGTCTCTAAACAAAGCTCTATGAAGCAAACGACACAAACTAGTGTATTAGGTTCATTGAACCGGATACACTAGAGTGTGTCACTTGCTAACTAAGGTGTTTGGTTGATAACTAAGGTGTTTGGTTGATAACTAAGGTGTGGCAAAAACTTTGTGGCTATTGTTTGGTTCACTGCCACAAAAGTGTGGCAAAAAATTATGGTAAGTGTTTGGATTACTCCACATGTAGGCTAAACACACTTGTGTAAAAATCATTATTGGAGTAACAACACCTAAAGTGATATAATACAATAGTATACCATACATTTCACCATTATAATACCAACAGTATGAACAATCCACCATTATACCATACATTTCAACAATACCATACAGTCCATAAGCAATATAATACAATAGTTCAACAATACCATATAGTACAGTTTTGTGGCCAAAGCAAACAGCAGTACTACATAAAGGCCAGACAAGGGTACATTAGTGCTTATGCGTCGGGGAGGCGGCCAGCGAGGGCTCGGGGAGGCGGCCGGCGAGGGCTCGAGGAGGCAGCGGCGACGAGACAGATCGGGATTTAGATGTAGAATATAACTGCAGCATACGGGGAAAACCCTAGCCAGAGGGTATTTATAGGGAGGCTTATTACAGACGGTTCTAAGTTTAAAAACCGTCTGTGATAAATCCTATCACAGACGGTTTTTTATAAAAAAAACCGTCTATCATAAGCTTTATGTCAAAACGTTTCGTGTTTCGATCGTCTAATTAACGTCTCTCGATCGTTATACGAAGCGTCTATATCATTAATGTTTGGGTATACGAACCGTCTGTGCTAAATGTTAAATATGCGCGCCTAATCCAGGTCTTTTCTACGTACGTACAATATGGCTTCTACTATTCTTGTGATCATCTCCTTCCTCTCATCTGTTCATCAAGAATTGTTCGGCCGGAACCTTACACAGGCGGCCAGCAATTTGCATCTGGAGCAGCTTCTCCGCACACGCCCTGCTCTCCTTCCCCGACTTTCTTGCATCCGTCAGCTCGACTTGATCATCCGCCGTCGACGGAGGCGTCTCGCTGCCGCTCAAGAAAGGGAAACAACCCTTACCCTGGTTCTTCTCCACAATGTGCGCAAAGCGGAAGAAGCTCTACACGCATTGGAGAGACTGATGGATAGCCCTGCCAATCAAGCAAAAACGGTAGATTCTGAGGAATCTTTTCATGCTATCCTCTACGACATTATGGGCTATGCTACTGATTCTTTGCCCAGGCTGGAGGAGGAAGTGCTGAGGACAAGGACAATCTTAACGGCGTTCGAGAAGTCAGCGGCTGATCCTCCAAGTCCCAAAGTCGAAGAAGAAGCGTACGAAGCCCAAAAGATTACAATCTGGGAAACTCTTTACCTGTGCGACTTTTGTAATAAATTTGCGTCTAATTGAAATTAATAAATTTGCCTTTAATTTGTGATCTCTTGTCTCAGTAGTTCTGAAGTTAAGTTATTAGAAGCAATGTGTACTTATATATTAACCTCTGATCATGAACAGAATATGACAGACAAAGGGACATCACAGACGATTCTTGTCAAAAACCGTCTATGAACATTTATACAACACAGACGGTTTTTTATTAAAAACCGTCTGTGATAATTCCAGATTATCACAGACGGTTCATCGGTAAGGACCGTCTGTGATACTCGACCACTAACACAGACGGTGTCCAAATTAAAACCGTCTGTGTTATTGTCAATCACAGACGGTTTTGTCAAACCGTCTGTGATTGGCCGTCTAGTATTAGGCTTTCTGTAGTAGTGGTTTGATATGGCCATCATCGTATCCATCTATATAGCTTGGGCGCTTTCTCTCCCAGAGACTAGAGAAATTTTATAAGAACAAACCTTACTAATTGAAGCACTTTACTTAAGGTTGCAAGTATTATGGTTATGTAGTTGTGAAGTCTACTATAATTTCATATATAAAGAGGGATCTACACTGGTGTGTGTATTCTCGCTTGGAAATAATAGTTGTCAGTTCATGGTATTAATTTGTGTGGTAAATAATAAGAATTGCTATGTCAATTCAATAAGATTACGTAGCCTTGCAAAGCACCGAATGACTGATTCCGCATGTGGTAACAAGAAAAAGGATCAGAGAACTCACGCATGGAGTGTTTCGTTTGAAAAATGGGTTCATCCTAGCTAGGATAACTCATTCCTCATTTTCTTGTTTAGTTTGAGGAATATAATAAGTTGGTAATCACTAAGCCATTCATCATCAACAATTTTAATAGAAAATGAGGAATTGAGTTATTCAACAAAATAATTGGATCACCTCATGATGGGCACACCATCCTAGGTTGCTTGATTACTCAATTACCGAATATGCCCATACGCTCCAAAACGGTTAGTGTGTGCCCGTGCAAATCATGAGGGCTGAGTACATACCCTAAGGTCTATCTATTTTTTTTGCGAAGGGGTGGTTGTCATAGTCATCCTTAAGGCTCGGCAACTGAAATATCACGAGGTCAAATGCAGGAAAATCCACAAATAAACCTGTCTTCATGTAGTGAATTAGTGGGACTAAAATTGTGGCCATTAGCAACACCTTAAGGCTCGGCAACTGAAATATCACGGGATCAAATTCAGGAAAATCCACAAATAAACCCATCTACGTGCCATTAGCAACACACAGGTGCCATACCAGTTGGACTAGCCGCCAATTGGCTGTTGGCCCCTCCATTTTTACATCTAAGCTTAACCATGGTTACTCTATTGTCGCGCAAGCATGGTAATGAGTTGCCTGACTCAGGGGTACATGTTATAGTTACCAACAAAACATCTACTAGTAATTTGTAATTTAGTTGTCAAAGGACAAGGGAAAAAAGAAGGATAGAAAAGGATAAAGTTGGCTTTACATGACATAACTGTCGGAACCATTAATGTCAAATCATTGAATATACAATAGATGTCTAATTACCAACAATATCTAAAAATATTTCTCCCATGATATCGATAGCTAGCCGAATTAGCCCAATACACGTTTTTTTTTTGTTATTGATAGTTTTTTTTAAAAGAGAAACACACTTGTTTTAGTCCATTATCTGCATTGTACTTCTAATAGGTGAAAATCAACCAAAACCAGGAAACATTCACGGTATGCTATACATATAAGAATTTTTTGTACAGATAATCTATTTTTTATTCGAAATTACAGAAATATACCCGCGGAATTTTTTCTTTACAAAAATAGGCTCCAGTCGCCCCATGGTTGGGCGACTGGAGCCTTTCGCCCAACCCAGCGGTGACAGCTACACAATCTGCCAACCGTTGGGCGATTAAATGCAGTCGCCCCACCGTTGGGCGACTGCAATCCTGTCGCCCCACCGTTGGGCGACTGGATTCCAGTCGCCCCACCGTTGAGCGACTGCAATCCTGTCGCTCAACGGTGGGGCGACTGCGGGTGCAATAAAATGCAGCGCGCTCTTGGCCGCCGGCGCATTCCACTGTTGCATTTCGCATTCCACCGGCCGCGCGATTTCGAGAGGAAGGAGAGGAGAAGAAGAGAGGAAGGAGAGGAGAAGAAGAGAGGAAGAAGGGGAAGAAGAGGAGGGGGAGAGAAGGAGAGGGAGAGGAGGAGAAGAGGAGAGGGAGAGCGCGATTTTCAGGTATTTTTATTAGTGTTAAAATTTAGTTTAAAAAATTTAGCTTAGAAATTTAGTTTAGAAATTTAGTTTACAAAATTTAGTTTAGAAATTTAGTTTACAAAATTTAGTTTAGAAATTTATATGTAGTTTAGAAATTTAGTTTAGAAATTTATATGTAGTTTAGAAATTTAGTTTAGAAAATTTTAGTTTAGAAAATTTAGTTTAGAAAATTTAGTTTAGAAATTTAGATGTAGAAAATTTAGTGTCGAAATTCTGTATAGTATTTTTATGTATTATTGTAGAAAATTTAGTTTAGAAATTTTGTATACCATTTTTAATTCATTATTGTAGAAAATTTAGTTTAGAAATTTAGATGTAGAAAAAAAATTTATGTATTACTGTACAAAATGTAGTGTACAAATTTAAATGTAGAAAATTTAGTGTATAAATTTTGTATAGTATTTTTGATGTATTATTATAGAAAATTTAATGCAGAAATTTAGATGTACAAAATTTAATGTCGAAATTATTGTCGAAAATTTAGTGTACATATTTAAATCTAAATAATTTAGTATACAAATTTTGCAGGTATGACTCGTGATGGACATGACTTCGACTGGCGGTACCCGCTATTGGACGAGCACGTGGACCGCGCGCACCGCGCTTCCCGTCGTGTGCCACCACCGGGGAGCACGGACGTGCCGCCTGAGCTGGGAGTGGTCCGGACACGCACCTCGCGTGACCTGGGGACTCGACACCCGTTGGACTGCCAGGTTTGTTTGCACTACGCCAGCATTTTAGTGCTGCCGTAAGAACGTTCCACGCTGATCTTCACTTTGTTTGCATGCTGCGGGATGCCGGGCTACTCCCTCTTGCCTAGATGGTGCAGGCCACGGAGGAGGACGGAGGAGGCGGGCGTGGAGCGATCACGACGCTTCCCGTTCGACCGTTCCCTGTTGACGGCTTTGGTGGACGTTGGCGGCCCGAGACGCACACTTTCCACCTTCGGGGAGATGACGCCGACCCTGCAGGATGTGTCCCTGCTCCTTGGCCTTCCGATCGCAGCAGGCGCTGCCTTCCTACCAGAGGCCCCGGCCGAGTGGCGCACTGACAGACACGTACCCCGCGCACCGCGCGCGCGACGCTCACATCGCGGTACGTTACATGTAATTTCAATGATTCCCAAATGGCAATATCGTTTCGATGATGGACCCTTTTATGTCTTTTTGTCCAAGCTGACGTCGGTTCTGCACTGTGGGCCGATTCCGCCGCAGTGCTGCAGAGGGTCACCACAGGTGCGGAGTGGACCCACGAGGAGACCGTCAGTTTTGCGCGTCGGATGGAGGCCGGGTGTAGATGTATCGTTAGCCTACTGTCCTGCACGAGGCTACCGACGGTCTCCACATCCACGCCCAGCGCTCCGACGGGTCGTCCACCAGTGCCACCCCGACCAGCGTGACACTACTCCGGAGGTAGTACGTGGACACATCCTACACCACCTCACCTGGAGCAGCCAGGGGGTTCTGCCTGGGCACGGCCTCCTACACCACCTCAGCAGCTCTTCACGTCTCCGTCACACATCCCCGGCTTCCACACGCAGGGGGTGTACTCTGAGCTGTACGCCCCTCATCCTACCTCGATGGCGCCAACTGCGGGTACGCATCGTCCGATCTCGTTTTTACCCCAAGGCGACATGCAATGAACTAATGATATTACTATTGCAGGTCCTTACCATCACCACGCACATGACGTCTCCCCGGGCCCTGACGATGTAGACCAGTTTTTTCGGACTAGCCCGGGCCGTCTTCCGACGCAGCACCGGAGGTTCTCTTCGGCAGTGCCCTCCCCGGTGCACCGGAGGGCACACAGCCAGAGGTGCAGCTGACTCCACCAGCGCAGGGGCGAGTGCGAAACCGTCCTGCACGTTTTACTTTCTCGGGCCGTCTTAACCCGTTGCACCGGAGGATGGCCAAGCGGGGCCGTACGGGAGGACGCGGGCGCGGTGACGGGGCACCTCAGGGTGGCGAGTGAGGGGTGCTGTCGATGCTATATGTTACGAATGTAATGAAAAAATATGCGGCATGTTACTCACAACTATATTATGAAGTTTATTTAAATTCAAATAAGCCTATTATCTCTTCTTTTCACATTCAACCATTCATATATCAAGTCATCTAACAAATATTAACATACCGGTTCTCCGCACAGGAATTCTCAGTGTATGTCAATTAACAAGTTATGTACCGATCGTTCTACGGTCAATCTTTCATAAAAAAAGTTTCTAAAATTTTTTACGCACCTACAACATACAATGAACATAAACTTTTATTACAACTCTACCACATTTTTTACCAGTTTAAAACTACAAAATTCACAAAATTTAAAACAATCACGGGGGTTCATGCAGTCGCCTAAGGGGGGGCGACCGCATGAGAGTCGCCCAATGGGAGGGCGACTGCATGAAAGTCGCCCAATGGGAGGGCGACTGCATGAAAGTCGCCCAACGGGAGAGCGACTTCTATGCAGTCACTCCAGGGTGCAGCGACAGATATTGTGTCGGCCTCTGGTTGGGCGAAAGGCTCCAGTCGCCCAACCATGGGGCGACTGGAGCCTATTTTTGTAAAAAAATTTCTTGCGGGTATATTTCTGTAATTTCGAATAAAAAATAGATTATCCGTACAAAAAATTCATATATATAATACAAGGAAAAGTACTTCACTGATATACTGAACAATTTATGGAAAATGTTTCCATACTTCACCAAAAATTAATTATCACATATCTCATTATTTCCAAGTGGATGAAGAACTAGGGGTATGGCTGTTCTTCTTTTTAACCATTACACAGCTGGTTCTTTGCGATAGTTTCCCATTGGTCGAGTACAAATTGATTCCAAAATTGGGCATGTTAAACCATGTGGATGGTTGTAAAGTGATGATAAATAATTGATATTTAGATTACTTTGGATTTTGTGTTTGTGAAAGTTTTGGTCGATCGTGGTCGAAGGTTTCAAGTTCAAATAGTTTCAGTTTGCTCCAAGTGGTTTTTGTCTTCTTCGAGTGTTTTTGGTTACTCTGAGTAGTTTCAGACCAGTCCGATCGGGTCTAAGTAGAATCGGACGGTATTCGAGTAGCTCTAGAGCATCGGATGTCTTTTGAGACGCATCAAAACATTGGACTGCACTCAAGTGGCATCAGAGGATCGCATGGCCGAGCGACCATGGCAAACTTCGACTACGGCGGCTTTCAATCACGGCAGATTTTGACCATATTGGTTATGACTCAGAGACGTTTACAATCACATTCTACTTCGACCACGTCTGGTGTCGATCGCGGAATATCAACTACGGTAGTTCGACCACGTTCGACTTCGACCACGATAGAATGATCACTGAAGGTAATCGTAGCTATAGTACCTTTCATGGTCATAGCTATAGTACTTTTTCATGGTCGTAGCTACCTGGTCGGTACTCGATAGTCGTAGATTTTACTGGTCAATAGTCAAAGGTTTTGCGGTTGATGGTCGTAGACTTTGCGGATTGATGTTATAGTCGTAGACTTTGCAGTCTACTGCTATTGTCTTCAGTAGTCGAAGAGTTTGCGATCGATTACTGTAGGTTTCACGGTCGGTACTCGTAGATTTCATAGTCTGTATGACTACTTTAATTCATGTGATCTTCAAGTACCTTGAGTGCTCGTGTTGGGTCACTGGTTGACTGATCTGGTCGGAGCGGTTGACGATGATACTAGGTGCTCGGTGATCGATGGTGTGGTGATTGGTTAATGATTGGTAGTCGTAGACTTAGCGCTCGGATCTTGGTGGTTTTGGTCGGTAGCGATGAGTGGTATCCCTGAATTTTTGGAGCGGAGCGATAGTATTTTCCGAGTACTTGTGGTTTTTGCGTACTCTGAGCTAGCAATCGTAAAGAAGTTGTTTGGAGCAGATTTGCGATAAGCGATGGAATGTGTGGCCATAGATGACCTGGTTGATAGTTGTAGATGGTTTTATTCTTATCTATGGATGGACAAAGGTGGTGTGAGATTGTATGCCGATGGCTGTCAAATTGTGTAGAGCTTGTGTCGAGAAACGTTTCTTTGGTCTTTGCATGTGCAGGATGATGTGAAGACGATCATGGTCAGTGACGTGGAGGACTGGGAGTAGCATGGAGAGATTTGAGGTCCAAATAGTTGAGGATATCACGCGAGATGATCGGGCTAACACTGGAGTTCATGGAGATCAAAGGTGGCGATGAGTGGAGAAGCTATGGGCGGTGTGGCCCTAGAGGTTTCTACAAGGAGGTTGATGGTGTGAGATGGAGCTACAGGAGGTGCGTTCCTAGTGGCTTCATCACGTGGTGAGATTGGAAACATTATGGAAGGAGTTCGTAACAGGAGGGGTTAGATATTTGGTAAAACCCATGTTAGGAAAGATTTCGGGTCTCTTGATTTGAGGAAGAGATAAGATTTTATGTTCGTGTTTGAGTCGAACACAATTTAGGGCTCTAGCATATAAATGCAGGGATAGGCCAAGTGTTTTGGCCATGGCTTTGCGAGGTTTTTTGTACTAGGATTTTTAGGGTGCTTGTGAGGGCACTTTGTAACTCTACGAAAATCCAGCAATAAAGAATTTCTTGAA
Source organism: Dendrocalamus latiflorus (assembly GCA_017311315.1). Lineage (NCBI taxonomy): Eukaryota > Viridiplantae > Streptophyta > Magnoliopsida > Poales > Poaceae > Dendrocalamus > Dendrocalamus latiflorus. The sequence continues at coordinate 14,853,752 of CM029639.1, forward strand.
TCAATCTGGTTCGTGATTTCTGGAGATTGCTGTTTGGACGACGCGTACGACTACTAGTAAAGTTAAGCATCAAGTATTCATTCGAGCGGTCAGATTCTTCATTGACTACGTAGAGATTTTAAGAAGGAAAGGCAATCATTCACCCCTGTCTGATTGCGTCACACGATCACACAGGGCAATTGCTTCTTCCACATTGATTTTAATCGTTATCACGCCCATTATCTTTAAGTGGTTCAAGCATTAATTTTCCAGCAAGTATATACTTCAGAAGATTATTCCTTTACTTCAGCGGCGGAGCTGACGACCCTAGGTAGCTACCCGGGCTCGCAGATGAGCATCCATAGACACTTCAGTAATTCCTGGGACAGTTAGGAGCGCGCAATAAGGGCCTGTTTGGGAGAGCTCCACCACTGAAAACGTGGATCTGGAGCAGCAGCTCCACCGTGGATCTGGGATCCCACCATGGAGTGTTTGTCTTGTACAGCAGCTCCAGATCCACGAAATTGAGGTTTTGGTAGGAATGGTCACTTCTGGTGGGACGGGGTGTGTAACCAGTGGCATTGGTGGGTAATTACCACCCAACTCCACGGTGGAGCACCCCTTGAGGAGCTCCATGAAATCCATAGATCTGACTCTCAGATTCAGGATTTTGGTGGATCCAGATTTCACAGAGCTGAAGCGTTTAGGTAAAATTTCGTGAAGTGAAGCTGTTTTTCGTGGATCTGGAGCTAGTGGAGCTCTCCCAAACAGTCCCTAAGTTTGGCCAGCAACGATTCCCAGCTCAGCCGGTCATCTGCCTAGGCTCCTAAGATGGGCTGGCTCTGCCCCTGCTTTACTTGACGCAAGCATGTAAATCGTTTAGCCTATTTTCGTCTTCTACTGGTTGCTAATATTCATTATTACTTGATTCACAGTACGAGCCATGCATGTATATTAGATTCTTTGCACAGAAATTGAAGTTACGATTGTAGAGCTAGCTCTCACCCGCACAAAAGTTTCTCGAAATTCCTGTGTCTTTTACACTTGTACAAAAATATAGAACTCAGAAAATCGTATGTGTGTATATATATATATATATTATGTGTACTTCTGTTTTTAAAAATAAAAATAAAAACCAGAAGCTAATATAGACAAGCCTGCCCAGTTTCTTTTGGGAAGCGACATTCGTCGACACTAGTTGTCGGAATAAAACTTTTCGGCTCTCCATTCCCGCCAGTAGTTATGCGAGACAGCCTTACACCAGCTGGAGCTGCTGCCAAAATATTCTTAAAATCGTACCACAATAGAACTATTTTGCGACTCGAAAGAAGTTCAGAACAGTAACATTGTACAGCAAACGCAAACCCACCAAGCTGAGCCTAGCCACATGGCTGGAAGCCTGGAATCCAACTACCCAATTTAAGTACAGCTTATATGCATGAAATTAAGGCTCTGCTCGGTTGGACTGAAAAGTTATGGCTTATGCCTAAAAATACACTGTAGCTAACTGAAATTTCATTGTATCTGAAAGTGACTTATTTAGCATAATTAAATTTAAAAAAATAAAAAATAGAAAAAAAACAAAATTTATGAATAATAAAAAATAAGCCAGAAGCTGAAACGAGCGGGGTGCCAGGAGATTATAAATTATTTTTTCCTTGGCAATAATACCATAAAATTAATATTTTTGGACTTAGTAAAAGATCTCCCATTTCCAAGGGCATGGATAGATTATGAAAAGATCGGACAAGGCATATGTGTGTTCTTTTCAACTGTGGCTGATAGTTTATGGCTATAACCAACGGTTTTTAGTCCTACTACGAGTGTTTATACGAATAAACCAAATATCGATAAATCGATAAGCTACTTTGAAAAAACTATCCCAATAAACTTCTTTGAAACAATGGCGGAGAAACCGTCTTATTTTTTTGGTCAAAAGATGTCATAAACTATAACTCATAAACCATAAACTATAAAGAGAATTTTTTATTTATTTAGCCCCATTGTGCCACCTTAATTTGGAAATTGGTCCCTTGCGGCACGAAATTGCAAATCTAGCCCTTTTGCCAGGCGTGGCCCTTACCGTGCCACTTGAGCGCGGTCGGAATCTGCCACAGCGGCAGTTCCCCACAGCGTGGCACTGCTCGGCTTGGTGCGGCAAGTGGCGGGCCCTATCGAGGTGCTGCGCCACCCCAACGTGGCAGACCCTAGGGAGATGCCACGGTAGGCACCATGGAAGGTGCCATGCTAGGGAGGTGTGGCACCATGCCTTCATACTTCCCTATCGAACACATTTCGAAAAGAAAATTTGAAGACGAAATGAGGAAAAACAAAAATTTGTGAAACTCACGGTATAGATGATTCGAAACGTTGTTACTGTATTTTGTTGGTTGTGATCTTGTCATAGCAACTACGAAGTCCAATTTTGTTGTAGGGCTTAGAGATTACAAATGCACTAGAAGGTAGCAAAATGATGAAATCTTCGGACAGAAGCTAAATTGCGAGGCACATAACCTAAAATATATTAGAGTCGCAAAACAGACGCATATTAGATGTGGTTACATGGCACAACTATTCGCCTAATTGCTTTTGTCAACCTCACTACTACTACGGTACACAGCGACACAAGCATCTAGCGCATGTAAGCATACATGTCTTTACGAGAAAGGAAAAACATGGCGGGTAGGATAGGGGACCAGTACGGAATGGCCCAATCTACTGCATGTACTGGGGCCATTTGCCCTTCCTTGTGAGCTCAACATTGTACTCTTTTTTGGCCGCCTTGGCCTTGGCCTTGAACACATTAAAGCAAACAAACAACATAATAACAAGGGACTTATGTGTTTATTGCTATGGTGCATTGCTTGAATTTGTGTAACGCCCTTGTTTCCAGGGGCGCCTGGGACACGGCATTTCCGCAACTACCCAAACATGGCCAGTTACGGAGCGTCGCGCAAGAGAGTACTAACACAGCACATGCTTACAACAAAAGACCAACTTATATTACAACATATGGTTTAACAACCCAGTTTTGCTGCAGTGGGCATGCAAGCCCAAAGTATATTATAATGCCAAAACCACTAAGAAGCTCGAGCGCGGCTGAAACCTAGAACCAAGGATCCTCGTCGTAGAAAGGCTCTTCTGGAGCTTCTTCAACGGGGTGACCTTCACCAGCGTCTTGACCTTCTGAAGGGTTTAGCAAGCCGTGAGCTAACCAGCTCAGCAAGTCACAAAGGAAACCCTAGCTTAACTACTTGCATGGATCAACAAAGGAAGGGAGTATACTTGGTTTATTAACTTGAGTGGATGCATGTTTATTTATAAACAATTTTAGAAATCCAAAAGCCTATGGCTACTCCTTAAAGTTAAGGGGGTTTTCATTAAAAGATAATTAACCAACTAGTCCAGTTAAAACACTTGTAAAATCTACTTAAGCTTCGCAATTGGAATCACCCAATAGATACAGCTCCATTAACCGGGAGCACGGCGCATTCGAATACCTTTTGATTGACTCTGCAGAGTTGCCCAACTTTACCCACACACACCCTTAACACTCATGACTGAGTTAAGGAACCAGGTCCTTTCGCTGCTCAACCCTTGATATACACTCCACCCGATAGGTTAGGAACCCGCACACGCTCGGGTATCCGTTGGCCACCACGGAACGCCAGGCCCGAGTTGTGGGGACGTATCGTTGTCTTAGTCCGGATCTGCGATCCACATCGACTCCCAATGCATGGTTTCACTTAAGTTGAGCAGCTACTAAACTAGGGTTGACAAGTCAACACCTGTGGTTGAGCGGTTACTATGTCACTTGCTTGGCGTAAGGGTCTAGTCCTTATATTTTCACGAGGTCCATGACCTCCACCCCGGGGCCAAGCGGTGGGCGAAGACCGTCTCGCAGTGTTCCACAACACTTTCACCCCCAACTTAGCATTTTCAAATCTACCGGCCCACGGCCACAGCCTTAGTAGTATGAAGACTTTGCATGAAATGTAAATAATCTACAGATATTCAGAGTACACTTAGATTAAATCTAGGGTTAACGAGGGAGGGGCTACAAGTTAACATGGCAATTATCGGCGGTAGATTTTATCTACATATCATGTCATTCTAAATATTTTATTTTACACAAATTAACATTTCACAAATATCAATAATGTAAATAGCATATGAGCATAATTAAATGATATGGGATTCAATATGATCAAGGTTTTGCGACTTGCCTTGGATCTCGACGATCTCGGCAATCTCGTAAGCAGCAACTCCCTGATCCTTGCCCTGCACCGAAGCCTCCAAAATATCCGAAACTAGAGCAAACACACGAAAATAACATAAGTTTGGCTTGAGCCTAATCAAGCAAAGAAAATAATCTATGAAAAAGGAGTAAATTGCATAAATATTCAAATGGGATATTTTTGAATTTTTCTGGGATGATTTTGGGAAAGTGGAGGTCAAAAATGGGTTCAGGGCATCAAAATGAGCAAAGTGGTGAAATTTGGGAATTTTTGGGATTTTCTGTGATGTTTTAGGATTTAATTGGATTTTTCTGGATTTTTGGAAATTAAGAAATTCTGGAAAATCATTATGAACAGTGCTAGGCCGGCCCCATGGCTACAGTGCGGCCCAGGCATTGTGCGGCCTGCGCGGCCGAGCGGGCCGCGCTGCCTCAACCCATCCCGCACGCGGCCGAAGGCCCAGCGCGCGCGCCTCACCTCGGCAGATGGCCGACACACGGCGGGAGCGGACGGCGGCGATGAGAGGAAGGCGGGCAGACGGGATGCGCTGCGGGGAAAGGATCGGACGGCAGTGGAGGGGTTTGATCGGGTGGATGTGGAGGGGCGTGTTAAGTGGCATCGGACGGCTACGGAGGTGGCGCTATCCGACGGCCGTTGTTAAATGGCAACGAGAGGGAAACGACGGCGAGGACGCGGCCACGTCGGTCGTCATCTACCTCTCGCCGTGCACGCGCAACATAGAGGCAGAGACATGAGCGTCTCCGCTCAACGGCGACGGCGGGGTCCTCGGTGGCCAGGGAAGGCACCACCGAGTAGGTCTCGACGAGATGGGTCCATTTTGAGGCTCAGGGAGTAGACGAAACCACTGTTGGCGGCCAGTGGCAGAAAGGAAGGTTTCGGGCTTTGCGACGGCGCAAATGCTCACCGGCGGCTCTCTGGCGAGAAGGAAGGCAGTTTCACGGTCTTCAAGACTTGGGGATCACAAAGGTGGCGTCGGTTTCAGCTGGGAGGCGTCCAGGAGAGCTGTCCTCGGAGGGGGTGCTTCGGCCGAAGGTGAGCGGCTGCGCCGGGACTCCAAAGGCGATCACCTGGCCAGAGCAGTTCACCAAAAGGAAGAAAGGAAGGAGTATCGCTCACGGGGGTCGCCGGCACAGCGGAGGGTAGCGACGACGATGGGAGCGATGGGGCTTCGATCGGGAGCTCCTGGGGACGATTGGAGGTGGTAGGGAGCGAATGGAGGCGGTGGGAAGGCTTGAGAAGCACGGGAGGGCGAGGAAGCAGAGGGGCCTTAAAGCCTCGACGGAAGGGGGGAAAAGAGGGAGAGGGAAAATGGGCGCGGCACCGGCGGTCAACAGGAAGGACGGGGAGCTGCTGGGGCATCGCTTCCAAGCGAAAGGGCTGCATCCGGCCTCTGCGCACGAGTAATGGCGAGGAGCGGGTGCAGGAGCGGTTGAGCGGCAGGCATGGGCGGGGCGCGCTCCCGCGCGGAGGAGGGAGAAGCGGCAGAGACTGGCAGGTGGGGCCACGAGGTGACTGGGCGACGCGGTTGCGGGCGACGTGGCACAGTTGCTGGCGATCGGTGACAGCAGCGCGGCGAGGCTGGCGGCGAAACCGCAGGCGGGGCGAAACAGGGGGCGCGGGCGCTCTCTCGAGCGTGGGCGCAGGCGGAGGGAGGAAGCGGAAAAGGAGAAAGGCGCCAAGGCGAAGGGAAAGCGGAAAAGCCGAAAAGGGAAAGCAGCTTCCAGGGAAACTTTTCGAAAAAGGAAAGTTGCCAAAATTCACTCAAAAATTCAGAGAAAATCAAAGAAAAATTTGGTTTGAATTTTTGGGGTCTTTCAATGTGCTTCATGCCTTTTCAAGCCCAAGTGTGTGGTGCTTTAATATTTGTCTTGTAGTTGTCAAGAAATACATGTCCCCTCCTTCGACTCTCCTCTCCTTACTTCTATGGGTGGGCTACTGGTTTTTGGATGAGACTCTTTGGCCTTCGGCTGGCGATGAAATAGTTAGGAAATGAATTTAGAGAAATTATTGGATGTTCTTATTTCTTGTTGCAATAATATACGTCGCTAAATGTTCTTATATCTTGTAAGATCAACCATGTGCCAATTTTTACACTCACAGCTCACTGTAATTAGTTTTTTCTTATAAGAGAGATGACATCATCATCGTCACCATCGACGTCGCCAAATGGGTCCGATGCTCCGAAGACCGGGTAATTCTGCGTGACAGAGGAAAATCAAAAAAGCCAGAGGACCGAATGACCATCACGGAGGTCTCTCTGGTTGGGCTCCCTCTGCAATTGAAGAAAGCTGCGGTAGCATTCCAGACTACCTGTGGGATACTTGGAAGGCAACGAGTCCTCATCATCATAGCAAACTGGAAAGATATGATAAAAGATGATAAAAATCAGCTATGGGTGGAAATTTCAAACTCGTTCCAGATCCTAGAAAAAGTCCAAGGACTTGTATGACGGCAGGCGCTCCTCGCGATGGAAAAGTATGGAAGACCTTCAAGAGTATGCTTGTCACGCAGTACGTGACCAAGAATCACATGCCCTTCATGAGGTATCCTTTCTTGTCGCTAGAAACATGGGAGACCATTGTGCAGATGAAGACGACAACCGAATTTCAATAGCAAAGTGTGACGCATAAGGCTCTCTAGGCACAAAATACTCACCCCCATAGATTTGGCACTACTGGATATGCGAGTAAAGTCCCGCAATGGATGATGCAAGGCGAAGTCGTAATCCGATCGAATGCCTCACTGCTATTTGCCAGGATCACAAACGAGCGCGCTCAAAACTGTTTAAGAGCGAGATCGTCAAACACACCTTCGGGTGTCTCCTCTTTCAAAAACCCCGCAAACAAGGAAATCTCCTAACACCTGGTAAGATATGTTAAACTACCTAGTTGTTAATATGTCTATAACTTCATGGGACTAAAATAACATGATTGCCTCTTACAGTAAGCATTAACAACCGAATCTTTCGAAGGCTCCTTCAAAGCAGTTAGGGAGAAGGATATACTATCCACGGCCCTAGGAAATAAGGAGCACCCAGGTTGCACGCATGGCCTAGGGGTTTACGTACCTTGGTGGCACGGATTCCCAAACGATAGGAGTAGGAAGAGATCCAAGGCTGAGCGCGAGAAACAAATGATGGAACAAGAGCTTCATGCACAACTTGAGAAATAGCTATCTGCCTCACTTCGAGAGAAAGTAACTGCCTCATTTCGAGGAGAGATAGATTCGTTGAGGGAAGAACTGAGAGAAGTTCGCAACCACTCACAAGCCACCCCCGTTATTACGGAACCCAGTCCCCCCTCAACTTCAGAGTAGCTGCACGTCCACGCTACTTTCTGAACATAGCAATGCCCACTTACCTATCGACGACATCCGGGTAACGTTCCTCTCTAGAATGCTACATAAATAGATTTGGTGGATGCCTTACCTCATCATGTATCGTTATATAGGAGCCCACACTGTGCATTCTCAAAATCAGGGTTGGTTCCATTCCCATTGACGCTAGCTAGGGGATGGTGTTTCCATACCTGCCAGGATGCAGGTGCACGATGCCTAGCTAGGACTGGTTTCACGAAGGTCTAGATAGATATGATTAATGATATTTTTAGGGTCATCCCGCTGGAGAAACCCCCAATGAAGAGATTGTGACACTAGGGGATGTTGTCCACATATTCATCCAGTGGCCCTAGAGAGACATCTCCTTGGACCCTTCCATGCTACAATCTCCACATGACCATGCCTGTCAAATAGAACCCTCTATGGCTGCACCTCAAGCTCCGCTTCAGAAGTCCATCGCATCGGCTCCCATGGAGATAACGCTAAAGATGTATCGCAAGCGAGACGCTAAGGCCCGTACAAGTTCGGAGTGTCATTGGTCTCCAAGTCACAATTACCAAGCCTTGGACTAGTTTGTAGGACTTTGCATGCCTAGTACTTGTAGATGTCCAACAAGAAGCCAAACTGGCAAAGTGGATTCACCGTGAGATACACAAAGGCATATTTCCTCCACGACTTGGGCTACTTTGTCGTGACCTTCGAAGACTTATCCTTACTACTCAACATCGACAAACATGACGCCTCACTTCTACGATGCTGGACAATATAAGTGTACTGTACAATCAAGTTTTATATTGACGTAACACCGATAAATGTCATAACTAATTGCTTATATATAGATCCATGATCAAACAAGTCTGGTGACGGCAACAACCGGTGGGTTTCCTCAACCCACACTTAGTCTCTAAGCAACCCATCAAGGAAAACACATTCTTTGTCGAAGATTACCTAATGACAGGTTTACTTTCTCAGAGTGACGACGACTACATCCTGATACTCTTCAACTAGGGGTATGTGTTTCACTATTTACCATACAAGTTTCATTTATACTTTATACGTAACATAAACTTACGATTAATTACTATGGTGACATACATGACTAGGTCTCACTGGATTCTAAATATGATTGTACCAAAGTGGAGCAAGGTAATATACCTTGATTCCCTACTTAGGAGCAACCACAAATTCATCCATGTGCAACAAGCAATTAACAGGTAAGCTCATTTCCTCCATACATAATTTTATTGTACTTTTCCCTTCGTTTGCAATGGCCAAGGCTAACCTTTTGGAATCACGTAGGTTGTTCAGTGCTTACGTTGCCTAGGGAGGGAGACACAGGGAATCCAACGCCACATTGCGACATAGGATGCGATTTTCGGTACCCGCTACAATACAACAAATCTACATCATACTTCGTAATAATAGCTCTAGAACTGACAAGACCTATATATATAATTCTATTTTTGTAATGCCACCAACAACTATATGACAACGTATGTGGATTCTACATTTGCCGCCATATGCAGGAAATTATGGCCACTAAGACAAATGATCTAAAGGTTTGTCAACCTGCCAATAATTATTTCATGATTATCAATTTATACACACACACACACGAATGACTTTAACACTCCTAGCAACAGGGCATGGAATTCGACGAAAGTACATTCGATTTTGACAAACTTGCCGAAGTTCAAGGAAAGTACTCCGAATTCTTGATAGCAGAGGTCATAAACACGAATGGAGAGTTCAACCTCAGTGGTGATGATTAAATATTCAAACATTTGATACAATTGTAATCACTCAACTGTGCTTAATCAAACAATTCATTTAATTATACTTCAATCAGTTCAGTTGTTTAATTCATTTGTGAGATCTATGTAATGATTGTCATGTATTATATATGTTATCTATTTGCTTGTTTTCAAAGGGCATGGCTAGCATTTTCTGAGCCTAGCCGAAAAACATAAAATAATTTAGCTATTCAAATAGCTATCATAGATGGTTTGTAACACCAAACCGTCTATGATGTATGACATATCACAGACGGTTTTTGGTATTAGCCGTCTGTGATATGAATGATATCACAAACGGCTATGTTTAAGAATTGTCTCTGATATATGACATATCACAGACGGTTTTTGGTTTTAAACCGTCTCTGATATGTTAGATATCATAGACGGCTATATTTAAGAACCATATGTGATATGTGACATATCACAGATGGTTTTTTGGTATTAGCCGTCTGTCATATGTCAGATATCACAGACGGATTTTTTGAAAAACTATCTATATTGTAACTTATGATAAACGGTTTGAGAGTCGTATGTGATAACAGGTTCATAAACCATCTGTGATCATGGTTTTGAACCATCTGTGATGACCCTTTCTATTGTAGTGTCACTTAGTACACAATATGCAATGATTGTACTATGTAACAGCTACTATCATACGTCTCTGTGCTTCCAACTAGTAATGTTTGTGATTTTCTAAATTTCTAATTTTTAGGGGACATCTACAAATTAATACCCTACACATTGCACAATAATTTTTTTATAACGCACTAAGTATTCTTAATTTTTCTCATCAAGTAGTCTGTGGTATTTACAGCTAATAATGTTTCTGAGTTTTGAAATTTCTAACTTTTGTGGGACATGTACAAATTAACACCCTACACATTGCATAGTAATTATTTTGTAATGCACTAAATATTTTTTCTGTCAAATTGTCTATGTACTTCCAGCTAAAAATGCTTCAGATTTTTGAAATTTCTAACTTTTGTGGGACATGTCAAAATTAACACCGTACACATTGCATATTAATTATTTTATAACACACATAGTATTTTCAATTTTTCCTGTCAAATAGTTTACATACTTCCAGCTAATAATGCTTCAAATTTTCAAATTTTCTGACTTTTACGAGACAGGTATAAATTAACACTCTACACATTGCATAATAATTATTTTTCTAACACACTAATTGTAAATTTTGTTTGCATGCAAACTCATTTAGCTAAACATAAGCAAAATTATGCACGTAATTACTGTGAATAATAAGTAATTTACGACACTAACAACACTATGTCTTCTAAGTTAACTACGGACATAGACTAAGTACACAAAGCTAACTACTACTTTTTTATACTAAGAAGATACCACTTAGCTAATTATATACAAATCACATTGCTAAAACTATAGTCGCATGTGGATAAAAATTACCTTTTCTTTGTGCTCATAAGCCAATCTACGACTTTTACTACTGTGTGAACTTCAAATTCGAAATCAAAACCACTCAAAACTTTGAATTTCTATGCTCTTTCTTCCTCCCTCCCTTCTCTCTCTCGGTCTCTCTTGCCTCTGGATGAAATGGTGAGGGACCGATCCGGGTCGGTGCCCGCACCAGCCGAGCTGCTGACAAGTGCGCAGCCAGGTGCCATGACACGGGAGAATGTGATGTGTTGCCATGCGGGAGGGTGAAACCTCGCCTAGGGCCTGTCGTGAATGGGTGGCGTGGCACATCGGTGGGGCCTGCCACCTGCCGCGCCTGGGGGAGCATTGCCGTGGTGGCAGGCTTCTGCCATTGCCTGGGTTGCGCGGTAGGGGCCACGTATCGTTCGTGGATTCTTTTGTGTTCAAAGGAGTTAGATTTATAATTTTTAGTTATATGGGATTAATTTCGAAATTAAGATGATATAATGGCTTTATAAATAAAAAAATTCCTAGGAAGAACGGTGACAATACACGCGCGCATGTACGATGTCTTCTCGTCTCGATCGCCCTCACTTCACTGAGCGCGTTTGACGGCTTGCACGTTTGACCCAGGGCGGGCCCACGGGCCAGGGGGACGCGTGGGACGCGATCCTTTGTGTCGGCGCTCGGGGACGAGGCGTGGCAGGCCGAGGGGGTGTACTCCTGGGGTCCCACGCGCAGCCAGCGGACTGACGACGAGGGGCCGGCCGGCCGGCACCGGCACGTGCCACGGAGAACGAAACTGGGTCACCCTCCAGGTGTCGCGCTACTGGGTTACCCTGTTCGGCGGCATCTTTCCCGGCTCAGCCATTAATAATGGCTCGTGGAACTGCGCTAGCATCATGACCTGCTGCGAGCTGCAACCTGCAAAGGCAGAGGCCGTGCGTCGCAGCCGCACAGGTCGCGTGCAAAGTAGGATACGTACGTGTGAGGCCCGAGACGTTCTGGGTTTTTTTTTTCTGAATCTCATCACGCAGGAGGCTGCCCCCGGCCTGCTGCGATCAAGATGCGTGCGACAGGCAACGGTGTAAGCATTAAGCGACCTCCCAAAACAAAAGTACTTAGCGTTAAGCAAGCCCTAATCTTTAATCCTTGTTGCAAAACATGGTACAAGAAGGAAAGCACCGCATAAATGATTTTCGATTTGAGTCCAATAGAGATAAATACACTCAATAGCTAGATCATACAGTTTAGACTTTAGAGCCTGCAATAAGAGTAAGAGTAAATTGCTGTTTGCGCCACTTAATTTGCTTCCAGTTGCACAAAACACCAGCGTTAGACTTTCTTTGCACATATCGCTAGGTAATTTGACGAAATTCATCCTCAGTTGGCGTGTTGTGATACCTGACCCTATAAGGTCCACAAGGACTAGCTTGGATGAGTGCCTATCTCCGGTTTATATTTCATATAGTACCATATTTCTAGTTGCAAGTACGATTCACCAACATATAAACATCAATACCAAATGTACTTTAACCCAAATGGGTTAGGATAAAAGCGTAATTAGGATCGATGTAAGTGCAAGAGTTCTCTATGTCTCTCACACGGACATGGATCCCTGGTTCATTTCTTCACCTCTCTCACACACGAAGCAAAACCTTCTAATTCCCAATTGCGTTGTTTCTATCTTTTGATATTCGACTGCTAATTTTGGTTTATGTCAGAGACAACAAATTACAAGCGAGTAATATCTGTTCTAGTGTAAGCTGGAGATGAGTGAGTGTATTTTGCATATATACATTTAGCACTATAAGACTCGATTAGCGCATATATTAATTTACATAAAGTAGGAATTTCCATCTTACATTTGGTTTTACATGCACAATTAACCAACTCAAGCTCACACCCTTTAATTCCAAACTTAACCTTTCAAACTTCATATAAACAATTAACGGAATTAATTAATTCAATAATCGATCTCTTTAAAGAAGACGCGGAAACAACCAATCTCCATTGCTTGCACGATCAATCCCACCCTTGCGGGTACCTCATGCCTCCAAGATTCGCCATGTCCTCGAAGCCCATGTCGAAGTAACTGTTAAACCCGTACTCGAACACCGGCTGCACGCCGCCCACTTCTTGCGGGAAGCCGTTGTGATGATCATCAAGAACCGGGCCGCCGCTGTAATAGTGCGGCAACGCCGCGTTCGTCAGCACGGCGCTCGCGCGGCCTTCCACCTGGTCCTGGTGCGGCGCAAAGCCGGTGGAGGAGCCGGTCTGCATGTCGTAGTAGCCCCCCGTCGTCGTCGTCACGGGTTGGTCCGGCATCGCGTGCGACGAACCGGCGAAGGCGGGCGAGGAGGCGCAGGCGTTGTCTTGGCCGTCGCCGTCCCCTTTCCTCTTTTGAAACACCCTGCACAGCACCCAGTCCTCCTGCACGCACGTACGTAGACAAGCAGTGAATATTGGAATTAATCTTGACTTATATTAATTACTTGTGTTAAATGAGTTTGAGATGGTTGAAGCTACAGTCAAAAGCATGGTCGAAACTACAGTCGAAGGCGTGATCAAAATAGCATCATGACTGTTGTCGAAGTAGCCGTGGTCGAAGAGTTAATCATAGTGGCCGTGGTCAGAGTAGTCATAGTGGTCATAATCGTAAGTATTTGTAGTAGTCGTGATGACCCGTTACTCGTAAGTGTACTATAGCAGTCGTTACGAGTATTGTAGCAGTCGTAACTGTGTGAGTGGTCGTAAGGTTGTGAGTAACATAGCACCGTGGTCGTGGCACCTGTATGAATAGTTATAACATCTAGACTTGGTCTCAGCGAATGAATCTTTCGGGTAGTATGTGATGTGCACAAGTCGTGGTGTGCGATGCGCGCAAGACGTGGAGTCGTGGCCGGTAGAACCGGATCACGGAGTGTCTATTTATATCCTTGTAATTAGTCTAGTGTGTAGTAGTGAATAATAGAGAAAAGTGAAAAACGACGTAAGTTGAGTTTGCGTCGGAAAATTACTCTACCGTTTATTGTCTTCACTATGTAGTTTGCGTCCACGGGCGAATCGAGTATACGATTCCTAGGTTGAGTTTCAACAATTGGTATCAGAGCGAGGTGTGAGGAGAAGTTGCCTAGCGATGACTCGTTGGTCAGTGTGATGGCGCACGTAGGTGGAGGTGCATAGGTGCTGGTGACAAGTCGGCTGCAGCACCGTGATCTCAAAAACACGGCGGCAAAGTTTCGCGCGACCATGGTGAGGCCAGCGCAGTGTGCCAAATTCTCACATGACATGCACATCAGCGGCGCACGACGATCTTCCACCATCAGCAGCGTCATGTGTAAGGTGTTATGAACACGGAGATGTCTAAAGCGGTGACGGCGTCGTCGAAGTGTGTGTGAGTCGTATATGTATATGGTCCAGTAGGAGTATTGCATGTGTTATTTGGTTGTTTGTGCACATAGGAGGTGAGTTACATACGTGTGCATAGTTGTGTCATGGCCGTGAATGTAGGTGAATCAGTGCATGATGCATATGAGAGTGCGTGAGTTCTTGTAGTTGTGTCTAAGTACTTGTGTGTAAGATTTGATGAGAGTCTCCGTTGCTGTCAAGATGTGTCATCGGCGAAAGATAATTGGAGCTGAAGAGAGGTCAAGTTGTCGGCAAGGTGTGTCACCGACGGTGAAGATGTGAAAGACGCTGGCAAGTTGTGTCATCGGTGGCATGGTCAACAATAAGAAGGCAAAACTCCTTAGAGATGCGTCAGGAGATTGGACTTCGTCTTGTGAAGTTTAGTAAGTCAAGATTAGGGGAGAGATTGTTAGAACTAATCTTGACTCATGTCATTGTGTTAAATGTGTTTGAGATGGTCGAAGCTGCAGTCGAAGGCATGGTCGAAGCTGCAGTCAAAGAAGTGGTCGAACCTGCAGTCGAAGGCGTGGTCAAAACAACAGTTGTGACCGTGGTCGAAATGACCGTGGTCAAAGAATCAATCATATAGCGGCCATGGTTGAAGTAGTTATAGCGGCTATAGTCGTAAGTTACTGTAGCGGTCGTGACGACCAATTACTCATAAGTGTACTATATCCATCGTAAGTGCGTGAGTGGTCGTAAGATTGTGAGTGGTCGTAGCGCTATGGTCGTGACACCTGTATGAATGGTTATAGCATCTGGACTTAGTCTCAGCGAGTGAGTCTTTCAGGTAGTACGCGATGTGCGCAAGTCGTGGAGTCGTGGTGCGCAATGTGCGCAAGACGTGGAGCCGTGCCGGTAGAACCGGATCATAGAGTGCTTATTTATATCCTTGTGATTAGTTAAAAAAAAAGACGCAAATCGAGTTATAGTGTATGTTTACGGACGAATCGTACGTGTGATTCGTGAGATGAGTTTCAACAGTAAAAAGGTTAATGCAATTGCCCGTATATCTGAACGAGGAAGCAGGCGGACATTGAAGCAGAAGCAAATTAATGGCGTCGTCCCCTCCGGCTGGTTGTCGGTGGGAGCTGTCTTTAGCTCACGAGGGAAATGAGGGGAGTTAGATGCGCCAATAATTGTGCCATGCAAGGGACTTGTCAATGGCTGGCTGGCTATGGCCTAAGGGTTAGCCGCTGGTCCAATCTGCGCACCTAGACTTTTCATTGGGTCGCAGCTGCTGCTGTCTTCCCTAGTATAGTTACATGTAGCGTGTGAACCATGCACTGCGTCATTGCATGCACTAGGCCTGTACACAGTGCATCGGCAGCTTATTGCACAGTGTCGTAAGATTTGTCCTATGAACAGGAGAAGGCACGCAGCAATAATGCAGCATCATGTCGTAGCGTTGCTTATGGTTCGTTGGATGATGCTGCATGCATGACGATCGGCTCAGTCCGAGCAACATGTGTTTCCCCCCCCCCCCCCCCCCTGAATGTACGTACGTGTGCTACTGCACGCTCGGTCAGGGGGCCGTACAGAGCTATTGATCGGCTTGCTGCTGACTGGATGCTTTAGGTGTACTCATGGTTCGTCATTTCGGACGAAAATTTCACCCCATTTCGTTGTCCTCCAAAACAAGGTTTTGACCGAATTTAGTTTCATTTGAAATTTATTCAAATTTTATCTAAAATTTGGTTAAATCTTATCAAAATTTAAATTCTACTTGAAAATTCCGTCCGAAATTTTGGACGAAAGGAACGAAATTTCGGTATTTTGCTGCTTTCTTCGTCCTCCGAATTTTTAATTTTTTTTTTGCAAAACGAATGATTTTTTCTCTGCGTGTACTACAGGGCGTTCCTTCACGTGCAGGTGTTTCGCATGCTAAGTTGCTAACGCGATAATAATTCGTGGATGTACGTGTGGTTATGGAAATTCAGTTGCCGTCGCTGTCTTCCATATGAACTTCCCCATCCAGCAATCCAGCGAAAGGTTCTTGTTTGCCGTTTAGTTTCGGCCCGTCCGCACCCGTGATTCACGGGGCCGCCTAAGCTCCATCGATCAGCTAGCTTCCGATGGGCTAGACATGCGTACGTGTGGCTCGATCAGTAACCAAGTGATCTGTAATGAAAGGCTTCTCTCTCTAGAGGATTTTTCAGCTGGGAAACTATGTAGTATATCTTTAACTAGCTTAATACTTGTGCTTTGCTATTAGCAAAAAAAAAACATTTCGTAGCTCTATACTCTGCCTGTCCTATGCTAGCAAATGAATTTCGAGATTTTTTTTAAAAAGATTTCGAAATGCATAATACTTCAGTTATGTTAATTAACCAACTTTAGAGGCATCGATCTTAGCCTATTAACTCTCGCAATATTCTGTAGCCATAGCCCATAGACCTACCTTAATTTATTAACTCAACAAAACAAACGATTCAGCGTCATGTTGTTTTAGAGAACGCGCAAAAGATTTGCACTCCATTGTATCATGATTTGCATATCTTAATTTGCAGTCTCTTGATTTCTTAAGGATGCCTCATGTCAGATAATCCAAGTGAAGGAACCATTATGTATCACTACTACCACTAGAAGGTAAAATAGCTATATATTTGATGATAGCGAGATATGCAGCACCTAATAAGGATCTTTTTAAAATCATTTTTAGAATCCGTGTAGTTATATGTACCGATGAATAGTTATATAACAGTTCAAATCGCGAAGGGAGTACGAATTAAGATGACTGTAGCATTACCCTTGGGGTTGAGTGCGGGGTGTCGAGGCGAAACTCGTGCATGACCCAGCCGCTCTTGACGCCATTGGGGGCCCTTCCCTGGTAGAACACCAGCGTCTTTCTCATCCCGACAACGGCGTGTGTAGCGGGGCTGCGCACCTCGCGGTCCTTCCCGGTGGCCTTCCAGTATCCTGTCTTGGTGGCGCGGTTCGTGCGCGACCCTGTGGCATACTTGCGGTCCCGAAAACTGAAGAAGTACCACTCGCTGGCCGTCAGCTTGGCCACCTCTGTATGCACCGAAACATGCACAGGCAGTACGTGATGTTAGGATTCTGTTGCTTATCTATTGGAGGTTGAGATTTGCATATGCTATGTAATTAGTACAATTACAATAATGCTATCATGTGCTGCATGCGTCAGAGCTGGACAGAACTGGAAGCACGTGAATACTGAATAGATGACTATGGTGGCAGTGACTCCTCTGAAACAGTACTCTAGCTAATCAGAGAAATCGATGTACTATACTGCACAGATAGGCATGACAAAGTAATTAATCGGTGAACTGGTATATACCCACTGACCTGGGAGCTCCCACGGTTCGCGCGCATGGAGATCGACTTCGACCAGCGTCCCTTGCGCGATCCGCTCGTTGGCCACCTTCTTGTGGAGGTAGTGGCAGACCAGCTCCTCGTCGCTCGGGTAGAACCTGAACCCTGGGGGCAGCGTAGACTCGATCTCCCTCAATGCCATCCCAACTATATATATCTAAACTGAACAAGCAGCGAACAATCGATCTCAATTATAGGCTAGATGTGTATACGTCTTTGTGATGATCATCAGTAATGTTCCTAATTAAGCAGCAGCTAGCTACAGATAGGAAATCGATAATCAAGCTCTCTCAGTTCTCTGGAATGGCCGGAGTTCTGATCCGAGACCGTTATATAGAGGGAACTGAAGAGCTAGGCTTAGCTAAAAGCGTTGTCGTGTGGCCGGCCCGTCTCCTGTATTTAACCGACTGGCCGTAAGCTAAGCCCGTCAAATTCCTCCTGTCTCCTGAGGCAGCAACTAAACTAATCGATCTAGCAGTCTAGCTAGCCAGCCGGGTGGAAAGATTTCAACATCTTACTATGCATGCTTGTGCCACAAGAACTACTGTTAGCTAGCTTTCGGCCTGTTTTTTTTTTACTGAAGTTTATGACTTTGGCTGCGGTTTGTGCCTTTCAGGCTGTTCGTGTAAGAAATTACAGAGTAACAGAAACTCACATACGATTTTTACTGATATAAATGAAGTCGGTACAATATGTACTACAATTAACTAGTAGACCCTATCTTAAAAAGATATTTCGTTTAAAAGCTAGTTACTGTAGAAAAGTCAAAAAGCAGCTTTTAGAAGCTGAAAAGAACATGGCCTTTAGGTGGCTTTCGCTTTCGGCTTCCGACGATTTTCAGCTTTCAGAAGCCGAAATCACTTAGAACACACCGATTTCTTAATTTTGGTTTTGTTGTGTGGCTTTTTTGTTTTTTTCTTATTTCTTTGCGTTGTCTGCGGAGATATAACAATATTTTATTTTTTTTTCTCTCATTTTTCTTATTTTTCGATTGAATGACTAGAAAAACTAACAACCGCTAAGTGCAATTTCGGCCAAAAACTAACAGCTATAACCACCGTCTAATCACTCATGAGTTTTAATTAAGGTCGTTAAGTTATGCTCCTAGTGTTCCACCGGTCTTGTTCTTTTTTGATTTTTAGCCGTTTTTGAATTCGGCTTTTATGAATTGATATTATTTATCAGATCTATTAGGTACAGTAAAAAAATCATGGATTGCCGTAAAAAAGAACAGGCCGTATGGTAGCTTCTCTGTGTGATAATGGCTACTTAACAAGGGAATAGTTGCCTTCCAAAAAAAACAAGAGTAGCAAGTATGCTTCGGTTGTTTCAGAAAGCTAAGCTAGCATAAGCTAGGCTAAACGGGCATTAAGTTTGAATTAATTTAGTATAGCTCACGTACTACAGGAGTACGTTCTAGATCCCTATAAAATCAGCCTATAGACTAGGGGCTATATATTTTACGAGGATGCGTGACACATGAGCATAAATATGTCGTTGTAACGATTGCAGCAATAACATTCTTGACGAATCATCTAACCATGAATCAAAACTGAATTTCGATTTCTTATCAAGCTAGGATATGGCTCTCCGAAATATGCATGCATGCATCCAACTCGATGGATCGCAATGTGATGTGACCGGGGCAAAACGGGTTTTCTGCCCGTAGGGGCAAATGCCACTAGGGGATCGGCCATCCAAAGTGCTTTGAGATCCGTGCCCATATTTAACATATATACCCAGGGGCGAAGCCCAATAGAGGCCTGTGGGTGCCCAGGTACCCCCCTCACTTCCAGAATTTCTTAAGGATTGGAAAAATTCGGCCCTATAGGCACCCCGCATGGCCCAAGACGAGGCACCCCCATCAGGTCGGCAGCCCAACAAGCTCACTGTGCACCCCCACCCATTTGCTCTAGCTTCGCCACTGTATATACCAATACCCAACCGTCTTTTGTACACAAACCATATATCGCCGAAAAGCCCACGCTTGCCACAAACCCCATGCATGCCAAAATCTTCCGCCGCCATCGCCAAAAATCCCGAGGCGGCCGCCGTCACCGAAAACCTCAAGGCCGTCGCCGGAAACCTCGGGGTCTCACTAGAAACCCTGAGGCTGCTGCTATCGCTGAAAACCCTAAGATCGCGCTGCTGTCACCGAAAACGTCTCTCTTCCCTCTTCGGCTCCGACAAGCCTACCGCCATCAGATCCGGTCGTCCCGAACGTCGGCGGGGGAGGAATCGGTGCGTCAACTGCGGCGGATTCGGGTGCGGCTGGTGGTACAGAGGGAGAGAGTAGAGGGAGGGGGAGAGAGATGAGAGAGGGGAGAGTGTTTCTAGAAAATAGGAATACCAGAGAAATATAGGGAGGAGTATAGGTGAGCACCAATCTTAAAGCAAGTTGAGAGGTGGATGTCGCGGGGACATATGTCCCTATGGGCAAAAAAAAAGAAGAAAAGGAGTATCATCTAGAAGCAACAAACGGTTGTACAATTGTTGTCACACTAGGATCGTGAACTGCGTAGCGTAGGTGAGGAGCTTGCTAAGCTAGCCAGCTCGACGGCAGGATCGATTAGGACGGAGAGCTTACTATTCATCAAACGCGAGCCAATGTGATGCATACAGACGACGGGCGAAAGCGATAGGGATCATCGAGATAGGGGAGACGGAAATAGTCGGCTAAGTTAGGTTTTATTTATATTAGCTTCAGTATCTGATTTCTATTTAAAAAATTAAAAATTAATACGAATATATAACTTTTTAAAGTAGTTTTGTCACTTCTCTCGCTATCATCTTACTTCGAAGATAAGACAGAGAGCTATAGGACATCACACATCTAATTCCTCTCGTTCCTGTCACGTACATGTATCTCTTTCTCATTTTTTCTATCGTACGCTTTCTTCTTCTAAAAATTACTTATTTCAGTTATACTATTTAATTTTAACCAAAAATCATAAATTAAAATTAAAAGTTATCTAAAAATCAATATGAACGCCGCCTTGTTAAGTAGGCGATCTTGTGTCACGGCAAGGCGGATTTGCGTTTGCGGTTGCTTCGAGCGTCGTGCTAGAAGCCACATCCACCAGCTAATTGTATTATCTTCATTGGACGATCGGTGGTGTGTACTCAGGTGTGTGCGCGCGCGCAAGCATCTTGGATAAAAATACGCCGAGTGTGATCTATATGATTTGTTTGAGATATCTCGTGTACTTGTGACTATCTGAGGGTGATTATATTCACGGGAAGAGGATCTTCTGTGGTGACCCACGTTGGTGCTAAAACTGGATCTCTTCCACCCACTTGATCCAAGGAAACTGATGAAAAATACCGGCCAGATCGATGCAAGTACGAAATACTAATAAGCTACCAAACGAGGGTTAGTAACACGGCATGGCGATTGGCATGCACGCGTGTTCGACGTATATGGGCCATTGGCAGCTGGGTGTAACTTTTCAAGAACAAGGACCCTGAAAGCGGATGTTTTTAGGGGTGGAGCTGACTGGGGTGTTCAGCATGCTTGGACACATTAAAAATTTTGGAACATGTAATATCAGCACTGCTACCACTGTAGGTCTTGGTGGTCTGTAGCTACTGTAGGTCTCAGGTGACCGAGTGACTGAGACTACTGAGCAGCAGGAGGCACCGCACGGAGCAGCTGCTCTTTGACTCTTCCAAAAATCCCTAATATACTCATCGTCTCATCCAGTCATCCAACCCTAAATCCCTAAGTCCATGAAGGCAAAGTAGGCAAGCAATTGCTCCATTCGGCGGACGACAATGGCTCTGCAAGCCAGTGGGCAGCGGCCCAGGTACTCGGCGCATGGGGCAGGAGCTGGAGCACCGACCATTGTGCTATCTTGAATAATATCCATATTTTCTTCAGCCTAACCAGTCTTTGTGTGTGATCTAGGCTTGTGTTTCTTATCTGTATGCTGCTGAAGTGCCGATCCATATTATGGTGGGGTCTTAACAGGATACACTTCACATTCCATTGTAAGTTCCTTCTATGATTTTATAGTTCTCATACATCATGTGAACTCTACACTAATTGACATGATAAATTTACAATATAAATTGCTATTGTCTGTTGTAAATTGTGATTTGTGAAATGTGAATTACGAATGTAGAGCTACCTGGCAAGTTGTATTGCACTTTGGCAAATTTCGAACTTATATATTGCAGTTACCATATTACGAAGCTATTGTACAAGGCTATGGAATTGTGCGTGTGAAGTGTGCACACCCATTGAAAGTTTTCTAGCTCTGCCACTAGATGTTTTGATGGTTGCTACCTACATGGATCCCATTTATCAATTCGGGTCACCATGAATGCCTCTAGAATTTAACTATGTATATCCCACAGCAACAAGCAATACCACCCAGCCACAAATCATTTCATATATAGATTCAACAACAACATTCACATAATGTTCGAGTTCACAATACGACATTCACATAGATAGATTCGACATCCACGACATATTTGAGTTCAAATTCAAAAAGGCTAGGCAAAACACAGGATACATTTGACAGTTACAAGTAGTTCAATAACAAACTAGTTCAACAAAAAAAAGTTCAATTCTACTGAGTGAGTGCTTGATACATCAATTGTTGAGGTGCATGAATTGACCTTCAACTTGTCACTTCTAGTGCTCAACTGCAAAGAATTAGATCATGGATCAGTTCTCGAACTCATAAACGCATTTTGCAATTAGGCATCAGCTCTACTTCAAACCCGATTTTGTTCATGTATTTAATTTTTTATAGTTTACTCAATCAATGGAAATAGCACTACATATGAAATAAGCACTATATAGTAAATTTGTACCTCATCTTCTGTTGTTGCTAATAAATCAATTGTGTGTTGTCAGATGTCCATGTTCCATTAGCAATATTTGTTATCAACTGGTACTCACAGTGTCCTACTGTGCAAAAAAAAAAATGGAACAAAATTTAATAAATCAACTTGAAAAGCTTTGTATGCATATGCTTAGCGTTGTGGTTCTTTTAGAACCACTCAACACTTTGGTTCTTATCTTAGGAAAAATAGAAGTGTGCGGACTGCATGAAAAAGTTTAGCTCTCTAAACTTCAAAGTTCATACTTAACTCTAAGGAGGAGTGTATCAAATTATATTATGAATAAAAGGAAGACCCTTTCTCGTGAGATAAGCATTGTGCATGCATTCATCACAATGACCAACAAATTGACAATCATGCATCACCTAGCTAATTGATCTCTACCACCAACAAATACCCTACCCAAAAGGAAAAATAGATCACATACTTTGTATACTTGATGAGGATTAAATAATCCATTAAATACAATTTCAATACTTAATTAAGGCCATCAAACCCACATGATGTAAGCTTTCTAAAGATGTTCCCAGAGTACCCTTGGTCGGAGGACTATTGTACACTTTACCCGACTAGTAGACCATTCGAAGATTCTATGAACTGGTATGAAGGCCCACTTCCAGGAAACTCGTGTACAACGGATAAAGCACATGCTTTATCTACTCTAAATAGCATAATGTTTTGGCCCTATATCTCTGACAACAACCGCCATGCAGTTGTTCCCATGATTATATCCTTCAGATAACATCCGAAAATCATTTATCATCAAACACCTCTCCTTGATAGCAACCACCCCTCTGATCAAACGCGATGATTCCACAAGACATCTCCTCAGGTGGATAATTGATACCCCTTCAACACTATTAAAAGGTTGATGAAAGAAGACACAACAGAAGGAGGAACTCGAACCATAATTCAGAGAATAAGTCAAGTCCAATAGATAAGGCAATCAAGATCTTCCAAGTAGTGGAAAGATTATAGATTAGGGCTAGATGAATCTCTTTTGTAACCAGTTCATAGCAATAAAGATCATCCTCTTTCTCTTGTTGAATTATTCCAAGGAATCCAGCCTCTTTTCTCACATTTTCATAAGATTGGCGACTTGATCATGACAACTAGTGATGTCCATAGGGAACAAGGCGTTGAATCCTAGAAGTTTATCATCAGCAAGCATCATCCTTTCCTATTTTATATCAACATCGCCCACACGATCATGGTAGGAACCTAGGACGAGGAGAATTGGTTCGATCTGGCCGACTACACCAACCTCGCCATGGACGCATGCATCTGTACCATAGAACACAACGCTTCTTCATCGTTGTCATCTATCCTAGGCTCACCAGTCTTTGAGACCAGCGGGATTGACTGGATGGAAGAGGACATGTTGCCCCATCGTTAGCATCACCAAAGGAACCAATTGTTCCGACCTTGTTGGAATGCCCAAGCAACACGGAAAGTCCAGTACTTTCGACTAGCAAACATGGCAACAAGAGCATGACGCCACTAGTCAAGGGTCAGAGTACTCTTAATACAGTCACAGGCGATCGCTATTCTCTAACGGATCCTACATATAGTGAGAGCTGGTCAGCACGTAGTCACAATGTCAATAAGACTACCTCCGATGGAAAGCCATGCGAAGATGATAACACTCATCATTCGATCAGTGATCCATCGGATCAGATTGAGTCCATCACACTGCCTTCCGGAGACGGTAATCTCTAATCATTCTCCATCGTAGAAGCTACTGGCCGAAGTGATGGAAGGCTCTCCCTCAGTTATGATAGGAGTTCTTGGGAGAATCCTGCTGAAAGCACAAAGTTAACGCAATCGGAGATACTGCTGTAAATCCCATGCATGGTTCTCCATGATAGACTCCCCCACGATCCACTACTCAGAATGGTACGAACGCTTCTAGGCATTGACCATCTAATCTACCTGTTTCTATCCCTCCACACTTGATGAGTCATGTGGAGCGAGCAAGGAGTCCAGGGCAAAACTCGGGTCATTGTACCCCTTCTGTTGATAGGAACTCTCCAAGGCTTTCAGTAACTATTCAAACCAACAACATGTGCATGATATTTTGAATAACGTGGACCCTATTCTGGTAGAAACCCCAAGATATGCTCAAGTTGTAGGTCAAGTATTGGAGATTTAGTAGGAAACCATGCAGTGCACATAGGTGTATGGTGAATAGAGGCATTCTCAAAGTCAAACATTGACTTCATCCATGGATTCCTTGCACGGCAGAGGCCAACATGGTTGGGCTTACAACAATTCATCAGCAGGTACAAGACCCACTCAAAGATTTCATCAAGAAAGCCACATGGGGAGAAGTCTCTTTGAAAAAGAAGCAACTCCCCCCATCATGAAAGACGACATCAAGGATACGGTCTAGATGATCTATGTCATCGTCTAAACCATATATCTTGTTGGAGACACAATTTGACTATCAATGACTAGATAGGGGCACCAATTCCCCATGATGATTATTGGAGGAATAGGTCTCTGATTGATTATAATCTACCCCTTTCCAGAGAAAGTGCCATCATCAGATCACAGGCCGTCAGGCTTACTCGGCAGAACTTCAAGCAGTGTGCTAGCCAAAAAGGTTCTGACTAGCAAATCTTGAGTAGTTCGATGGAAAACAAAATTCATTGAAATTTCTACATATCTACACAACTAGAATCAGGGTTGTAGGAGGCGGCGACAATATGATGTCAAACTATTTGCCAACAGTTCTCGAAAGTTTTTCCTGGTCATGGTTGCTCAACCAACCGGCAGGATCAATCTACATTGGGAACACTGCAACCTGCTGATCACCAACTTCTAGGGGGGCGTACAATCATCCGGAGAAGAAAGATGACCTTCATGAAATTTGACAAGAGCCCAATGGGACCTTGCGACAATACATCAAAATGTTCAATCAAGTTCGTAACTCTATTCCAGAGGTCATAGATTCTTCTGTTATTCAGGCATTCTAGACTGGGTTGAGGAATAGGCAATTGACAAAGGACATTGTGATGAACCCTCCACAGACAATCATCAAACTGTTTGATATGGTTAATAAGTATGCCACCGCAAGCAAAGCAGACGAATGAAATAAGGCCATCAATCGAATAGAGAAGATTCCTCAAGCAGGCCTAGAGAGGAAGCAAAAAATAGTCAAGAAATCTCCGAAGGGTAAGAAAAATCGTAAGCCCAACACAAAAGAAGTTCTTGTGATTCTAGAGAATACACTGAGAACAAAAATGATTACTATTATCAGAATAAGACAAAAGCTTCGACCGACAAATCCAAGAAAAGCAAGAAATGGTTTCCACTCCATCAAATGGCAAGGCATGATCTTCACAACTACCATGCCTAGCAAAAAAATCTAGAAGATTACTACTCGGGTAAGGGTCTCCTCCCTTCCATACAAGAGATTGGTGAATCAAGCACTAAAAAGGATAAGGATGGCAATAAAGAAATAGAGTACCAGGATTCGAAGCACACCATTAACATGATCTTCAGTGGATCCTCCTCCTACAAATCCAACGATAACAGGAGATTGTGGAACGTGAGGTGAACCTCGTTGAAGCATTGGTTGCCGTCAAGCCATCCAGGTGGTCAGAAATAGCCATCTCCTTTATCCAAGAAGACTATCTCATCCTTTCAACTCAACCAGATATGTTCTCTATCATCGTAGAACTTACTATAAATAAATGTAGAATTAATCAAGTTCTAGTATATGGAGGTAGTACTCTTACTAACTTATTTACGGGAGTTATAGAAGACATGCAAGTCCCTAAGTCTAAAATGAAGCCCGTGAAGTATGCCTTTCATGGCATAGTCCCAGCATCTTTGGCCAAACCAATCGGGCAAGTATCCCTACCAGATACGTTTGGAAGTCCCGATAACTTTTGAGCAAAAAAGTTCTCATTCGATGTGGTTGACTTTGAAACTGCATATAATAGGATCCTTGGTCGACTGGCTATAGGATCAAGGATTACTAACTAGAGGGGGGGGGGGGGTGAATAGGAGATTCTAAAAATTTGCTCCTTAAGTACAATAATTTTGATCACAATGTGCTATATAAGAACCTTAGCACAATGTAAGAGCAAATTTCTGTGTCACCACAAAATATATCTCTACCAAATGTAATCCTTAGCTTCACAAGATATCAATTCAATTTACTTCAATGGCTAAGAATATGAATGTGTAAGAGTAGAGACAAAGAAATGACCGATATAGAGACACGATGTTTTTGCCATGGTATCAAAGACTTGCTGATTTTTACTAGTCCACGTTGAGAAAAGTCCAAACGCATTAAACTAACACCATGAATTAAACCTCAAAGCCTCAAATCCATTAAGTTTGTTCTTTCTTCACTTCAAAGATGGTGAACACCAAGCCACTCACAAACGGTGCCAAGCCTCTTCACAATCTTCAATGATTCAATGCACTTCAATTCTCTCAACTACCTCAAATGTATGCAATATGAGTAAACGGGGTGTAGAGAGTGCACAACTAGCTCAAATGTATTCAATGTGGTCTTAGATTACTGTCCAAGAGTTGGTGGGAGTTAATTATACCCCTCACCCTCAAATTTGACCGTTTGGGAATAATTGCTAGAAAATTCAGTAGGGTGCAATACTACTGTCAATGGCTATGTCAGGTGCAATAAATGTGAATCAACTAGCCGTTGAACCCTTGGTGCGATACTACTGTCAACTAGAATTGGTACAACCACTCGGTGGTAGTACCGCATTGGTCGATCGGTACTACCATTTTTTTTCCAAAACTCATAATTGTTCCCAAAGACATACTCTCTAAAAAAATTGTACCACATGAAAGTTCTGTACTACTGCTGGCCGGTAGTACCGATCCATAATGGTGGTACTACCATCAGCTGGTAGTACTATAGGTACATGCCAGTACTACCGTTTTTTATAGTAGTTTCTAAAAATAGTTTTAGATGCATGTATGATTATTTGTTGATCAAGATGGCATAAAAACACTTCTCAAGTTACTAGCCACGATTCCCCTTCATAGTATAGTGTCTAGCCTACAAACCCAGTCTTTTCTTCATTCTCCTAGACTAGCTAAATATAAAAGGAACCAAAAGCTAAACTTTCACCTGTCTTGGAGATAGGTCAATCCTTGCTAGTTTTTGCATACCATTGTTCCGTTGTCATTTGTGCTTCAGGACTAAACATTTTTATCACATCTTAGCACACATATTAGTCCCAAACATGATATTGTCATTAATTACAAAAACCAATTTTTAAGGCCTAGATGCTTTCACCGGCTTTAGCCAAATTTCTGATAGCCACGCATTATGGTTATCAAAGTCTCAAAATGCATATATCAAATGGGTCATAACGGTTTGAGGAGATACATAAATGACTTATGTCTATGATCGCAAGTCTCTCATACTGGTTGATAAATTGCCAACCAGGAATACTAACCCGTATCCTATGCAGGTAAAGCACTCAAGGCCAAAGGTGGTGCCAAAACCTTCTAACCAAGTCAAGGAGGTACCTCTCAACATGGATAGTTTGTCGAGAAACATCAAAACACCATTTGGACTTGAGAATGCTAGTACCACTTTTCAAAAGTTGTTGGTCGGGGTAGAACTCAATCATAAATAGGAAAAGTCGCACGTCTCCTTCCTCTGAGCAAACTCAGATGTATTCACATGGTAGCCATCTAACATGCCCAGAGTCCATAGAGAGGTGATTGGGCATAGGCTAGGACTCTAGCCTAATAGAAAACTGGTTAAGCAAAAGCTACGGTGTTTTGCACCTAATCAGAAGGAGGCAATCAAGTTAGAGATCGACAAGCTCCCCAGGGTTGGGTTTATTTGTAAAGTTGACTACCCAGAGTGGCTCACTAAACTTGTAATGGTTAGGAAAAATAATAGAAAATAGTGAATGTGTGTAGATTTCACAGATCTTAATAAAGCTTTGTCCAAAAGATGATTTTCCCCTTCCACGAATCGATCAACTTGTTGATTCTACCTTTGGAAGTGAGTTATTAAAATTCCTAGATGCATATTTTAGGAACCATTAGAATAGTATGAGTAAAGAAGATGTAGAGGAAACTTCCTTCATCACTTCATATGGGACATTCTGCTATATGAAAATGATGTTTGGGCTAAAAAATGCTAGTGCCAAATTTCAAAGGTTACTGCAAAAAACCATTAGTCCACATATTGGTAGAAACTTAGAAGCTTATGTTGATGCCTTGGTTGTAAAAAGCGTCAACATCGAAGATCATATCTCCAATTTGCAAGAAAATTTTACTTACTTAAGAAGGCATAACCTTAATTTAAATCCAGAGAAGTGTGTGTTTGGAGTTTTCTCTAGGAAGCTTCTTGGTTTCCTAGTTTTGGCTAGAGGAATCGAAGCTAACTCAGATAAGATAATGGCCATCGAACATATGCCTCCTCTGACCACAAAGAAATAAGTGAAAAAACTGACTGAGTTTATAGTAGCGCTAAGTCATTTCATAGCACGGCTAGGAGAAAAAAGATTGCCTTTCTTCAAACTTCTTTAGAAACATGGAAGTTTCGAGTGACTAAAGAAGGTAATGACACCTTTGAAAAATTCAAGGAATATTTGATAAGTGCCCCGGTTTTAATCACACCAGAACTAGGAGAATCTTTGCTCTTATACTTGGCTGCTACGCCACAAGTAGTCAGTGCAGTACTAGTCATTGAATGTGACAATATCCAACAACCAGTATATTATGTAGAAGTCTTACATAAACCAAAATAAAGACATCTAGAAATGCAAAAATTATTGTATGCCCTCCTTATGACTTCAAGGAATCTAAGGGATTACTTTCAGGCCCACAAAATTATGGTACGGGCTGGGTATCCTTTAGGTCAAGTTCTTCAAAATGGAAAATCATCAGGATGAATAGCAAAATGTACGATCAAACTTGAAGAGTTTGATCTCCATTTCATTTCATGAACAACCATTAAATTCCAGACTTTAGCAGAATTCATTACTGAGTGGACAAACACTGAACCTATCCAAGGACCTGAGTATGAAAACCATGACCTGTGGACTATGTACTTCGATGAATCCTTGACGATAAAAGGCTTAGAAGCTGGGGTAGTCCTGATTTCTCCTACTGGAGAAAACATAAAACACACCATCTAGTAAAACTTTCCCACTACAAAAAATACGGCAGAGTATGAAGGTTTACTGGCAAGGCTCTATGCAGCCGAAATGCTCGAGATTCGTAGACTACTAGTGAAAGGCGATTATCAACTCGTAGTGAATCAAATAGGGAAAGGGTATAAATGCTCAAGTATCATGATATCATCTTGTGAAAGTACGAAAATTAGAAAAGCATTTCTTTGGTTTCGAAGTCCAATATATTCCTAGAAAGGGAAACTTTCGATTAGATCAGTTGGCACGAATAACTTCCTCAAAATCACGTTCTGTCTGGAGTATTTCTCAAGCAACTCGACAAACCCTCGGTAGTCAAGCATTCTAAAGACACTCCAATGGAGGTCACTCATAGCAACCCCAACAATGATTGGATGATATCAATCTATGAATATCTACAGCATGGAACACTTTCTGAAGATAACGTAGAGGCCGATTGAACAACTCACAAGGCTTAGTCATACACTCTAATCAAATGTACTCTCTACAAACGAGGAACTCACTTGTTATTGAGATATATATCTCAAAAGGATGGTTTGAATTTACTATCTAGAATACATGGAGGAGTCTGTGGAGCACACATTCCTATAGAACGCTGGTCGGTAAAGCCTTCTGATAAGGATACTATTCACCAATTCTCCTCCATGATGCAAAAGAACTTGTGTGAAAGTGCATATAAAATTAGTTCCATAGCCAACAAGTACAATAATCTACACAAGCTCTTTAAACTATACCACTTGCTTAGCCTTTCGTAACTTGGCATTTAGACATTCTAGGACCTTTCCCAAAAGCATCTCGGGACTTCGAGCTCCTTTTTATAATCATTGATACATTCACGAAATGGATCAAAGTGAGCTAGTTGTTAAAATAACAAGTGAACCCGCCAAGAAATTCATAACAAAAAAACATGATTACACGATTTGGTGTACCCGGTCATATAATCATAGACAACGGTACCAAGTTTTTGAGCAGAAATTTTTAGAAATTCTGCGAAGATCTAGGAATCAAGTTATGTTACACCTCAGTGGCTCATCCACAGAGTAACAGAGTAGTAGAAAGATCAAATGGCATACCAATACGAGGGATAACGGCGAGTGTTTGACTAGTTAATACAATAATTAGGAGCTTGGATCCAAGAACTTCCTTCTATATTATGGGTTGTTCGGATCATGACCAGTCATGCGACCGGAGAAACACCCTTCGTTCTAGTTTATGGAGCAGAAGACATGCTTTCTCTAGAATTAAAGATTGGCTCTACTTAGACATATCGTTATAATGATAACGATCAAGAAAATCATCGGATTGGTGACATTAACTTCCTTGAAGAACAAAGAAATGCAACCTTAATATGATTGACAATTTACCAATAAACCATGCAAAGGTACGACAGTTGTAAAGTGCAGCCTCATAGCCTAGCTATGGGAGATCTGGCTCTCAAGAAAATATAAAGCCATGCAAATCATAATAAACTTTTATATAAATAGGAAGGTCTTTATACTATAGTCGAAGTCACCATACCAAGCTTGACATGACTAGCCAAGTCTGATGGGCATGTTCTTCCAAATTCTTGAATACATTTCAGAAAGTTTTATTCATGCCTTTCATCCTCTGCTATATTATGACCAGTTCGAATAATGACTATAAATAAAAACACTTGTCTTTTTTTGCATACATTTTTGCATTATTTCTTATCATTCTTAATATCGACAAATTTATGTCACAGTAGTTTCTGATCAGTTTATGACTAAGATATATCACGATTAGTAGAAATCTTTCACTGGCTCTATCCAACATGAGTAAACTGCTACATCTTTTTTGGTCAACTGCTTAATTAGTTATACTACTAAACAAGCAGTCAAGGGCTACGAAAGATACGTCCACTCTTCAGAAATTTGGAGAAAGGACATAAACTTTATTACTTGTAAAGGTAAGTTTTTACATAAAGCATTTCATTTTACATATTTTCTAACTACTCATCGGAGCCTCTCAAGTGGCAACTGTCCAATGAAGATCCAACCTTCACCTCTTTAGTTGTCTTGTTCCCGAAGGGCTTCACCTCTTCAAAGAACTTGACTGCCTCTTCCTCCAAGCAGTTGAATTCGCTCCAAGTGCTTGAAGGTTGAGAGAAGGATCGAAAGCCTTAAGCTTTGCTAAGGCAAAGCTAACACCATCTATAGCGGTGTCCCTCGTGGTCCGCTCATGATTGCTCTTGGAGGTAGCTAGGAGGTCTCAAAGGTTTTTAAGTTGGATGAAGATGCTAAGATTGACAATTGAGTTGGGAACCAAATTCACTAACTCAATCCCATAGAACTCTAAGACATCCGACAAGAAAGGATGTGTAGTAGCTTGAATCCACATTCTACATATGCCCAAAAGATTAGGATTTCACTAGCGCTTCCGCTCGAAAAGTTTTCCCTAATCACTAACCTCCAAGGGATCAGAACCATATTGGGGATTATTTTTGCTTCTTCCGTGGCCTTCAATTTCTTCGATTCTAGTTCGAATACCGGTCGATCAGTAATCAAATCAGACATTTTGGTTATGGTGATTGAATATTGAAAAGATTCAAGGCTACAATTGAAAGGTGCTTGGGTGGAGAGGCAGAGGAAATTGAAGAAGATGAAAAGTTTTTTCTCTGGAAAGCATGAAGCCTATAGCTACCATGCTAAGTATTTATAAGGGTTTTTCCAACTGCAAAATAGTAGTTGCTCGATTTAGAGCCCAACGAACAAAAAACCTTTCAATTTTCCTAATTAGTTTTCTCAACCTTAAGTGAATAAAAACTGCCTCTTTATTCTTATTATTAAAGGAATATTTTTTTGAATTGGAAATCAATTGGAAAAATTCAGGTTATAAATTCACTTAAAGTTTGGAGGCTAGATGATGAGTATTAAATAATCCATTAAATGTGGCTTTAATACATAATTAAGGTTGTAAGACCCACGTGGTCGTAAGCTATCTAAAGCCGTTCCACTAGTCCCTTGGTCGGAGGACTACCATGTATTTTACCGGACCAGTAGACCACTCGGAGACTCCATGAACTGGTATGAAGGCCCACTTCTAGGGAGCTTCTCCCACGCGACGGATAAAGCATGTGCTTTGTTCACTCTAAATAGCGCGACGTTTCATCCCTATATCTCTAACAACAACCACCATGCAATTGTCCCCACAATTATTTTCCACTAACAATAATCGAAGATCAGTTATCATTAGATATCTCTCTCTGATAGCAACCACCCCTCCGATCACAATTATTCCACAAGATGTTTTCTCAGGTGGATAACTGGCATTCCTTCAATGCTATTAAAATGTTGACGAAAGAAGACACAAGGGAGGGGGAACTCGATCCGGACTTCAGAGAATAAGTCAAGTCCAATAGATAAGGCAATCAAGTTTTTCAGAGTAGTGGGAAGATTATAGATTAGAGATGGTTGAATCCCTTTTGTAACTATTTCGTAGCAATAAAGATCATTCCCTTTCTCTTGCTGAATCATTCCAAGGAATCTAGCCTCCTTTGTCATATTTTCGTAAGATCGACGGCTTAATCATCGGTAATACTGCATCAAATAATTGCTCATAGATATGGGGAATGGGGAGTAATTGCGCATGAATCTAGGGAAAGGGGACTAGGAGAGGTTGTACCTGGAGGTCACCGATGTCAGGAACTGCGATGGCAGCAGATGAGGAGGAGGAAGGCATTAGGTGCTACGATAGTGGCAGATGAGGAGGAGGAGGCGACGGAAGAGGAGGATGGCGGCGGCAGTAGACAAGGAGGCTAATGATCAAGAGGAGGAGGACAATGGCTATAGATGAGGGGGCCAACTATAGAGGAGGAGGAGGACGATGGAGTTGGGTGCCATGGCGGTAGACGAGGAGGTCAGCGGTGTTGGTGCTATGGCGGTGCCAATTTGAGTGGATCTGCTGCAATAGCCGTGGCGTTGAATGAGACGGCGGTGAAGGCGGTGGTGGAGGAGATGATGGGGGAGGACGAGAAGGCGAAGGAGAGGAGTGGTGACTCAAGTAGATCTACAGCAGCGCCTATGGCGGTGGTGGCTACAGTGGAGGCGATGGAGGAGACAACAGCAATGGCGGTGAATCGATAGGGGAGGTGGAGGCAGAGGACGAGAAGGTGGCACCGGCAGCGGTGGATTCGGTGGAGAGGAGAGGAGGCTAGGGATTGGAGAGTGACTTCAGTAAGAGTGAGTGAGTAGGGTTAGGAGTTGGGACCTGTTTGTCTTGCGTGCCTCGGATGGGGACTGAAAAAAAATGGCGCAGTAGAAAAAAATTGGCGCTAATTACTTTGCTCCTGAGTGCCAGTGGTCTCTCGAGCGTAGGCAACTAACATGCACTCGGGAGTTTATTTGACCCCAGTTAGACCATGTCACAACCCCGTTTTCAATTGGAGGAATACTGTCTCCCATCTGCATCTCCTAAGAATAGTAGAAAACATTTGGGAACTTTATTTCTACTAAGTGCTACCTGTTCGTCCCGAGTGTTTCGTTCAAACCACTCGGGAAATAGAGAGACATTTGGGAACAGCAAAAGTTAGTATGAAAACTGTCTACTATATATTGTTTTGCATCATGCTATCTAGCCAAATTTCCCTGCTCAAAATAAGAGATGCAGATATTTCTTCTTTTTCTATGATGAATGTGGGAATTCCTAGCCTCTCAAAGCTAGCTAACGTGGAAACTTCTTTAAGCATTGTTTTAATTATATAACATATATATAGATTAGGATGTCGGTCTCAATCCATTAATTCTTGTGTTCACAAATTTATGGTGGTGACAATAGTATGCAATTATGCAAGTTAGTTGTTCGATTTATGTATGGTATTGGCTGGCGAGTCATCATGAGCCAAGGACGAAAAGGCAGAAGTGCGTATGCAAATGGCACTAGTTCGGTTGATAGATTAATGGAAGCTGCTCGGAGCAGCCTGTTCATTCCAGGTTTTTTTTTCTTACCTAAATTTATACTATAGCAATTATTATTTTTTAGTCATTTAATTAAAAATGAAGAAAAAATAATGTTATATCTCTACAGACAATGCAAAGTAAAAGAAAAAAATAAAAGAAGGAAAAAATGGCAGAAATTAAGAAGCCAAGGTATTCATTCCGATTGCTGGAAGCTAAAAGTCATGCCTCAAGCCGAAATGTACGGAGGTTTAACTTAACTATAGACGACAGTTGGTTCCCTATCGCCAAAACTGAAAGGAAAAAAAAAACACAAATGCATGCATGCATGCATGATCTCTAGCTGCCAATATTTGCTCTGAAGCCTCATGCTCATGCGTGTGAGCTCCAAATGCATACATGCACAAGCTAGCTGCCCGTACGAGTCGATTAGCTACATAGTATGTAATCAAAGCATTTTTAAACCGTGGAGATCATCGTCAGTGGGACAACGATTCACAGGAATTTTGCGCAGCGAAGCCTCCAAAACGGGCACCCCAACTTACAAGATTCTTGCCTGCCAATTGTTCATTTGATTTGATGGGCACTTGAGTTTTTTCTGAGCCCATTATTTGTGCTGCATGAAAACAACGGAATAAAACGGTTGCGCGTATAAGCGGCTATGATGGGGTAGCTAGCTAGCTTGGGACGAAGCGAGGTGCCTAATGGCCTAGACTAGTTAGGTACATGCCAACGGCGAACCGTGTTGTGATAGGCAATATATTCGGCAAAATACAACCAAAATCTCTAAGGGACCACCTTCGTAAGTGCCTATAATAACATTGCGATAAATCATTGTTAAATTTGTAGAGCTGAACTATAAATTTTACAAAGTTTATATTTTATCAAGTTTTTTATCAGGCAAATTGTCTGACCACTGACTTATTGCCGATCAGACCGCCGGTGTATTAGCGATCAGACCATGCCGGGCAGTATGACCACGGCGGTTAGACCACCAAGTGGTATGACCGAAGATTTATTGACGGTTGCATTATTTCAGAGATGGCCGTTTGCTCAATCGGTTTGACCAGTCTCTGGTTAGTGGTCATATTGGCCCTGAAGTAAATTTCTCGGATTTTGAAAATTTGGTTTTAAGATGATTTAATATATGTTTGGTCAGTGTATTAAAATTGCATGAAGCATGTTTTAGCTAATGAGGGTTAAGTTGTGAAGAACTTATACTCAAAAATGATTTCTTTGTATTTGGATGTGTAGGAAAGTTTGGAGCCAACCATAGTCAGCAACGAAAATCGGGGCTACGCTCATGGAAGAGCCGAGGCCTAGAATAGTCAAAGATGCCGAGTGAGATGGTTGAGCTAAAGCATGACACAAGGAAGATGAGAAATATTGAAGGGAATGTTTGAGTGACAGGTTGCACCAAGTAGCTTGGTCGGTCTAAGTAAGGCATGATCCCGTGGAACCAAAATAGAATAGACTTATTGACGTGTGGTAAGCCATTAGTACACTTACATATAGCAAGCATGAAAACTACTTGCAAGGGAAGATAAAGATCGGGTCAACGAAGAGTATTTTTGGTAAAAATGCCAAATACTGGAAACTACGTTGGATCAAAATTGTGGAGCTTGAGCAATGCTTGGGAAAGCAACTTAGGCCCCGTTTGGCAGAGCTCTAGCTCTAGGAAATCTGTAGATTTCCTAGAGCTGGTCATCTGTAGCTCTAGTAAATCCTGGATCTAGAGTTGCAGGCATGTTAAGTGCATTTACATGACTCATTTCATTTATATTATATATTAAATAAAAATATTTAAATCACTTTAATTTAGTCAACAAACTACAGATCCAACATAGATCTTGGAGCTAGAGCTGTGCCAAACGGGGCCTTAGATTAAGAAGATACTGAAAAGATCAAGTGGTTCAAAGGACGAAGACTTAGCGAATTCAGCCCCATGTGCTTTGAAAAGCGTACATGAGTTACGTGTATGAATAAAACCCATATTGTGTGGGGTTAACAATTTTCCCAAATATGCTAGCTGATAGTATCTATTAAGATTAGATATTGGCTGGTTGCCTATAACGGATTGGGATGGTAGCTTGTAGGCCAATCATCTAATTATCTAGCCAACCATTCTAACCTTATGTTCTATGGTTAGTGTTTGAAGAGTGAATGTTGTAGTGTGCTATCTTGTCCTCCAAGCGGAGTGGCTGTAAAAGCTTAATTCTCAAGTAACAATATATCAACTTGTTCACCACTCATCAGTGGCGGATCCAGGAAAATTTTTTGGAGGGGCTGAAGTACCTTCAGCTCGACCTCAGCCCCTTCTACATTATACATTCATGGCTAAAAATTTAGGAGGGGCTCCAGGGGGGCTCCAAGGGTCCGGTAGCGGTAGGGGGGGCTCGAGCCCCCCCCCCCCCCGCCCCACCGCTGGATCCGCCCCTGCCACTCATGGTGTTGCCTTGTTTTGTTTGATTTGTTCTTGTTTTTGTTGGTTTTAATCTCTTCTCTTCCCTCTTGATTATGTTGTGTGCCAAGAATGTGTAAGTGATAAAATTTTGATGTTGCCAAGTTTTGCTTGGATTTGACCTCATCTTGATATTCCTTGATCCCAAGGTTTTTGCTTCAAATCTTTAGGAGACTTTACTTGTTGTGACATATGGGAATACATCTAGAGCCACCTTGACATCTTTTACCCACGAGTAAGTCATACCCTAAGTTTTTTTATTTTTGCTTGATTTTGATGCAACTTTGCTTATTCTTGAGAAAGATCAGAACTTTCATAAGAATTCAAACGATCCTTGGATGGAATATATTCCTTAGACAATAAGTAAGGTGTGTGGAAACTTTAATCTCATTTGATTATGGATTTTAGGAGTTGGGCCAAAAGTGGTTTGGACTCGAATTGATTTTTTGTTCTGGGAATAGGGGAGTGATCAGACCGCTCCTTGGCCCGATCATACTGGTCGCTGGTCAGATTGCCTGGTTGCCGCCGATTAGGCTACTTGGTTACTGCCGATCAGACCGCTAGGACGCCACTGGTTGTCAGCAGCGGAAGAGAAACTCACACCTTTTCTTGGATGCACGCGACATTAGATTTCTATTTACGAGTGTGAAGGACTGATCAGAATCAGGGCTTAACACTAGTACACACACAGTTTCAATAGAAACTCAAAGAACATGCAAGAAGATTTCTGCTGTGCAAACTTCTGTTGGCTTTTCTGCTCTCCTCATCTCCTTTTATTCAACAGAGAAATGGTTACATGCATTAGTTGCCAACTACGATCCTATTTCGACGCCACAACCTGAGAAGCTCGTGCCATCCCACATTCTCTGGTCGCCACTTCCACTATGAATGAGAGAATAACTCAAGTACACACATCGTGCTCAACAACTCCTATTCTAGTGGCACACCTTTGACCCATGCAACCACATGCACAGTGTAAACTCAAATATGTGACACTACTACATTACAATGCACCGACACATGAATGAATCTGACGAGTAAAACAACAAGATTAATCTAACAATCACCCCTTAATATTGTTGCACCTTTCAATTCAAAGGTCGATCTTCTGACGCATCTTTAAGAATTTCTGCCTTTTCCACTTGACATATGTTAGCAACATAAGCTCACCTTTCATGTTGCTGAAGCCACGCAATCGCTTCTCCACCACAGAGGAAGTCCTTGATTTTCTCCCCCCATGGCGTGCGTCTTGTTGACCATCGTTGTCAGTCGCATGGTGAACACGTCTGCTGACTCCCCAAACTCGAACTCCGCCTTAAGGGTATGTACTTTTGCCCTCGTCACACGATCGACTCCCACATACATGGAATTGAATGGAGCCCATGCATCTTTGGTCATCTTCTTCTAGCGAGAAGGAGGATGGTGTCACACTTGTTGGCGACTTTCATCTCAACCTTGGCTCCAATTCTCCTTCGTCGGTAACACGACATGACGGTGATGGAGACTCAAACCAAAACTTACACACATGAGCAATTGGACACACACTTACAAGAACTCACACACATGCAAAACACTATGGAAGAAACAGAAGAACACCACGAGCACACAGAGCTTTTGGCACTCTACTGCAACTGCTTAGCTAGAGGCCAAGAGCTTTTCTATTTGCTCTCTTTCTATTATTCTCCATACACTATAAACATGTATATGCACTAGTACACGTTCATGGCCATGACATGCAACTACACTTCCTACGCGCGCACCCTATGTGCCACCTCAACTTGCCGCTGCAACGCCTCCAGCATGCTGGAAGCCAGCTCGGCGAGTGCCGCATGACCACGGACACTACTACAGAAGCTCCTCATCCTCGCCTATAAGATCGAGGAGGCCGACTAGAGGGGGGTGAATAGGAGGTTTTAAAATTTTCGCCTAATTCTAATTAGCAATTTTAAACTTAATAGAAATACTAGAGCAGGATAACAATAACATCACTAATCAACCTAGTGAGGCTCAAACAATCACTAGCACAAGTAATCGACTAAGAGCAATATCAAATAGTAGAGAATAACAATTGCTACTTTAGCTAAGCAAGCAATCAAGTAATATGAATGAAGAGCGTTGCTAAGCCCTTAAGCTCCAAGGCCCTTAAGCTCATTCACAATGTTGTTAAGCCTTGAGTACATCTCATTGATGTCTTCATGGGGCAACATTGTGAATGTCTCATATTTGATCCTAAGCCGATGCAATTTGGCCTCCTTGACCGTGGATGTCCCTTCGTGTATTTCCGAAAGGGTAGTCCAAATAGCATGAGCCGTCTCAAAATTGCTCACCCTATTGAACTCATCCGCGTTTAAGGCTCCAAATAGAGCATTCATAGCTTGGGCGTCTAAATGAGCATTACGCCCGTCTTGGTCCGTTGGGTGATCCGGATCAAGAGCCATAACGTAACCCTCATTTACGACTTTCCAAATTTGAGGACTCATGGCCTTTAAATAGATAGACATCCTAATTTTCCAATAAGCATAATTTGAGCCATCAAAGAGAGGGGTTTTTCCTATTGCTATACCCTCACTAGCCATCCTTTTCTCTCTAGACGGTTAAGTCTAAATTTGAGAGACCAAGCTCTGATACCACTTGTAAGATCGAGGAGGCCGACTAGAGGGGGGGTGAATAGGAGGTTTTACAATTTTCGCCTAATTCTAATTAGCAATTTTAAACTTAATAGAAATACTAGAATTCTAATTAGCTCTGATTATTCGGCTTCGGCGGTTGAAAGTGCGACGGAATTTTGTTTCTTGGATGACCAACATACTAGAGATCTTACTAGAAATTGGCAACTACCCGAGGTGCTTTTTCTATCCACTTTGCATCCCGCATAATCGGAATCCGAATATCCAATTAATTCAAATTTTGCACCTTTGGGATACCAAAGCCCTATGCTTGAGGAATGTTTTAAATATCTTAGAATTCTCTTTACGGCCACTAAATGGCACTCTTTTGGAGAAGCTTGAAAACGTGCACACATGCATACACTAAACATAATGTCGGGCCTAGATGCGGTGAGATAAACTAAACTACCAATCATGGATCTATAAAGCTTTAAATCTACCGACTTACCTTCTTCGTTGAGGTCTAGATGCCCGTTTGTTGCCATGGGTGTTTTGATGGGTTTGGCTTCTTCCATTCCGAATCTCTTGAGTAGATCCTTCACATACTTTGTTTGGCTTATAAACGTCTCATCTTTAAGTTGTTTGATTTGAAGTCCAAGGAAGTAGCTTAGCTCACCAATCATTGACATCTCGAATTCCCTAGACATCATCTCACCAAATTCTTTGCAAAAGTCTTGATTAGTAGAACCAAATATAATATCATCAACATAGATTTGACATACAAAGAAATCATCTCCAATAATTTTTGTGAATAGAGTTGTATCTACTTTACCAATTTTAAAGCCTTTTGATACAAGAAAGTTACGAAGGCGTTCATACCAAGCTCTAGGAGCTTGCTTTAAACCATATAGCGCCTTTGATAATCTATACACATGATTAGAGTATTTAGCATCTTCAAATCCCGGGGGTTGTTCCACATATACTAATTCGGAAATTGTACCATTAAGAAATGCACTTTTGACATCCATTTGAAACAATTTAATGTCAAAGCATGATGCAAAAGTAAGCAAGATTCTAATTGATTCAAGTCTAGCAACAGGCGCAAAAGTCTCATCATAATCTAAGCCCTCGACTTGAGTATAACCTTGAGCTACTAACCTTGCTTTATTTCTTACCAGAATTCCGTTCTCATCTTGTTTGTTCCGGAAGATCCATTTTGTGCCAATGACATTGTGCTCCTTGGGTCTTTCCACCAAAGTCCAAACGTCGTTTTGAGCAAAATTATTCAACTCTTCATGCATAGCATTTATCCAATCCGGGTCATCTAGTGCTTCTTCTATACGCTTAGGTTCAAGTGAAGATACAAAAGAATAGTGTTCACAAAATGAAGCTACTCTAGAGCGAGTTTGAACACCCTTACTCACGTCACCCAATATTTGGTCAATTGGATGATCCTTGGCTATTGCATTATGAATCTTGAAAATATTTTACGGTTGATCCTTTTCTTCATCTTCAATAACTTGAACATCGTTTGTTGTGGAAGAAGAGGGTGGTTCCACTTGTCTAGATGAGCTTGGTGATGTTGCATCCTCCTTTGGCTTGATGTCTCCGATTTGCATGTTCTCCATTGCCTTGCAAAGACTTTCATCTCCTACATCATCCAAGTTCTCATGCTCTTCTTGAGAGCCGTTAGTTTCATCAAATTGAACATCACATGATTCTTCCACTAAACCCGAATTTTTATTAAAGACCCTATAGGCTTTACTATTTGAGGAATACCCTAAAGGGAAGCCTTCATCACATCGACTTTGAAATTTTGAGAGCCGAACACTTTTCCTTAGAATATAGCATTTGCAACCAAATACTCTAAAGTAAGAGATGTTCGGTCTCCTTCCAACAAGAAGCTCATAGGAAGTCTTTTTCAAGAGTCGATGTAAATAGAGGCGATTTATGGCATGACATGCGGTGTTGATAGCTTCCGCCCAAAACTTGTCGGAAGTATTATATTCATCAAGCATTGTCCTAACCATTTAAATTAATGTTCGATTTTTCCTCTCTACAACTCCATTTTGCTCCGGAGTGTAGGTAGTGGAAAGCTCGTGCTTTATTCCAAGTTCATCACAGAAGTCTTCAACTTTTGTATTTTTGAACTCGGAACCATTGTCACTCCTAATTTTCTTTATTTTAAAATCAAATTCATTTTGAGCCCTTTTTGAAAAACTTTTGAAAATCCCGGAGGTTTCACTTTTGTCATTTAGGAAGAAGACCCATGTATATCTAGAGTAATCATCCACAATGACTAAACAATAGCTATTACCTCCAATGCTCTTATAGGTTGTTGGCCCGAACAAATCCATATGTAAGAGCTCTAATGGCCTAGAAGTCGACATGATACTTTTGGAAGGATGAGAATTAGCGACTTGTTTTCCGGCTTGACAAGCACTACAAAGTCGATTCTTCTCAAACTTCACATCCTTCAAGCCAACTACTAAGTCATGCTTAAAAAGCTTTTTAAGTTGAATCATTCCCACATGACCTAGCCTTCTATGCCACAACCAACCCAAAGAGGTTTTTGCAATTAAACAAGTTTTTAAACAAGACTCATTTGAAGAAAAATCTACCAAATAGAGATTCCCAAATCTAAAGCCTTTGAAGACTAGTTCATTATTATTATCTTTTGAGATTACAACATTTTCTTTTGAGAATGAGCATGTTAAGCCTAGATCACAAATTTGAGCAACGGATAGCAAATTGAAATTTAATGATTCAACTAGAGATACATTAGAAATTGAAAGGTCGTTTGAGATAGCGATTTTACCCAATCCCAATACCTTTCCTTTGCTATTATCTCCAAATGTGATCTTGTCA
This sequence comes from Dendrocalamus latiflorus, assembly GCA_017311315.1. Lineage (NCBI taxonomy): Eukaryota > Viridiplantae > Streptophyta > Magnoliopsida > Poales > Poaceae > Dendrocalamus > Dendrocalamus latiflorus. Next base: position 14,896,123 of record CM029639.1, read on the forward strand.
TTGCTTCTATTCTCGAATGTGGTGAACATCTTCCGGTCTCCGGTCATGTGTTGGGTGCAACCGCTATCCAACACCCAATGCCTTCCACCGGTTTTGTAGTTCACCTACAAAAGAAAATCAAGTTCTTTTAGGTACCCAAATTTGTTTGGGTCCTTGGAGGTTAGTGACCAAGGTCTTGGGTACCCAAATGGATTTCTTTTTAGCACCCAAAATCGAGGTGCCAATGAAATGAGCAATTACTTTTCCATTTGTAGATTTTCTAAGCATATAACAAGAATCATATAAACCAATGGAATGCATGTTAGTCTTAGAACAATCATTTTGAATATGTCCAATACACCGGCATTTTGTGCAATACTTACCATTTTCCTTTACAAACCTTGGAGGCTTGTATACCGGCTTTTTACCCTTTTGAGGGACATATCCAAGTCTCTCTTTGTTAAAAGAGCATCTTTGATCGCTTAGTAACTTATTAAGGGTTTCCTTTCCCTTGTAAGCCCTCTCTAAACTTTTGTTTAATTTTAGCACTTGTTCTTTTAAATTTTTGTTTTCATTAGCAATAACATCATCATGAGCAAGATTTAAAGCATTTTAGAATCTACACTTGATGAACAAGGTATGGCAAGCAAATCATCACAACAAGTAGATATGCTAGTCTTTGAAATTTCTATACTAGACATTTCATTCAATATATTGCAAGTAACTCCAATGCTAGTACTAGATTTGTGATTTTCTTGGAGAAGCAAATCATGAGCTTCCTTTAGCTCCTCATAAGAGTCTTTGAGAGAGATGTGTTCTCTCTTTAAGACCTTAAACTTTGATTTTTCTTTTCCAAGAAATTCATTCAATTCAATTAACATATTCATCAAGTCATCATATGAAGGCTCATCATCATCAAGCAATTTTACCTTTTCTCCTTTAGCCATAAGGCATGTAGGAGTGGAGAATAGTGATGGAGCCTCCTTGATGGCAATGCCCACAAGCCCTTTCTTCTTGGGAGATTCGTCCTCGCTTGAGTCGGAGTCCGAATACTCCTCTTCGGAGTTCCACTCACCAATATGGGCTTCATTCTTGCCATCCTTGTGAAGCTTCTTGAAGAGCTTCTTCTTGCCGTTGTAGTTCTTCTTCTTTGATGACTTCTCCTTGTCATCCTTCTTTGTTGGACATTGAGAGGCAATGTGCCCCTTCTCATCACATTCATAGCAACGAATGTTGCTAAACTTCTTGTTGGAGGAAGAATGCCATTTCTTGGTCTTTTCATGGCTTGTGCTCTGAAATGGGCGCCTTCTCATGAACTTCTTCATTCTCCTCACTAGAAGCGCAAATTCTTCTTCGGAGTCCTCCTCATCTTCTTCTTCGGATTCTTCACTCATCACCGCTTTAGCTTTGAAGGCGGTGATCTTCTTATTCTTGGAAGAAGATTGCTCCAAGAGCTCTTCCTTGTCTTTCTTGTAGAGCTCGTTGGTGATGAGGTTGCCCAACAATTGTGTTGGTGTCATTCTTGCCAACTCCGGTGAGTTGAGGAAGAGGGTTACCAACACTTCATATTTCTCCGGCAAGGCCCTAAGCATCTTTCGAACAATATCAAGATCGGAAAGGTTAGTTCCAAGGCCCTTAAGCTCATTCACAATGTTGTTAAGCCTTGAGTACATCTCATTGATGTCTTCATGGGGCAACATTGTGAATGTCTCATATTTGATCCTAAGCCGATGCAATTTGGCCTCCTTGACCGTGGATGTCCCTTCGTGTATTTCCGAAAGGGTAGTCCAAATAGCATGAGCCGTCTCAAAATTGCTCACCCTATTGAACTCATCCGCGTTTAAGGCTCCAAATAGAGCATTCATAGCTTGGGCGTCTAAATGAGCATTACGCCCGTCTTGGTCCGTTGGGTGATCCGGATCAAGAGCCATAACGTAACCCTCATTTACGACTTTCCAAATTTGAGGACTCATGGCCTTTAAATAGATAGACATCCTAATTTTCCAATAAGCATAATTTGAGCCATCAAAGAGAGGGGTCTTTCCTATTGCTATACCCTCACTAGCCATCCTTTTCTCTCTAGACGGTTAAGTCTAAATTTGAGTGACCAAGCTCTGATACCACTTGTAAGATCGAGGAGGCCGACTAGAGGGGGGGTGAATAGGAGGTTTTACAATTTTCGCCTAATTCTAATTAGCAATTTTAAACTTAATAGAAATACTAGAGCAGGATAACAATAACACCACTAATCAACCTAGTGAGGCTCAAACAATCACTAGCACAAGTAATCGACTAAGAGCAATATCAAATAGTAGAGAATAACAATTGCTACTTTAGCTAAGCAAGCAATCAAGTAATATGAATGAAGAGCGTTGCTTGAATGAAAATGATCACAAGAGAGCAAACCACAATTGACACGATTACTTTTTACCGTGGTGATCGGAGACTTGCCGGTCTCCCCTAGTCCACGTTGAGGTAAGCCCGAGCAAATCGGACCGGCTCCACAAATGACCCTAAACACCTCGATCACTATTCGTAGCTCTTTCCCTCTCCGGGTAGGCGAGCTCCAAGCCTTCACAATCTTCCGGGGCTTCTCACAATCTTCTTGAGAAGATCACCGGACCTCCGCCAAGCCGTCTAGGTGCCGGCAAGCACCAAGAGAATAGACCACTGCGGCTTGATCTCACTCAAGTGCTCAATGGATCAACTAGAATGCAATGCACTTGAATTTTGGGTCAACTACCTCAAATGAATGCACAAGTGAGTGAATGAGGTGTGAGAGGTTGCACTAGGCTCAAATGTATTCAATGGAGGTTCAACAACACATACAAGTTCTGGTGGGGGTGTATTTATACTCTCACCAACCTCAGATAGCCGTTACAATAAACAATCCTGAAAATTCAGGAAATCCGGAACTACCGCAGGCAAAACCGCGGTACTTCCGGACTCACGCTGACCAGTCAGAACGGCTATGTCAGAGAGTCAGAAGTAACCGTTGGTCAATGAGTGCGGTACTACCGCCGTTGAAATCGCGGTACTTCCGGAAGTCCGGAAATTCCGCTCCAAGACCCGGTACTTTCGATCTCAGCGAGTTTAAGTTTTAATCCTGGCACTCTCTGGAAATAAAGTTCCGCACGGGTGTCCGGAACTTCCGCACATGCGGTAGTTCCGCCGGTCAATCCGCGGTACTTCCGTTTTCCGAGAGGCTAAGTTAAACTCCGGGCGCTCTCTGGAAATAAAGTTCCGCTCGGGTGCCCGGTACTACCGGCCATCCGGTAGTTCCGCCGTTCAACCCGCGGTACTTCCGGATTCCGAGAGACTAAGTCTGAGTCCGGGCGCTCTCTGGAAAAAACGTTCCGCCCGGGCGCCCGGTACTACCGGACCTGCGGTAGGTCCGCCCAAATAACACCGGAACTACCGGATTTTCTGACAATGCACAGATTTGATTTAATTTTAATTTCTAAGTGCATGCATGATCCTAAATTGATCCAAAGGGCACATTTGAACATGATCAAGCAATCACCATGATCCCTCTTAATAGTACGGCGTCTATCCTATAATCCGGTCTTTCAACCTAACTCCAAGACCGGTAAAATAAAATAGATACCTAAACTATTTACCTTGTCGCCCTAGAGATCTTTGAATCTTCATGGGATATTTGTGAGCCTCTTTCTTTGCCATTTGAACTTATCCTTTCAAACACTTAATGCACACATTAGTCCCATATTCACATAATTTCATTAATTACCAAAACCAATATTTTTAGGGGCCTAGATGCTTTCAATCTCCCCCCTTTTTGGTAATTGATGACAACAAGAGCAAATATTGAGAAGAATTTAAGATTTGGATATACTCCTAGTTTGCAAGAGGTATATCACAAGGTCTTTGAAATTTTAGCAGTTTTAGAACATGGGGAATTTTTGCATTTTAGAAGCTAATAAGAAAGAGCTCCCCCTAAACATGTGCATCAATTTTATAAGGATATTTATGACTTCTAACATAAAAACAGGCATGTATCACATCATAGCACATTTACTAAAATTCAAGGATACGCAATAGACAAGTAAGTAAGCATTGCATTAAGGGCATAACATAGTTCATTACAATGCATTAGAAATTAAAAGAAACATCCACAGAGTTTTAAGCAACACATTAAGCATTACATGGTTCACTTCACCATATCTTATTACATAGCCAAATAGATAGATAATAAACTTCTCCTTGCTACATTTCTCCCCCTTTGGCATCTAAGTACCAAAAAGAGGAGCTAGTCCTGAGCTGCACTGGGAGAAGGAGGACCACGACGACGAGTGCGACGACCATAGCGAACTGGAGAAGGCGGATGAACTGCACTCTCCAAGGATGATACGCGATCACCGAGAGAAGACACAGTGGAGATCAAGACATCCTGGCGCTCCTCAAGCCTGAGTATGGCGGAGTAAATCTGGGATAGCGACACATCGCCCTCGCCCTGGGGAGGAACAGCTGCTGCCTGAGGCTGAGGCTGTGCACGAGGACGAGCAGGAGCAGGAACAGGGGCCTCTGCGCGAGGCTTGTAAGGCTTGTGTGGAGTGCAGAGTGCTCCTCGATATCCGATCTTGCGGATGATCAAAGCCATAATGAATGGTGCAAAGTTAATCCTTTTCTGTTTGTCATTCTTATTGGCGTCAATCCCCCTAATGATAAGATCCACCACATCAAACTTTTGGCCGCGCATAATGTAGTCAATCACATTCCAAGCATGGCCACGAATAGCATCATAATTTCCACTCTTTGGAAGAATGGTGTGGTTGATGATCCTGTTGACAAGGCTGGGAATAGGAAGCAGTCCAATGGTTGTCCCTAGCACTTTTTCAGTTGTCGGGTCATAATACTCCGAGTATGCAGCAATGGGAAGAGCACGCTTGCTGAACACCTTCTCATAGGCACTGGTTTCCGTCCCAAGTGCCAACTCAAACTCGTGCTTGGTGCATTCCACAAGCTGCGTTCCAGTCATCCAACACAAGTGCTCGAAATTTGGAGAGATGTACAAGGTAGCATAAAACTGCCGAATCATATTGTCCATGTAGTTGCACTTGAACGCAACAATATGATGGATCTCGGCTTGCTGAAAAAGCTGATAAGCACCGCTAAACTTGTCAATCTGTGACAAGTGATCCCAATCCACATACTTGTGTGCAGCAAACTTGCGAGCAGGACCATACATCTCTCGGTGCACCTTCTCTTGAAACTTGGAATGAAACTCGGGGTTCTTAGAGTCGCGAGGGCGGACGTACTGACTACGACGACGAAGAATGGCATAGTCCTCATTTGAGATCTTTGAAAGGTCTATCTCTTCATCTGCAGTTACCTCAGGCATCTCCTCGTCCGAAACCTCATACTCCTCGCTCTCATGCGAGGCCTCGGATCCACTCTCATGGGAGCCATCGGAGTCACTCTCAGAGTCCGCGTTGGTCGGAAGAGCGGGAGTCGAGGAGGATTGTCCCGGAGCTCCATAAGTCTTGTGAGAGACATTCTTCATTCTCGGCATCTTCAGTAACATAAAAGGATAATCAAGGTGTGAGGAAGGATAAGCGAAAATTAGGTTTGAAATTGAAAGGTAATGAGTTTCTGCTTTTCCAGAAAAAACGGAAGTACCGGCGGTAAAACTGCGGAACTTCCGGGAAATCCGGTAGTTCCGGCCGCTCGACCGGTAGTTCCGGTTTTTCTGGATGTTTCTAGGGCAAGATAAAAATTGAATCCTTTGGGGTATTTCTTGGATTGAATCCAATGCATGTGTGTGTAAACATCTAAATACCCCAAATATACAGATTTTCCCAAGAAAATTTCAGCAAAAATCATCACATTTCAAATTTAACCTAAACTCCACCTAGGGTTCTAAGAACCAGATAAAAAGAGGATTTTGATCCGATTTACCTTGTGGAGTCGAAGGAGGAGAACCCTGGGAGTGCAAGGAATCGCCCAAAAACGAAGAACTCCCCTCGGATTCAATGATCGGGAGAGGAGAGAGGTTCTTGGGAGAGAGAGGGTGGAGGAGAGGAAGAAGAGAGGGTAGGTGGCTGCGGTTTGGGAGGAATGAAGATGAGAGAGAGAAAAGAGATAAAGGAAAAAGGAGTAACGGCTGGATGATTTGGTGGTTTTGGAAACCGCAATAAATCCCGCAAAAAGCGGTAGTACCGCGCGTAACACGCCGGTAGTACCGTTCTCACAGAAGTTCCGCGGATTACACTGCGGTAGTTCCGGTTTTTCTGTCAGGAGCGGAAGTATCGCACAATGAACTGCGGTAGTTCCGGATTTTCTGGAACTTTTCAGGATTTGACTTTTAGAACTTAAAATTTTGCAAATGATCCCTAGTTTTGCATCCAACTAAAGTCATTCAGGATCATTATGCATCAATTGAGCTAATGTTATATTTTGAAACTAATTTTTATGAAATTAAACGAATTTTTGACCAAAAGAGAGGAAAATCCAATAAAAATCCATATGAGCACAGCAAATGAGCAGAAATGGATGAAATGAGATTTCAAGCTACATTTGAGTAGTCTATGACATTTAATTTATTCCTCAATTTACAAAAGCGGCTTTCATCTAATGGTTTGGTGAAAATGTCCGCTAGTTGATTTTCGGTTCGGATGTGGCTAATTTCGATATCTCCCTTGCTCACATGATCTCTCAAGAAAAAATGCGCGTTAAAAAGCAAACATGTTCCAAATAACTTTTGGCTTCTAAAGCCAGAAGCTAGAAGCTGTTGGAACTAGGCCTTAAACACATGCAAGGTTCGTGGCTGTTCTTTTAGCTGAAAGCCTGAAACGAAGCAAAGAGCATATTAATGCCTTATTTAGTCAAGCTCCAGCTTAAAATTTTAGGCTCAAGAACTTTGTTTCACCTTATTTAGTCAAGCTCCAACTTAAGATTTTGGGCTCAAGAACTTTGTTTCAATAGAAGTCAGCTCTACAGCAAAAAAAAAAAAAGGTGTTTGGTCCAAATATCGACTCCAGCTTCTACATATCTCCACTTTACCAAATTACGCTATAACCTTATTTTCAACCTCTCCGATGAGAGCAAAGTTGATATTTCTTCTCCACAAATCATTTGAAGCCCTTATCGTCACTCTTCCCTTGCTTCTAAGTTCTACCCCCCTAGTACAAATTGCGCTCTTATGAAGCTAGGCTTGGAGCTCGAGCGTTTGGCCCGGCAGCTCGAGCTTCTCCTCAGAAGCTTAGCACCAGCTCTGGCGCCCAAATGTTAACTAAGTAACCTGACTTAGGACTTGTTCGTTTGGATTACGGCTTATGGTTTTTGCCCCTTTAGCAAGGAACAGTGTCTTCAGTATATCAAAGTAATGCGAGAACGGGAGAGAATTAAGATCTGCGAAATGCCCAATTTATAAGTACGGGGATGTAAATGAAGAGTTCTCAGTGGAAGTGCTTCATATGTAATTTTGGCTAACAAGGGAAGACTTCAAAAGGTAAATTTGTAGCCATTCATTTCATTGTGTAAGTAGCCATGCTCTACGGCCCAAGCCTTCTGATAAGACTAAATTTTCGGAAGATGGGTGTGGAAAACAGTATATCCTCGGCAACAATAAAATTTCGTAGACAGTAAGACACGTTTATTTTGTGGGTAATTCTTGCAGTGTATTGCATTAAGAAGCCTTCAGGTCGTCGAGTCCAACACTGGCCTGCAGGAACAGTAGAGTAGAAGATATCATTAAAAGCAGACAACACAAACCAAATGATAGTCTTCAAATAAATTGAGGGCCATACCAGGAATTCGTGGTTCTCTTTGAGAAAAGGATAAAATGTTGTGCAGAATTTCTCAATATCTGCTTTGATGTCACCCGTTCCACTAATGACCTCCATAAATTTCTCTCTATTAGGAGCAAGCTTCATAGCCACCTGCCGTTTCCTCACATAAGTAATTCATCCAAATGAAAAGGCAAAGAAAAGGCAAACTACTAAAAGAATAAAGTCGATTGTAAAGAATGGGGCTTGTTGCCCCAGTTTCATCAAGAAAGCCAGGAACAGTATGGCAAAATTATTATTTTAACTGGCATTTCAATTGGCAAAGTCACAAATAACAGATTTTGGATGTGACAAGCAAATAAGCTGGAATTCTTAAGCTGCTGGAAAGATACAAACCATATGACATATTTTTTTTAACTGACAAATTCTCAGAAAACAACGGCAAAGCAAAGCACTTCTTTAATCAATTATGAACTGATGTCTTGTTCTCCACATTCACTACAAAGAACTTATCTGTGACTAAGGTAATTTACCGGCCAAACAGGATTAGAGCATGTACAATGCAAGATGCTTATATATGAGTGCTTAAAGAGAGAGAATATAGCCACATCATCAAGCATCCATGCAAAAGTTATTTCCTCCAATGCAAGCATCTCTTCCATATGTGCTTAGATGCTATATTATCTATTAATAGATATAGTTATACACATAAGCACCTACTAAGTACCGGTGCTTATTTAAGCATCGATGCTTCAAAATAAGCACCTTATCTATCCTATGTAGCAAGAAAAATCAGTTTTTTATTACTAAGCATCTCTCTAAGCGTCTGCATTGGACATGCTCTTAATAACTTAGTAAACAAAGAGCAGCCCAAGTTTATTCATCTTTGGTGCCTTCAGTTGGATAACACTGGTTCTCCCCTTCATATGTACTATGATAGACAAATTATCTATTTGGAAAGTAAGTGCAGAATCCTATAATCAATCCTCTGATTACAAGTGATTGAGCAAGAACAAACTATTGAATAGCAGTTTGCCTTAGGTAGTTAGGACTCTTTGTATTCTCTTAAAAAGGTTAGTACTCATTCCATGATGACACCATATATATGCTGATTGTGTGGGTCAACATCGAGTGAAAGATTATACCGTAAAACTAGAACTGGCAAGCCAGCCATGCCATTTCTTCAGAGTTTTTGTATATGAATCAGTACAAGCTTGACTCATAGTCCAGTCTGGATGCTCAAGCAGGTTACGGAATAGTTCAACAAGGAAGTCCATAGCCCTGAAAGGCAAAATTTTGTGTAAATACAAGTCTGGTATTGGCTTAATGGCATGCTGATTAAGCTGCAACAAAAAGTGGCAAATTATGCAAGAGAATTTGAAGCACCTTGTGAGCCACAGAAGTCCATTTGTGCAGCTCGACGAACCTTTTGCAGTCTTGTTTTGAACTTCTTCTTGAACCATGCTATACAAGTGCTCATATTTTGATGGGTCTGAAGAATATTTATTTTCCAGCCTCTGACAGGAGAGGATCAGGTCAGTTACCAACAAAATGAAATAGAAATCGGAGGGCTCCAAAAGGGATAATTATATGCTTTATCATATTAACAACACCAATTATTTACTAACACAAATGAGGAATGGAACATGATTTTTTATTAATAGTCTTGCAGAAAGGGATGCTTACCGTGATATTTCCACCAATGTCACTCTTCACAAGTGCCATAGCAGCTCCAAATTTATCTGGTATGCAAAATCAGGGAACAAAGTGGACATCAATGGACGCTATGAAGGAATTTCTTGTTTAAGCAACACCAATAAGGCTCAAAAGGAAATTAGCCACACTTCCTAGACTAGATGATATGCCCTGTATAGTTTAAGCCAACACAAAAAAAATTTCATTTAAGGACTAGCACAAGCACAACACAGATCTGTGTTGTTACGGACTAAGATTAGTAGGCACACAGCACATGAACAGTACCGCACGCGATACTATTGCGTCGTGAACAGTACCATTAGGGGTGGAAAACGGTAACGGATAATTCGTTTTATCCGATATTCGTATCCGAGAAAACACAAATATGGTAAGCAAAAATCCGTATTCGAAAATATTCGTATTCGTATTCGAGAATATCCGTATCCGTATTTGAGAGTATTCGTATTCGCATTCGTATTCGAGAATATTCGTATCCGTATTCGTATTCGAGACTATTCGATTCGTATTCGATCCGTTTCTAGAACTTATGAAAAAATCGTACAAATTTTGTGATTCAAAATTTGAATTTGGGCGATTTAAAACCGGTAACCGGTCAAAAACTGGTGAAAAATCGGTAAAACCGCTAGGAATCCGTTTTATCCGATATTCGTATCCGAGAAAATCCGTATTCGAAAATATCCGTATTCGTATTCGAGAATATTCGTATCCGTATTTGAGAATATTCGAATTCGTATCCGTATTCGTTTGAAAAATATGGATTCGTATTCGTATTTGAGACTATTCGACCGTATCCGATCCGTTTCCACCCCTAAGTACCATCGCATAAACAGTACCACGTGGGTGCCGTATCAGTGTTATCTATTTAGGTAATTTCTTTATTATTTGGATTTGTTTATTTTTAGATTATTTCCATGTATTAAAGATAAGTTTCCTTAATATAGAGATATGTTTCTTAGACGTCAAGTATACTCATCCCTATAAAAGAGATAGAACTGTACCTAGTATCAACAAGAAAAGAAATAAACAAAGTTCTCTAGTCTTGCTTTCGTCTTCAACAAGCTTTAGAGCCTTGGCGGCACCATGGCTGGCTGATCAAGGGCGAGAACCCTACCTTCGGTTCTCGAACATGTACCCAACCAACACCGACCATAATATTTGGTACCAAAACCACTCATCATAGCTTCCAATACTGAATTATCTCCCTTAGACAGGTTGATGGCTAGCAGCGAGAAAAAGAAATCTTTACTCGACAACATGATGGCCATCTTAGAGAAGGCTATAGAGTTGGTGGACAAGCTAAAGGAGCAAAAAGAGGCGTCGTGTGCCATTGAATGGTTGTACTGCCACCACTTTCCTCGGTGCCGGTGTTGGCACTGGCCACGTTGCCGCCTTCACCAACGACAACTCCTCTTCAGACTTCACCTTTGTTGCTTTCACCAAGTAGGAAGGTTGTGGCAGTCATCTCTACGCGGCCGTCTGACACCGTGCCTCCGCAAGTGTGGGGTACAACGGTTGCCATGCGGGGGTTAGCGACGTCGTTGCATCTCTCCTACAACTGTTGCATCTCAGGATAAGAAGGATGACGCTGCTGCCCTACATCGATTGCCCTTACCGTTGGTGACTCTCGCGAAGTCAGCCAACGCTAGAGTGTTGACCTCACTGTTGTGTATCAAGGCTTCGCTCATCATCTTCCGCGCCGCGCGACGTCGCTGTTGTGTCCTTTTGTTGATATGAGGATACGAAGATCTTAGTCCGTGGCCTCTACCTAACAGCTCGAGGATGAGTTGTCTCGCCATAAGTGGTGTAATGTTATGGACTAAGACTAGCAGGCGCACAGCACGTGAACAGTACCGCGTGGGTGCCGTATCGGTGTTATCTATTTAGGTAGTTTCCTTATTATTTGGGTTTGTTTCTTTTTAGATTATTTCTATGTATTAGAGATAAGTTTTCTATTATTAGATATTAGTTTTCTTAATATAAGGATAGATTTCTTAAGTGTTAACTATACCCATCCCTATAAAAGGGATATAACCGTACCTATTATCAACAAGAAAAGAAATAAACAAAGTTCTCTAGTCTTCCGCTCTTCCTCAACTAGCCTCAGAGTCTTAGCGACGGCATGGCCGGCCGATCAAGGCCGAGTACCCTACCCTCGATCTTCGGACCTATGCCCAACCAACACTGACAACAACACATAACCTTCAACATTTACCAGCATATCTAAACCAATAAAAACAAAGTTCAGAATAAGATAGATGACTCTACACTGAACTCCTAGATTAACATAACGTGTTTTCCCATAGAAGGTCACAAATCAATTCTGCTCAGGTGACAGATCTGTCAAATCAGGTATTTGGAGAAGGACTACATGTACATCAATATAAATTAGAGAAACCCAGCACACCCCACAACAGCACTGGATCTGGATGTTTCAATTCCCAAAAGGTTGACATTAGTTTGAATGCTCAATGATGCAACAACAAACAAGCCAAAGAGCAATACTAAATTTGCAGCGAAATCAAAGATGGAAAAAGCACAAAACAAGAGAGCCATGCGCCTATGCTACAGTCAAATGCCAAAGGCCCTCAAATCTACTTATCCTTTTGCTTATTTAGACTTGCACATCTCCAAGAGCAGTACAAACAATTGCCCACTGGCAAAAGCTAGTCTCAACTCTTGAAAAACTTGTTTAGACAATGCATCCGTCACATGTAAAAAAAATTACTCAGGCCGTTCACTGCTGCAACGCACTACTGAAGTAAACACGGTCGTAGCAAATTCAACAGAACAGTCCAGCTACTGATCTGAACCTCATGCGACTAACAGTCCGGCGCACGACAAGAGAGGTGAGTTACCCAAGACAGGCAAGATTTGCTTGCACACATCAAGGAAGGGCTTGGTGAGCATGACCCCGCTCTCTGACTTGACATGCTTCATCCCTTCCAAAGAGGGAGTGAACACAGTCTCTGCCATCTCTCTCTACCTGCAAGAATCAACAAATGCATCAACCCACCATGGTAGGCACAACATGCTCACTCAGAATCACTGATCAAACAATAATCTTATAGGCCATGGCCATGGATTCGGCACTCAGCAATTGCTAATACCAAAGACAGATCTAATCATAAATAGCCAGCCACTATCCCACACCATGCATCAGATCAAACCAACTACTTAACAAGTTTTACCCCACCACTGATTAGAATCGCGGAGGCCCTGGATCAGATCAAACCTCCACGAACCGCATAGACTACAGTCCAAGAAAAGAATGCAATAACTCGCTAATCCAATCTTGAGTGCTTAGATCCGGAACTCCCAGCACAGCTACTAAACCCAAACCCAAAAGGGATGTTTTGGTAAAGAAATTCACAACCGGGCTGATCACTAACCGTGTCACGAATCGCAAAAGATGATATTTTTCTCTTCTCTCGTACTACCTGCCGGCGAGAAGACTAACGGAATAAGGTTCCGTTTCTCACCGAGGAAGTGCGTTTCTGGGGAGAAGAATCGCGGTGCGGGGGGGGGGGGGGGGGGGGGGAGAAGATGCTCGAGGCGAGAGGCCGAGAGCTGATGTTTTCCCAGTCTATTCATGGGCCAGGCTTATATTGCTTATACGAAACAAGCCCAAGTAAGAAGCGATGAGAGCTGTGCGTGTGGCTTACTTACATAACTCTGAACGGCCCATTTATCCATTCCAAGCCCAAGGGCCTGGAAAACCCACCGCAAACCCTCTGAGCTCGATCGGACGGCCAGGGGGACTCGCATCATGATCCACCGGCTCACCGGAACCCGCACGCTGCCTAAATGTTCCACCCGCACGGCCGAACCCAAGCTCCTCTTGCCTTTCCGGCCGCTCTCCCGCTCCGCGCCGCCGCCTTTCTCTGACCGCCGCAAGGATGGTACGTGGATCGATGGGTTCTGTGCGATTCCGGTAGGTTTTCGGCGACGCGTGTTTGATCGGGTTGCGTGCTTGTGCTTTTGCGTGCAGCCGTTCAAGAGGTTCGTGGAGATCGGGCGGGTGGCCCTGGTGAACTACGGCAAGGACTACGGCCGCCTCGTCGTCATCGTCGACGTCGTCGACCAGAACCGGGTAAGCTTCGAGCTCCCTGTCTGTCTCTCTGGTCTTTGTGTAGTGCTGGTACTGTTTGCATTTTGTGCCCGCTGCTGTGAACTTGTGATGTGGATCTAGAGTTCTACGAGTATGCTTTGTTGGTGTGAGGAACTTGTTGATATCGATAGTGCTTTGTGAGAAATGTAGTACTCTCTTAAGTGTTGCATCTAGCGTAACATGGAATTGAATTCACCGACTAGCATGACCTCATCTCCTAGCAGTTGATCTTGTTAAAACTTTGTTGTTATTTAGCGTAATTCATTAGCTATAGTATTTACGTTGCTTTGGGAATGGTGGATTTGATGCCTTGATGTAAATAGCAGTGCCTGGGAAAGCGCGACAATCTTTGTTTCCTGTGATGAACCTATGAACGGAATTGCCATTGACCAGTCGGGTAGCATTTTAGGTCTATTCTTTTCGGCTGCGGCTTATGATTTTTGGCTGAAATTTTTGAATTTTGACTGTTTACAGTACAGATTACGGAGAGACAGATACTCACTTGCGATTTTGGTTGGTACAGATGTTGGACTTTTAACGTGTAGATCGTTTAACTTGTAAATATCGTCTTGAAAAAATACTCCGTTTGAAAGTTAGGTACTGTAGCAAAAGTCAAAAGCCGCCGGCTTTTGACTTAAAGAACAGGTCCATTCTTAACTAAGGTTTCGGTTGCCCTACATATGTTTGTTATGTGTTCATTCGCAGATGCTTCAGGAGTCTAATTATGAGCCTATTCATATTGGTTTTTGCTGATGGTTTTTGGTTTTAGCTTATGAATAGTAATAGCTTGTGGAAGGCCGTACGGAGAGAGAGAAACTCGCATGTGATTTTTGCTGATATAAATAAATTCATTATAATATGTACTACAATCAACTAGTAGACCCTACATTAAAAAGACACCTCATTTGAAAGCCATTACTATAAAAAAGTAGCTTTTAGAAGTCAATATAAACATGGCCATATAAACTTAGCTCACTTTTCTTGTTGTAGTTGGTTTCATTGTGGCACTTTAAATATTGAATTTCTCATTACTCTGATGCATACTGTGAATCAGGCACTTGTGGATGCCCCTGATATGGTCAGGTGCCAGACGAACTTCAAGCGGCTTTCCCTGACCGACATCAAGATTGACATCAAGCGTGTCCCTAAGAAAAAAGATTTGATCGAGGCGATGGAGAAAGCTGGTAATTATGAATCTTGTGCTACCCACTTCTGCTACATTTGGTCATTTGTGCAGTTGATACTTACTTGAATGCCTGTTATCTTTTTGAAGATGTGAAGAACAAGTGGGAGAACAGCTCATGGGGCAGGAAGCTGATTGTCCAGAAGAGGAGAGCATCGCTCAATGACTTTGACAGGTTCAAGATCATGTTGGCGAAGATAAAGGTGAGGCATTTTACTGTCATATGGTTAATTCCTGCAGGGCACTGTTGCTATCACTTGCTTACACTAGTGTGTTGCGTATGAACAGAGAGGAGGTGCTATCAGGCAAGAGCTTGCCAAGCTCAAGAAGGAGGTTGCGGCTTAGAATATTTTATTGGATGGCGTGTCAAGTTTTTGGTTCCAAGTTGGATCAGCAATATTTTTCAGTGTTTCTTAAAGCCAGAATTAGTACTACTGTTTTTGGGAACCAATTTCATATGTTCATTAAACATGGTTGTGCCCTAGAGATTTTGGCATGGCTGTTGTTGAATACCTATGGTAGTTTGGGTGCATTTGCCTTCGCTGTGATTTGTATTGTTGATCAGTTCTTAATTTCGATCATGTCGCTTCTGGAATTTATTACCGGTTGGGATTCATCTGGGTACTACAGTGTGGTATTTCATCAGTTGATGGGCAGGATTCAGTGTTTTGCCATTTCTGACTATAGTGGCCACAAGTCTGCTCCTCAGTGTTACCCTGGCCTGTTACGGTTCATACTTAATACAATATGCCTGACGTGCCAGGCATCCTGGTGAAATGCTGGATGTGTTTATATTAATGTTTCGACCGTATTTTCTGATGGTCGTTTCAGACGTGCCGAATAGTCGAATACCATTAACATACATACTCCAATTCGTTTATTTGGAATGAGTAATGGACGTGCCTAGTTTTCGATTGAACCATCCATTCCATGTGGTTTGTGAAGTTTTACATCAGTTGGTTGGTCATGCAGTCGACAATCAGTTCAATCAGTTCTCTGGAGCAAAACATAGCACAACACAATATGAAGAGCGATGGAAACCGGATCAGATGTCGGCCAAAGTGGAGAAAAGTTGCCTACGGGGGAAGGCAGCCAGGCTATGTTGATAACAACACCGATGAGTCGTTCCTAGAGGAGATGGTTATGAATGCCAATGTCGTTAAGAGGGACCTTCAGAAAGTGGTGGTCGATTCAGTCTCCAAATCTCAGTATCTCTGCATCGTCGCTCTCGTGGTTTCAACATGGACCCTTACATTAGACTTGGCCATTGATGAGATCACTCTTTTGAAATTGGATATTGGTCTTCTGCTTGTTGGGTTTTCGGTCCTCTTGCTCACAACTTGTCCATTCTCGCTAAAGCTACTCTCGAAGTATGTCCTCAATATATCATTCTGTAACGCCCCCGTTTCCAGGGGCGCGTACGGACACGGCATTCCGCAACTATTCACGCATGAACAGTTATGGAGTGTCGCGCAAGAGTATACCATTGCATGCTTACAACAAGATCCAGCATATATTTTACATAAGGATTAACATCCATTTTTCAACAGCGGGGCGTGCAAACCCAAAGTATAATTACATTACAGAAGCTCCAAGATCCGCTTGAGCGCGGCCAAGACCTAAAGCCACGGGTCCTCGTCGAAGAAGAGACCTTCCGGAACTTCCTCAACGGGGAGACAAACACATTCGTCTTGATCCTCTAAAGAAAGGCAAAAGCAAGCCGTGAGCCAAACAACCGGCTCAGCAAGTCCCACAGGGACCCTAACTTATTACATGCACGGAACATCAAAGGAAGGGAGTATACTTGGTTTATTAACTTTGAGTGGATGCGGTTTTATTTGCAAACATTTTGATAAGACGGACCCAAAACTACTTCTTAAGATCTCAGGGATTTTTCATGAAGAGTTAATTAACCAACCTAATCAAGTTAAAATATTTACAAAACTACTTAAGCTTCGCTGCTGGAATCACCCAAGTGACACAGCTCCATTAACCGGGAGCACGGCGTATTCGAATACCATTTATTCGACTCTGCAGAGTTTGCTCAGCCTTACCCACACGATCCCTTAACTCCCGCGACAGAGTTAAGGAAGCCAGGTCGTTTCACTGCTCGACTCTTTATATAGGCTCTACCCGGTAGAATTCACTCGGGTCTGGCACAATAAACTCCCGTCCGCTTCGAGTGAACTCTACCGTTGTTATGCACCCGCAGTACGGCCTACCTAACCTCGCTTTCTCAACGACAAGCCTGTAATTCCTGTAGAGTTTCAATTGAGTTGAGCAGCTACTAGACCAGTGTTGACAAGTCAACTCCTGTGGTTGAGCGATCACTATGTCATTTGCTCAGCGTAAGGGTCTAGTTCTATATTCTCACATGGTCCGCAACCTTGCCAGGCCCGCGACCCCCAACCTAGGGTAAGCGGTGGGCGAAAGCCGTCTCGCGGCGCCCCACAACACCCTTACCCTAACTTCAATCCTAGGGTAAGAGTTGGGTGAAGACTAACTCGCCAGCTCTTTCCCCAACCCTTACCCTACCTTGTGCACGTCGGCACTCTCCGCTCTAGGGCACGGTGTCCTATACCACCCTACCCTAGAGTCGGGTTTGCAAATTCTATTGGCCCGTAGCCACAATCTTATTAGTGTAAGACTTTGCATGATAATAATAACCTACAGTTATCTAGATTAACAGATAATTATTTCTAGGGTTACAAAGGCATGGCTACAAGTTTAACATGGCATTTATCGGTGGTAGGATTAACTACATATCATGTCATTCCAAACATTTTATTTTTACTTTGAATTAACATTTCAGAATTAGCTTAATGCAAATAGCATAATAACATAATTAAATAACATGGGTTGCAACATGATCAAAGGATTTGGGACTTGCCGGCAATTTGGACGAACTCGGCTAGCTCGAATGTAGAAGCTCCTGGATCCTGCGACTGCACTTGAACTTCCGGGATCTCCGAAACTAGCGCAAACACATAAAAGAAATAAGTCCGGCTTGAAACTATTCAAGCGAGGAAAAATAAACTATTTAAAAAGAAGTAAAATGCATAAATCTCCAAATGGGGAATTTTAGGAATTTATCTGGGATGAAATTGTGGGAGTGGAGGCCAAAAAAGGGTCCAGGACATTATTTGGAGCAAGGTGGTGAAATTTGGGAGTTTTGGGGATTTGTTGTGATTTTCTAGGATTTATTTGGATTTTTCTGGAATTTAGAAATTGGAAAAAGCTGGAAAATCGGGATGCACAGTGTCGGGCCGGCCTCATAGCTACAGTGCGGCCCAGCACTGTGCGGCTCGGCGGGGGAAACGGTCGGTCGGCCCACGCAGCCCGTGCGCGTGCGCGCGCGCGAGGCAGGCCGGGGAGGCCGCGGCCCGTCCGCGCTCCGCGCCCACCCGAGGCGGATGGAGGACGCGTGGCCGGGGCGGACGGTGCCGATGCGACTGGTGCGAGCGGCTCGGATCAAGGCGGGGAGGGCATCGAACGGCTGGGATACAAAGGAGGCGGCGAAGCGGTGGAGGCGATCCGACGGAGGCGGAGGGTGGCTTTTATGGAGATCGGACGGTTGGGAGGCGTTGCCATCGGGCGGCTCAGGTGAGACGGCAATGACGGGAGTGGGCGGTCGGGATGCGACCACGCCGCCGGGGGGGTTGTCTTCAACCTCCGGCCACTACAGTGCTTCCGGGACAGAGCAACGGCAGCGACGGCGGCCTGGGCGCCAGGGGGCTCGCCGGCGGCAGAGAAGGGCACCTACGGGTAGCTCTTGACGCAGGCAACCCGTTTTGGGGCTTTGGAGAGGGAGGGAAACAACGGAGGGAGCGGGAGACAGATGGGAGAGGTTCGGTCCTTTGGTGGCGGAGGTGGTCACCGGCGGCGAGAGAGCTCAATCGACCGCGGTCACACGGACAGGGGGTCAAGAGGCTCACGTTGGTGGTGGAGATGGAAGCTGGGGAGCTACGGAGTGCGCTGGCCACGGAGAGGGTGCGGCGGCCGGAAGGGAGCTCCGGCGCCGGGGCTTCTCAGGCGATTTCCTGTCCAAAGGAGCCCACCAACGTGGTTAGCACAACGAGGGGATGCTCCGGTGAGGAATAATTGAAGAATGAGGGAGGGGAGAGGGAGATCGGCTCCAGGGGGGTCGCCGGCTCACAGGGCGGCAATGGCGGTGCTACCGCCGGCGGGGCTTCAATCTACTGCTCGGGGAGGTGCTCTGGAGTGGAGGGAGGAGATTGAAGGCGGTGGGAGAGCTCCGGAAACAAAAGAGGAAGAGGGAGCCGAGGTGGGGGGTTTTATACCCGAGCGGAGGGAGGAGCTCCTTCGGGGAGAAGGCAACGGGCGGTGGCGCGGGGTCAACAGAGGGATGGGGAGTTGGTCGGGCGTCTCCTCCGCGCAGTGGGGTGACGGAAGCACTGCCAGGCGAGGCAATGGCGACGCGACGGGCGATGGGAGCAGGTGAGCGGCGGACACGGGCGAAGGCGAGTCCGCGCGCGGGGAGGGGAGGTGGCGGCCACTGGCAGGCGGGACCAGGGCAGACGCGGGGCGACGCGTGGCGCAGGGGCTCTGCCGCTTCAGACCGGCTGACGGGACGGCGCGGGCGCGGAGGGAGAATCCGAGGGCGGCGCAGCGCGCAGCGCTACCGCGCGTGCGCGGGGTGAAGGCGGGGAGAGGCGGGACGCCAACGAGAGAGGGGAAAGGAGCGAGCGCCAGCGCGAGGGAGGGAGGCGCTGGGGAGCGGAAGAAAACGGAGAAGGGCGGGGCGCCAGCCGAAGGGGAAAACGGGGAGAGGGGAAAGGCGCCAAGGAAAAGGGGAAAACGGATTGCCGGAAAGGGAAAGCGGTTTTGGGGAAAACTTTCCAAAAAGGGAAAGTTTCCAGAAATTCAAACAAAAATCCACAAAAATCACAACAATTTTTGGGGTTGAAATTTTGGGGTTTTTCACATTCTTTATCAGTGGCCTCTATGTTTTAGCGCCAGTTTATCATACCCTCACTTGGTCTATCAGTTCGGATTCAATTTTGGCACTTGCTGTACCTCTCCTGTTGGTTCATCTCCTTTTGCATGACTATTCTGGTTCGACTATAAGACCTCCAGGTGCACTCAACAACCCAAAGCTGACCAGTAACATCTCCTTGAATGCGTCAATAGTAGCATCCGTCCTTGTGGCTTCGCGTCTGCCATCTAGGCTGCACGTCTTTGCGATCATGCTCTTCTCCTTGCAGGTCTTCCTGTTTGCACCCCTCGTTACATTTTGTATCAAGAAGTACTCCTTTAGGCTTCATATTCTATTCTCCTTTTCTCTGATGGTCGTGACCCTGACTGTCACATACAAGTCGCATCGAATGTTCTTCATTCTACTTCTGGCACCTGTTTTTATATCACTTGTTTGCCCTTACTGGCTTATAAGGATTCAGGAATACAAGTTTGAGATCAACGGCCCCTGGGATGAAGCTAAACTCTGCTTTGATATTACTGAATGACAACGCTAAGCCTAATTCAGAAATCACATAACCAATGTACTGCTAGTCTTCTATTAAGTATTCATGTGTATGTATATACTCGTAACATACTTGTTTTGATATTGTGGCTCTAGTGATCTATTTCCTGAAGGCACTCGATGATTCAGACTTCAGTATATAGTAAAACATTGTCTTATATAATATTTGATCGGGTCAAGGGTGTGCCTTGCTCAATCCAGTAACAGTGATTCTTGTAAGACGAGGTGCAATATATTCTGTGTTTGTTTGTGTGTTCCAGGGAAATGTTGTTGTGCTGCTTACGAGTTTCTTGCAGATTAATTCAAGCCATAGCTCTGTGTACCAATGGCATAGTGGCAAGACAGTACAACAGAGGCAACAGCGAAAATAGTCTTTGTTCGTGTCTAGTCGTGAGTTCTATGCCAAGTAAACGAAGAAGATTTAAGTTCATCACTAAGAACATACTTGAGTTGTTCAGAGGTGGGAGAAAGAAATAGTCACTAATAATCAGTTGTGAAGTAGTAAACTACAGTAATGCTACCCCCTTTTTCTGCGACGAACTAAACTACCGCTAACAATTGTGGCAATCTTAGAAGTTACTGGCTGATTGCTAGTTCGTCTAAAAAATGTTACTGCTAGTTGAAACAGCACAACGCTGCTATCTGTTTGAACCTATGATTTCCTAGTTAGATCCGATTATCCGAAGCTGTTGAGCCATATGTCTCGGAACACCTGTAGGACACTAGGCAAAAGATGGATTGCTCACTAGTCTAGGGTATTATATACGAATGAATGTGCTAGTTGCAATAGACATTGGGGATACGTCGTATTAACACGATCTAAAATAACAAACAGATCAATCATTTTGCTTGTCTAATGAACTGTTTTAATTTAATAACATTTCTACAATTGTCTGGGTCAACATCAATATCATTTGGACCAGCACGGCAAACAACGCAGCCGATCCGGGTCCCCTAGAATGGGGTGTAAAATGCTTCCTTTAACCATTTGAAAGAACATTGAATTAACAGTACTCGATCATCTATGCCAAGAAGATTCGATGAGCAACCTTGGCTATATGCATATCTCAGCATCATGTGTAGCACAGAATCATTTAATTTGCTGATCAGTGAGCATCATCTGGAACTGAATGAACCTTCAGTGCCCTCACTCAAGGCAGCAGCTCACATCTTTTGCTCTTCCAACCTTTATTTCCTCCTATCCGCGCTAATTGAAAGGCGTTCGAAGGTCCTCAGGCTCGTAGTGGGATCATCATGGACATTTCTTCCAGTTTTCAACAACGACGAGGACCTGGTCTCAAGTCCAGTTGACTGGTGAAGCCTCTGGGTAGTAGATGGGCGGCTGCTGCCACTGCTGGTTGGGATTAGGTGGGCTGTGCGGTTTGGGTCACTGGGATCTCCAGAACTTGGTCTATTGCTAGACAGGAGAGCCTTCCTTGACGTGCTCCCATTCCGTGACGATGTTGGCCTTCTTTTATCCGAATCAACAGCCTATCATACATGATTAAAATGTTGTCAGCCTTTCAGTTATCACCAAGGGGAATATGTCATCTGAAAAGCAACAGAGGGAACTAGCCATAAACATCAGAATAAGAATGGCCAGAACCAAAGAAGAAAAATCACCAAACAAACTGTAAAATAGCCATCTCATTATTCTGCTGACTAAAGCTACAGTATTTTTTAAAGGTACCAATAAATGTTGCTTCATCTATAAAAACCATAAATTGTGTGCCAAGTACGTACATGATCACTAAGCATCAGATATTCAAATAAAAATAAAAACAATGAAAACTAAATTGAGCATTTCTTACCGTCTTGGGTGCCAAAAGTGAATCAAATAGATTTCTGTGCTTCGGGTGTTCTCCATGATGGCCAGAACCAGAGCCAGTTCTTCTGGTAAATGGTTCAACTGCACCAGAGAATCTATCAGGAACATCCTGTCTTGCTGTTAACACAGAAGAAAACATGAAGCTCTTAATTCCCACATAGCATATTTCCCGATGTAAGATTCAAAAACGCACATGCACCTGACAAACCTGCAGTTCGTTCAGCCCGTTCGGCAGATGGTCCTACCAACCCGCTTGTCCTTCCACTCAGCTGGCAGTGAGGAAAAAATGCTACACATTCAGCATGGTGAAGCCTGCACTACTAAAAACTGTTGGAAATAGGAACAGCGGACATACTCGCAATCTGTTACTCTCTGCAGCTTGCCTTGATATGGTCCAATCGAATATATAATCAAGCTGGTACCCTATAGGTATCCCAAAGAAACCATGTAAGATGTAGATTTGTAGAGAAACTTTCAGGTTTTATATTTAAGCATACCTTCACGGATGAATAAATCTCGGAAGAGTTTCTTCAAATAGGTATAGTCCGGTTTATCTTCAAATCGCAAAGATCGGCAGTAATGAAAGTATGAGATGAACTCTGATGTATAAGATTTACAGAGGACCTATGCAAAATTGTGTAAAACATAGTGATAAATATTAGTAGATTGCAGTTTAAATGTTTAATCAAACAATACATCAAGCTTCTTCGTAGGATTATTTTCTATGGAATCCAATTAATTACCTCAACTGGAGTTAGCATTTTCTTTTCACTAATTTTGTCATACTTCTGTTTTTTCGTGCCAGCTTTCAGACCTTGCCAAGGAAGGCTGAGATAGACAAGTTAACATAAATCAGTGAAATGTATTGTCACAGTCAAAAAGGAATATTAAACAATAGAAAAGCAACAAATGTCTCACCTTCCTCTTAAGAAATACATAAGCACATAACCGAGAGATTCTAAATCATCTCTCCTGCTTTGTTCTGTAGAAAAAACCAGAAATAGCACAAGACATATACCAGCAATCAGAAGAAGCATATGCTAGTTCAACAACTTCACAGCATCAATTCTGCCCCTCTTAATGCCTCTTAATGCTTTACGAAATAATAAAATCTCTGCTGAATGCTGATGAAGACACATCAAGTGTTTACAGGTAGTGACACTCACCTACTCCAAGATGAGTGTTTACACTAGCATAACGTGCTGTTCCAGTAAGATTCTTGTTCTCTCTATGGTAGCAAATAAAACATGTAAGCTTCAAGTGTGTATTCCCAAATAAGTATGAAACATAATTATAAATTATAAATAAAATAAAAATCTCAGTACTGAAACTGGGTAATTTTTTACCAGAATTAATCACTCATCATCACTATTCACTATCCTTTTCTTACAACAGTCATAATGATGTGATTCATGTTATTGGTCCTTTTCTTACACAAGTAATAACAAATTAACAATGAAACACAAATTGGCTATCGCCATCATCATTGATCACATTGTTGCAATGCTGCTGTCATTTTCTTCATAATTTTGAGAAACAAAAAGATATCACAGAAGGATTTGTTTTAAATCCCACAATTACGTGAAGTCTGTAGTTACAAATTCCCCCTTCCGATAGGATTGCTGAAGATACTTTGGTTTCAAAAGCTTCCTTCTTCATAGTGCTGATAACCAATTCAAATTTCAGATACATCACAAAGTGGTAGAAATGTAGCTTTTGGAGCCTAGACATTCAGTACCAGATATTGTTCCGCATGTAGTGTGCCAAGCACAGTTATGGGATGGCCATGCAAATTCTAAAGCATGGTTTAGGAAATTAAGAAATCATACTACAGTGATGTATAGCAAAACATTTAGTTATGTATGACAGAACAATATACAAAGGTGTTATATTACAAAACAAGGCTGATAAGAAATACCTTGAAAATACAAGTTTTAAAACAAAGATAAATAAGTGAATGATTTGTTGCAAGCTAAGTACCATATTAGAACAATATTCCAAATGTAAAGATAATTCCTTTTAAAACATTTACAAGAACCATTGCTGATTACCTGTATGGTATGTGCTTATGAGTTTGCAGGTCCCGGTACTTCTTCGCAAGACCATAGTCAATGACATAAACCTGTTATGGTGAGTACACAGTTTTCTTAGCAGCTATCTTTGTATACAGTAAACAGAAGTGCAGTGATCGCTCAAAACTGTGTTTATAAACAGACATGCTCATTTTTTGGTACTAGTCAGTGCAAGATATATAAGACGGTAAGTTAAATGCAGATATCTGCTCATATGAGTTAGCAGGCAGCAGCACCAGAAGGCCGTTCATATAGCATACATTGAGCAATAATTTGCATTAATAAGAGAATAATAATCTGCACTAATAAGAGAATAATAATTTGCACTAATAAGAGAATATGGATGCTGTGTTTTTTAAGTGCTTACTGTTAGACATGTAGATGTTGCAGGATTACCATATTGTATAAGGGGGCTCATTGCATATTATTTCATGTATATATTTGGCCCCTTAGCCTATTGGAATATCAAGCCCACACTCATAACACGGTATCAACACAGGAGAAGGCTAGGGTTAGGGTTTCCCAACCCTAACCGCCACCGCATCTCCGCCTCTCGACCACACCACGTCACCGCACCCCTACTCACGCGCCGGGTCGGCCGCGTAGCTCTGCATCTTTGGCCGCCGTCGCCCGCCTTCCTTCCTCCCGGCCGCCACCGGACATCCTCGAGCCGCACCTCTTCCTGGCGTTGCCTGACGCCGCTCAGATCTGGCCCGACGCCGCCCCCTAGCCGCCACCTGGCTGCCTCCCGGCGCTGCCCGGCTCGAGCCCTACGTCACCCCGGCTGGCCAGCTCACCACGGCAAGCGCGGAGCACCACGTTCTCGCTGTCCACCTTGCCTAGCTCGCACACGTAGGCGTCGATCTGCGTCTCCACCCGCGCGTTCTTGGCCTGGAAGCGGGCCGACCGGCTAGCTCCGGCTGCCTGCCTCGTCCACGTCTGGTCGTTGTTCCTTCATCATTGCCCCTGTCAGATCCGTGCCTGTGTCATGCCGGTCGTCTCCCGCACGTGATGGCCACCCACACTGCTATTCTACGTCCGAAGATCATCTTCGATGGGATGAACTATGGTGAGTGGGCCATGCACATGCGGATTCACATGAGCCAGCGTCTTTGGGGCCATCTTACTGGCGAGAGGCTGTGTCCGCCTTGCCCTTCACTGCCGGCCACCCCTCAGATCCCTACATCTGCTGATGAAGCAACCCAGAAAGCTGCGATCGTTACCTTTGAAGAGGCCATGGAGGTGTACCAGGCTCAACTTCACTCCTATGAGAGGTGGCAGAACGACGAGGCTCGTGCTTCTGCCATCCTGGTGGGTAGCCTGACTGTCGCTATCTCCATGGATATGGTGGAGCTACCGACATCTCAGCAGTGCTACAAGCGGAAGAACCAAGGCCGCAGGGGTAGTCACCCTCCCAAGGGCACTGGTGGCTCTTCTTAGTCAGAGTCACGGCAAAGCTCCGCCATTGAGGTCCAGCAGGAGACGCTCACTCTGCTTCAGCGCCTTACTGCCTCAGCTTCGTTCGGTTCTGCTGCTCAGTCTTCTGGTGCTTCACCACCACCACCTCCTTCCTCAGGTATCTCATGCCTTGAATTCTAGATTCTAGTGCTTCGTTTGAAATGACACCAGATTCTACTCACCTCACCTCTGTGAGGCCTCCCGTTCTTCCTCATACAGTTATGACTGCAGATGGTACCTCCCGTTCGTCATTTCTTGTTCCTGCAGTATCTCATGTTCCCAAACTAGTTATGCAGCTTATGTCCGCTGGTCAGATCACTGATCATGGTTGTCGTATCATTCTTGACTCCGACTTGTGTTGTGTTCAGGATCGTTGCACCAGGACTCCGGTTGGGACTAGCCCTAGGCGTCGTGACTCGCAGCGTCTTTGGGAGCTCGACTGGCTGCACCTTCCTTCCGTTGCCTCCACCAGCCAGTCGGTTCCCTCCACCGCCTCCGCTTCAGTCGCTTCCTCTACTGCTACCTTCGTCCAGTGGCATTATCGTTCGGGTCACATAGGGGTTCACGTCTATCTTCATTAGTTCGGAGTGGTGTTCTTGGCTCTGTTTCTGGTGACACTTCCTTACATTTACAGGTTGCAAGCTTGGCAGATAGCTGCAGCTCCCATACCATTCTAGTGATTCTGTATTTTTCCGACCTTTTGATCTTGTTCACTCTGATGTATGGGCCGGTCCCCTTCGTTTCGAAAGGGGGTCATCGCTACTATGTCATTTTTATTGATGATTATTCTCGATATACTTTGATCATCTTATGACTTCTCGTAGTCAGGTTCTTTCTATTTATTAGTCTTCCGCCACCATAATTCGTACTCGGTTTGATTCAGCCATTTGTGTTCTTCATGCTAACTCTGCTGGTGAATATCTATCTGCTACCCTTCATCGCTTTCTTGTGTACTTTTCCTCAGTACTCTTGTCCTGGTGCTCATGCTCAAAATGGTGTTTCTGAACGTAAGCATCACCACTTACTTGAGACCGCTCGTGCTTTGATACTTGCATCTCATGTTCCGCCTCATTTCTGGGTTGAGTCAGTTTCTACGGTTGCTTATCTTGTCAATCTACAGCCTTCATCTGCTCTTCAGAGTTGTACTCCGCTTGAGCGTCTTTCTAGTAAGCCTCCTCAGTACAGTCATCTCCATTGTTTTGGTTGTGTTTGTTTTGTTCTTCCTCCTCGCGAGCGCACCAAGCTAACTACTCAGTCAGTTGAGTGTGTTTTTCTTGGCTACAATTCTGAGCATAAGGGTTATCACTGGTAGGACCATGTTGCTCGTAGGATGAGAATATCTCGAGATGTCACTTTTGATGAGTCTCACCCCTATTACCCTCGGTCTTCCTCCACCAGTTCAGCGTCCTCTGACGCGCTTTCTTTTTCTGATTTTTCCTGACTATCCACTTCCTCCTCTGACTTTACCTTTGTCACTCTCATCTCTTTCACCTCCATCTGTTCCTTCCTCTTCAAACTCTCTTTCCCACTACCGCTTCTGTTGAGGTCGTCCCTCCTTTCCCACTGCACTACTCTCGCCGTCCTCACCTTGATACACCCTCGTTGTGCCTCCTTCCGCTCCTTCCCCTCTTCCGTCCCTGCTAGGTCCTGCTCCAGTCTCTACTCCCCGGTATGATCTTCGTGATCGTCGTTCAGTTAGGCTGTTGCTAAGCCTACGACTTATCATGAAGCTGTTGCTCATCCGGAGTGGCAGCACACGATGGCACAGGAGATTGCTGCTTTGGAGCATGTTAGATATAATCTTGACATATTTGAAGTTTAGAGTGAGTTAGTCTGCACGTGCATGTGTGCAAGCACGTTTTTAGTGGGAGTCCACATCTATTTGGAGTTAGTAGCTGCATGTTCATGTGCATGTTGTGAGCAAGTTAGTTTGCATGTTGACTCAGTCATTCGCGCATGGAATTAGCTGCAAGCCGAGTCGTCCGGATCATGGGAGTAGTGGGCTGTTAGCGCATGCAACTATGTGTTTAAACACTCCTGTACCGCTGCAGTTTGAGAGTGGAAAAATAACAGAGAGATCCGGACGACTCGGCTTGCAGCTAACTCCATGCGCGAATGACTGACTCAACATGCAAACTAACTTGCTCACAACGTGCACATGAACATGCAGCTACTAACACAAAATAGATAGACTCCCACTAAAAACGTGCTTGCACACATGCACGTACAGACTAACTCACTCTAAACTTCAAATATGTCAAGATTATATCTAACATTTTCCCTCCTAATCTTGACAATATTGCTTTGGCCAGTTCTAGTAACCCATACGTGCACTCATCTCCTGGCTGCCGATCAATTCACTACGCACTATCGATCTGGCCGATTTGCCATACTACACGCTTCAACAAACTTGAACTAAGCCTACTACACTAACTCAGCAACATGCCATGCAATTGAATTAGACATGAAAGACACTAGGACAACAAGAGTAATATAACAATCACCCCCTTAATCTTGTTGTCATTATTGGAACACTTATTCATCGGGCTTCAAAGTAGCGTCGGCTCATCGTCGGCGTCCACCATGGCAAGAAGAGCCTTTGGATCATCACATTTCTTTTCCCAAGAGTAATGCCCATACTCTTGGTAGTTGTAGCAGCGCACCTTGCCCTTGTCGAAAGTGCCCTTCTTCTTACTCTTCATGCGTTCCTTCCATTGCTCCTCCATGAGCAGCAAGCGGCCACCTAATTCAGTTTCATTGTTATCAATTTCATACCTCTCTTCCACGGATTTGAGATGACCGGTGAGCTCCTCAATGGACAACGTCTTCAAATCGATCAGATGCTCGATGGAGATGGCCACCTGGGTGTACTTGGAGGGAACCACACGAAGAAACTTCTTTCCCACCGTCTCCTCTTCCATTATGCCACCCAAGGTACGAATGTTATTGACGAGGCCCGTCAGCCGCATGGAGAAGTCATCCACGGACTCGCCTTCCTTCATGCGGATCAACTCGAACTCCTTGCGTAGGG
The DNA here is from genome assembly GCA_017311315.1 of Dendrocalamus latiflorus. Taxonomy (NCBI): domain Eukaryota; kingdom Viridiplantae; phylum Streptophyta; class Magnoliopsida; order Poales; family Poaceae; genus Dendrocalamus; species Dendrocalamus latiflorus. The sequence continues at coordinate 14,924,743 of CM029639.1, forward strand.
ACTGCACCTTTTCCTCGCGCACGCGCTCAACGCCCATGCGCACTATCTCCCATGCCTCCTTCGCGGACTCCTTCGTCGCCAACATCTCTGGCAGCACCGCTTGGAGGATGGCTGACAACGCCATCCTATCAATCCAGTACTCCGCCCCGCCGGGATCGACAGCATCCCAAACGCTTTGAGCCTGCATGTTTACCTTCATCAAGAGTGACCACTCGAAGTAGTTGCTGCTCGTGAGCATGGGGTAACGCACTGTCACCCTAGCCTCCTTCAGGTGTTGCACCACCAGCTCGCGGTCGCCGCTGTCGCCGTCGACGCGTTGCCGCTGCCACCGGTGCGGCGGCCCGGTGGTGTATACACTCCGGAACCATCAGCAGGCATCGCGAGCTAAACCTCAGCTCTGATACCAAATGTTGGAGTTGAACAAACACGAACAAAAGACTTGACAAAAATAACAGAGAACAGAACTGTTCTGCGTTCTTGCCATGTGATACCGCCTTAACAGAGTGTGTTATTTTTGTCAAGTCTTTTGTTCGTATTTGTCCAACTCCAACATTTGGTATCAGAGCTAAGGTTTAGCTCGCAATGTCTGCTGATGGTTCCGGAGTGTATACACCACCGGGCCGCCGCACCGGTGGCAACGGCAACGGCGTCGACGGCAACAGCGACGATCGCGAGCTGGTGGTGCAACACCTAAAGGAGGCCAGGGTGACAGCGCGTTACCCCATGCTCACGAGTAGCAACTACTTCGAGTGGTCACTCTTGATGAAGGTAAACATGCAGGCTCAAGGCGTTTGGGATGTTGTCGATCCCGGCGGCGTGGAGTACCAGATCGATAGGATGGCGTTGTCAGCCATCCTCCAAGCGGTGCCGCCGGAGATGCTGGCGGCATTGGCGACGAAGGAGTCCGCGAAGGAGGCATGGGAAACTGTGCGCACGATGTGCATGGGCGTTGAGCGCGTGCGCGAGGTAAAGGCACAGTCCCTACGCAAGGAGTTCGAGTTGATCCGCATGAAGGAAGACGAGTCCGTGGATGACTTCTCCATGCGGCTGACGGGCCTCGTCAACAACATTCGTACCTTAGGTGGCATAATGGAAGAGGAGACGGTGGTAAAGAAGTTTCTTCATGTGGTTCCCTCCAAGTACACCCAGGTGGCCATCTCCATCGAGCAGCTGATCGATTTGAAGACGTTGTCCATTGAGGAGCTCACTGGTCATCTCAAATCTGTGGAAGAGAGGTATGAAATTGATAATGAAACTGAATTAGGTGGCCGAAGAAGAAGAGCACTTTCGACAAGGGCAAGGTGCGCTGCTACAACTGCCAAGAGTATGGGCATTACTCTTGGGAAAAGAATGTGCTGATCCAAAGGCTCTTCTTGCCATGGTGGACGCCGACGATGAGCCGACGCTACTTTGAAGCCCGATGAATAAGTGTTCCAATAATGACAACAAGATTAAGGGGGTTATTGTTAGAGTAATCTTGTTGTCCTAGTGTCTTTCATGTCTAATTCAATTGCATGGCATGTTGCTGAGTCAGTGTAGTAGGCTTAGTTCAAGTTTGTTGAAGCGTGTAGCATGGCAAAGCGGCCAGATCAATAGTGCGTAGTGAATTGATCGGCAGGCAAGAGATGAGTGCACGTATGGGTTACTAGAACTAGCCAAAGCAATATTGTCAAGATTACGAGGGGAAATGTTAGATATAATCTTGACATATTTGAAGTTTAGAGTGAGTTAGTCTGTACGTGCATGTGTGCAAGCACGTTTTTAGTGGGAGTCCATATCTATTTGGAGTTAGTAGATGCATGTCCATGTGCACGTTGTGAGCAAGTTAGTTTGCATGTTGAGTCAGTCATTCGCGTATGGAGTTAGCTGCAAGCCGAGTCGTCCGGAGACTAACTCACTCTAAACTTGACATATTTGAAGATTAAGGGGGTTATTGTTACATTAATTCTAGCAATGTGAGAATTCCAACATTATTGGAGTTGGACAAACACGAACAAAAGACTTGACAAAAATAACACACTCTATTAAGGTGGTACCACACGACAAGAACACACAACAATTCTGTTCTCTCTGTTATTTTTCGACTCCTCTCAAACTGCAGCGGTGCAGGAGTGTTTAAACACATAGTTGCATGCGCTAACAACCCACTACTCCCATGATCCGGACGACTCCACCTTAACAGAGTGTGCTTCCAGAGTGAGTGAATGCAACAGAGAATTCTAGCAATGTTGGCACTTGGGATCTTGTTCATACTGGCACTTGGGATCTTATTCCCCTACCTACTCGTACCACTCCTATCACATGCAAGTGGGTGTACAAGATCAAGACTCGCTGAGATGGTTCCCTTGAGCGCTACAAGGTTCGTCTTATGGCGCGTGGTTTTCATCAGGAGTATGGTCATAACTATGATGAAACCTTTGCTCCTGTTGCTCATATGACCACTATTCGCACTCTCCTTGCTGTGGCTTCTGTTCGTCAGTGGTCCATCTCTCAATTGGACGTCAAGAATGCCTTTCTCTATAGTGAGCTGCATGAAGAGGTCTATATGCAGTAGCCTTCTGGGTATTCTGTCCCAGATAGTATGATTTGTCGCCTTCGTCGCTCTCTATAGGCTCAAGAAAGCCCCTCGTGCTTGGTTTGCGAGCTTTTCTTCTGTTGTCACTGCTGCCGGTTTCACCGCTAGTGATCACGACCCTACTCTTTTTGTTCACACTTCTCCTCGTGGTCGTACGCTTCTTTGTGTGGATGATATGATTATCACTGAGGATGATCCACACCATATTGCATCTGGGAAGAAGCGTCTTGGTGAGCACTTCTTGATGTCTGATCTTGGTACCCTATGTTACTTCCTTGGGATTGAGTTTTCTTCCATGCCTGAGGGCTACTACCTCTCCTAGAAGTACATTTAGGATCTTCTTGCTTATGCTAGTCTCACTGATCAGCGCACGGTGGATACTCCTATGGAGCTTGGAGTCCATCTTCAACCTACTGATAATGAGCCTCTTGAGGATCCCACTCGATACCGTCACCTTGTTGGTAGTTTGGTCTATCTTGGGATCACTAGATCGGACATTTCCCACTCTGTCCACATCTTGAGTCAGTTTGTTTCGGCTCCCACTCAGATCCACTACAGTCACCTTCTTCCTGTTCTGCGATATCTTCGTGTGACCATCTCTCGTCGTCTTTTCTTTTCTAGTTCTAACTCCTTACAGCTTCAGGAGAGTTATCACATTGTATAGGGGGCTCATTACATATTGTTTCATATAGATATTTAGCCTCTTGGCCCATTGGAATATCAAGCCCACACTCGTAACACTTACGAGTGCCTAAAGATAAAACGCGCAAAATGAATCAACAATCAGTACTTTTAACTCCAATTATTTATACATTTATAATGAATTCTGACTAAGAACAATAAATAGAGTGATGTAGCACCATTACAGGCTACAGCCATTATAATACACAAGAACTTGGGCTTATTTAGCGATTATTTGCTGAAGCAAAAGAGTTGTGTAATCAGCAACCGCCAACCATATAGAACACAGTGAATAGCTATTGTGATTATATTTTAACATCTTATGAATTATGATTGGTTGATACTATTTTAACATCTTATGAATTATGATTGAGGGGATAAATACTACCAGCTGATAAAACTTTCTTTGACGAATCACAAAATTTAATCGCACAGACCATGGTGAGCAACCAGGCCAAATACTAGAATCAATATGTTGTCACTGCAAAATATGCAATGACCAAGCAACCAACAATTTCCCAATCAAAGGCAATTAATAAATCAGCTGTACCAGTAAATGCACATGAATGGCACAAACCTGGCTTGCTTTACGGCCTAAACCCATAAGGAAGTTGTCCGGCTTGATATCACGATGAAGGAAGCCCCTCGTGTGCATGTACTCTAGCCTGTTAATCTGTATAAAAACAATAGGAATACATTAACTTGGTGGTAAAAATCAACCAAACAAGGACTCAAACTTTGAGTTCCCAGAAAATTATTTTCTTTGGTATTCTGTCAGACAGGTAGCCAAAATTAACAGCCAAAATGATATCATACAGTATGACAAACTCACCATCTGATCAGCAAGCATAAGTACTGTTTTAAGAGAGAACTTTCTGTTGCAGTAGTTGAATAAGTCCTCCAGACTTGGACCAAGAAGATCAATGACCATGACATTGTTCTCCCCTTCCACTCCAAACCACTTCAGATGAGGAATCCCAGCTGAAGTTTGGCATCAAAGATTAAATGCAAATCAGTATGTCTACATAAGTTCCACAAACAGTACAAATTCTCGTATTGATACTTACTTCCCCCTTGCAGAAGCATGTATAGTTTTGACTCATAATGAAGCTGAGGATGCCTTGATTTAACAGATTCCTAGGAAAATGTGAGATGATGAAAAAATTAGGCCTGTCCTGATGCTAGCAGGGACAGTAACCTGCCCTAACACTGACAATTCATGTTGATTCACAAATATATGTTCAAGTTCTGAAAACACCTTTCCTATTTCAATATCCTACACTTTATCATAAGTCATAGCACAATTTTTGCTTCATTTAAGCCAGCAATCCAAGGCATCCAGAGGTAGAAATAAGCAATTGAAAAAACCAGATTTCATAAGGTTCTATCATAAACAACCAATTTAATTTCTAGCTGTGCTTGTCAGCATTGGCATTCATGGTTAGAAAGAGACTGTTGGTTCATTAGCTCAAAGTAGAAACTATCAAAAGTTATGAGGAATGTTACTTCCACAGTAGATGCTACCAAACTACCAGCCACAGTGTCGAATTAATTGAAGCTTTTAAGAAAAGTACACCGACCACAGGGCCTTAGCAATTATAGAATCTCAGGAGGTTCATCAGATGGTTCTTTCAAATATTGAAATAGACAGCAGCAGATGCATTTCAGCTACTAGGCATAACCCAAAACAGGCTTGAGGTATTCTGAAAGTCCTAATTTTTATCTTGAAAGGAAAGCATTTCTGTCTGTTATTGGATATAAATAATATCATTTGTTGCCTGCCCTGAATCCTGATGTTTAATGAGCGTATAGTAACATGCCAAGATTGATGTATTGTGTTCGTATATGTATCTGTCCTCTTATAACCCATACACAGGTGTACACAAACGTGCCTAAATGAACGGGTAAACAAAATCAAGCTTCCAACTGGAAGCCACAAAATCTTCAACCTTTTTCTTACTTCCCTAATCCCGCAAATCTCTAATAGGCCAGTTTGCTTGGTGAAACAAGAAAAATGTTAAGAAGTCTTGGCTGCTAGTCGATGTCAATTTTGTCACAAGTAATTATAGATGGGAGTATCATTAACATTTCAGATTATGTTGTACCACAAAATCTATTACGCTACAACAGTTTATCTAACCCTTTCTAGCGATGGTGAACAAATAATATATTCACACCAACACGAAAGAAACTAACTAATACCAATTATCAAATTGCAGATATATTAGCACAAGAAAAGGTATATAACAGAATAAAATTCTTCATTGCATACCAACTTGACAGCCACCTCCTCGCCGCTTTGTATGTTCACGCCTGCAACCAAATCAATCAACCACATCATAAACAACACGGAGCAGTAAACAAAACAAAAGAGCCTCGCAACACGAACTAACAGCAGGACATGAAAGATCCAAGAACACGACAAGGAACGTACCAAGATACAGCTCCCCAAAAGATCCGCTCCCAATCTTCCTCCCTAGCTTAAACTTCCCCCCGATCACATGCTCCATCCTCGCAACACCTCGCAAGATTCAGCAATAACTGCGCCCGAATCGCCCCGGGACCAAATCACATTGCCCGGAAGCCGCAAGATTTGGGCCCAGAACACCCAAGAAAGGGATCCCGGATCTCCCGAGCCAAGATTCAGCACCGGGAGCCGCCTGAGATGGAGCCGACAGATCGAATTGGCACAGAATGGCGAGCGAACCCTGAGATTTGAGGTGGGATTTCGGGAACTAGGGGTTGCTTCTCTGAATTTTTTGGGGATTTTTTTTTTTTGGGGTGGAATCGCTCGGGCGCGAGTTAATGGGGGAATTGCATATATATACCCTATAGTTACTCTAGACTTGTAAATATGCCCCACTCTTAGATGGCTTTGCTATTTTGCCCCATACTTGAGTGCCCCCTTGCTATTTTGCCCCACTACCCACCTGGCTGCTGGGAATTCCCGATCTACCCTTCCCGGGGGCGTGGCCGGCGGCGGCGGAACGGAGGCAGGCGCGGAGGGGGCGGGGTTGGCCGGGGGCGGCGCAGCAGGCGGTGCAGCCGGGGTGGCCGGAGGCGGCGCGGTGGCGTTGGCCGGCGGCGACGGCGCGGGGAGGTACTCCGCGGCCTCGACGCCTTCCTCCTTCGGCTCCCGCCCCCTCTCGCCGCCGACGCCTCTCGTCGCCGCCGTTGCCTGGGAAGTTCGGGGAGGAGGAGAAGGTGGAGAAGAGGCGGAAGACGAGGTCGGGGCGCGCGGCGCGGAGGGCGGCACGAGATGCGGCGTTCTGTGCGGGGACGGCATCGCCGGAGCCCGAGGCGGAGGAGGCGGCCATGGCGGCGTCGACGGCGAGAGGGGGCGGGAGCCGAAGGAGGAAGGCGTCGAGGCCGCGGAGTACCTCCCCGCGCCGTCGCCGCCGGCCAACGCCACCGCGCCGCCTCCGGCCACCTCGGCTGCACCGCCTGCTGCGCCGCCCCCGGCCAACCCCGCCCCCTCCGCGTCTGCCTCCGTTCCGCCGCCGCCGGCCACGCCCCCGGGAAGGGTAGATCGGGAATTCCCAGCAGCCAGGTGGGTAGTGGGGCAAAATAGCAAGGGGGCACTCAAGTATGGGGCAAAATAGCAAAGCCATCTAAGAGTGGGGCATATTTACAAGTCTAGAGTAACTATGGGGTATATATGCAATTCCCCCCGAGTTAATAGAGGGCGATGGACGGGGGAGGCTGAAAATGTGGGAAACGGACGGGGTGCCGGACAACGGATAGGAGAGGATGCTGGGAGGGATAGGGCGATGCGTTTCCTCTGGTTGGTTCATCTGTTTTGCTTTTCCTCTGGTTTTTGTTGCTCGTGTTTTTTTCTTTCTTTCTTTCTACTTTTCTTTCCTTCTTTTTGTACTTTTGTTACCTTCTAAGTGTGGACGTCTTCTTCAAGCAACGGAAAAGAGTGATTATTATGTTTGTTTTAGGAGATATGCCCATGTCGAAAGGTACGTGTATTTGCATAAGTAGATCGTACGAAATGTTAGCAGGTTTCGTTTGTTCGTACGTATTACTTATTGACACAACAATTTCTATTGCTCGTGCGTTGAAACGAAATTTATTAGATATATATATATAAAATCATGCTATAGAAAATTGCTACTGTGATCAGTTGAAAAATAGATAGTGATGAGAAGTTGACAATAGAACGATTAGAGAAGAAGGGACGTATAACCACCAACTCGTTCTTTTATAATAGTAATCAGTGGCGGAGGACGGGAAAAAAATGAGGTGGGGCGGATCGAAAGCAATATCATTCAAGCTCCTCCAACCCTATCAACACCGGAGTTTGCGCGTCGGTGGCTACCGCCCGCCCGCCCGCCGGCTACGCCCAGGCCGCCGCCGGCTACGCCACTGCCCAGCGCGGCAGCGCCCAGCGCCACTGCCCACCGGTGGCTGCCGCCCGCCCGCCTTGAATTTAAACAAGCCTCAGATCACTGTTTCTGGAGAGGTAAAAATATAACTATATATGTACCCTCATTTTGACAAGCTAGTTTACATATTCTACAATCTACATAAAATTTTTACAAGCTATCAAAACTAATACTTAAATACACAAATCTAAAATCTAGAATAAATAGAATTTATTATACCTTTATAAAATAGAAACTATAGAAACTGAAATCCTCAGCTGATCAGCTCCTCTGCGCCTCAAAAGCTGAAAAGCTCAAAGTCTCACTGCCTCAGGCCAACTGCTCCTCAATCTCAAATCCCCCGGCTCAAATCCACGGTCAGACAGTCCAGTCCACCGAGCGACTGAGGCACCGACGCGGCGACGCCCGACGGCTGACCGGCCGACCCGCTCCCCGGCTCCCCGCCTCCCGCCTCCAGTCCCGGGCTCCCCGCCTCGCGCCTCCCGCCGGGCTCCCCGCCCCCGCCTCGCGCCTCCCGCCGGGCTCCCCCCTCCAGCCTCCCGCGCTCCCCGGCGGCCCGGCGACTGCCTCCTAGGCTCCCGCCGAGGCGCCGACTCCTCCGCGGCTCCGCTTGGGGCCTGGGCGCCGCCGCGCCACGCCATCCTTGCGTCTCCGCCTGGCCGCCGCGGCGCCACCTCTGCCGCCCGGGATCTAGGGTTAGCGTCGGCTTTTTTTCTTGTACTCTTCGACTGGATAGGGGGTATATGGGGGCCTGCTGCAAAAAATCAAGGTATAGCCCAAGCCTTACCGTGCCCTATCGGGTCCTCCGCCACTGATAGTAATGATAATTGTTTTGAAAAGTCTAAGAGCAACTCCAGCAGGGCCCCTACTTGAGCCCTCAAAAGTAGGGGGCCCTCAAATCTCCCCCTCGAGCCCTCATTCCTGGGGGTCTTGAGGGAGCCCCTACTTTTGAGGGCTCAAGTAGGGGCCCTGCTGGAGTGAGTATTTTGCCCCTCGGCCCTCAAAAGTAGGATGAGGATGAGGGTGGGTCCTATGTGTCATCCCCTCTAAGAATGAATTTGAGGGTCCTCTTTTGAGGGCTCCTGCTGGAGTGTAGTCCAAAAACAGAGCCCTCAAAAGTAGGGAGAGCCCTCAAATAAAAAGTAGGGGCCTTGTTTTGAGGGCTACTGCTGAAGTTGCTCTAAACACTTAGCCTCTTAGCCTGACACTGTAGCCCGTGGTTAATAACGCAAGCCACTAGCCTAACACTATTCGCATGTCTTTCAAACAAAAGGAGGGAAGAAACCAAGTAACCTAGGCCAACATTTTCTATTGCAACAAGCCAACAGCGCTCTGATACCGCTGGTGAATAGTGTATTCCAAATAATTCCACTAACATATGTCATAAGTGATATTATTCAGCCTTTAATTTTTTCATATTTAACATTTTAAAATGTAACTAATTGTTGATGGGATGGTGGAGTTGTTGGTGTAAGACTCCATCCGTTAGAGTTTAAATTCTGGCATCTATTTATTACGTATATGCAAGGTCACGAATTTATTCATAGCCTCCGTCTATCTAAACATATGCTAAATGACGCACTCATATATGTGCGAATGGTGTGTGCGCGTCTTTCTCGTAATAAAGACATTTTAAAAGCAAAGAAACCAAATAAACATATTTGGCCCGGTGTGCTATAGCGCAGCTTGCTTAAGCAATATCTGGCTAAAGATCCCAACAATTCCTAACACCACCATCATGGTGATAGCCACATATAAAGTATAATGTGATGCCAGCTAGCATGTCTATTTCTCGAAATAATGATGGCTGAGCTTCATAGGAGCTTGTCTCACTTGACCAGTCTGGATTCATTAAAGGCCGGAACATCATTGACAATTTCCTAAGCAGAAAGAGCCCATTGTGGTCCTTCAGCTTGACTTTAGGTGGGCATTCGACTCAAATCACCTAGGAAGCACCGGGGGATGGTGAAGCCTGTGGCTTTGAATCCTATTGGCGTGGCTGGATGCAAGACCTCATTGTTGCTGACATGCGGCAACAAATCATTCACCAAGGCAACCTGCGAGTTCAACTATTGCTTGAGGAGTTTTTGGTATTTTTGGCACATTTTAAATCCGTATTTACAAAAATAGCACTTCTATCGCACGGTGACCGGGTAGCAGCACCATGGAGCTAACACATAGGCAGCGGTGCCTTGTGGTCGTGCAGTAGGGGCCTACCGCCTGGCCATCGTGCGGCTCCCTCTATGCCGCCCTGCCACCAGACGACCACATTGTTTGGTCTTTGACCACACTGGTGATCAAAGAGAACAATATGCTCGAACCAACGTGGTCAATCAACGTGATCGAAACAATAAGGTCGAAACCAGCGTGGTCAAAGACCAGACAATGTGGTCATCCGGTGGCAGGGCGGCATAGAAGGAGCCACACGGTGGCCGAGCAGCAGGTCCCTGTCGCACGGCCATGGGCACCGCTGCCCACGTGTCAGTATGCGGTAAAAGTGATATTTTTGCAATTGTCGTGTGACTACAGCTATTCTTATAAATACGAGTTCAAAATGTGCCAAAGGTGCCATTTACTCTTGCTTGAGGACAAACTTGCGCCCATCGTCCAGTATGCGGATGACACTTTGCTTTTGCTTCAAGCCGACGCTACTCATCTCACTCGGTTGAAATTGGCTCCTCAAAAGTTCAACAAAAATGCTCCAAAATGCACCCCCTCTGTAAATTAGCTACCGTCAACTAAAATGCGGTCTACCGCACTCTGGTAGTACCGGTCTTAGGATGCAGTCATACCGCTCTGTAGTACTACCCTACAACACATGCGGTCATACCGTTTTGTGGTACTACGGGTCAACACAAGCGGTAGAACCGATTCAAAGAAATTTAGAAATGCACCTTTCTAGAAATAAGCTACCGGCATGCAATTGTCGGTAGCACCGAAGGAGCGTTACTACCATTCAAATGCATGCGGTCATACTGGTTTCAAAGGAAATTTCAGAGAGGATTCCAAATGAAGTTTCAAATGCATGCGTGAACTATTATTGATCAAAGTGGCACAAGGATAACTTCAAGATACTAGCCATATACCCCTCTTTATAGTACAACATTTATTCTATAAATCCAGTCTTTTTCAACCAAACACCGAGACTGGTAAAAGCTATAAAAAAAGTCCTTATACTACAATATACATTTCCCTTATGCCATGTCTAGATCCATGTCAATATGTGTTCACCTTTGCATGTCTTTTTTCATGATGTCAACAAAATCCAAGACTAAACCTTTTGATCATCTTAATAAGCATGTTAGTCCCTTTAATCACTATCGTCATTAATTACCAATATTATTTTCAAGAGACTAGATGCTTCATAAGCCATGGACCCAGGCACGACCCAACAAGGTCATGGGCCGTTCTGTGCCGGCCTAGGCACGTTAAGCTCAACAGGCCAACATTGGCCAGTTTAGCCCATAAAGTGTATTTTAATCACATTTCCAAATTCCAATTGTTGGATCAAAATCCAATTGTCCTTATCCATTCCCACGAATCACATCCCATATATAAATTCTAAACAATAAACCATAATCCCTATTCCCCAACCCAGACGCCCAGCCATCGCCCGCCTATCCCAACACCCATCATTGACCTCCATGCACTTGCACCAGTGCGCTACCCCTCCACCACCTCCTTCAGCATCGCTGCACCACCCACCTCCTCTGCCGCCGCCCCCTTCCCCTGCCACCTCCTCTGCCGTTGCCACCCCTCCACCACCTCCCACCCCACTATCCCTCTGTCACCAGATCTGCCCCCACCACCTCCTCTGCCACCGGATTTGCGGCCAACTTCTCGACTCTGGTGCCGGCTACTACCCCTCCACACGACACCACTCCCTTACGCTGTCATCCCCTTCACCTCGCCTCTGGCCTTGCCTTGCCCTCCGGTGATGGCTGCTACACCCTCCACCCAACGCCACTCCCTTGCACTGCCACGCCCTCCGGTGCCGCCTCTTGCCTCACCTCTGCCCTCCAGCCACCACCTTCCTACCACCTCAATAGGTTGTGCCTAACACAACATGGTACTATACGTGCCATGCTGGACCGACCTACCGTGTCGAGGTACCGACCTAAACACGACACAGTTGGTCGGGCTGGGTTAGCACAACCCTTTTAGATGTGGATCGTGCCATGATTAGACCCGAATCAACAGTACCATGCTTCAAGCTAACACAGTTAGCCCAGCCATTAGGCCACCTGTGTTACCTGGGATTGCCACTGTCTTGTGAGAAGTTGCAGAACAGTGCATTGTGAAACAAACTGAAAATTCAAAAGGCTTTTGAATTCCTTTAAATTTTGATTTCATTTTATCCTTGAGCCAATCCTACACCTATCTCGGTTGTTCATGCCATGTTCTCCTGGCCAGACCATCCCCTCCATTCATTCCCGCGCGGCACGGTCTTGCGGGCATTAGTCACAACGTGGCAACGGTGTCGTTCCGATCTTTTGCTGTCGCACTTTCTTGGTCACCCGCTGCCACGTTGATACCACTCGTCAAATTGTTGTACACCTCATCTACCGCACCTCTTCAATGCACCTGATAATCATGTTTGGACTCAACTCCCTACCGACGCCATTTTAGTCTCAACCAACAGGCCGCCCAAGCCAAATTTAGCCGCCAACTCCCCTGGTTCATCTCACTGCTACCAGGTTTCTCTATGAACCACCTTGCCAGCCTCACTCATCTCTGCCAGACTAGCGTACGACTCCTCAACACCCGACCCCTCCTTAATGACCGCAGCCCCACTTGGCAAGCCGCTATGGCCAAATTTGCCTCCTCCCCAGCCTCTCTTCCGCTCTGCTTTCTCAGCTTACTCTCAAACGACCTGACATCTTTTAATCGCCCCAATGTCAAGCCCAAGGAAACACAAAAATTCCCTCAGCCAATTGCACCATGCCCTCCCTTGCCTTCCCGACCTAGCCACGCGCCATTACTGCCCTAACCCATGCCCTGTGGTGAACCGCCTTCCTCGCCCTATTTAAACCCCCGAGCCCCTCCAGTGCATGGCATAGGCGTCCAGGTGAATAGTAGACACCCCAATTGCTTCGTCGACCATCGCCTCACCACCGACCACTGGAATCCCCAAAGTGAGTCACCATTTCAATTCCCCGCATATAATTCATTTCCCCACAATTCCTTTTTACCAGTAGCTCCCCTATGCCTCTAGTAACACCACTGTAGCATCGCCTTAGCTTCCGTGCCCTCTTCTTCTCCGATGCCTATATTCGCCATGCAGCTAAAGGTCATCACCATGGATAGCTCGCTTCTGACTTCCCTAATCCGAGCCACCCCCTCAACCCCAACATGGAAAATTCATCACTAATTCCACCAATTAGTCTTGCGGTAGCCCTAGTGCCACAAAAATCCGATGTGAACTCCTCTCCGCCGGCGACCCACTACAGCCTATCCCAAGCCATGTCGTGCCCAAAAATGTAACCCCCTCATCCCAGGAGTCCACCTATATCCTCGGTTTTCATTTCAATGCACCACAACTCGAGATCTACTCATTTTTCTATTCCCTTGTCTCTCAGTCACTGTAGCGCGCGAGTGAGGCTGAAGATGACATTGTTCATTGGGCGGTACTATAGCACCCGACCCGATTTTAAGCAATAGGGTCCGATACTGTAGCAGACCGAATCCTTTATGAACAATACCAGATCCGCGATGAACAGTAAGTACCCATTACTATTCACCCAAAACCCGAAAGATGTATATACACCCGTTTTGACCAATTCGACCCCATAAAGCCCATTCTCAACTTTGTTTGGCCAAATTAGATGTTCGTAAAACCCTAGACTCCTATACACTATTCCAAACCCTAAGTCCAATGCAAACCAAACCTCTATTGTTCACCGAAACCCTAAAAACACACATATGCCCATTTTGATCGCCTTGAGCCCGTCTACACCATTCCCAATTCCATCTCACCATCCTAGACTCCGATAGATCTCTAAACCACATAGATGATATTCTGATCCCATACCCAACACCGTCCATACCCGTAGCTATTCACAGAAATCCATATAACACGTTCTACTTTCTCAACAGTCTCAAACCCATCTAACCCAATCCTAACTCCGTTCAGCCAATCCAAGCATGACCTAAACCCTGACAACCCAAACATATTTTTCTTATGTCATTTGGTTATTTATTTGTGTTTTGTTCCCAGCTTGCATTTTGCAAAGTAGGAACTTATTTGCATTTGTTTTCCGCATATAGTATTTGGACCACACGAGTTGGTCAATAGAAGAACTACAAGAGTATTTCAAGAAGTCAGTGTTCAATCTGAAGACTACAAAAAAAATAGGGATGATGGACAAAGAGGCAAGTCACATGTTTTTGATCATGTCGAATCTACAATCCTTTAATCCTTTAATTATTAGTATTTTTATTATGTTATTTACACACTGTTATTTCTTGTACAATAAATATTTAGAATAACATAAAATTAATTATGTCCTACCACCTGATAAAGCCTAGTTTAATTTGATGGTCATATTCACCTTAATAAGACTTAGTATTATTATAAATACTACTTAAATAATTATGGTAGATCAGGAACTCTACTATTTTATACTACTAAGAGACTGGCACTTTGGCGGTAGAATTTCAAAAGTGGTTTTAGGGTATGGAGACATCATGGGAAGCCATTAAACGGTAGTGTCCCATGACCTTATCCTAGGGTGGAGGCTTGGACCGGAAGGGTGGCAATACGGATGGGCACTGAAATAATGGTTTGTGAATGGAAGTTGTCTCAGTAAAAATGTAAGGATGAGAACCTTCATACCAAGCAAAGAACATAGTGATCGCTCAACCACAAGCATTGATTCGTCGAACCTGGTCTAGTAGCTGCTTAAATCTATTGAATATCTACAAAGGGTGGGGGAGACCGAGGGAGCTTGTGGTATGGAAGGGGGTCTAACCATACTTAACAACAGTAGAGCTACTTCAAATCGGGCGAGGCCACAGGCCACTTGAGTTTGTTGGGGTAGAGGCTATACAAATAAATGAGCAGTAAAAAGCTTTATTTTCTTAACTCTGTCATGGGAGTTAAGAGATCTTATGGGTAAAGTTGGGCAACTCTGTAGAGTCATTTATAAATGGTATTCGAATATGCCATACTTTTGGTAAATGAAGCTATGTTTAATGAGTGATTCCAATAGTGAAGCATAAGTAGATTTGAGAATAATCTGAAAATGTTGAAGTCTAGTAATCAAGTTTTGAAATCCCAATTATTTAAGAAGTTATTGTTCATTTGTGTTTAAATATGTTTACAAATAAAACTGCATCCACAAATACTTAATAAAACCCTAATAACCCCATCATTTGAAAATCCTGACAAGTAGTTATGTAGCGTTTTTCTATGTAACTTGTTGAGTACGGTTGGTTATACCCAGTCTTACTTTATTTTCCCACCAACATAGAGATCAAAAGAAAAAAGGATGCTGCAAGTTTTTGTGTTAGCGTTACGACCACACTCAAGTATTCCTATGGGAGTTTTCTTTTATTTTTCCAAATGTAAGTAAATTTTGGACTTTGACACCCTTTAAGCTATTAAAATTGACCGTTATGTCTTATTTTAATCAAATTAACCCTTTTAAAATGTTCGTGAGCAGGCATAATACTCCTTCTGTCCGCAACTAAACTTTTGAGCTGTTGCTGGACGTACGACGACCCTGTTCCCAAAAACGGGGGCATTACAGAGTGGTATCAGAGCAGGCTTGACTGTAGGTTGTAACCCTAGGTATAAATTTGGTTACGATAAGGATACGAGTTTTATAAAATCATATTTTCCAGTAGAAAAGAATTTTAGAACCCATAAGTATTAATGTTGTCTCGTCTTTCCTATTTCTATCTCATCTCTCTTAGATGTGTGTTAAAAGCTTTCCTTTTGATTTTGTCAAAATCTCAAAACTCGTGTTGTTAGCTAGATTAATTTCCTACCGTAAGTATTGACCAAATGGAAAGACAATAGAAATAGAGATAAGGCTGAAGTTAAGAAGAATAGTGTGAATACCTTGACCAAAACTTTTCCTTTTGAGGAGTTGTAAGGTCACCATTTGAGTAATTAGTAAATAATACCTGTTTGATTTTCTTGATGCAACAGGTGAAGCCATTTAAGTAGGCAAAGCTTTTCTGATTGTATTAATAGCCAAATTGCACTATTAGCCTGATTAGGCTGCTATATAAGCAATTTATGCAAAACTAATTTCTAATTTTAAATAAATATTATGTTAAAAGCTTTCCGCTTCTACCCCATTTCGTCTCAACACTTACCTACATTCTTCTGTTCTTGTCTTTCCTTACCTATCAGACTCTAAACCATAAAAGAAATTAAATGCAAAGTTCTGATTGCAATAAATAGGTTGAATTACACTTATTGGAGCCGTAGGTGAAGGGAGTAGATAACCCATAAGGGATTGAAATATGAGGTGATGAAGGACCAAAAATATTGGTGGATTTATGCTTGATCATTAGATATGTATGGTGTGAGATTTTGATTCGATAAATCAGTGGAATTTGATGGATTGGATTAACTAGGATGGATGAATAAGCTGAGTTTTGGAGAAATAAGGAATGTGATAATTGGATTTTAGGCTTTGATCAATAATGTTGTTCTTAGTGGATATTAATAATAGTGATTATTGGATTACAACCATGATCAATGATATTAGTCTTGGTGGATGTTTATAATGGTGAATTAATTGAGAAGTAGATAGTAAAAAATTTAGTTGATTACTGGCTGAGTAGACTGAGATTATGAATCAATGATGGATAGAATTGGATTTTTTGGAAATTTTTGATACAAATGATATTGGTGGATTTAAAATGAGGATACCGAATTATAAGATCTGAAATTGGATTTACATAGTCATGGTTGAAGTCGGGATTTACGTGGAATTTGGATAACCATGATTTGATTAATAAAATTAGGGATGATGTAGTAGGAATTATATATTTGATGGGTTAGATAAATGATAATATTTGTTTAGAATTTTAGACAGCAATGGTGCAATTAAGGGAGATAGCAAGAAGTAGAGATTGAATTAATAAGGCCACTGGATTCTAAGCCTATGTATAGAAGTAGCGTGAAAGTAAATTAGTCCATTAATGGATGTTGGATATTACAAGATGTCGGATTATCCTTGTAAATATATAGGAAGTTTTGGGAGGTGTGTCCTAGAAAAGCAATCAGAAAGATTATTTAATCTCACTTCCTTCCACTTGCTCTCCTACTTCTTTCTTGCCCTCATCCTTATTTCAGTCCCACTTTCCTTTGCTAGCCCAAAAATGATGGGTGTCCTAGCTACCATGGAGAAAAATCAGATTGAATGCAAACAAGAACATATCAAGATATTGGAACGACAAGCGAAGATACTGGAACCATTTGCTGCAAGGATGTCACTACCGGAATCAATATCAACGTCAAATGCATCTACATCTAAGTTTACAACCTTTCTAAAGACTCAGCCACCTGAATTCTTATTTGCAACAGGTCCACTGAGTGCAAATAATTGGTTACAAAATATTGAGAGGAGACTGGAGACCATCCAATATACAGATAAGGAAAAAGTTCTTTTCGCCACCTACCAACTATCGGAACCAGCCATTAACTGGTGGAAAGCTATTCAATGAATATATCTGAGTAAGGATAATATTACATGGAAAGAGTTTGTGAAGAGATTTCGTAAGGCCCGCATTTCTTCTAAAGTTATCACGGAAAAATATTAGGATTTTCTTAATCTTCGATAAGAAGACAAGTTTATTACGGAATATCTGCAACAATTCCACCATCTAATCTCAATATGTTCAAGATGATGTTACACACCGAAGCCAAAAGAGTGGAGTACTTTATAAAAGGCCTACGACCAAGTATGAAGCATTGCATTATAGCTATGCATTTTGAATTTTCAAACCTACAAACTATAGTCGATTGAGCGCTTTGGATGGAAGAAGAGATATTTGAATACACAAGGGTTAACAAGCAATGTAATCCTTTGATCTTGGCAAATACAACTTGTTTTCAAAGCAGACAAGATGGACACTATCGTAGGCAATGTCCAATGAAATCCTTACCTAAGAAGAAGGCAATGATGCAAGCCAAAGGATAGACATCAACATCATATTGACCGCCAATGGAGGAAGAGGGATCTCACCCTAAAAAAGCTAGGATGGAAAGGGAGAAAGTTCTACTCCAAAAGAACGATATGAAAAGAAACAGCAAAGAAGACAGTCAGAAAAGCATCACACATCACCACCAATCAGGAATATGAGTAGGAAATAGAATAGAAACTACCTTCCTTGTTACCGTCACCCCATCTTCGTCGCCTCTTGCTCCACCACAACGCCGCCTCTCTCCTTGCTATTGCTGCCGACATCGTCGTCCTCCGCTGGCTGCCATCGTCGCCCAGCCCTTGCACCTCATCTTACCGTCGCCCCATCTTCACGCGCACCAGCTCGCCATCGCCAATGCCCCAATGGTCGACGTCGTTGTGGCCGCCTGCGCCATCCTCCCACCGATCAAGAAGAGTTGGGAAGGAGGAGGAAGTGGACGGGGCGGCCGTGAGGAGCGGGGAGTCGACTGGCTGTGAGAGGGGAGGCATCGGTCGACTGAGAGGAAGCAGGAAGGACGGGTAGAGAGGAGAGAAGAAGAGGAAGGCAGTCGGGAGAGGCTCTGGCCGGAGAAAAAGAAAAGGGCTGACTGGCCGAAGGAAGAAAAGGAAATTAAAGAAAAAGAAGAGAAGAAGAGAAGGGGGAAGGCTAGACCGACCCCTGATCTATGAGATCCGGTTGAGAAAAGGATGGAGGAGCCTCGATTCATTCATTCGAGGCTAGGGTAATGCCTCGAAACCATTTCCCCTGCTTATTTATTATTTTGCGTAGAAGCCAAAATGTGTAGAGGCCGAATTGTCGAACAGTGTTTAGTGACTGATTAGTGAGTCGATGATTAGTACCTATCTAACTAGTGATTGATTGGAGTAGGCAATTAATTAGTGTATGTGATTAATGACACAAGCGAATGATTTGTATGGATTAATTAGTACATGTTAATTAGTATGGACTAATCGATTGAGGTATTTGCTAAAGCTCTATAGTAGGCTGGAATGCCAAGTTCGGTGGTATGGTTTTGGAAGTATGTCTCCGAGATGGCCGCAGCCGATATGGGATAACCCAGCTGTCGGGACTGAAAACAGTGGTTTAATTGATGTAGTCTATAAATTGAGATAATCGGGCCCACGAGAGTAAGTGGCACCGATTACCAAACCCGAACTATTTGATGTGTTAAGTCTCGGATTTGAAAGACACGGTCGTTCGAGTATTGGAACATCGGGTCTGTAATCAGTGAAAGAGTGTAGTA
This sequence comes from Dendrocalamus latiflorus, assembly GCA_017311315.1. Classification (NCBI taxonomy): domain Eukaryota; kingdom Viridiplantae; phylum Streptophyta; class Magnoliopsida; order Poales; family Poaceae; genus Dendrocalamus; species Dendrocalamus latiflorus. Next base: position 14,943,797 of record CM029639.1, read on the forward strand.
TGTGTTGTTTTGTGCGTAAGAATGCTGCCATTCATATGTGTGCATGTATTTCTATGATGTGTTAATGCGGATTGATGCTTGTTTAGGTGGAGGCTCAGGTTTGGCACCATCCACGTATCGCCCACAAGGATAAAAAGACAAGTGCATGGTAGAATAGTGGATTATGATGAATGCCTAGTATTTGTTTTATACCATGTTTTATGTCATTTTATGAAATGATATCCTTGCTTGTCTATTGAGTAGACTGATGAGAGATGCTTATGGTTGATTGTTATGCTGAAAGAGGGTTGTGTCGTGCGGCGCACTCGTATAAAGACCTACTTCGCGTAGGCATCCTGCAGTAGTGGGATAAAGACCTACTTCACGTAGGCATCCGACGGTAGTCAGAAGATAAAGACCTACTTTGGTAGGCACTCCATGGGGTGGAGTTTGTGTAGAGTTGATTGTGAATGCTGAAAGGATGTTGCATCATGTGAATTGCATATGGCCAGGCGGTGAAAAAGTCATATAGCTAATTCGGAGTGCTCATGAGTAAGACCTACAGTGGTAGGCTCCTCCACAGGATGGAGGTAGAGGGTGACATTAACAGGTGTACCCTCCGCTATACCGTTATAAACTACAGTTACAGATGCATTGCATTCCATGAAAATGACAGAGAAAGGGGTACAGTTACAGTGTTTATGATTTACACAGTTATGGAATTGATTTACAGTTTACAGTCACGGAATTGATTTACAGATTTCACAGTCATGGAATTGATTGAATTGCTAAATTAAAGTTGTAGATGCATCTCTTTTCTTCGTATTGCATTGCATTGTTTCTGGCATCTCAATGCATTGCACTGTACGAAGGAAACAGGGAACCGTGATACAGATGTAAAGATTTTGATTACAGCTTACAGATATGTGTTTTACTGGCAGTTACAGATAGGGTGTTTTACAGCTCCCAGATATGGTGTCTATTGAATTGTTATGTTGTTACCACTATTTTATTATGTGTTTGCTGAATCTTCAACCTCACCCTTACTTTGTTGTTTGTTTTTAGGTGTATGGTGAAGGTGGCATACATAGATGAGAGTAGCACACATATATTCCCACATGCAATAGTAATTCTCATATCACCTCTAGATATTATGGTCAGAGTTTAATGTCGAGCTTTGACATTTAGCAATAAGATTGTATCTGATTAGAATTACTCTTATTGTGTGGCTTAACTATCTCTGCCTAATAGTGGGTAAATGGTACAATTTTAAAGTGGGATAGGATTCTGGGCTCAAGGGATGGGCCAGAGTGTTACAAAGGATCTAATGAAGATATGCAATTTGTTACTGACATGCTCTATTGTCCATGTATAATCAATGTTTGAATACTTATCGAAAGGAGCTTTGTGCTGCTCAAATTTGCATGTTGCGATGTATTTCCATGTAAAGAAAAATGGGCAGCAAATAAGCCAGAAGTAGAATACTAGACACCACTTTGTACCCCAAAAAAATGACAACAAACTGAAGTAGAATGAAGGCATCTTTACATACTATTAATCTAGTACTATACTTTGCCTAAGATGTGAAGCTTCAGCTTGTGGCTCTTAACAAGTGAAGATCCATGAGTTTATGCGCACACAAAAAGGATCCTGCACGCATATTAGGAATCTTGGTTGACATGATGTCTGCAAATTAGAGCTATTAGCTAATTTGAGGTCAGGGATTGTTCATAATATATGAATACAACACAAAAGAGTTGCATTTGTGTCAACATGTAAGAACTACATATTCACTGATGATAAACAAATACGGAAGAGAGCTGTGTTTGTATTTTTTTTTTAGAACAAAGTTGTCTTTGTGTCAACAAGTTCAGAAATCGCACTCCCCACTGACCAAGAACCCCTTCCACCAAAGCAGGTTGAAGCACAGCTGCAGTACAAGGATGGCCGGTATTTCTCGAGTATGGGCATCTACATTAAGATCTGTAGCAAGTAAAACCAGAAATAAAGAACATTGACATGATACACTTGTGGTACTGTTGAACATATAAGCACATGTAGGTTTAATTTATTCCATAAATAAATCATGACATCATGCACGCAAAATAACAGAACCATCACAGGCATAAAAGATCTAGACATGTAAACCAGGAAACTGTACATGAACAGATCTAATACGGAGAACATGACTGTTACGTACCGATGGTTCTGTTCTGATCGGTTTGCCGATGTAGACGCCGCAGGCACGGTGAGGATGACACGAAGTCGATGACGATTCGCCGAAGCCGAACGACGAGGAAGACGAGCCAGAGCTACAGCGAGCAGTCGCGCAGAGCGCTTCCCAAAAACCTTATTCGCCCTCTCCCGGTGCAGGACTTCGAAGGCGACGGTTCCGGAGACCTGCTCTCCCGAACGACAGTGCACGCCGGCGGACGGGACGGAGTAGACTACGTGGGACGGCGCAGCACAATGGATGGAGGAGGCAAAACCCTAGATTGATTTTCGCGTAATGCTGTATGGAGGCGGCGACTCCGTATTTATAGAAAACCAGGACGCGTGATCAAGACGCCTGCACGTTCTCCATAACTCGTAACCGAACCGGATTAGTCGCGTAACCGATCCGGATTCACCGCCACACAAAACAGCAAAAGATAAAACTGCAAAAGGAAGCCGCGTCTGCGCAAGCACCTGGAGCGGATTTTGGCGGACCATTCACGCAGGTGCCGTGCGCCCGCGCCGCCCGCCCAGCCCAGCCCAGCCCGGCCCGGCCCGGCGAGGCGAGGCGAGCGAGCGCGCGCGTGTTATCCTCTAGTTCTCTCCCACACATGCCTCAAGTGACTAGGAGTGCACCATCCCTTTTAAGGTGGTCTTCCTCTCCTAGAACTAGCAATATGGTACTAAAGGTCACATGCATGCCTCCTTTGCATGAGTGGGCCTTTGAGATTTAATAGGAATTATTCTTATTATGTGGGCTTGGCCCACATAATCCAACAATCCCCCACCAGATCTCAAAGTCCCACAGAGATTTGCCTGAATTCCAATGTACTGTTTATATATCAGTATTTCGATGGAGACCGATTAAGGTTGAACATCCACCTAGAACTCCAAGCTACACTTACTCACAACTTGAACAATGGACTATGCCTTGAATTGCAAGTTTGGTGCAAGCAAGCTTCACTTAAAGACTTAACTGATACTAGGCCGCCAGTAGGCTACCCCTCGGTTGGAGCGTATAAGTCATACTCCTTGGTCTCTTCATGAGCTTAGTAGGAGATTACCCAAGATCTCCATAGACTGCGACTAACAGTCGGGCTCATATAGGTGTGTTCTTTCAAGAACGCTCTGCAGGATAGCGTCTTCGCTTCTAAAAGCCAATGGAACACATTAAGACCTTAGTCAACCTGCCTTGCAGTTTCTGAGAGTATTGCATCTTCACATAGAGAGGGTTGAAATTACTCTCCTTCAGTTAACTAATGGCTTGTTTTTCCCAGATCCTAATTCACGGGATCTCCGATCACATAGGTTGGGTTACTACCATAGATAACTCACATGGGTCTCATACCCATCTCCTTCGATGCACTATCTATCACATTCCGTGATAGTCCCTTTGTAAAGGGATCTGCCAGGTTTTTATCTGTTTGGATGTAATCCAAGGTTATAACTCCGGAGTTTCTCAATTTCCTGACAGACTTCAATCGTCTCTTAACATGCCTGGACGATTTCATATTATCCTTAGAACTGTTCACTTTAGCGATAACGGTTTGATTATCACAGTTCATAAGGATAGCTGGCACTGGCTTTTCCACCGTAGGTAGATCCATCAATAGATCTCGTAGCCATTCTGCCTCAACAATAGCAGTGTCTAGTGCCGCAAGCTCTGCTTCCATGGTTGACCTCGTCAAAATGGTCTGTTTGCAAGACCTCCATGAAACAGCACCACCACCAATAGTGAAAACATATCCACTAGTGGCTTTGATCTCATCAGCATCAGAGATCCAGTTGGAATCACTATAACCCTCCAGCACCGACGGGTACCCAGTATAATGAAGTCCAAAGTTCGAGGTACCTTTCAGATAGCGCAACACTCGCTCAAGCGCCTTCCAGTGATCATCTCCTGGGTTAGATGTAAACCGACTCAATTTGCTCACAGCAAAGGAGATGTCTGGCCTTGTTGCACTAGCTAGGTACATTAGTGAGCCAATTATCTGGGAGTATTCTAGTTGATTCCTAGCAATTTTCTTATTCTTACGAAGTAACACGCTAGGATCATAAGGTGTTGGAGAAGGCTTGCTGTCAGAAAAGCCAAAACGGCTCAAGACCTTTTCCACATAATGAGATTGCAAAAGTGTAATCCCATCCTCACCTCTAACCAATTTAATGTTTAGAATAACATCAGCCACTCCCAGATCTTTCATATCAAAGTTTTGAGACAAGTATGATTTGACCTCATTTATCACACTAATGTTTGTCCCAAAAATCAAGATGTCATCCACATACAAACATAGAATAACTCCCTCACCCCCACCATAACGATAGTATACACATTTATCTGCCTCATTGACAGCAAAGCCTGCAGATGTCAGTGTTCTATCGAACTTCTCATGCCACTGCTTAGGGGCTTGTTTCAGACCATACAAAGATTTCAACAGTTTTAACACCTTGCCTTTTTGACCTTCTACTACAAATCCATCAGGCTGTTCCATGTAAATTTCCTCATCCAGCTCTCCGTTAAGAAAAGCTGTCTTAACGTCCATTTGATGAACGAGAAGACCATGTGAGGCAGCCAAAGCAAGTAGTACTCGAATTGTGGTCAGTCTAGCAACAGGTGAGTAAGTGTCAAAGAAATCTTCGCCTTCTTTCTGAGTATAGCCCTTGGCAACAAGCCGAGCCTTATATTTTTCAATAGTACCATCTGGCCTAAGCTTCTTTTTGAACACCCACTTACACCCTACAGGTTTGCACCCATAAGGTTTATCTGTCAGCTCCCAGGTTCCATTAGCGATAATGGAATCCATTTCACTACGGACAGCCTCCTTCCAGTAGTCTGCATCAGGGGATGCATACGCTTCTGAAATAGACTTGGGAGTGTCGTCCACAAGGTACACAGTGAAATCATCACCAAAGGATTTGAATATCCTTTGTCTCTTGCTCCTTCTAGGAGCTCCACTGTCATCCTCCTCATTGACAAGTTCATGTGTATGTTCAAAAGGTTCAGGTGATGTGATTGAACTGGGAATTATTTCAGAAGGTTGACTAGTAGTGTTATGTATATCCTTCATAGGAAAAATATTCTCAAAGAATGTTGCATCTCGAGACTCCATAATTGTACCAACATGCATGTCAGGTACCTCAGTTTTAACTATCAAAAATCTATAGGCAATGCTATGATTAGCATATCCCAGAAAAACGCAGTCCACAGTTTTAGGTCCAAGCTTGCGTTTCTTAGTTATTGGTACATTAACTTTCGCCAAGCACCCCCATGTACGCAAGTAAGAAAGTGATGGTTTTCTCCCAATCCATACCTCGTATGGTGTTTTGTCCTTATTTCTGTTAGGAACTCTATTTAATACGTGATTAGACGTTAGCAAAGCCTCCCCCCACCATGCCTTAGATAATCCCGCAGTATCTAACATGGCATTCACCAAGTCAGTCAACGTGCGGTTTTTCCTTTCGGCAATCCCATTTGACTCGGGGGAATAAGGAGGCGTCCTCTCATGTATAATGCCATGTTCCTCACAAAATAAGTCAAATTCGTTTGAGAAATACTCTCCACCACGATCTGACCTAAGTCTTTTTATCTTTCTATTTAACTGGTTTTCAACTTCCGCCTTATAGATTTTAAAATAGTCTAAAGCCTCATCTTTCGTTTTCAATAAATACACATAACAGAACCTAGTTGCATCATCAATCAATGTCATGAAATATCGTTTTCCACCCTTCGTCAACACGCCATTCATCTCAGAAAGATCTGAATGCAGGAGTTCTAGTGGTGCCAAGTTTCTCTCCTCGGCAGCCTTGTGAGGCTTACGAGGTTGCTTTGATTGCACACAGCTATGGCATTTAGAACCTTTGGTGATGGAAACGTTTGGAATTAAATTCATACTGGAAAGCCGAGACATCAAACCAAAATTAATATGACATAGACGTGAGTGCCAAACATTAGCCTCATCATCCACACTGCCACAAATATGGTTTACAGTCTTATTGCAGAAATCTGATAGGGAAAAGCGGAACAAGCCTCCGCACTCATAGCCTTTACCAATAAAATGTCCATGTTTAGACACGACTACTTTATTAGACTCAAATACCAACTTAAGCCCGTCTCTACATAAACGGGAGCCACTAACGAGATTCTTGTCTATAGAAGGGACATGCTGCACGTTCTTCAGCTGCACGATCTTTCCCGAAGTAAACTTCAGATCTACCGTGCCAACACCATGAACAGTAGCATGTGACCCATTCCCCATTAGGACGGAGGAATCTCGGGCGACCTGATAAGAAGAAAACAACGAAATATCAGCACACACATGTACATTAGCTCCTGTATCAATCCACCAATTGGTAGATTGACTAACTGAAAGAACAGTAGGTAAATTACCATACCCAGTCCCATCTCCAGTCTTGCCAATGGTCACGTTGACAGACTTAGAAGTCTGTCCTGCAGGTGCCTTCTTTCCTTTGCGTTGTGGGCACTTCTTGGCCATGTGACCAGGCTCACCGCACACAAAGCAAGTTCTATCATCCTGATTGTTGTTGTTCTTCTTCTTCTTGAAGTTGGTTGTCTGTTGGGCTTTAACAAATTTCCCTTTGTTCTTGCTTGAGGGTTTCTGTACCACATTGGCACTAGACTGCCCTCCATCACCCTTAGACACAGCGTCCTTTTCCCGAGCTTTCTCCTCAATTTCAAGAGACCCAATCAGATTCTCAACAGAGTATTCTTGTCTCTTGTGTTTGAGTGCTGTTCCGAAATTCCTCCATGAAGAAGGTAATTTCGCAATAATACATCCAGCCACAAACTTGTCGGGTAAGGCACACTTCAGGAGTTCGAGTTCCTTGGCAATGGCCTGTATCTCATGAGCCTGATCTACTACAGAACGGTTATCAACCATCTTGTAGTCATGAAATTGCTCCATGACATACATGTCATTGCTGGCATCAGTAGCACCGTATTTGGAATTCAGTGCATCCCATAACTCCTTCGCGTCTGTCATGTGCATATACACCTCGCACAGACGGTCAGCAAGAACACTAAGAATGCATCCAACAAAGAGAGTAGTGGCAGTCTCGAATTCTTTCTGCTTTTCAGCATCAAGAACACCTTCAGGCTTGCCATTACTAACCCAGAATACATTCATAGCAGTAAGCCACAGAGTGACCCTGATCTGCCATCTCTTAAAGTGCACACCGGAGAATTTATCCGGCCTCAGTGCATCGGCAAATCCAGCCATAGTAAAACCACAATGCCTACAATAAGGTTTTTGGATTGTTGAACATATAAGCACATGTAGGTTTAATTTATTCCATAAATAAATCATGACATCATGCACGCAAAATAACAGAACCATCACAGGCATAAAAGATCTAGACATGTAAACCAGGAAACTGTACATGAACAGATCTAATACGGAGAACATGACTGTTACGTACCGATGGTTCTGTTCTGATCGGTTTGCCGATGTAGACGCCGCAGGCACGGTGAGGATGACACGAAGTCGATGACGATTCGCCGAAGCCGAACGACGAGGAAGACGAGCCAGAGCTACAGCGAGCAGTCGCGCAGAGCGCTTCCCAAAAACCTTATTCGCCCTCTCCCGGTGCAGGACTTCGAAGGCGACGGTTCCGGAGACCTGCTCTCCCGAACGACAGTGCACGCCGGCGGACGGGACGGAGTAGACTACGTGGGACGGCGCAGCACAATGGATGGAGGAGGCAAAACCCTAGATTGATTTTCGCGTAATGCTGTATGGAGGCGGCGACTCCGTATTTATAGAAAACCAGGACGCGTGATCAAGACGCCTGCACGTTCTCCATAACTCGTAACCGAACCGGATTAGTCGCGTAACCGATCCGGATTCACCGCCACACAAAACAGCAAAAGATAAAACTGCAAAAGGAAGCCGCGTCTGCGCAAGCACCTGGAGCGGATTTTGGCGGACCATTCACGCAGGTGCCGTGCGCCCGCGCCGCCCGCCCAGCCCAGCCCAGCCCGGCCCGGCCCGGCGAGGCGAGGCGAGCGAGCGCGCGCGTGTTATCCTCTAGTTCTCTCCCACACATGCCTCAAGTGACTAGGAGTGCACCATCCCTTTTAAGGTGGTCTTCCTCTCCTAGAACTAGCAATATGGTACTAAAGGTCACATGCATGCCTCCTTTGCATGAGTGGGCCTTTGAGATTTAATAGGAATTATTCTTATTATGTGGGCTTGGCCCACATAATCCAACAATCCCCCACCAGATCTCAAAGTCCCACAGAGATTTGCCTGAATTCCAATGTACTGTTTATATATCAGTATTTCGATGGAGACCGATTAAGGTTGAACATCCACCTAGAACTCCAAGCTACACTTACTCACAACTTGAACAATGGACTATGCCTTGAATTGCAAGTTTGGTGCAAGCAAGCTTCACTTAAAGACTTAACTGATACTAGGCCGCCAGTAGGCTACCCCTCGGTTGGAGCGTATAAGTCATACTCCTTGGTCTCTTCATGAGCTTAGTAGGAGATTACCCAAGATCTCCATAGACTGCGACTAACAGTCGGGCTCATATAGGTGTGTTCTTTCAAGAACGCTCTGCAGGATAGCGTCTTCGCTTCTAAAAGCCAATGGAACACATTAAGACCTTAGTCAACCTGCCTTGCAGTTTCTGAGAGTATTGCATCTTCACATAGAGAGGGTTGAAATTACTCTCCTTCAGTTAACTAATGGCTTGTTTTTCCCAGATCCTAATTCACGGGATCTCCGATCACATAGGTTGGGTTACTACCATAGATAACTCACATGGGTCTCATACCCATCTCCTTCGATGCACTATCTATCACATTCCGTGATAGTCCCTTTGTAAAGGGATCTGCCAGGTTTTTATCTGTTTGGATGTAATCCAAGGTTATAACTCCGGAGTTTCTCAATTTCCTGACAGACTTCAATCGTCTCTTAACATGCCTGGACGATTTCATATTATCCTTAGAACTGTTCACTTTAGCGATAACGGTTTGATTATCACAGTTCATAAGGATAGCTGGCACTGGCTTTTCCACCGTAGGTAGATCCATCAATAGATCTCGTAGCCATTCTGCCTCAACAATAGCAGTGTCTAGTGCCGCAAGCTCTGCTTCCATGGTTGACCTCGTCAAAATGGTCTGTTTGCAAGACCTCCATGAAACAGCACCACCACCAATAGTGAAAACATATCCACTAGTGGCTTTGATCTCATCAGCATCAGAGATCCAGTTGGAATCACTATAACCCTCCAGCACCGACGGGTACCCAGTATAATGAAGTCCAAAGTTCGAGGTACCTTTCAGATAGCGCAACACTCGCTCAAGCGCCTTCCAGTGATCATCTCCTGGGTTAGATGTAAACCGACTCAATTTGCTCACAGCAAAGGAGATGTCTGGCCTTGTTGCACTAGCTAGGTACATTAGTGAGCCAATTATCTGGGAGTATTCTAGTTGATTCCTAGCAATTTTCTTATTCTTACGAAGTAACACGCTAGGATCATAAGGTGTTGGAGAAGGCTTGCTGTCAGAAAAGCCAAAACGGCTCAAGACCTTTTCCACATAATGAGATTGCAAAAGTGTAATCCCATCCTCACCTCTAACCAATTTAATGTTTAGAATAACATCAGCCACTCCCAGATCTTTCATATCAAAGTTTTGAGACAAGTATGATTTGACCTCATTTATCACACTAATGTTTGTCCCAAAAATCAAGATGTCATCCACATACAAACATAGAATAACTCCCTCACCCCCACCATAACGATAGTATACACATTTATCTGCCTCATTGACAGCAAAGCCTGCAGATGTCAGTGTTCTATCGAACTTCTCATGCCACTGCTTAGGGGCTTGTTTCAGACCATACAAAGATTTCAACAGTTTTAACACCTTGCCTTTTTGACCTTCTACTACAAATCCATCAGGCTGTTCCATGTAAATTTCCTCATCCAGCTCTCCGTTAAGAAAAGCTGTCTTAACGTCCATTTGATGAACGAGAAGACCATGTGAGGCAGCCAAAGCAAGTAGTACTCGAATTGTGGTCAGTCTAGCAACAGGTGAGTAAGTGTCAAAGAAATCTTCGCCTTCTTTCTGAGTATAGCCCTTGGCAACAAGCCGAGCCTTATATTTTTCAATAGTACCATCTGGCCTAAGCTTCTTTTTGAACACCCACTTACACCCTACAGGTTTGCACCCATAAGGTTTATCTGTCAGCTCCCAGGTTCCATTAGCGATAATGGAATCCATTTCACTACGGACAGCCTCCTTCCAGTAGTCTGCATCAGGGGATGCATACGCTTCTGAAATAGACTTGGGAGTGTCGTCCACAAGGTACACAGTGAAATCATCACCAAAGGATTTGAATATCCTTTGTCTCTTGCTCCTTCTAGGAGCTCCACTGTCATCCTCCTCATTGACAAGTTCATGTGTATGTTCAAAAGGTTCAGGTGATGTGATTGAACTGGGAATTATTTCAGAAGGTTGACTAGTAGTGTTATGTATATCCTTCATAGGAAAAATATTCTCAAAGAATGTTGCATCTCGAGACTCCATAATTGTACCAACATGCATGTCAGGTACCTCAGTTTTAACTATCAAAAATCTATAGGCAATGCTATGATTAGCATATCCCAGAAAAACGCAGTCCACAGTTTTAGGTCCAAGCTTGCGTTTCTTAGTTATTGGTACATTAACTTTCGCCAAGCACCCCCATGTACGCAAGTAAGAAAGTGATGGTTTTCTCCCAATCCATACCTCGTATGGTGTTTTGTCCTTATTTCTGTTAGGAACTCTATTTAATACGTGATTAGACGTTAGCAAAGCCTCCCCCCACCATGCCTTAGATAATCCCGCAGTATCTAACATGGCATTCACCAAGTCAGTCAACGTGCGGTTTTTCCTTTCGGCAATCCCATTTGACTCGGGGGAATAAGGAGGCGTCCTCTCATGTATAATGCCATGTTCCTCACAAAATAAGTCAAATTCGTTTGAGAAATACTCTCCACCACGATCTGACCTAAGTCTTTTTATCTTTCTATTTAACTGGTTTTCAACTTCCGCCTTATAGATTTTAAAATAGTCTAAAGCCTCATCTTTCGTTTTCAATAAATACACATAACAGAACCTAGTTGCATCATCAATCAATGTCATGAAATATCGTTTTCCACCCTTCGTCAACACGCCATTCATCTCAGAAAGATCTGAATGCAGGAGTTCTAGTGGTGCCAAGTTTCTCTCCTCGGCAGCCTTGTGAGGCTTACGAGGTTGCTTTGATTGCACACAGCTATGGCATTTAGAACCTTTGGTGATGGAAACGTTTGGAATTAAATTCATACTGGAAAGCCGAGACATCAAACCAAAATTAATATGACATAGACGTGAGTGCCAAACATTAGCCTCATCATCCACACTGCCACAAATATGGTTTACAGTCTTATTGCAGAAATCTGATAGGGAAAAGCGGAACAAGCCTCCGCACTCATAGCCTTTACCAATAAAATGTCCATGTTTAGACACGACTACTTTATTAGACTCAAATACCAACTTAAGCCCGTCTCTACATAAACGGGAGCCACTAACGAGATTCTTGTCTATAGAAGGGACATGCTGCACGTTCTTCAGCTGCACGATCTTTCCCGAAGTAAACTTCAGATCTACCGTGCCAACACCATGAACAGTAGCATGTGACCCATTCCCCATTAGGACGGAGGAATCTCGGGCGACCTGATAAGAAGAAAACAACGAAATATCAGCACACACATGTACATTAGCTCCTGTATCAATCCACCAATTGGTAGATTGACTAACTGAAAGAACAGTAGGTAAATTACCATACCCAGTCCCATCTCCAGTCTTGCCAATGGTCACGTTGACAGACTTAGAAGTCTGTCCTGCAGGTGCCTTCTTTCCTTTGCGTTGTGGGCACTTCTTGGCCATGTGACCAGGCTCACCGCACACAAAGCAAGTTCTATCATCCTGATTGTTGTTGTTCTTCTTCTTCTTGAAGTTGGTTGTCTGTTGGGCTTTAACAAATTTCCCTTTGTTCTTGCTTGAGGGTTTCTGTACCACATTGGCACTAGACTGCCCTCCATCACCCTTAGACACAGCGTCCTTTTCCCGAGCTTTCTCCTCAATTTCAAGAGACCCAATCAGATTCTCAACAGAGTATTCTTGTCTCTTGTGTTTGAGTGCTGTTCCGAAATTCCTCCATGAAGAAGGTAATTTCGCAATAATACATCCAGCCACAAACTTGTCGGGTAAGGCACACTTCAGGAGTTCGAGTTCCTTGGCAATGGCCTGTATCTCATGAGCCTGATCTACTACAGAACGGTTATCAACCATCTTGTAGTCATGAAATTGCTCCATGACATACATGTCATTGCTGGCATCAGTAGCACCGTATTTGGAATTCAGTGCATCCCATAACTCCTTCGCGTCTGTCATGTGCATATACACCTCGCACAGACGGTCAGCAAGAACACTAAGAATGCATCCAACAAAGAGAGTAGTGGCAGTCTCGAATTCTTTCTGCTTTTCAGCATCAAGAACACCTTCAGGCTTGCCATTACTAACCCAGAATACATTCATAGCAGTAAGCCACAGAGTGACCCTGATCTGCCATCTCTTAAAGTGCACACCGGAGAATTTATCCGGCCTCAGTGCATCGGCAAATCCAGCCATAGTAAAACCACAATGCCTACAATAAGGTTTTTGGATTGTTGAACATATAAGCACATGTAGGTTTAATTTATTCCATAAATAAATCATGACATCATGCACGCAAAATAACAGAACCATCACAGGCATAAAAGATCTAGACATGTAAACCAGGAAACTGTACATGAACAGATCTAATACGGAGAACATGACTGTTACGTACCGATGGTTCTGTTCTGATCGGTTTGCCGATGTAGACGCCGCAGGCACGGTGAGGATGACACGAAGTCGATGACGATTCGCCGAAGCCGAACGACGAGGAAGACGAGCCAGAGCTACAGCGAGCAGTCGCGCAGAGCGCTTCCCAAAAACCTTATTCGCCCTCTCCCGGTGCAGGACTTCGAAGGCGACGGTTCCGGAGACCTGCTCTCCCGAACGACAGTGCACGCCGGCGGACGGGACGGAGTAGACTACGTGGGACGGCGCAGCACAATGGATGGAGGAGGCAAAACCCTAGATTGATTTTCGCGTAATGCTGTATGGAGGCGGCGACTCCGTATTTATAGAAAACCAGGACGCGTGATCAAGACGCCTGCACGTTCTCCATAACTCGTAACCGAACCGGATTAGTCGCGTAACCGATCCGGATTCACCGCCACACAAAACAGCAAAAGATAAAACTGCAAAAGGAAGCCGCGTCTGCGCAAGCACCTGGAGCGGATTTTGGCGGACCATTCACGCAGGTGCCGTGCGCCCGCGCCGCCCGCCCAGCCCAGCCCAGCCCGGCCCGGCCCGGCGAGGCGAGGCGAGCGAGCGCGCGCGTGTTATCCTCTAGTTCTCTCCCACACATGCCTCAAGTGACTAGGAGTGCACCATCCCTTTTAAGGTGGTCTTCCTCTCCTAGAACTAGCAATATGGTACTAAAGGTCACATGCATGCCTCCTTTGCATGAGTGGGCCTTTGAGATTTAATAGGAATTATTCTTATTATGTGGGCTTGGCCCACATAATCCAACAGGTACTTCAGGAAAAATGGAAGAAATGGGGACCAGATCTAAGTGACTTACACACAGAGAATCGTGGAGCTAAGTATAAGAGCAAATCATGGGCAGATCCAAGAAAATGCAGAGGGGAAAGTACCCCACCGGACCGTCTACTACAATAACATCCATAAGCTAAAGGAGGCGACAGAAGGATCACATCTTAAAATTATAAATCTTACTATGCCAGTTATAACTTCACATATTGTCCAACAGCAATTTATCATTATTTATAACACTGGGCATCCTCACCACTTCCTTGTTAAGTGTTAGAAAATCACATGGACCTAACAAAATTAAGTGAAATCTATCTTGTATCTATTAGCTATAAAAATGACTTAGCCAGGAAGGTAAAAATATGATTCTGAAAGACTTAATTACAAATTTCTAGACCTATTGGATGCCACTCACATCTTTTTATAAATCAGTAATCAATTTCACTTTTTTTTTTGCCAAAGACATGTTCTTGTGACCTAATTCAGAATGCACCGGACAAATTTCTCAGGAAGATGACAAGATATATCTTATTAGAGTAATTGGACTGTGTATTTCAGTTGTTAACGGAGTATATTATATCATGTACTATAGCGTATTATAAGCTTGTCATTCTATGTTTGAACACTAATATATGCTTCTCAGATAGAAGTCATATGCAGTTCTTATAGTAGACAGGATGAGATAATATGAATAAAACAAGGGATAGACTATTGCACAAAGCGACTGAAATTTTTTTATCTTTCAGTCACCTAAAGTTGCACTTTGAATCACCTGAAGTTGCACATGTTTTTTTGGAGGGGGGCTGCAATTTTAGTTTATTGAGAGTGCAATTTCAGGTCACCTGAAGTTGCACCCTGAATCACCTAAAGTTGCAGCTGTTTTTTTTTTTTGAGCGGGGCTGCAATTTTAGCTCATTGAGAGTGCAATTTCAAGTGACTGAAACATAAAAAATTTCAGTCGCCTGTGCAATAGCAAAACTGATAAAACAATACTCCATCTGTTCAAGAGTGTATGACGTTTTAGACATCGACACGGTCTCCAACAAGTAATTTGACAACTAATTTTTATATAAATATGTTCATTAAAAATATAAAATTATTATATTGTGAAAATATTTTTCATAACTAATCTAATGATACCATTTTCATTTGATCAATCTAAATAATTTTTTATATATAAGTTGTCAAAATTAAAAAGTTTTATTTCACGTTTTCTAAAACGTCTTACATTTCCGAAAGGAGGGAGTATATATAACATTTTCTTCTCACTTGCTAAAGATGTCCTGGATGTTCATCCCACCACCACCGCCACGGCCCACGACCACCCTGGAATTGCTTCAACCCCTCCTCCTGATCTGTCAAGACCTAGTACACTGCAAGATGACATCTTTTACAACTACATCCCACTCAGAAACACCAAATTTCAGCTCAGTTACTTCAAATTTCATTTGTTCTTCTGTTACCATTATTGATCTCGGTGAACCGCTTGTGGGCCTCCTCATTTTTGGGGTTCTTCAGATTGGGAGGACGAGAGGTAGTGGGATATGGGGAGAAGGAGATGCAGATCGGGAGGAGGAGAGGTGGTGGGAGGAAGGAGAGGCGATGAAGGTGAAGAGGGTGGAGAGAGGTGGTGGATGGGCAAACGAGGGGGAACCAGAACCCACCTCGTTGCTCCCCTTTGCTGGCTGGCTGGCTGCATCAGCGCGGCAGCGCCTCGCCGCCTGCATCGCAGGTGGGAGGTCGCGTTTCCCTCGGGCCGGAGTCTGGGAGGCGCAGCTGCATCAGCCGAGCCAGGCCCAGCCTCGCGACGAGGCATCCAAACAGCATGTTATTGTTCCCTGCATCACGTAAACGGCTGTAGAGAAAAAAAGCTCGCTCGCGAACTGCCGTTTGCACACTAAACCAGCCGAGCTCGGATTTGATTTTGAGTTCGTAAGTTTCAACGAGCTAAACTTAAATAAGTTTGTTAAGACTTGATTTAAGTTTGAATAAGAATTCATATTAACACTTATCGATCTTATTTGAGTTAACTTTGAGTTTTTCTTATTTTAAATTAGTACGTGTTAAATTATTTTTGACTGTTATCAAGCTGATCTCGAACTTACTTAAGTTTGGATCAAACCGAACAAGTCTTGGTGTAGGTTTGAACCATAACTCAAACTCACCCAAATTTAACTTGAGTAGAAGGCCTGACTCTTGAGCCCGACACATTTATAACCCTAATCACTGATGCCAGCGACGCTTATGCAGGCTTGCCGCGGACAACCAAACAGTCCCTACGTGACTTTAAGACGAACAAATACTCGATAGGCTTGTAACCGTAATACCAGAAGGTAAGCTCGGTAAGAATCAGGGACAAAACTGTCAGTTTTCTCGTTGCAGCTCTCAGCATCTGTCTATTCTGGAATTTGCATACAGGGCTCTAAACTTCCAATCCATTACAAGCTTCTGGAATCAAGCCCACACAACACAACCCCAGGGTTTCGTCGTCGTCACATAATCCAAACCCGGAGGCAGCGAGGGAACCAGTGTTTGCTTGAGCCGGCCGTGCACGCGGAGCCCCGCGACGGGAGGACCAACGACGCCACAGCTTTGTCGTGTCGCGGCATGTTTTTTAACCGCCGGAGTGCACGCCGGCCGCGGGCAAGGCCGCGCCAGATAGTGCAGACAACTGAAAAGGAAAAGCTTCTACCATTCTAGATTCAGTTGAGAGGGAGAAAAGATAAGCAGAGGGTAATTCAAGTACTCTGCCCCTCTGATTCAGTTAACACATATATTGTTTAAAATTAGCCAACTGCCATTCCTCCGAAGTCTAGATCACAACGTATAATAAAAAAGAGTAAAAAACTCTATCCGGATGGCTCTGAAACCCTTCACATGTCAAGATTTTTAGATAAAGTTTCACATGTTAAGATAAACCGCGACCTGCCATGTAAATTTCGCTTTCGCCGACGCACTGCACCGTGGAACAGGGGAAGCAGACAGCGAGCAGAGGCTCCGTCCGGTACGTCCTATTTTAAGCAGAGGCAGAGCCTAGGCGAGCCTCGGTTTCTCCACACTCGCTCTCTGTCCACTACCTCAGGGCTCAGCTGTCTCTGCCAGTTTGCCTGCACACACTCCACCACCACTGAAGAAATCAGAAGCCGCCATGGAAGAGGACAAGAAGCAGCAGCAGGGTAAGAGGAGGCAGGGCCACCCTCTCTTGAGGGGAGGAGGAGCGAGGAGGGAGCGCTACACACACGGCTTGTCCGCCTCCCAGATGCTGGCGCTCTCCGCGGTGTGCGGCGCGCTGGTCCCCTCGCTGCCGCCGGACGGCCACCACCTGGCGGCGGAGGCCGGCCGGGGTGGTCCCCCCGGCAAGGCCGTCCGGGACTTCCTCCTCGCCTCCGCCGCCGACCCGCCCGTCCCGGACGAGGTTAATTACTAGAGCTAGTCACTCCTTGAGTCGCTAGCTAGCTACTAGCGCATATCTTCATCTGTGACTGAAACCAATTTAACTGGTTGGCTGAATGCTTGTGCCGTCGTCGTCGTCGTACATGCGCGCAGGTGGCGGAGCTGATATCGACGATGTGCCTCCGGGAGGCGCTGGCGCTGGTGCGGACGGTGTTGTGGCTGCTGGGCACGCGGCTGGGGACGCTCGCGCTGTGCGGCGCGCGGTGCCTGTCGTGGCGGTTCCCGTTCGTGCGGAGGTTCGCGGAGATGCCGGTGGAGCGGCGGGAGGACGCGCTGCGGCGGTGGAGCCGGGAGACCATGCTCCTGCCGCTGCGCATGTTCTTCCTCGTCGTCAAGGTCTTCTGCCTCTACGTCTTCTACTCCTGGGTAAGCACGCATCGATCCTTTGGTACTTGCAAATTTACGTTCCAAATTCCTCGCGTTAGTCTCCGCTCGGCGCACGCGAGCTAGCTCGTGATAAGGTGTGCGCGCGCGCGTGCATGAGCGAGCGGCGTGTATGGTGGCAGCGCAGCCTACCATGATCGCGGCGAAGGCAATAATGGCCGCAACACAACAAACAACGGGTGCCGTGCTACAACCTCTACAAGTGTGGCGCGAGTGTAACACGATATGTAGTCGACGAAGCAAGGGAAAGGACCACATGTGCGCCGTGCGCGTGTTGTGCCGTTTCAGATCTTCACACAGCGGCTTCGTCAATCTTGTGCTGTAAAAACATTGATCGATTAAGGCCCTGTTTAAAGTGACGTGGTTTTTAATATTTTGGTTTATTATGAGAGATATTGAGAGAGTAAAAGATACTTATATGATAAATTATCATGTTTAAAGCAGCTTCTATGGTGTCTTTTACAAAGTGTTTATAAAAATTATATTGAAAAATACTTTATTAAAAAACTAACTTCTAAAGTCTCTTACAAAGTGCTTATAAAAATTATATTGAAAAATACTTTATTAAAAAACTAACTTCTAAATGCTAAAAATTAGAAGCTATTTGCCTCAAATCTCGTAGCTGCTGGGCCTGCGTGCCCTACTGCTTCTTCGCTGGATAGAATGTACTGGATAGCCGCTGTGTCTGTGTGGCGTGTGCATTCAGTACCATAGCCGAATTAGGTGCTTCTATTTTGCTTAATCAGTATTTTGCTTAAGCATTGATTGATTAAAGGAAACTTAGGCCCCATTCAAAATGGCTTAGACTTCTGGCTTATTTTTCACTATTCAACAATTTCATCTTTTTTTAGTTTTTTAGTTTTTTTAGCTTTTTTGTCGATTCTTTTTTCGTATTCGTTTGTACTGTCATGATAGGTTAATCTGTTTTTTATCTTTAAATTTTTTTAAATTTAATTATGTCAAATAAGTCACTATTAGCTATAGTGTTTGTCAGCTATAAGCCACTCAAAAAAAGAATAAGCCCATTAGAGCTGTCTAAAAATTGAAGAAGAACAAAGAGAGATTTTTAAGGCAACAAATAGAATTGGACCTGATGCCAAAATCACACTTTCTTGCTGGGTTAGGTGTGCTCCAAATTTTCCCCAAATTGTCCTGATTGCGACTTCCAAGCAAACTCAGTGTGCATCTTCTCCGACAACGCCAATTGGGAAATAATGAAACATGCTATTAGACTGTAGACTAGATTTTTTATCTGTCAGAATGCAGTAATCGAAAATGACATGGGCAAATGTGAAACGTACATGCACGAATACGAGAGTAGTGACAGCAACCGGCTCTGACATACGTACATCGTGTTTCGTTGCACGCAGACTGACGAGAACTCGGAGAATCCTCACTGGCGAGCGATCGGGTACAGCCCGCCGACCGACGAAGCTCCGGCGGCAGAGCACCCAGAGACGAAGCGGCCTCTCGACGACGGCGTGGTCGAAACCATCCACCACACCGACGCGTCCCTCCCGGCGTCCCTCGCCGAGAAGGGCCTCACGGTGGGCGAGGACGATGCGCGGAACCTGTGCAGGATCGAGTGCGACGTCGTCGTCATCGGCTCCGGCTGCGGCGGGGGCGTGGCCGCCGCGGTGCTCGCGGGGGCCGGCCACAAGGTGGTTGTCGTCGAGAAGGGCAACTACTTCACGTCGCGGGACTACACGTCCATCGAGGGCCCGTCGATGAGCCAGATCTACGAGTCCGGCGGGTTCGTGAGCACGCTGAGCGGCAGCGCGCTGCTCCTGGCCGGCTCCACGGTCGGCGGCGGCTCGGCCGTGAACTGGTCGGCCTGCATCAAGACCCCCGAGAGCGTGCGCAGGGAGTGGGCGGCCGCGCACGGGCTCCCGCTGTTCGTCAGCCCCGAGTACGCCGCCGCCATGGACGCGGTGTTCAGGCGGCTCGGCGTGACGTCGGGGTGCAAGGAGGAGGGGCTCCAGAACAAGGTCCTCCGCAAGGGGTGCGAGAAGCTGGGGTACAAGGTTGAGGCTGTGGCGAGGAACTCGTCGGAGGGCCACTTCTGCGGCAGCTGCGGGTATGGCTGTCGCACCGGGGACAAGCGCGGCACGGACACAACGTGGCTGGTTGACGCGGTGGACCGCGGCGCGGTGATCCTGACGGGGTGCAAGGCCGAGAAGCTGCTGCTGGAACGTGGCGGCGGCAGAGACGCGGCCGGCATCATGAGGGGGAAGAGGTGCGTTGGCGTGGTGGCCAAGAGCTCCAACCCGGCGATCACGAGGAAGCTGGAGCTGCGCGCCAAGGTGACCATCTCGGCGTGCGGCTCGCTCCTGACGCCGGTGCTGCTGCGCGGCAGCGGGCTCACCAACCCGCACATCGGCAAGAACCTCCACCTCCACCCGATCGCCATGGCGTGGGGCTACTTCCCGGAGACGATGCCGGACCTCAATGGCAAGGTGTACGAGGGCGGCATCATCACGTCCCTGCACAAGGTGGAGGCCGGCGACGGGCAGCCGCACCGGGCCATCCTGGAGACGCCGTCGATGGGCGTGGCCGCCGCGGGGACGCAGTTCCCCTGGGTGTCCGGGCGGGACATGAAGGATCGGATGCTCAACTACGGCCGGACGGTGCACATCTTCTCCATGGTCAGGGACCGCGGGTCGGGCACCGTGCACGGCGAGCAGCGGATCGCGTACCACATGGACGCGGTGGACCGGGAGGACATGCGCGAGGGCCTGCGTCGCGCGCTGCGCGTCCTGGTCGCGGCCGGCGCGACGGAGGTCGGTACGCACCGGAGCGACGGGCAGAGGCTGCGGTGCAAGGGCGTCACGGAGGAGGCGCTCGAGGAGTTCCTGGACGGCGTCACGGTGGTGCGCGGGCCGAAGTCCAAGAGCGAGACGTGGAGCCTGTGCTGCACGGCGCACCAGATGGGCAGCTGCCGCATGGGCGCCACGGCCGGGGACGGCGCGGTGGACGCGCGCGGCCAGAGCTGGGAGGCGGAGCGGCTGTACGTGTGCGACGGCAGCGTGCTGCCCAGCGCGGTGGGCGTCAACCCCATGATCACCATACAGTCCGTGGCCTACTGCCTCGCCAATGGCATCGCCGAGTCGCTGAAACGCGACCTGGCTTCTGACAAGAACCAGCACAGCACTAATGCATAGTTGGAGCACGTACGTACGCTGAATAATAAAAAAAGCCGCCGGAAACTCGTCGATTACAGCAGCAGGAATTTTACAGGAAATCAGGATGGTCCGTCCAAATTCCTATCAAATTCCTTGATTGGTGTGTTAGTGTTTATGATGGGTGAGGGCAAAATTATGAACTCATCGTTATCTATTCGTCTTGGTCTATGCATATTCTGCATGCTTTGTGGTGCGCATAGTTGCGCGCTTGTGGGTCTTATCCTCCATGTAATAAATAGAGTAATGTGCATTCTTCGAGCGGCTAACATGCAATTGTTCCATGGTCTAACGCTCTTTTAGGCTCGCTGTAAGATGCATATGTTCTTTCACGAGCTTTCTGTTTTGGAGAACCGGTTTGTATAGTACAGATGATCATCTGTAGTCCAAAAGAAAGTAGAGGGGAAAATGTAGAAAAGCACACGCGATATGCTAGCAATCTAGTATGCTACCGAGCCATAACCGGCAGAAACCATACATCCATGTGTTGGTGTGCCCGCCTCGATCATCGACTGTACAACATTTACGGATGAAGCGACAACTGCTGTACCCCCGGCTGCCCTGGAAACTACTGCATCCGGACTGACCTGGATCAAAAGCTGGGGATGAGGAATTGAGGATCCTACCGGCTTTACCACAGTCCAGAGCCCAGGTTCTAGATTAGACGAATTAATGTATGTACCAGCAAGGCTGCGGCTGTGCAACATCAACAAACAAGACCATGGTAAAACTTGTCTAGGACCAGTGGACAGTGGTCAGTATCAGTGTTTCTTCAAGGTGACATTAAATTGACGACCACTTGAGACCATAATAGTAGGAACATGAGCCCAGTGGCTTCTAGACATGTTTTACTAGTAGTTTTACGTAACATCTTCAGCGGTCAGTATCAGTGTTTCTTCAAGGTGACATTGAATTGACGACCACCTGAGACCATAATAGTAGGAACATTCAAGCCCAGTGGCTTCTAAACATGCTTTACTAGTAGTTTTACGTAACATCTTCAGCGGTGCAACGCTAACCAACGCGCGCCCCAATCATGTCCACGCATCCACGGACGCAGCGCGGAAATCAATCACAGAATGCTGTGTCTACTGATGCCATAAAATCAGTTGCTAATGGAGAAATAATTGCATGC
Source organism: Dendrocalamus latiflorus (assembly GCA_017311315.1). Taxonomy (NCBI): domain Eukaryota; kingdom Viridiplantae; phylum Streptophyta; class Magnoliopsida; order Poales; family Poaceae; genus Dendrocalamus; species Dendrocalamus latiflorus. Next base: position 14,965,833 of record CM029639.1, read on the forward strand.
CAGCTTTAGACTTGACAGTGGAGCTTTATCGACTGTACTGTGCTCTACTGCACACACCACGAAATTCAAACGACTTCCACATGGGAGCAAGCTTATTCATGATTAATTGCACACTAAATAATTCCACATTTAAGCCAATTCATAACCAGCTAAAAAAAATGCCACATCGATGAAAATCAGCTACGTAAGGCCAACTCCAGGCACATACCCGCTCAAGAGAGATGCATTGAACTCTCCTGTCTGACAACATCATTCAGCTTGATTTCAGGCACAATACGTTGTAAGTAGCTCAGCCTTTCAAGAATATCTGCACCCAGCGGCGGAGGACCCAATAGGGCAAACCTTGGCTTGAGTCAGACCTTGATTTTTTGCAGCCTTGGGCGTAGCCGGCGGCGGGCGGCAGGACCTACTTGAGTGGGCTGGGCGACCGGAGGGGGCGGGGGCGAGCCGGCGGCGGAGCTCCATGGCGACGCGGGCATGCGCATGGCGCCGGCGACGCACGGGCGGCAGGGGCTCTGGCCGATGGTTGGAGGAGCTTCGGGGTATGGAGGGGGTGCTCCCACCGCGACTAATCGGAGGGAAAACCACCATGGCGGAGGAGGCGGCGTTAATGGCGACGGCGGCCAGCAATGGGGAAAATAGGCCGTACGGCGAGCTCGGTGCACGAATTCTCAATTAACTCGGAGGGTAGGTTGGTGGGGAGTGGGGGCACACCTTGGTGCAGTATCCTTGGCCGGGATTCACTGGAGAGCCGGAATGGCAAGGAGACGGTGGTGGCGAGCTCACGGCGCGGGCGGGAGAATAGCGGGGAGGAATGGGGAGTGGCGCGCGCAATGGGGAATCCGGCGTCTGTTATAGCGGCAGAGGGGCGGGGGCTCTGCTGGAGGGGTCCGGGCAGCGGGGCGCGGGATGGGGCGCGACGGCCACGGCGTGGGCGCGGGGCTCGGCACGGTAGGCGTAGGGTGCAGAGAAGCGGCGTTGGGACGTGGCACTGCCCCACCTCATTTTTTTTCCCATCCTCCGCCACTGTCCGCACCGTCATTAGATTAACCATGAGCCATGCAAAGATGTAACAGTAACATAATAAAATTTTGGAACAAGTCCACATTACAGCCTTGAATATTAAGTTGGTCTGAAAATAATCTTGAACTTCAACACCGTTTGAATGTCAACCCTGAACAACTGATACCCGGTCAAGTGTCCCCCTCGAGTAGACCCATGCTAGTTTTATGATGACATGGCTACCACGTGCATCGTAGGTGGCAAAGCTGACCATGTCGGCTCCTCCCTGGACACCATGTCGGCATCGGACGGTTTTCGAGTAAGCAATGGAGGATCGAACAATGTTCGAGTGCCACCAGAGGATCGGATGGTGTTCGAATGGTCCAGGAGGATCGAACGGCGTTTGAGTACCACTAGAAGATTGATCGGCCTTCGAGCGGTGCGATAAAAGATTCAGATGATGGTTCTGTCAAAACTACATGTTTTTTGTACTGCTGAAGCTACAATGATCTGGTCAAAACTATACGATCGAAAGAACAATACTTGGAGGTGAACAGTGATTCAGCTGTTACTCAGAAGAGTACTATAGCAGAGCTCGGCTTTAAAACTACGTCCAACTTCGACCACGACCAACTTCAACCGTGTCTGAACGACCATGGCATTTCGACTACGTCTAGCTTCGACCACGACAGACTTCGACCACGTCCGACTTCGACTGTGTTCGACTTCGACCATGACAGAACGACTACTAAAGGTAATCGTAGTTAGAGTACTTTTTCATGATTATAGCTACAATGCTTTTCCATTGTCATAGCTATAGTACTCAATAGTCGGAGATTTTTCAAGTCGACAGTCGAAGGCTTTGCGATCGATGGTCATAGACTTTGCAATCTTGCTGTCATAGTCGTAGTCTTCGCGGTCTTATCATCATAGTCGTAGACTTTGTGGACTGCTGTCGTTGTCTTGGGGTTTAGTCGAAGGCTTTGCGACCGGTTGCCGTAGGCTTCGCGATTGGTACTCGTAGACTTCATTGTCGGTACGAGTTCTTCACTTCTTGTGATCTTTGAGTACTTCGAGTACTCGTGTTAGACCAGTGGGATGACTGGCTGGTGCTTTGATGGTCAGGTGGTCGTGGTACTCGGTAGTCGGAAGGACTTGGTACTTGATGGTCGGTGATTGGTTGTCGTAGGTGTTGCGATCAGTTATCAAAGACTTGTGGTATGTAATCGGTACTCGGCAGTCAGTACTCGATGACTCTGGTCGGTAGCGATACTTGTTATTCCTGAGTGTTTTGAGCGGAGCGGTAGTATTTTCCGAGTACTTGTGGTTTTCGAGTACTGTATGAGCTAGCGGTCGTAATAAGTAATCTAAGGCATATTTCTGAAAAGTGATGAAATATGTGGTCGTGGACGACCTGGTTGATGGTCGTGGATGGTTTTGTTCTTGTCTATGGATGGACAAGGGTGGGGTTTGAGTGTGTGTGCTAATATCGCTCAAGTTGTGGAGAACTTGTGCTGGGAGAAAGTTTTTTTAGTTTTTGCATGTGCAGGTGAGCGTGGAGATGCTCATGGTCGGTGATGAGGAGGACTGGGACTAGGAGGGGGTAATATGAGGTCCAGGCAATCGAGATGTCACGCAAGGTGGTCGGGCTCATGCTAGAGCACGTGGAGATCGAAGATGGATGATGCGTGGAGGCGTGGAGACAGTTACGGTCGGTGATGAGGAGGACTGGGACTAGGTGAGGGCAATCTGAGGTCCAGACGGTTGAGATGTCATGCGAGGTGATCAGGCTCGCGCTAGAGCACGTGATGATGCGTGGATAAGCTACAAGAGGTGCGGGCCTGGAGGATTCGACGTGGGAGTTGGTGATGCGTGATGGAGATACAGGAGGTGCATCCTGAAGGCTTCGTCACATGGTGAGATTAGAGACGTTATGGAAGGAGTCCGTAACGGGAAGGTTTAGAGATATGGTAAAATCCGTGTTGAGAAGGGTTTTGGGTCCCTTGATTTGAGGAAGAGATAGAGTTATGTGTTTATATTTGAGGCGGACACGGATTGAACGTTACCCTATAAAAGCAGAAAGAGGCTAAGGGCTAGCGTGTGGTTTTTTGTAGGACTTTTGGGGAGAAAGCTTGTGTGGGTTTTTAGAGGGCTCATCAAGAGAGATTTTAGAGGTGTCGTGATGGTACTTTGTAATCACATCCATGATACAAAAATAATATATCAGATCTATTCCAAGAAAAGTTTGTTGACATTGGCGATGTGTTTTCTAAGCATCGTTTTTCTTATGTCTCCGGCGTGTACTCGTTCGAGTGATCGAAGCGTTCGAGCGACTGAAGATTTTGAGCAGAGGGAGATTACGACTACGTGCGTTGGTGGTCGTAGCAAGCGGTCATAGCAAGTGGTCGTAGTGAGCGATTGAAGGGAGCGGTCGGACGATCGAAGCATTCATCTATCACAGGTGAGCGAACCAGCGTCTTGCAGTCGTAATCTACATCTGGTAATTTAGATTATTTTTCTTCTACTTTAGTTTGGTTTTAGGTTCTAAAAAGTAGATACAATCATTCACCCCTCTCTGATTATGCTATACGATCCTACAGGGCCAATGTTTCATTGTCCTCCTCATCGATACCATATCATGAGAGGCCCCTGGAGTATACGCTGATGACATGGTGCTAATGCGGGGAGAAGGCAACAAGATGGATATCCTAGAGTAATGCCAACCTTGGAAGGATGTACATAACCTATCGAAGAGCTCAAGTGAGTTCATCAAACTGTTGATTCACCATTTTTCCTGCAAAATCAATGTTTGATTGTTCTACTTTTTATTGTAAATGTAAGGTGGGTGGTTGTGCATTCTGAATATGGCATCACCTGGAGATCGATCCTTTCCTTAAGCAAGTGTTGGTAGATTTGCGCGACATGGTTTAGACACTGAGGCAGGAGAAAAGAGAGATGGCAGATTCACTAGCTGAAGCTAAGGTGCATATTAGGGAATTGAGAGCAAAGGTAGCTTCCGTGGGAGCTAGTTTGATGCAAATGGAGGTAACAATTGATGAAATTAGTGGTAGGATCGTTCAGTTCGAGAAGCAGAGGTTTGTGTTGGTCTTTCGTGTGGTAACAACGGTTTGTGTTCTTGTTACTGTGACCCTAAGGTCTTCAATGTGATGTATATTTCGCTTGTATTGAAAGGATGTGTGTTGCGTCTATTTGTTGAAGATTGACTTGTATGTTCAACTGTGTTTTGTGATCAATGAATGAAAATGTTCATCATCTATATGTGTTCGTAGAAAAGACTTAACATGAGAAAAGTAGCAGATTTGCATTCCATACATGTTCATCATCAATTTAGCACAATATTAATTGAAGCCATAAGTCTGGTAGCACATACATAACTTAAGTCATAAGTCCGACATCACATACATACTGAAGCCATAAGTTTAGCACAAGATACACACTAGGAATGCAAATATATCAATCCTTGGTGGGAAGATCACTTTCCCTTTGTTGGGGACATCAGAAGCAATGGTAGCGCCTCATGTTTGGTGACTTCTTCTTGGCTGGTTCTTGGGGACTAGCCCGAGTAGTTGCAATCCTAGAAGTAAGGTTGATGGTCACATTGGAAGATGCTTGTGAAGCTATAACATGTGCCTGGATGTTTACACTTGCTGATCCACCCTTATGGGTTGCAACTGAAGCTATGGTAGTAGCCTTCACAATGCCTATTCCATCACACATTTTTTTTCTACTTTGGGAAGCTTGGCTCCCTTATGCATCTGGCTACCTCCTCTTGGACACACTTTTGGAGCTTTCCCTAGTATTTTCCAACATTAACTGTGTAGAACATCAACATGAAGTTAGATTACATTAAAGTATCTTACTTGATTGATAAAGCTGGATTATTTTGCTAGTGCATTAGGAGCTTGACTTGCATTTCTTGTGCTAGCACATGGTGTGCTTCCTGCAGTAGCCAAGCCCCTTGTTCTCTCACATGTTTTTTTGTTGTGGCTAGTACCCTTGTCTTTTCTATATCTAATGATTGTTCCCACCCTTAACAATTTTGTTGCCTTAGGTTTTTTGTATGGTCCTCTTTTTCTCTCCTTTTTAGGCCTCCCTGATATCTTCACATGCTTTGGTGGCAGTGGTTTTGACCTTTCAGATATAGGCCAAACAGATATGCCCTAAATTGGCTGAAGCTGATGGTCATAAGTTTTCTTGAATTGCTCTATTAAGTAGCACTTGGCAATAAAATCATCTACACTTCTTCCACTATAGTATATGCATGAAAGTGTATGACAATATGGCAACCTAGCCAGCTGCTAGTACCTATAAGAGCATGTTCTATTCTCTAAGCTCACGGTGAATTCATTTTGATGGTGCTTAACTTCATAGCCATCTCTTCCAGTCCACACTATATGGCATGATCCAAACTCGACTATGTAGGTATATACCTTCTTTAGGATGTTGGGACATATTTCACCATGCCACCTCTCATATTTAGTTTTGTTCTCTTGGATCCTCACCATAACCCTCCTTCTAATTGCTTTTAGTATGCTTATGATTGGAAGATACCTAGCCCCTACCATCCAGTTATTAAAAGACTCGCACATGTTATTGTCAATACTATTACAGTTGGATCCTAACCTAAACTAGGCTCTACTCCAGTAATGTGGGTCAGTCTTCATTATAGCTTGGGCACCTTCACAAGTTTTCTTAGCTAGCTTTGCTTTGTGATAGTTGAAGAGCTTACGATATGGTGCCTTAGCACATCTCTAAGAGTTTTTCTACCAATCCTTGTCCTTGTAGGTCTTCCTCCAGCTGGCATAGATGTGCCTGGTACACGTTTTATGCTCAACTTTTGGAGCCCAATAAGCCACTGCATTTAGGATGCCCTGCATTAATCACAGAATAATTAGATCATGACATGCAGTACAATCAGATATAAATAAGTCTAGATATTACTACCTTCTACTGGTATGAGATTATTACTCAACCATCATCTCTAATGCCAATGTCTTTGAACAACAATGAGCAAAACCAATCCCAAGAATTATTATTATCTTTCTCAACAACAACCTAACCAAGTGGATACATTAGGTTGTTAGCAACCCTTGCTATTGCACATAGCAGTTCACCACTAGTAGCTCATTTGAAGAAGCAACCATCCAATCCTGCGACTTTCCTACAACTTACTAGGAAGCCTCTCTTGCATCCCTCAAAGCAGATCTCTCTTGAAAATTGGTTCTTGAAAGTCCTGGTCCAGATTTACTACCATTTTGCTGCCAGGGTTGCTCCTCAGTAATTCAACTTGACAATAAACACCCTAGAGTACTCACCCTTTGTTGCACCAAGCATTTTCTGCACCACAGTTGATTTGGCCCTCTTGTACTTGGATATGCTCATATATGCAAGCATTTCCTCTTGTACAGTAGCCTTTAAACACTCTATGCTCCATGTAGGGTTAGCTTCGTTAATTTTCTCATACTTCTTTGCAATTCTTCTTACTGTCACGGATTTGTTATCTTTTGTTGGTGGGCATGTGTACACATCTATCATAGTGCTAATATGCCAACTGTCTATCCTACTGTTAGTGGACAAGAGGATGACCAAGGACACTTGGGCCATTTGTACTTTGCTCTCACTCTGTTCTCCCATCTTTCACAAACTTAATTACCCTCTTTTCTGCCAACCCATACTTGATTATAGCTCTCTTAAACTATTTCTTGCCTCTGAACCTCATCCCAAAGAGAATGAAGGGAACCCAGCCATGCTATCATACCTAGGGTACAAGGTTTACTTCCTAAGCTGACCATCATTGTCTCTCTCAAATGATTCATCATCATCACTACTACAATGGTATATAGCATCATCCACTTTGTCATATATGGGTAGTTCAAATCCTACATTGGACTGTTTTGTAGGTGCTTTATAGATGACATGATCTAGCTCTACAGCTTGCCCTGCCTTAACCTTCTTCTTGAACTCCATGTATTTCTTTATGATTGCTTATGCTTCCTCATCTTCACCTGGCATATAATCAGAGTCTTCCTCTAACTCTTCAGCAACTACTTGTACTGCATCCATTTGTACAACAAGGCCATGTCTAGTTGTTTCTTGCAAGTGTTGATGGAGCTTGACCCATAAACTTTCATACATGATGCTATTTCCTTCTTTCTCGGGAGACAATGAGATAACACAGGTTGGGACAGGTACCACCTCCTTGCTTACTATGCCCAGTAACTCCTCTTCCTCATCATCATTATCTTCTCTTTCACTTAGTGCTTCCATCTCCTCAAAATCATTGCCTTTCTCCTCATCTTTGTCATTGCCATCATCTAACTCACCAGCAACTGCAGCAAACTCTACATATATGTCAACAACACCTCCATCGGTGGTATAGTTAGGCATGTATTGATAAACCTTGTCATTTACCAGAACCCTCAACCCATTCACCAAATCATTTCCAAGAAATAGCCAATGAAGCAACATCCAATCCAATATTTCATAGTACGTGTCCAACAATCTCAGGCAAAAAAATCTTCTTGCATTCAATGTATAGTATTTCCTCTAAACCGTTCAATGTATGGTATTTCCTCTAAACCACCGAGGTAATGCAATATTTTACCTTCGTCGAAGAACTCCCTACCATAGTAAAATCTTATAGCTAACTTGTCCAAAGCATCCATTACTCAAGTGTACCACAACCCTATATACATGTCACATGAAAATGAATTAGCTTTGCTGTCATGTAGTACTAGATTAGCCAAGATCAAGATCTACTATTAAATCAAGCTTTCTAAGGAACCTAAAAAACTCAATGCGTTGCTTACCATCTTAAACAAATCCATTTCCTAGCTTGCAGTACTTAAAAAACAATTCATGCTACTAAATCTAAGAAAGACGAATATCAAATTCCAGTCACCTTGGCACGGACACATCAAGAACAACACAAACGCCTACGCCTCTGTCCGCATCAATTTTGTCGCCTCCTTCAGCTCCCCATGCCTACGTGGGTGGGAAGTAGCTCCTGGGTTGTCGTCCACTAGCAGATGTAGTCACCGTGAGCTAGAGATTTCGCCAAGTAGGAGTCAATTTTGGGGAGGATGGTGAAAGAATGGGAAACTGAGAATGTATCCACTAAGAGAGGGTGTGGAAGAAACTAAGAAAGTATCCACTCAAAGAGAGAGTGTGGACTTAGACCAAGAGCCGATGTGGTCAGCTTTACCAACTACGACGTATGTGATGGTTAGGTCATCCTAAAACCAAGATGGATCCGCTCGAGGTGGTCACTTGACCCGGTATCAATTGTTCAAGGTTAACTTTCAAATGGTTTTAGAGTTCAAGATTGTTTTCGGACTAATTCAATAGTTCAGGGTTGTAACGTGGACTTGTTCCTATTTTTTTTTATAAAAAAAATTCAAGTTATATGATTAGAACAGCCTAGCCAAGATGTTCGTTACCAATCGGGCATATGAAGCGTCATGATGAACTCTAGCGCAAGACAAAACAGGTGAAATTCCACTTGACAAAATAGTTGCTGCTCAATTATGTACCTGCAAGGCTGTAGTTGCGCAGCATCAACAGACAACCGGTACACATTGCCCGTTCATTTGGTTATTATCAGTATTTCTTCAATGTGACATTGAATTGACCTCCAGAGACCAGATCACCAAAATAGTTGGAACATTCAAGCCCACAACCTCCGATACAGGCTTTAGTAGTTTTTTTTTTTTTTGAAAGCGGGCATGTTTTAGTGGTTTTACATAACATCTTCAGCAGTGCAAAGCTAACCACCGCGCCCCAAAGCCAAACCGTGCCATGAATGTGTGAAAGGTTCTTTGTCCACATACACAAAGCGGAAAGCAGTCACAAAATGCATTTATTAACATAATATTTTTTTTATAAAAAAAGTTATATCATACGAAGAGCCTAGCCAATATGCCAAGATGTGAGTTACAGTTACTGATCGGGCATATAAAGCCACAAGGTTTTGCCTCAAGCTTAAGGCAAAACAGGTAAAATTCCACCTGAACTAGACAAAACAGTGGCTGCTCAATTTTATGCCGGCATAGTTTATTAACATGAGATCACAACGTTTCTAGTGAAACTAAATCCAAAATAATTCCACTTCAAAAAAATTGTGGTTTACGACTTGGGGGCCCCGAAATCTGTAAAAGCACTTATCATCTTTTACCGGTGAAAAAGAAACTTCAGATTGATACGCTACAAATCATTAATTATTTGACAGATGCTTTTACAGCTTTCTCGGCCGCATCATCAAGATCCTCTGCAGTGATCAATGTCATTCCACTTTCCTAACCAGTCAAACATGGAAGTTTTCAGACAAAGGAAGCACAACTCAGCCAGTTATAAACAAAAGGAGCATACACACATATGATCACCAAGTCTTACCTTAAGAATCCTCTTCCCTTGGTCTACATTGGTGCCTTCTAACCGAACAACAACAGGCACCTTCAGGTCCACCTGACAATGGAGGGGGAAAATGCAGGAACTTAGTACAAGATAGATATATATAGCATGGTGCATTAATGAGCAAGAAACTAATCGGTAAATTCAAGAAACATGCTGGTGAAGTGAAGAAACTGATCGTTGAACTCAAGGAACATGCTGATGAAATACTTCCAATCACATTCAGGCATTCAGCCAAGAAAAATTTTGTATTATCATTACATTCCCATGGAACAATAACGGCTAAAAGGAAATCCCTTCAAACAACACAACAAGGGAAAATAATTTTCAGAGAGACAGGAGATGTCAATAGAAATTATAGGACAAAAGCTAATCAGGAATTTCAAATGCTTCATAAAATATCACCAATATTTGGAAAAATGAAAAGAAACTGATCCAAAAGACAAAATAGTTATTATTTTGTTACATTGTATACAGTGCCATCAAACTATCCCATAAGAAAAAAAAACACCTACAGTTGAATCATGAGCAAAAATTATCAGAAGACAATATCCCAAAGCAGAGAATAAGATTGAAACAAATATTCACTTATATGTAAAGCAATAAATTTCTGAAATGAGATGCAAAATGAATTGTATTGTATCCAAGTTCATGAAAAAAGTTTGCCACGGAAGTAGATAAACATTGAATGGGTAAATTATATTTTATGAAAAGAACCTGCGAGAAATGTGATGGGAGTGGAACCACAATAAGAATGTTGTACTCATTCAATCAAAACTACTACATACGAAACTTGAACAAATACCTGTTTAGCTGCATTCACTATTCCACTTGCTATCACATCACATTTCATGATACCACCAAAAATGTTTACTAGAATTGCCTTTACTCTATCATCTGAAGTCAAAATCTTAAATGCTTCCACAACCTGAACAGAAGTTTTACAAAAGGATTACAAATGTGCAATTGCTGAAAACATAATGTGCAAAAACAATATCACATCACATTTTTAACAAGGATTTCAATGAATAAATTATCAGTTGTGCCCACCTAAGGATTTCAAGGAATAAATTATCCGTTGTGCCAACCTCTTTCGGGTATTAATAGAACTTATAAAATTCACCCAAGATTATAATTAAAAATAGAACATGAGTCTTATTTATACCTGTCCCTCTGATGCACTCCCACCAACATCAAGAAAATTGGCAGGTGTGCCACCATGCAACTTAATAATGTCCATCGTAGCCATTGCCAATCCTGCACCATTCACCATGCAACCAATCTCTCCATCAAGCCCAATATAGTTCAAATCTGCTTTGGCAGCAGCCACCTGTGAAGGTAGTAAAGATGAATATCTTCAGTTGCCAGTGCTCTTGGATTTGTAACAAGAAAATAAAACTATAATATCCCATCAGAGGCAAGTCTTCCTCCAAAAGAAGGGTAAGGGAAAAAAACAGAAGACGACGCTTTTACAGAGGGCTAAACTTAATAGGAGAAAAAATAAATGATGGAAAGGACAACAAATAATATACCTCTCTGGGGTCTTCCTGTGTTGTATCACGCAGTGCAAATATTTCTTTCTGCCTAAATGCAGCATTATCATCAAAGTTCAACTTTGCATCAGCAGCAACGAGCTTGTTGTCAGCTGTCTCAGCAAGAGGATTTATCTACCCACATAAGATGTCCCTATTAGTCATCAGAAGTGCTCGGGTAAGATGTTGCAATTAAGAAACAAAATCCCACTGCGGTACCTCCAGCAGTGTGCAATCACACTTGCAGAAAAGTTCATATAGCTTCTTAATCTGTCCTATAGAAGATTGTCTGTCTGCTGTCTTTGGTGCCAGACCATCAACAACTTTAGCTGCATCCTCGTCTGTGATTCCCTTGAATACATCAATAGGAACCTGGAACCCAACGAATTGAATTTCAACATATAGACAGATTATCAATTTAGAAATGCTATAAATTGTGATACATGTCAATCTGTTATTCAAGATAGGTACACATTGATCACAAAATCAAATTGAAGAACCAATAACCTTAATAATCATATCAGGATACTTCTCTGCAAGATCTTCAATGCTGGTTCCTCCCTTGCTGCAAGCTATAATAAGCTGAAAATAAATATGAATATCAGCAATAAGTATTCGAAGAAAATCTCATGGTGTGAGCATCTCCTTTGAAATAGGGAATGTATAATTGTATATTAAGTAACTGATGGTTTAAAAGAAGTACTGTCAGCAGAGGTTAAAAAACATTATAGCACAACTTAGAAGACAGGTCATAAGTGGCCACAAAACTAAGAACACTCGCAGACTTGGTTACATCACCCCAATGTTTAGTTAATAACTAGATCAAAACCAATACAAAAGCAGAAACAAAAATACTGTTGCATAGCCTTAGAATGCTTAATCTGTACAAGAAGCTTGTTTAATTGCACATCCACAAATTGAGTATGTAAGAATTGGTTACTAATTGTGCAGCTTATTATCAGATGACTAAAGATTTATGTGAACATTCATCCGTTCATGCACACTTTGCCATGTCAGTATTGCTGAAAAGTAAATACATTAAACACTTTATTTAAATGATTGGGGTAACTTTATATATTTAAAAAATAGCAATTCACTGACTTCCCATGATAATATGATCCATATTTTGAGTGCTTACTCCTGTGCACTACCTTATAAATTATCAGGGATCTACATCCTAAACAAGACTGAAGTAAGAAAACCAAGTATCAAGAACTAACAACTATTGGCTTTGGTACTTCTTGATGGAAAAAGTCTGTAATATCGAGACACCGTGATTTATTTAAATAATAGAGCAAAAGCTCAGCAATGGAAACGACAAAATGAACAGCAGAAAATATTGGTCAGTGGTCAATGACATACTGGACCAGCAGTCTTCCTATCAAGGGTGATGGCAAAGTACATCTCATTAACAAGTGACAACTTCTCACATAAGTAGACCTGTCCATGAGAATGAAAAAAATATCAGAAGTTAGATTTTTTTCAGTGATTCAAGCAGACAGCATAACCCATTAGAAAGTGCAGTGCTTGCTTCAAACAAAAAAGAAGAAAAGAATGTGCAACATTGATACAAACATATACAGCCACATGAAGACAGCATTATGTAAAACTCCTTTTATTTGATAAGTTGAATTTGCATCTACTATTGCATTAAAAAGTAATAACTATAAATCCATTGTGACTAGACCAGATAAAGTTAACAAGGGAAAGAGCTCTTGCAATTGCATGGCATCAAAAAGATACCTAGTGTGGTGCTATGGCCTTTTTTTTATGTCACATGAGAGTATGTAGATTGGAAGCATTTGGGTATGTGTGGTTAAAGCATGTTTTGGGTGCATACATCACAGCTTAACTTCTAAATATCGACAGAAACCACTCTAGTGTGGAAGGGTCAAACTTGTGGAAGCAACAAGAAGCTTGCTTACTGAAAAATCAAGAATCATGCAAGATCTAAAACACTAGTATTTAGGAATGCTGCAGGGGCCAACTGAAACTAAGGATAGTACACCCCAGTCATGTATATCAAGAGCAAAACAAAACAGCAATCACAGTTCAAACAGGAAATACAGATGCAGAGAATGGCTTAAGATTAGTAAAAACTGACCTTGCTCACAACCTTCCCCTGTGGACCAGTTTGTTTCGTTACCAGAATCTGGCCAAGCATTTTAGCTGCAGAAGAGCCAGTACTCAGCAAATACTCCAATGGTGAAAATACATACACGATCGACTTGCAAAAATTACAATTTACTTAATTGAGTATGGTGAAAATGATTAATGATAGCATTACATGTCACTGAAAATCCAAATAAATGTTCAAATGGAAAGACACATTCACTCAGAACCAAAACATCAAATAACCAACCCTTACAGCTGGCAACAAAGGTGTGAATACCTGAACATAGGGTCCGTTCATATTGGCTTTTGACTTATGAATAGTAACAGCATGTAGAGAAAGACACTCACGTGTGATTTTGGCCGATATAAATAAAGTCACTACAATGCATACTATAATCAACTAGTAGACCTGCCTTGAAAAGACATTCTGTTAAAAAAACTAGGTACTACAGAAAAGCCATTTACTATAGAAAACAACTTTTTGAAACCAATAGGAACAGGGCCATAATCTATCTATCCAAGCAAGAATGCACCTACTACAGATCAACAATAATAACAAAGCCTCTTGTCACAAACAAGTTGGGATAGGCTAGGAATGAAACCTCAACAAATACTGAGAAAAACAACATCCTCAAGCCGTAGCACTACAACATGAATCTGAATATAATATATCTTAAACTATCTCTCACAAGGACTCACCTGCAAGGCCTTCAGCTTCCTCAGCCTTAACAATATGAACACCACCCTGCAGTCCACTTTTGAAAGTTCCCAATCCACGGCCACCAGCAAGGATTTGGCTTTTAACAACTATCTGCAACGGTATCATCTTCTGAGTATGATTGAACTACAAAATAGTTCATGCTATCATACATATAGCTAAACTATCTAGGTGCAATTATAGTTCAAAATACACTGCGAATGAAAATCAAAATCAGGTATATTCAATATTGGGGGTGTAGCCCACCCCACCATCCACTGACTCATCCACAGTTCTGCACAATAACTAAGACAGCTACACAAACATATATATGCAGAATGTCCCACGACGGGCTTGTACTGAGAAGAAAGTGTTCCCTTAACTCACTTAATAACAAGTTATTAAGCCCATTTGACTGACTCATTAGTCATTACCTAGCACATTTCTTCTAGAAATATATTGACTAGTTCAAAGAGACCCCAAAGTATGCCTACTTCTTAAAAGTTGAAAGTTTGCACATAGCCCTATGCACAAACAGCGTTACAATATTTCTAAAAGCACCCATAGCTGTGTCATTCGATTTGCAAAAAATTGCCAAGTTAGTTGTCACTGATTTACATCTATAAGTAGTGTTATTTTTAGCTGTTTAGCACACCAACTATGATACAATCCACTTCATATGAATTGCAATGAATCTATCACAATTCCTCATACAGTACAGCAACCACTACCCCCCCCCCCCCCCCCCCCAAAATCCTCACACTACAGCCCGATACAAAAATATATATAGATTGCTACCAACTCTAACCCGTACTCAGTAGAAACTCCAAGTAGGTTACAGTCGCTACACACTCTAATAAGATCAACATGACTGCCACAGGGCAAGCCTCACATTTGCATCCATGGGATGAATAAGGCAAATATAACAACGGCACGGACAACAAAATATATGGAACCTGCAGCATCACCTCTCTCTCACTGGGGAAGACGTTCTTCAGGGCGTTCTTGACCTCCTGCACCGACCCTGTCGCCGCGCCCCTGGGCACGTTGATCCCGTACTTCCCCATCAACTCCGCGCCCTGCGACACCCACACAGAACACCACCCAGTCAGATACCGTAACTCGTCAGCCGGGCCTCCAAATCGAGACTACAAAAAAAAGCCGCAAAAATCGAACAAAAATGGGGGCAAAACCGCGGGATTTGGACGACGGAGGGCACCTGGTACTCGTGGATGTTGAGGCGGCGGAGCTGCTGGTGCTGCCATTTGCCGGCGACGGAGAGGGCGCGGGACGCCAGGTTCCCGAGCGATCCGCGAACCATGGCTGCGGCGGCTTGCGAGCTCCTCCGATCCGAAAACCCTACAAGCGTGGAGGAAGAAGGCACGCGTGCTCGTTTGCTCTTCCTCTCTTGCGGTTTGATTTTGATTTTACTCTCCCTTCTCTTTTTTCTTTCCGGTGGAAGGGTGCGGCTGGCTGCGCGGAACGTACCAGGGAGAGCGCTGGCTTAGGATCACTGCTGTCTCGCTGACATATGGGCCACGTAAGTGGGGTACATTTGTCATTCGCTGATGACAAGGTTGGGGTGGGTTGTCCAGGTTTGACTGTATTTGGATTCATTTATGGGCTATCCGGCCCAATTCGTTGGATATTATTATGCGGCATTGGCCGGCCAAGATAGAGATATTTGGGCCAAACCTGTAGCTACTCGTGAAAGACCAACCCCAATCCTCAACTTCCTCCCCCACCGCGCGACAGCCTCCGGCAGCGGCCGGAGATCAAGTTCCGGCGAACCCAACTCGCCGTACGAAGAGCCCAATCTGTGACGTCTTCGATCCTGACTTGATCCAGCATTCCAACAGTCGATCCCGATTTTCTTCTTCACTGACCAGATATACTTGTTCAAATGGTATGCATGGCAATGTTTCACCGTTGAGCTCTTAGAGCATCTCCAAGAGTGCTCCTATAATTGATCCCCTATATTCTTAAATAGGAGCTATCCTAAACTCCAACTCTCCCTAAGAGCATCTCCAAGAGATACTCTATATGGCTCTTAATATTTAAATTTTAGAGTTGAAGGGTAAAAAGTAGTTCCAACAGATTCCCAAATAGACTCCCAAAAATAGAACACACCCAAAAAATGGGCTCTCGCTCTCTACTTATAGAGGATGATCTAGGCTCCCAATACTGTTTTTCTGGTTTAGGGTATCTGTTGGAGGGAATGATTATTTTGGGACCTTATATCGTGATTAGGATCTGTAAAAAGAGATTTAGGGTGTGAATTTATTGGGCATCTCTTGGAGATGCTCTAAGATCTATGAATTTTACAGCAGTTCCCCTATATCTCCATCTCCTAAAATTTTAAACTTGCCATGTCATCAATTTGGCCCACTTGCAGGTAACAGAATTTTTGTTGGGCACTCTCCCGCGCAACGCTCCTGCATGCCCAACTCCCAATCCACCTCATTGACATGGACTGTATGCTTTCCTCTGCAGACAAATTCCAACCTTCAGATACTCTTGGTCCATAACCATCACCATATGACCTAGGGAGAAGCAGGGAGTTGGCCTGCAGGAAGCACACCATGGCCATCAAATGCAGCACAAACAACACCTCATACCAAGCATCTGCCATGGATGTCTCCTGCAAGTAAACCAGGAACAACTCTGAGCATTGAAAAAGACTCATCTTTACATCAGCGTCATTTTCGAACATGGATGGACTCGTCCTTACCTTAGCATCATCTTCTTGGTTAGCCCAAACAAACTGCACTTTGTTTCTCAGCTCACTGCCTGCAACATTATGCATGATAAACCAGGAAAAACACTAACATAAAAGCAAAACCAACAATATAGGATAAGTTTCTCACTTTCTTTCACCAGTCCTAGCAGAACTGGCAAGTACTCTTCCAAAGCCTGGAGAAGATTAGCAGTACTAGACCCTCCTGAAAAGCCAATATTACAATCAAAGCTAAACTTCTCATATTCACATGTAGCGAAACAAGCAGGACACCATCAGATGTTGTAACAGCCTTACACACCGCTCCGCGTTGCAACCTTTCGCCTTGGCTTCAGGGCTATCTCTGATTCCTGCACTGCCATTGCCACAACCAAAACGTTGTTTCATCACAACCAAAACTTCTCATATTTACACAAGCACATTATCAATGAACCACAACCCAATGCTGACATCAGACAGCTCCCAACAATTCATCACAAGTGCAATGGTTTCTCACAGATTGACGATTCATCAAATGTGGAGTTGACAAGCAAGATGTGTAGCAGTTCATACTGACAAGCATAATCTGTAGCAGTTCATACTGACAAGAAAGATACTTTGATGATAGAGACAAGTTCAAGATTTTAATGCAAACTAAGAAGAATGAAAAATAAATAAATTAAGCAACTAATTTATACTACGTCTAGCGATGATCTCATCCCGAAGGAGCCTATAGTGCTGCTGCTGCTGGACATCCATGCCGCTAATATCCACTGTCATAATCCGCTCTTCCTCTAGTGTTCTCTTGAAGTTGAACTCTTGTTTCTTAAGCGCAAACCATTCTTGTTCTAGTGCATGTGATTGTGCATATCTCTCCTCTTTCTTGCGCTCTTTCTCATCATCAGCGTCTTTCTTCTTGGACCACAAATATTCTAACGCCTCACTGTACACATGACCTCCTCCTTGACGTACTGCTTCTTTTGCCCTCTTCCTTCCCATTGGCCTCTTTGGGACATGGCATGTTGGACTTCCAAAATCACTGTCATCAGGATTAGTAGGAGTACAATCTGTGGGACATGAATCAATGGTAGCCTTCTGCTTTTTATGAGAGTGATTTTAAGCTGACAATTGTTTTTGCTTTGCAATCCACTTTGGCTGATGTTCCAACATATTCCAACAATGCAGGAATTGAAAATTTCTATGTTTAGGATCTTGGGCCTTGAACAAAACTTTTGCCTGCACAATCTGTACAATTCAACTGATGAAAAAATGTGTTTGTACAACCAGATAAAAAAACGAAAGCATATAGGTGTTGGCGTTACCTTGTCTTGGGCTGTCACACCGCTTTGCCTTCTACCCTCGATCTGGGCTACACATCCAGTAAACTTATTAACATTATATTGAATGACACCCCAACGATGCGTGAGAGAATTTGCGTTGCGATCTGAGGAGAAGTCCTTGTTCGAGTGGAAGTACTCGTGTATTCGATTCCAATATGTCGATCTATTTTGATTGTTGCCTTGAATAGGATCCATACTCACATTGAGCCATGCCGACACCAATAGTTCATCTTCCTTCATGCTAAAATTCTGTGTTCTTTTTTGGCTAGTTGTCACACTGGGAGTAACTTCCACATTTTGCTCTTCAGGATTGCTAGTTGCTACCCAGTCCATCCCAAAGCAACGGATTACTCCCATCATTCAACAAATTAGTAAAATATCCATCTCCTTCCATATGCCCTATAAGAGATTAGTATAGTTCTAATCAAATATTTCTACGCAGCCTAAACATCAACACAGGACAAACCTCTGCGATGCGGGAGGACGGGAGAGGCGCGGGCGATGTGGGAGGACGAGGACGACGGGGGCGGCGCCGGATGACGGGGGCGGCGCCGGAGGACGGGGGAGGCGCGGGCGATGCGGGAGGACGAGGACGACGGGGGCGGCGTCGGACGACGGGAGCAGCGCCGGAGGATGGGGGAGGCGCGGGCGATGCGGGAGGACGAGGACGACGGGGGCGGCGTCGGACGACGGGAGCAGCGCCGGAGGATGGGGGAGGCGCGGGCGATGCGGGAGGACGAGGACGACGGGGGCGGCGTCGGACGACGGGAGATTTTGGAGGGGGAATGGAGGAGGAACGAGCGCAGGATAGTGGGAGAAAGGGTAGAGTGCGCGCGTAGGGGAAAAAACTTACGCGCGAAGAAATTTAGGGGTGGTGGGAGTGCTCCTACTTTTGAGAGTTTTAAAGGATGATTTAGGAGCTCATTTAGGATAAGAGTTTATTTAGGAGTATTGTTGGAGAACTTTTTTTCTCCTAAATACCTAAATTTAAATTTAGGAGACTGGTTAGGAGCACTCTTGGAGATGCTCTTAGCATGTCGAGCTCATTGATGTAAGATTAGGTCCTATTTGGAACGCGGAATTCTCCCACGTTTAAGTAGAAATTGAATTGTTTTCTATGAATTTTTGTGTTTCAAGCAGTGTCTAAACCATCTGATTTTTTTCCCCTCCCTTTTACGTGCATCTCTCTGTCCACTCTCTGAAAGACTGGAACTGAGGAACAGAAATTTCGCTTCACCGTGGCTATCTCAATGAAGATAATCCATCCATCTAATGAAGGATTTTTTTTTTACGTTAAGGAGGCTACAGTCAACGAAGACCTTAGCTTAGTCAACTCTGAAGTCTCCCCGACCAAAATCGCACAAGTCCTTCTCACTCGCAGAGTCGCAGTGTCACAACTCCATCGTTGCTTCGCTCTCTCGCTTCGTTGCGGAACAATGGCCGACCAAGAGAAGCGCGGCGTGTTCTTCGCCAAGACGCCAACCTCAAGGCCTCCCTGGAATCCTTCTTCTTCGCCGCCAAGCGGCTCTCCAAGTCCGCGTGCGCGCCCCTCGGCCCCGCCTCCGAGCCGTGCCGCGACGTCGACGAGGACCAACTCCACCGCCTCGGCGCCAAGCTGCAGCGCGTCCGCGCCGCGCTCCGGGACGCCTCGGCCTCGCCGACCCCGCCGCGAGCGAGTCCGCAAAGCTCTGGCTCCGGGAGCTCCGCGACGTCGAGTGCGGCGTCGAGGACATCCTCGAGAAAGTGCGGTTCGAGGCCCTGCGTGCCTCCCTAGCGGAGGACGTCGGCGCCGACGGTGGCGATGGCACAGATCCGGACAAGAACCGCGCTGAGCTCTCTGGGCCTCAAGATCAAGAAGATATGGGAGAAGTACTACGAAATCGCCTCCGACTGCGACGCTCTCCGTCTGACGCCGGAGGACGGGGCTGTGCGGCCGCGTGCATCCGCTCGCCCGCCGAGCTCGTCCCTTTGCGCCGGTGAGCTCTCTGGCCGAGAGGGTGACCTCCGCCTTCTTGAGCTTCTCTTAGCTAACGATTTGTGGTGGCGGTGTGTTCACTGTCGTTTCCGTCGTCGGGATGGGTGGTGTGGGCAAGACTTTGCATTCTCCAGCATGTGTACGATGATCAAAGGATCAGGATTTGTTCCATTATCGCATATGGATTTGCTTGGGACAAGGTGTTGATGTGGTTAGCAGCAGTGGCAGATTTAGAATCTATGTGAATATGGGACAAGATGTTTTGATAATTAATGAATTTATGTGAATATGAGACTAACATATTTAATGAGTATTTAAAGGTTAAGTCTATAAGTGGTTGACAACGATGCAAACTAAAAATCTACATGAAGACTAAAAATGGCTCAAGATAAAAGTATACTTAGAATATAATCCTTTTTACTTTTACCGGTTTTAGGAGAAAAGGTGGAAGACCGGATTATAGGCTAAATATCATATCATAAAGAGGGATCATTGCAAGTAGCTTGATACCAAAATTATTGTGCCATTAGGATCAAACTAGGACCATGCATTCATTAAAAATCTGTTTTAAAAGTCAAATCTATACTTTGTCTGGAAGAGCGGTAGTACCGTAGTTTTTAACGTCGAAACTACCGCAGAGCAGAAGTTCCGTAGATAAAAACAGAACTACCGGCACCTGGAAGCTCCGAATTCCGAACAGAGCCTTTTTCCAGAGAGCGTCCTCCGGGTGTACTTTGAGTTTTTGCGGGATCGGAAGTACCAGTGATTTCAACGCCGGAACTACCGCTGGAAGTGGTAGTTCCATTGTACGGAATGGTACTTCTGGAGCCCGGAAACTCCGGAGGCAAGGGCGGAACCTTTTTTTTTCCAAAAAGCGCTAAGTTTGGTTCTGGCCCAAGAGGAACCACCGCGTCGACTTCCCTCTGCGGTAGTACATATTTTATAACAGTGGTAGTACCGCACCGACTTTCTAACGGCTAGTACAGAACTTCTGACATAGCCGTTCTGCCGCGTCAGAATTGAAGCGGAACTACCAGCCATTGGCCAGCGGTAGTTCCGCTCGCCCTGAATTTTCTGGAATTTATTTCAAACGGCTAGTTTTGGTTGCTGGAGGGTATAAATACCCGTACCATTGCTCAAGGACAGAAGTTAGAGACTCCATTGAACATCTTTGAGCATTGAGCATTCACTCCACACCTCTTTTCTCTCTTGTGCATTCAATTAAGGTGGTTAAGCCAAAAAGTGCATAGCATTCATTAGTTTGATCCTTTGGCACTTGTTTGCAATCAAGTGAAGCCTTGGTTTATTACTCTTGGTGCTTGCCAGCACCTGGACGATTGGGAGGAGGTTGATCAGTGATCTTCTCAAAACAGTTTGTGAGAAGGCCCGGTATTTGTGTGAAGGTTGGAGCTCACCTACCCGGAGCAGGGAAGAGCTACCTCTAGTGGATTTGAGGTGCTTCGGCTTAATTCGTGGAGCCGGTCCAATTAGTTTGGGCTAACCTCAACGTGGATTAGGGAAAACCAGTAAGTTTCCGAACACCACGCTAAAACATCGGTTGTATACATTTCTCTCATATTTTCTTCTAGCCCTCATTTGTTAGTTTTATTGTGATCATTTGCTTGATATAGAGCTAGTGTTGATACATTACTTGACTAGAATTATGTAGGTTTAAGTGCTTTCACATTCTTGCTAAATTGAAATTATAGAGAATTATTTAGATGAAAAGAAAATTTTAAAAACCTCCTATTCACCCCCCTCTAGTCGGTTATTCTTGATCCTACACTTGGCTGCGAGCTACAGCGGTGCGGCCTGCAAGGGCGGCGCCACGGCGGGCGGCGGACCATGGCGTCGTTGCATGACGAGGGCGAGGGCGGAAGTCGGAGGGTGGAGCCACGGCGGAGGCGCAGCTGCGCCCGCGCAGGTCCATCGTCCACGTGGCGAGGTGGGGGCGTGCGCAGCGGCGCAGGCGAGGGTGGCGACCGAAGGTGGGGGCGCGCGTAGGCGCAGCTGTGCAGACGAGGGCGGCCGGCGATTGGTGCGCGCGCAGGCGACGGCAGATCGCCTTATCGCCGAATTGGGGGGCTCTAGGGCTCAGATCTGAAGCATTTAGCGGCTGGGGGCTGAACGCTGGGGTTGGGGGTTAGGGTTTCTTTATGGGGTGTTACTGGATGTCTCATGGGCTGCTGTTTGGATGGGTTATTAACTACTATTTTGGTGGGCTGACTTGTTGTTTGGGCTGGGTTGATAGCTTTGGAGGTCTCGTGTTGTACTGTTATATCAACTATATTACTAAGTAGTGGCTAGAGGGGATACTACTAATAGCACTGATGGGCCTCGGGCTATGCCCGTGGTTAGCAGTGGATACGCGTGATATCACTGAATTGAGCTTGCTGCAAGGCCGACTCGTGGATCTTTTGAAGGAGGAGGTTCTTGCTTGTGCTTGATGAGGTGTGGAGCACGGAAAAAGCTATGTGGGAGCGGCTCGAGGGGCCTCTGAAGTTTGTCTTGTGTTGCAAAATAGAGAGTCAGGACAACCGAAGTTTTACATGAAAATTTTTTACGTAAAAAATTACGAATGTATAGAAATAAATCACTATATAAGAAAATGTTTATAATAGAACTCTTGCTCTTCATATATATTACAAAGGTGTATATATAGAGCGAGGGAGATGAGTCACAAATGGAGAAGGAAATCAAATCAGAATTGGTTACGGTGGGTTGGCATGTCTGATATATATAGGGCGAGGGAGATGAGTCACAAATGGTGTAGATCTTTGTTTTTTTTACTTTGATTAAGGCAAGTATTTGTAACCTCTTATAGTGGATGTGAAAGCTCCTTTCAACCCTGTTTTAATTATATAGTAGATTAGTCCATTTGATTTTGAGATATCTCCACTCCCATGTTAGAAAAACGATTCGGAGGTAGGCCCCTTCTAACAAATTTAGACACTTTCAACTTTTGAATTATACGTAAAGTTACTTATCTCCTTTTTATTTTTCAAATTAATGTATCTCTAATCCAACTATCAATCTAAGCCTTTAAAATAAATGTCCACTAATAAGGGCAAAATGTTACATTTATTAAAATTATTTCAAATTCTTATATCTCTAAGCCACTTTCAAAATTAAGCCACTTGCAACATTTTTTTATTAATGGTCATTTGAGGATACTTGCAGTGTTTGTTGAACCGATATCACCCTTGGTGCAAATATCTATTTCCTCTAAAGAAAAGAGAAATATCTATAGCACAT
The DNA here is from genome assembly GCA_017311315.1 of Dendrocalamus latiflorus. NCBI lineage: Eukaryota > Viridiplantae > Streptophyta > Magnoliopsida > Poales > Poaceae > Dendrocalamus > Dendrocalamus latiflorus. The sequence goes on from CM029639.1 coordinate 14,988,895, forward strand.
TTGCTTGTATTTCAAGCACTATATATGGATATTTCTCTACTTACCAGTACTCATCCTATAAATGGAATGGAGTAACTAGAAAAATACGTAGGGAGGAATAAATTTAGAAACTTTGTCCATTTATTTGTTGTGTTTTGCAACATTACAACTTTTGACATACATAAGTATTCAATGTTATAGTAGATTACTAGATATTATAATATTGTTATACTATTATAGTATTTTATCTATTGATGTAAGCATGTTATCTTCATATTTTAAAACATATAAATGGTTAAATACAAAAAAATTTGCAAACAAAAGTAGGATTAATTCGTTTGGAATTAAAATATGTATAAGTTTGAACAGTCTAAAATATATTTTGCAAGTAAAAGTTATTTTAGGATATATAAATGAGGGTTCTAATGAGGGACGACCCTGCTCATAATGCCTAGCAAGGATAGGCAAAAAAAATCAAACCATGGAAGAAAAATATGCCATATAGCATCACTACTATTATAGAGAAATAAATTCGTAAAAAAGCAAAGAAACAAGTTTATAACCATGTAAAATTAAATGTCACATGTAACATTGCAGACATATGCTTGAAAAAACTAGAGAATTGAGCGCCGGTGGGGAAAAACTGAGAATTTTACACTTTAATAGCTTTTCTCTTTGCAAATGCCAATGAGGCAACGGCAAAAATCAGAAGGCACCTGTAATAGAACTAAAAGGTTCTCTACTAGATGTACAAAAGCATAATTATACACTTAAAAAATACAGTAATACAGTTAAAGGAAATACAATAAACATTTTCCCATTATCTACAGAAAATTCCTTATATCTCTGGTACAGAGCACACAACTTCTGAAACATTGATGCTTTCAGCAATATGAATCTTTGTCCAGGTGCCCAGGTGCTCGAAGCTCCCGGAGACCAGGACAAGGCAGCGGTAGCCCAGGTTTCCCCGACGAAAGCCCACCATGAGCGGATCTCCGATGACGCGGCGGGGTTCCTCCTCACGGCAGCCTCCCAAGCAGCCGCGATGGCAGCCCTGGCAGCGGAGGCGCCCAGCCACTCCTTCAACACTCGCTCCATCTCGATCTCACTTGATCACCTACAGGTTCTTGGCTTCTTGGCGAGCTTGGGTGTAAGCGATCGAGGAGGGAGCGGAGGCTATGTTCTTGGCTAGTTTGTGTGTTAGTCGGTGTGAGCGAGACGACGAGGAGAGGGAGGGAACCGGACAACTTAATATGCATGGAAGGGAAAATATTGGAAGGGGATCGGTTGTGGAGTCGTTGGTGGGCCTTAGTTGGGCTGAAAGCCCAGAATGTACCAAAATTATAATAAAACGGCTTTCATATATACTCCCACATCTAATATACCACTTAAACATTATATTTATTATTGGAGAACAGCCCTCACCTTGATCTAATCGGTTCATTACGCCAATAGGCCATTCGGTTGGCCCACCAGGAGCTGCATGCTAGTAAAATACCATATTCACATATCTATGTGTAGATCTAGATAAGGATATTCATGTAACAAAATGACATATTCACTCCTGTAAGTATAGATCTAGACGAGAGTCATTTGTATAATTTACCTCCTCATGGATATAAATATATTGGTCCTGTGTCCGTGCATTGCCATAGAAAATAAAACTTATGAGTAAATATTATGCTGCAGTTATATATTCTTACTCAAAGGAATATATGTTTGTTTCTACTTAATTACATAACCTTCTTCTAATATAATATATAGCTAAATATATGTTCAAAATGGTCTAACAGCTCAACTAAATATCTAAATCTAAAATATTTTTCATAGAATCCGTACTTAGCATAATCAATGACCCAAACGTGGCCAACTATAGATTGCTACCAACTCTAACCCGTACTCAGTAGAAACTCAAAGTAGCTTACAGTCGCTGTACACTAATACTTCGTATATTATGACCGGGGGAGTTCCCGGCCAGCGACCGCATCCACGTCGGCTTTGTTTTCCCTGCGGCCAACGCGTGCACGCGCTCTCGCTTGCGCTCCGCCTGCCGCGTGTATGCGCTCTCTTTTACTGTTTACCTCCCACCTGCATATATACGTGGTCACCTATTTAAATTGGGAGATTGGATCATATACCCTCCCTTTAGTTGAGAAATTGAGGATTTACCCTCCATATCTCAATGACATGTGGGGTCATTATAAGTCACTAACACGTGGGCCAGGAGGGTAAATTCTTAATTTCCATCTAAATGGAGGGTATATGATCAATTTTTTCATTTAAATTTGCTGCAGGAGCACTCTGCCCACAGGTAGCGGGCCGCGGTTTCGTCGTGTCTGGAATCCATCACGCGGTTTGCTAGCTAGCGTGTGCAACAGACGTCATCCCTTTTGGTTTCTTCATGCATGCAAAATCAATGGGCTTAGAAAGTCCTTCACGTACTGAATTCCCATGCATGGCACCTTTTTTTCTTCTTCCATGCAACATGCTTCACTTTGCTTCACACGTATTGAGCTCCAGATGGCACGATTCGTGGCTTTCTTCACGCTTAAATTTTCCAAATGACCAATATCCTGAGACTAATTAAAATACTAATATTAAGTAGTAGTCGATTCTCATGTAAATTAAAGCTAAATTTAGTTAGGAACGAGTCCACCTGTTGATTAGTCTTTTTAACTCGCGCTCGTGTAGTCGTTCCAATTGGGATGTCCTCATTATCTTACACACTTGAAGTGATGGTCTCTGCTTCTCGCAAACAGGTCACTACCAGGGTTTTTCCCAGAAAGCACCCTCCACTTCACCGATAGCGCCCCGCAGTTTCTAAAATTATGTATAAGTCCTTGTTTGGTTATGTACAGGTCCTTGCAGGTCCTTGGTTTTTTGCGAAAAAGCCCTTTGATTTTTCCGAAATTACGCATATGTCCTCGATTTGTTTTAAGAAGCTCCCCACGAATTATCGTCTCTTTTACTTCGGTCCACACGGTAGCTAGCGCGGCGTGACGCCGCGCTTAGCAGCTAGTTTCTTACAAGGACCGCAAGCTCTGGCCTCCCAAAGCCTTTTTCTCCATGAAAGCTTCAGGAACAGGTCAGGCTTGTTCTTTTCTCCAGCTTGGAGAAAAGGATGTCACATAATCAAGTTAGGCATCTGCTGATCTAAATGAAAAACAACCAGCACAGCACAGCACAGCAGGATAAACAGATCAAACACTTTTAGTAAATCAGATTTCCTAACATATCCACCATCTATGCATTGCAACATCTCTGGAATGGAAGCCACCATGGTATCGCAAATTCTCAATTGCAGCAATTATTACTTTAACAGCAGGGTTATTATTACCTATTAGCATTACACTGGGAGAAATGCAGCACAGGAGTCCAGCGGCTTTGAGGTTAATTGGTCATTGTCTACACGCACATACTAAAGCAAACAAAAGACATGTTCTCCTGGTCCTGCAATTGAAGGGAAATATGTCATAAACAAGTTAAGCATTTTGCATGACAGACAGACACAGCAGCGACAAGAAGCCTTTTGAGCTATGCCAGCCTCATTGTAACCTTCTAATCCTAAATTGATCATAGCCTAACCCAAGCAGGCGTATCTATCTATCTCTCTCCAGGCTGCCGCTCCCAGGTCCCCACCATGAGGTGAGAAGCTAAGGCCACATGGACTACAGATGGAAATACCTGTAACACTGCATTGGAAGCAAATGTTTTCTTCTTGGCTTTGGTGACAAGAGAGAGTACAGAAATGGTTGAGAGTTATGAGACAGTTGGAACTTGGAAGGATAGAGCGTCTTTCCCATTTAAAGACACTGCCATCCTTTCTGCAGTCACTTGACACACTTTCACACGCAAACAGTCACACCCTGCAGAATTCTTGGCCCTCATGCAAACCAAACCTTCCTCTGCTTTCCCTGTCCTGTGAAGATAGCTGGGTGTTGGAGGTTTTAGTGTTCTTCTCAGGTTGTGGGCGTTCCAGAAGCACACACAAGAACAATGCCTTCTTCAGTGATGCATTGTTAAGGAATTTAGATTTTAGAAGAAGCATTGAGTGGGTGTTCCTAGGATTTTCTCTCAACCTCATTCTGCCTTGATTTCCTTTTGCTTCTTGTTTTTGCCCTTTCTTTTTCATATCTCTCCCATCTCCTGTTATGGAATCCTCCCAGCTCACTGGGGATGATGGGGAAGAGTGCAACAGTAATGAATCCGGGTGGACAATGTACCTGGCCTCCCCCATGCGTAGCGATGATGCCAAAGCAAATGGCAGTGAAGGAAGTAATGTTGAAGATGGCAGTGGTTACAGCAATGAGAGGAGCAATGGTAAAGAAGAGAAAGACAATACAGATAATGATGATGGAGATTATGATTCCTTGGCTTCTGATGCTTCCACAGGACCAGCTCAAGTTAAGGTGCTTGAAGGAAAAGAAGAGAAAGGTCATCAACTAACTGGTGGTTGCAAAGATGAACATGGTAAGGACGAACAAGATCAGATACGTACCAAGGTCTCGATCAGCTGCAACAAAAACGCAGGAAAGATGAACAAAGGAGACGAGAAGACCACAAGAAGAGGCCACAACAAGAGACGTAGCTCCTCAAGAACAAGCTTCTTCTGGTAAATGTTGTAAAATCCTTGTAGGATGTCTCTCACCAATTTCTTATCTTATCAAGCTAAAATCTCTGTTAGAGGCTTGGGGAATGGAAGGCCTTGTGAGGGTCCTTGCTATTGCCTTCCATGGTTTTGTCCATTTGTTAACCACCTAATAGGTTAGCTGTTACTATGCAAATCTGTCACCCTTTTGGTTATTATTCAATGCCCTATTCTTAATATCACATTCAAAATATGCATGCCCTCCTATGTTTCTGTAGATATTTATAAATACCGCTCTAACCCAGAGTGTTACACTTTGTCCATATACACATCCCCAAGGTATGTACTGTTCAAGCCACCAAAAAGATAGTTCTGTTTAATGGCTTTCTGCTTTCCCAGTATTTGTAGAGTTTGGAATGTCTGCATGTGGTTACAATTTACTCAGAAAAACGGTACATGGAAATCTGCTTTATACTGTTTCTATGAATAATTTGTCCATATTTAATTACTAATCTAACCTAGTATGATCAACATGACTGCCACAGGGCATTAGGGCAAGCCTCACATTTGCATCGGATGAATAAGGCAACTATAACAACGGCACGGACAACAAAATATACGGAACCTGCAGCATCACCTCTTTCTCACTGGGGAAGACGTTCTTCAGGGCGTCCTTGACCTCCTGCACCGACCCCGCCGCCGCGCCCCTGGGCAAGCTGATCCCGTACTTCCCCATCAACTCCGCACCCTGCGACACCCACACAGAACACCACCCAGTCAGACACCCTAACTCGTCAGCCGGGCCTCCAAATCGAGACTACCAAAAAAAGGCAAAAATCGAACAAAAATGGGGGCAAAACCGTGGGATTTGGACGACGGAGGGCACCTGGTACTCGTGGATGTTGAGGCGGCGGAGCTGCTAATGCTGCCATTTGCCAGCGACGGAGAGGGCGCGGGACACCAGCTTCCCGAGCGATCCGCGAACCATGGCTGCGGCGGCCTGCGAGCTGCTCCGATCCGAAAACCCTACAAGCGTGGAGGAAGGAGGCACGCGTGCTCGTTTGCTCTTCCTCTCATGCGGTTTGATTTTACTCTCCCCTATGTTTTTTGAGTCTTGGTTCAGTCCATGTAGAGGTGTAGGAGGTGTTAGCATCTCCACCATAGCTTACCGTTAATTAATCAAGGGCAAAACTGTACGATCACTCCAAGAGCCTCTCTTTTTTTGGACACAGTTAGTCAGTTACCCAAAAAAAGGAAGGAAATGAAACTCTTCCCGTTCAGTTCCGTCCACTTCTCTTACTTTTTTGCCCACTTCGCTAGCACCACCTCTTCGCACCACTCAATAACATTGGAGGTGTCAAGATCATGACAGTCGTTGAATGAGCTATATTTAACGATTGAGAACAACTGAATGTATTGAACTAGAACTCTTTTTTTTTCTTTCTTGCGGAGCGGTGCGGCTGGCTGCGCGGAATGGTGGACTAGTCACTACGTACAAGGGAGAGCGCTGGCTTACGATCACAGCTGTATCACTGACATATGGGTCACGTAATGTGGGGTACAGGTGTCATCCGCTGATGACAAGGTTGGCGTGGGTTTTCCAGGTTTTACTGTGTTTCAATCCATTTATGGCCGGCCCACTTCGTTGGATATTATTATGCGGCATTGGCCGGCCCAGATAAAGACTGGAACTGAGGAACAGAAGATAATCCATCCATCTAATGAAGGATTTTTTTTACGTTAATGAGGCTACAGTCAACGAAGACCTTAGTTAACTCTGAAATCTCCCCGACCAAAGCCGCACAAGTCCTCACTAGCAGTGTCTCGACGACCCGGCAGCCGGCAACTCCATCGTTGCTTCGCTGTCTCGCTTCGTTGCGGAACAATGGCCGACCAAGAGAAGCGCATCATGTTCTTCGCCAACCTCAAGGCCTCCCTGGAATCCTTCTTCTTCGCCACCAAGCGGCTCTCCAAGTCCGCGCTCACGCCCCTCGGCCCCACCTCCGACCCGTGCCGCGCCGTCGACGAGGACTAGCTCCGCCGCCTCGGCGCCAAGCTGCAGCGCGCCCGCGCCGCGCTCTGGGACGCCTCGGTCTCTGCCTCGCCGACCCCGCTGCGGGCGAGTCCGCAGAGCTCTGGCTCCAGGAGCTCCGCGACGTTAAGTGCGGCGTCGAGGACAACCTCGAGAAGGTGTGGTTGGAGGCCCTGCGTGAAGGCTCAAAAGATGCACTTAACTGATTCATTGATATATAGGGATGATAGACCAACAGTCATAGTAAGAATGGGATAATAGGCTAACACTTTCCACAGTTGAGTGGTTCGAAAAGTCAAACTGGAGTAAAATTCCTTAAAGGTCATCATCGGAAGAGGGGGCCAGTAAGTCCATGACTGCCAATGCCAATGAAGGTGAGGGCGAAGAAGAAAGGTCGACGGCGGTAGTCCCCGATATCAATAGATCACGCCGATGACGCAAGTAGAGGGAAGAGAGAGAGAGGTAGGGGAGGAGTGAGCAGAGTAGGTGATGTGGCGGCTATGGAGATGGCCAACGGCGAGGCAGGCAACCAAAAGGCAGTGGATAGGGCTAGTGGTGCCTAGAGAAGGAAAAGGGGGAGGGTGTGATAGAGGAGAAGAGTGGTAGCTTTGAGGTCGACTAGTAGTGTGCCCGTGCTAACGCTACGGTAAAATACAAAACAAGATAAAATTTGTAAACAAACCTAAAACTTATGTACAACATGCTCACGTCATCGTTTCCCCGTTCCGTACGATCGCTCTGGCTGATGCGTGTGCGTGAGACGCTCTTACTGAGCGGATGGTGTCGCGCGGCTTCGCTCTCAACATGGTCGCACAACGTGGTCGTTACCAACCACTGTCAACGTGGTCGAAACCGAACATGCACAGCGTGGTCGTAACGTGGTTATTACCGACCACCACGTTGAAGGAAGTTTCAACATCATCGAAGAGGCGTTCAACCACGTTGAAGAAGCACTGAACGTCGAAGGGGCTTATGACCACGACAAAGTAGCAGTAGACGTCGTCGAAAGGCGTTCGACCACGGAAAACCTGAAGAAGACGTGGTCAGGAGGTGATACGACAACGGTGGAGGAAGTTTGAGAGTGATCGACAGATATATGACCGCAGCAAAGCAAGTTGATCGTGGTTGTGGAGGTATTCGACCACGTTGAAGGAATTTTGAACGTGCTGGAAGAGATGTTCGACCACATTGAGGAAGCACTGAACGTGGTCGTAAGGGCTATCGAGCACGTTGTCACGACATCGACCACATCGTGTGTAGTCGGAAGGAGCTTCGACCACACAGAAGCTTTGAACGTGATCTTGTTTAGAAGTCGTATGCGAGGATTGGAATGTTGGAAGTCTTACGACTTTGCCCAGAACCTTTACGACCTCTCATGATCGCCTAGACCGGTTTCGACTGCTACCAACCGCTTCCGACCACCTACTGCTGCCAATCGACCACGGCAGCCGTTCGATCGCTCTTCTCCGTCGCCACGCTATCCTTTCTACGACCGCGAACGATTTACCGTGATTACACGCAGTGATGCTGGCGATAACTGTTCCCCATAGTCGAAACACTCTTTCGACCACGTTCACTTCCTTACAACGTGGTTGGAATCGCTTCCGACCACGTTCAAGTCTTCTCGGCTCGATCGCAGCTCCTTCCGACCACTTACGTTGTGGTCGTAGCCTTCACAATGTGATCGAACGCTTTACAACGTGGTCGATAGCCCTTACGACCACGTTCAACGCTCAATCAACGTGGTCAAACACCTCTGCGACTGCGACCACCTTCAAATGTTATGCGCTATGGTCGTACGTCTTCTTCAGGATTGCCCTTCTATGCATTCACTATATAGAATTACCTCATCATAATTAAATCCAGCTGAGAACCCAGCAGAGGAAAACGTTAAGAATACAAACCTTTGAAACAAGGGAAAAACCAAGTTGGCTGATGGCTTCAGAAAACTTATCAGGATCAGCACCTCCAGTGTTTGGGTCTAGCCTACTTCTCACCTCAGCAATAACAAGCCAGCCACTGCATAAAAAAATATATCAATACTAAAAAAAGAGCCACATACCATTTGTGGTCGCAGTTAATGATTGAGCAAACCTTGGCTTGAGAACTCTATTTACTTCCTGTAAGTAACTTGGATAGTTGGTTCCCATCAAAGATAGACAAAATATTGCCACATCTACAGAAGACGGCTCCAATGGGGTCTGCAGAAATGACGGGACATTTAGTTGAAGTAACAACTCAGTTACCAAAAGAGAGGTTTTGATATTTATTTTATACATTTGGTTTTAAACACTTTTTCTAATTTTGTTTCCGAGGGAACACTGCATATGATTGGACATTAAAATAAACTAAAAAATGTGAATGATTCAGGAACACATTTGATGAAGTATAATACCCAGTACATAACCATCAGGAAAAACAACTAACCATCGGAGAGAATTATATTGCTGACTATTTGGGTTATCCAACACTTCAATTTTCTCCACTAAAAAAAGCATTTCGATTTCTTAAGAGTAGGTGAATGCTTCCAACAAGATGTTGTCTCATATTAAGAATAGAGAAAACTATTTTTTTTTCAATTGATACACCTCCCCGTATCAACTACATTGGTTCCACTACATTATCTTTTAACTCATGCACCTGTGTATTGAATGTTAATCAAAATGGCAGGATCCTAACCCATAAAAAACAGAATGTGAACAAGGTAGAGCACCAAAGAAATACATGATGTGGTCAGTGCTTACATGAGCCATATCACAAGCGATCACTGAAGGGTCATTTGAAACAAGATCGATGGAGAAGACCTTGTTCTTCATGTTTTTAGCAACTGCTGCATTGCCTGAGCAAATTGTGAATGATATTGTCATGCTTGTGCAGGGGAAAAAAGGCTAGAAGGCGCTAGCTTCTAGACAGTAAATTTTCTGCATTCTTACCACAGCCAAAATCAGCAATGGTCCATGATGCATTATGACTCTTCAACCAATTGATTATTACATTTACTGGCTGCTCCGGCCAATGTGACATCTGCTCTTGATATCCTGCATGATACTAAAAGACAACAAAGTGAAATCTCAACCATGTATCAGGTGAATATGGAGTTGCTTCCATAGGGTTAATTATTGCTCTGACTGCAGCTATGCAAGAAGCTTTCTGCATATTGATCACTACAAAGCTCTAAAACAATCGCAAGAATGAGCACAATCTCCTCCAAGGATTTACTGGAACAGCAGAAGGCAGTCTCACAAATTAAATATGAACCAAAGGTTAGCAGCAACCTCTGAGATCTTGATCATCAAAATCTTCTACCGACAGCATTTGAATATTCTCTCGGATAGCACCAACAAATTACTGTCATGGTGGAGGCATCAAGGGAACATTTTTATGAATCACAAAACAGTTGAATGCTACTAATTGCTCACCAAAATATCCTCCAACCGATGAGAGCAAGATACATGGTCTGTGCATAGCTCATCAACAAGTATAGCACAAGCCAGACTGCTTAAGTCAAATCCAATTTTGAACATTGTATTTAGGACCAGCAGTGCATCATCCACCCGCCCAGAGGTGGTCAGCAACTCCACCAAAGAATTGAATGTCTGTTCCCCAGGTTTCAGATTGTTCTTCAACATGCCCGCCAACCATGCCATGCCATCCTCAGCCCTCCTGACCTTACAGAACCCATTTATGACACTACCATTGCTCCGCACCAATGGTTCCAAGCCCTTAGCCTGCATCAACCTAAGCAATTCGACTGCACCATCCACCTCTCCTTCCTCACACATGGTGTCAATGAGTGGTGTGAAGGTCGACACACTTGGCTCCAAACCAGACGACAGTAGGCGCCCATAAATCTCCATCGCCTCAGCCAACCTCCCAACCTTGCATAGGCCCTGAATCAATGTGTTGTAAGTAATCACATCATGCTCGATCCCCTTTGTAACCATTTCCTCAAACACCCCAGCTGCTTCGTCCACCCTCCCATGGACACAAAACCTTGTGACGATGATGTTACAGCTGATGGTCTCTCCTTGAATCCCTTCACCAGCATTTCGTCATACACCTTGCGAGCCATCCCGAAATCACCTGCTTTACAGTAGTAATCGACGAGAGAGCAATAGGCATACTCACTGGGCTCCATTCCTTTGTCCAGCATCTCATCCCACATCTGCCAAGCCTCAGCTATGCGGCCCGCTTTGCACAGACCATTGGTGACCGTCGTGTACGTGATTGCGTCTATGTTGTAACCACGCAGCTTGATCTCGGTGAAGATGCGCAGGGCCTCGCCACCCATCCCATGCACAAAGAGTCCGTGGATGATGCCACGTCGGCGGCGAGCAACGCCGCCCACACGGTGAAGAAGGCGCCCTGCCGGAGCCGCAGCGCGTCGAGGAGGTACGCTGCGGAGAGTCCAACGGCGAGGACGGCGAAGACGGGGAGCCCGCCGAGGTCGAGGAGGAAGGCCGCGGCGGGCGCGAGGGCCGCCGCGACGCGCGCGTTGTGGGCGAAGGCCGAGGGCGATGCGGACGCGGCGGCGCAGGGCCCGGCGGCGGACACGGAGGGGCCGGAGGAGTGGTGGGGCCTGGAGGTATGGGACGGGAAGCCGAGGAGGGGCTTGGGGGAGGAGGTGGAGTTGCGGCGGTCGTGGTGCGGGGAGGCGGACGGGGAGGGGGAGCGGGTGGAGAAGGTCAGTGTGAAGATCGACGGGGAGATCAGAAGGCGGCCGTGGTCGCTTTGGATTTGGATCGTTGGATATGAGTGGGTAAGGAGAGAGAAAGGTGGGAATTGATCCTTAATCGTTGATTTCACTGGTTGGTTTTTCTGGGGACACGAATTGGTGTGGATGCAGGAAAACTCATGACTGTTGGGGGCACAATTTGGGGTGGTCGTAGGAAAGAACTGAACTGGTGGATTTTAGGGGTAGAGAAAAAGAAGAGGAGGGGTAACCTAAGGTATAGACATCGGCGGCGAGGAAACCACCGAGGGCTGTGAATATAGGGCGATAGCGGGCTAAGACCAAAAGAGAGAAGAGCACGAGAGAGTGAGAAGAAGGGGAAGGCGGTGATGACTGAGGATTGTGCAGGAGGCCATCAGCGGCAGGGATGGCTAACGGCATCGGCAGATCTGAAGGCGTTGCCCGGTTGGCTAGAGAGGGAGAGAGGAAGGGGGAATAGCAATGGCAACAGGATGGAGGAAGGAGAGGGGGAGCTAGGGAGGCTACCAACTGTGAGGGAAGTCGTTGGTGACAGTGGGTCTGGAGGTGGCATTGGGGTGGTGTAGGGGAGAAAGAAGGAAGCCTAGGGCGGCGCGACACCGGGGTGCGTGCGGGCCCAAGCGGGCGACGACAAGAAGTCGGCAACGGGGCTAGGAGTGCTGGCAGTGGGGCCGAGAGAGGCACCAGGGGCAGCTACTCCTCCGGCTCGGGCACCGACACGGTGGGGCTAAGAGGGCTGATGAGGAGGAGAGGATCAGATTCAGCTTAGAGATGGCCGGATCCAGGCGGAGAAGGGCCAGTCGGAGCGGGGGGGGGGGGGGGGGGCGAGGAGGGCTCATGCCTGGATTTTGCTTAAGCTCCCACTTCAAAGGCTGAGAGAGAATTTCTTACATTAAAACTTTTTTTTAACTAAGCACAATGAGCGAAAAGATATATATCTGCCTACAATATTGCTAACGAGACCAGGGATATACATCTTTAAAATAGATGCTGATTAAATATACAACTCAACAAAGCTCATATCTGCCTACAATATTCCATTCAACAAAACAAGGTTTCAAGACCATTGATTGTCAGAAGAACAGAGCACAATAAAACTTGCACACATATAGACCAAGGATACAGGAAAACACACAATTCTCAAAAAAAATATTATCAACCACCACATATATGCAAATATGGACCGAGGGGGAAATGTCAGATCAGCTATAAAACCAGTAGATATAGCTCAGTATTTGCAAGTTCTTGTTATGTGTTGCTTATTTCTATGTAAATTTCAACATCAAGTTCACTTTGAAGAGAAAAATCTAACCTCACTTGAATCAGTCTGTGCCACTATAGCTGTAAGCGGATAATCCCTTTTCAACCGATTCTCCTCATTAGGCATGATCACATCCTTCAAGGGACATTCCCGGTCACCACTCTGGTGGCTGTAGTCTCCACATCTAAACATCTTACATTACGAACATCAACTCCAAATGGTTTAATCCTCACAGGAGCACCTGTGACCAACCTGACAATAAGAGAAAAACACATACCAAATCTTAAAATGTTACTTAACAGCAATCTCAGCACAGAACACAAATACTCTATTTGCATGAAAGAACGTACCAACCACCAACTAGTTCTTTTAAGTAATATATACAGGAAAAAATTCAAATATTCTGAAATCCTATTTACACCTAATGATGACAATATAGTGCAGCAAGAATGCAAGGAATCTAACTATAAGGAATCGAACTATGTAATTCAACTCTAGCTCTTTGACAGCGTTATGGTTGGTACACTCAAACTAACAACTCAATCCTAGTGCAAGGAAGCAGTACGGATTGTTTGGAATATAAGGTTTTTGAAGGGTTTTCGCAGCATTGGAAGCCTATAGGAGTTTTTCCTACTAAACCCAAGGCAACATCCCTCTTTCCTCCCCTTTTAGGAGGATTTCCAACACTATATCAGACCTCATGGTAGATTTCCTTTGAGAAGCAATCACTCCTTTTCACTTTTTCTATAATAGTAACAGTTGCGCTCTCAGCTAATTTCGGATAAGGATGATCAATCATATCCCAATCGAAAATGTTAGTGTTCCAATTCGTGGCAATTGCCTGTCCTTTTGTTTCTATGAGGACTTCAAATCTCCTTCTCCCTTCTTCCCTGTCTCCAGTGACTCATCGCCGCTGGATCCGCTACCACCCACTACCCATCGTTGGATCTATTGTCTCCACCACCACTTCCCCCCTCCCCCTCCCTCGCTTCCTCCTCCTTCTCCGTCGCCGCCTTCTCCATTTCCGACCAGATCAGGCATCAAACCTCCCTCCCGCCTTTCTTCCCCGTCTCCGGCGGTTAACGCCACCAGCGCTGCCCTCCTACACCTAATGGACTCCATGACATATGGCCCCGCCGCCTACCCTGCCCATCGCCCTCCTCCCGGCCGCGGCTGAGGCGGCACCACCGCCACCTCGTCGCCTCGCCACCTTCGCCTCCCACCGCTGGTCCGCCGCCTCCTCGACATCTCTCTAAGCTCAAGGGGCTCGGGTGAACCCGGACCCTAATTCCATGTGGCAGCGACACGTGAAGATAACGACGTCGTCGGAGAGGAGGAAGATGCTGGTGGCGATGACGGCACACGAATTCCTAGGAAGATCAAAAGATTAGAAATTCGCATGTTCTTCTCCCACAAAAACAGTCGACAGTAGTATAGCACTGTTGTATAATCCGAGGGCAAAAAGGGAATTTCCCATATTGATAAAGAAAGAGAAAGAATGGGGCCCACCCGTCGGTGGGCCAGACTAGAGATAAAGTGGGGAGGACGTCTCCTCCCCATCCATCCGAGCGCAGAGAAGAGCAGGGGTTGGGCGAGAGGAGGATGGCAGCGTAGGGGCCTCGGCTCGACGCGGATTTTGCGGCTTCGGGTGTGCTCCTCCCGCGCGTCCTTCTTCCCCGCAAGACTCGCTCTCTCATCCCCGCGCGCCCTCCCGTGCTTCTTCTCCCGTGCGGCTCGATCATCCCGCGAGGCCCAGTCTTCGCGTGCGCGACGGAGGCGGACGGCGCAGGTGGCTGGCTCGGGCTTCGGCCCGACCGTTGGAGGCACCGCGCAACCCCTCCCTTCGGCTATAGGAAGAGATCCCCTCTTCTTCCTTGAGGCATCCGAAGAACAGTGAGTTCTCCTTTCTCTCTTTGAGTTTCGCCTGTGGTGTGACGACCTTGGTTCCCTGGTGCTCTCTGGCGAGGTGCTTGGCCGGCTCCTCCCCTGCGCTTGTGCGGCATTCCTCTACCTCGACTCGTCGGTGTTAGCAGCACTTCGGCGAGTGGGCTTTGTATCTCTGTGCCTACTGCTTTTCTCTCACAGTGGTGTGAGGGCAATAGGTTTTCTGGGACAGCGCGCAAGCGTGCCTAGCCCGTGTTCTTCTGGTGATTTCGAATATCACCGGTCTTTGTGAGTGAATCTATCATTTTTATATGCAATCTCTGTGGGTTGTGCTAGCTTGTTGATCTTTCATACACTATCTGGCACTGGGAGACATAGATTGCTTGTGGGATCGGTTGTTGCTCGATGATGATAAAAAATCATATACTGAGATTGGTTGAATTAGTCTTTGAGCTCTAATACTATCAACCCTGCTATCATAGTTAACGTTGAACTCTGGAAGACAGTCTCTAGACATTGTTATATTGTTCTTGTGACATTCGGTTCTTGCTGTTTTCAGATTATTCATATACTGATTACACATCTGTTAGGAATTAATTTTGACATTTAAAGACTAATTCATTGAGCAAAAGTTAACTTGTATTTAGGTGGATTTTCTCTATTGAATTCTGCTATCTGAATATACACAAGCTGGATATAATTTAATCTTGAGATTGTAGAGTATTATCTAGAGCTCAAAAGGCTGATTTTATTATTTGCCATAACCAATCAAGGAAGGGTATATGATTTAGTAGCGGGACGGCCAAGATTAATCTTGTGCAACCCTACAATTTTGAGAGCACAAATAATCAATTAAAACTTAAGCTTGTTGCTAGTCTTAATTGGTACATGCCTTTTAAATTGACATACATATTCATGTTTAGAATGTTATTGTTTCTATTATTGAATATGTGGTATACTTTGAATGATATGTTCAATTCATATGATTACATACTTGTTATGTCCTTTATATTTGAATTGATGTCATTTATGTGCTTATATGATTATATTGGAATTATATCTTTGCTTATACCGCAAATATTACAACAAGCACTTCCGTTGATAATATTGTTGCAGTCCATTTAAGTTTTGTCTATTTGTATTTCTGTTGCCTTTTATCATCTGTTCATGCCCAATGCTCGAATTAAATCAGTTGAATGATTCGGTTGAAGCTTTAGGTATGTGCTTTTCTATAAATTTTAACTATGTATCGCCTCTACCATTTCAAGAGGCCAGGAGGGCCAAAACCTCAACATCCCGGTGTCTGCTTGCTCTGGCTCCGACCTCGCTGCAACTGCACCGACACAACGAGGCACAAGTTTTCATCACCCAGCACAAATTATACTCCTCCATTCTTTCAAAAAAAAAAAGTTAAAAACATCACGTAAAATAGAACAGACAGTGCAAATTTACAACTAGCCGTACAGGGCGTTGCACTACGTTCTTAGTTTAGGAGAAGAACGAGGCCGCAGCGGAGACGACGAGAGCCACGACTCAGGAGTCAGGAGGCAGCGGAGATAAACGTGCTCAAAGCTGTGGCTACGGTGATGCTCAGTTGGACTAAATTTTAGTTGCTTATAGCCAAATTTTTACTATAACTAGCTGAAATTATAATGTATAAGCTATAATTAAATTTAAAAAATTTTAAAATGTAAAAAGGTTAACCCATCACGTATAATGCAAATGAATACAGGAAAAAAGAATCGGCAAAAAAGTTCAAAATAAGTTAAAAATTAAAAAAAGATGAAATTTAGAAATACTGAAAAATAAGCTGAAAGCCGGAAGCACAAGCACAAATCGATCGGTTCTTCTGGCTGCAAAACTTGTTGGGCAGGCATGTTTGGGCGGTTAATGGAGCGCGCGTTCGATGAGACGATAGCGAGGGATGCCGTCTCGTTCGGCAAGGCGAAAAAGCTTTCAGCTGTTCAGAAGAGGAAATATGCCTTGTTTTTTTATATGACTGATATCTTTTAGCTATAGTTGGTAGGTTTGATAAATAATACTAATAATAGAATCTGGAATTAAAAACCAATTGAAAAGTTAAAAAAATGACAATAAACGGCCGGTGAATCTGCATAGGCCTCACGTGGCCGAATCATGTGTGATGGGTTAATTCGCTTTACGCCAGCGTTTCTTTACGTTGGTGGCGGCCTTGCGGTTGCGGGTGTCCAGGTTATTCACGGGCCGTTTGGGCCGCTGGGGAAAGAGGAAAACCTGATGCGGGAAGAATGGAGAGATGTATGCAGAATTAATTGCTTGCTTGCAGGGTTTGAAGGCAGCTGTTGGTCGTGGGATGGGCAACATTATTAGTGCATCTCCAACAATCCCCTAAATCAAATTATTGGGAAATTATGTAAAAAGTCTTCTCCAACAACTCCCCTAAACACCCCCTATTTCTATTCCTCCCCAAAACTCTCCCAAAACCCAAGTAGAAACCGGGAACTTTCAGGGGTCCCCTATCCTCGCTCCCGCCGTAACGCGCGCTGGGAAAAAAAGTTTGCGCCACATTTTTCCTTTCCCGCGACACCGAGTATTCCTGCGCCGCGTCACGTACATGCACCATCTCAATTATTGATTGCGGCTAATCACCGTTTGATATTTATACGGCGGCCGTCGTCCGCGTACGCACACGCACGGGATTGGTTCAATCTCCCTATTCTATTCGGTTGGATGGACCGACTTGATCACTAATAAAAATAGGTATCGAGCAAAGTAAATGGGCCGGTTGTTAATGTTAGGCCAGATTCAAAATACTATTAGGATATATTTAGGGGAGCTGTTGGAGGAGGGGACTAAAATAGGTTAACAAATTTTTTGGGCTGCCCCTAAAAGGTGTCTTTTGGGGTGGGTTTTTAGGGGGATTGTTGGAGATGCTCTTATAGATCTAAATGGATTCTTTTAAGCTATAATTTATATCTTTTAACTCATAATTTTTTAAATTCTAGCTCCCGAAAGATCGCAACCAGAATCACATGCTGTCATCTTGAAGTACGCCATCGAGGGTTCAACCTATGATCTGTCGGACATGGATACTCTGATCTTAGAAGTAAATGAGGTGTCAGGGCTTAATCTCCATAATTGTACGGTTAATTTTTGTCCTCGAGAATGTAGGTAGTGATCGGTTCGGCTGAAAAGCTCATGGCTGAAAACACTGTAGCTGGCTGAAAAAAGCACTGTAACTGACAGAGTCTTATTTAGCATAATTAAATTTAAAAAAAATAAAAATATAAAAAATATGTTAGCCCATTGCGTATAATACAAACAAATACGAGAAAAAAGAACCGGCAAAAAAGCTCAACAAAAAGCCAAAAGTTCAGAAAAAGGCGAAACTTATGAATAGTGAAAAATAAGCCAGAAGCCGAAGCCGAGTTGATCAGGACCAAGTGACGCATGTTTTAGGGTCCTATGGTGTTGCGTGTAAGAGCAGCTCCAATACTGACTTATGAGCTAGCTCTAAGCATATTATTTCATATTTTAATAGAAGAGAGAGAAAAGCTATCTCTTGATCAAGAGCTAGTCTCATACACACATTCCAAGATTATGTGAGAGTGTCATGTGAGACTATTTATGTTATGAGCTATGTGCTAAAAGTTAGTACTATTGGAGAAGTTGTCTTAGACCTAGTAACTAGCTCATACTGTTGGAGATGCCGATCTGGTGTTGGACGGCACCCCTGTCCATTGTTTGGTTGCCAGAATATAGCTGTGCCTATAGTTTTATGGAATCGATGAGTTCTGTCTTTTAAAAAAATCATTCCTTATATGAGAAAAACATTGGAAGTAAAAAAAAAGGGTGGAATATGAATTTTAGTGTGGGTTCGAAACCACTTATGCTTAGACTTCGATTTAGATTGCTATCGTAACTAACTTCTAAACGGTGTATTTCTTGAAAGTGTGGTTTACAGAAAGATTATAGTAGACATTGTACCTAATTTAGCTATACCGGCTAAAATCATATGTAATTAATTTTCTCCACGTAGTATCTCTCACAAATAGCTTAAATTTAAAAAATTATAAATAAAAGACAAAGCACAGTTCAAAAGAACCAATCATGTGTCCTACTAGACCGAAATGTGACTTTTAAGCAAGAAACTGTACTATATAACCAATCTACTTTTCTTATCTTAGACCTTGTTTGTGTTTGGATGAATCAGACCTTCCGAGGATTAATCATGCGCCCACGTATCGATGGCCGCTTGACAAACGCAGCGTAATCCAGAACAGTGGAATCCTAGAATTGGCGTGATCATGATTACTGTAGTATCTCCAACAAATCTTCTAAAGTGCTCATATCCCCTATATTTTAGAAGAAAAGGTAAAAAAAGGCTCCAACAGATCCCCTAAGTGGTACCCAAAAATATAGAGGTCTCCATCCCTGATTTTTCGTCCCCCATATATGGAGGACGCACACCATCCCCTAAATCAGTCCCAACGCTCCTGCACCGTCCGATCCCCTAAATTCTTTGGTTGGTAGTTTTTGTGGACCCAGATTTTAATTTAGGGGACCATATTTAGAGGACTTGTTGGAGGTTACATATTTTTAGTCTTCTATATTCTAGATTGTGTCATCTAAAAAATGATTTAGGAGATAAGATTTAGGCCCTGTTTGGCACAGCTTCACCAACAGCTTCATGAGCTGTTGTGAGCTGTTTTTTGCCAAACACCCTTTTTGCAAACAGCTTCATAGGTGAAGCTCCTTTTTTTGTGCTCTCACAAAGGAATGGGGAGAGGTGAAGCTGAAAAAAGTAGCTTTTCACAGCTCTCTCCCTCAGGCCCGCAGTCCTAGGAACCCACTGCCCCTCTGGTTCACCAAAATTACACGCATTTGCCACTAGTCCATCCCGTTCACCTCTCCCGTTCACGAAACATAAACAAGGCACTAATATTGCTTCCTAATGATTTTAATTTTTTATTATTTTTTATTTTAATATTTTAATTCATACTCATTCAAATATATTATTTTTTAATTCATATGACTATATACAAACATACAACTCCAAATGTTAGAACAAGTCAGGTAGACAGGGGCATCTTGGACAATTGCCCTCTCTCAGCCATGCATGAAACTGTTGGTGAAGCTGTTTTGCCAAACAGTTTTCCAAAACAGATTTAGCTTCATCGGTGAAGCTGCTCGTGAAGCTGAAATAAAAAAAACAACTTCACTAGTGAAGCTGAGCTGTGCCAAACGGGGCCTTAGAGGACATTGTTAGAGATGCTAAGACTGCATACAAATCTCCAAGCCGCCTGCCACGCCACACGGGCCCGAGAAGGACCAAACCCAATTGCCCAATGGCCATACCTAACCTCCACGGCTATAAGTAGAATCTCCGATCCCCGTCCGCTTCTCCCTGCCCCTCCGCCTCGTCGTCAGCCCATAATCCTCCCCTCTCTTCTCCCTCACACCGGCCACCGTTCTTCGTTTCGTTCGCTCGCTCCCGCCACCGCTGGCGTGGCTGGAGGGGCGCATCGGGCAGTCTGGATGTCGGTCTCCGCGAGGATGGAGCCACCACGTGGTGGCGCGCTCGGGAAGCGGAAGGAGCGGGAGTTCTCGTCGTCGTCGGTGAAACACCCAGCGGCTCGGTTCGCTAAGCCGCCTATGCCGCCGCCCAAAGGGGGCAGCAACAAGCTCCTCGCCGGGTACCTGGCGCACGAGTTCCTCAGGTTCGGCACGCTCCTTGGGGAGCGGCCGCCTGCGCCAAACCGGAAGGACCCCACCGCGGCGCGCCCCGCGCTCGCGTCCGAACCCGAACACGGGAGGCGGTACGCCGAGGCGTCGTGGCTGCTAACGGCGGGCGGGGGCCGCGTCCCCGGCGCCGTCAACCCGACACAGCTCGGCCGCTGGCTCCGTATAAAGGAGTGAGTGACGGCAAGCGGCGGCGCGCATTGGCCGGTGGTTCGCGGTCGGCCGCCAACCGCATGCACGGCTCCCGAGGCGATCGAAGAACCCATGCTTTGGACGTAGCCAAATGGTTACTTTTCTTCATGTCTTGGCCTTTTAGTCATTTCATGTACTGGTTCTTTCGTTTATTCCTTGAAAAAAAAATTGTAGATTCGAATGAGCAACTGGAGGCACTAGCTTCTGACGCGTTGCTATTTGTTGAAATGTATTTCTCTTGTCTCTCTCAAGCCTCTGTATTGTATCGGAAAGTGTCGAGACGAATCGACGTAGTATTTGTCATGATTTCTGGTATGAGAAATGCTTGACAGTATCATACGAACAAAAGGGCATAAGAAATGCTTAATAGTAGCGGTAAAATCCAACCCGCCGTGTGGTGATGGTGTTATGTGGAGTTTGTCGTACTTTGTGCTGCTTTTCTCTGTGTTTATGGGCCTGATTTCATTCTTGATGCTTGTTGTAGTTCAGTTTAGGCGATTTCGTTCATCCAACTTGTTTTGAATCGATGCCTCCCTCACTCTACCGTATTGCGGTCTCTGATCGCTGTCCCTTGATCCAGTTAAGAAGCTATCTGCAAACAGTAAGAGTACTGGTATGTTTCATATCAGTAAATGTGCCATTTTATACGGTTCATGAAGTGGCGGCTTAGGGGCTAGAACAATACCATTATGCATTTTCAAGGAAACAAAAGAGTGATATATGATTCTAGTCTTCGTTCTCATTTTTTTACAAGAGATCAGAATTTGCTCTCGACTTCTCGTTCAATTCAACATGCTAGTAGTAGTATTTGGGCTGTTCAAAAGTGTTGTGTCTTTTGACTTTTACTTGATTGCGAGAGATTAAAGGAGTAAAGGATACTTGTGTTAAGAAGTCACTTCGTTTAAAGCGGCTCCTGAGGTGACTCTTACTAACGGTTTATAAAAACAACATTGAGAAACCACTTCATTCAAAGCGGCTCCTATAATAACTTGTACTAACGGTTTATAGAAACAACATTGATTCAAAAGCTAGCTACTACAAGGCAAAAGACAGAAAGATGTTTGAAAAAGTGCCTTTAATTTCGGTCAATGGTCTGTGCATGGGCAGTGCCTTTTATTTAAGCTCTGCAGTATTCCAAAAGCGATTGCAAAGTTTACTTTTCAAGGTCTCAGGGATGGCGAAGTATGCAGAGCACTAGTTGCGATTTCCATCCAAATGCAGCTTTCATTTTGTTGAGATGATTGCAATCACTACGCATAATCAACCAACAGACCACATTAGTGACGACCGTCGCACAGAAGTGGTTGGCTACTTGGCTTCGTTGCTCTTTCGAGTTTCGACAGCGACAGAGAGATGGCAGAGAGCGAGACTACAGGACGCGCACAGTTGGCCGAGTGACCGACAGCTGCTGGCAGCAAGAAAACCGAATGGACAAATGAACTACTTGTTTTACTTCCTGACTTCTTCTATGGTATAATTTTTTGTATATCTAATAAATTTTATTATAACATATGAACAAGTGACTAGTCGTCAT
Source organism: Dendrocalamus latiflorus (assembly GCA_017311315.1). Lineage (NCBI taxonomy): Eukaryota > Viridiplantae > Streptophyta > Magnoliopsida > Poales > Poaceae > Dendrocalamus > Dendrocalamus latiflorus. Next base: position 15,010,797 of record CM029639.1, read on the forward strand.
AGAAAAGACGGTAGAAGTGAACCTAGGGAGACAAGGATTTACACGATAGATAGTTTTGTTTGATCTTGCAAGATACTCGTATGCCAGTGTTTATGCATTGCAGAAACACCCCCCCCCCTCTCCCTCCCTGAGGAGAAAGTGTACAAATAAATCAGCATCCTAATGTCTTCGTTTCCTATGGACGGCCTTGTTCGGGGATATCATATAGCACGTCGGTCCGGGTTGTTGGGCGATTGTTGGATTGGAATATAGGATGTAGTCACGTTATGTAATACTAGTCAAGACATGAGATGTTTGGTAAATTTTTAAATGGGGCTTAACCCCTTTATTTGAAACTAGTTTGGGCATACCAATCAAGCAGTCTTTCGGAGAAACATCTCAATGAACCACACGAATGCCCTACTCGATGATTTGGCTAAGTCATGGGCGGGCATTGTGTTGTGTCGGCCGGTCGAGAGTCGAGACCACCGGCTGGTCGCCCTCCTCAGCTGGGCTAGCAACCGCAAGAGAGAGCCAATTCGTGGCGTGGTCATCGCAACAAAGCAGTTCGCGCCAGGGATCGTCGACTCTGCAGCTTTGCATTGCGTGGAGGCACAGCAGGTTTTATGCAGCGACATGGGCTACGTTCTTTTGTTAGCCGTGCTTATAACTTTTTTACCGTAGTAGATGGTTTTTTTATTGTGTTTTTGATACGGCAACGAATGACAAAAACACTGATGTGGATAATGTATATATTGACGGATTTGGGAAGCCATTTGAAGAAATGGCTTCCAAAAACCATCTCATTTGTTTCAATTTCTGGAGAAGCTAAAGTCAAAGCCAAAAGCCTACAAGAACATGGCTAGGTTCAGTTCGGCTTTCACTTTTAGCTTTTGTTCTTTGCTATAGTAACTAGCTTTTGAATAGTGTGTTTTTTCAAGATGCGGTCTACTAGTCAATTGTAGTATACAATGTACTGACTTCAGCTATACCGATCAAAATCGCATATGACTATCTCTCTTTTATACTCTTTCGTAAATAATAAAAATTCAAAAATCATAAGCTATAAATAAAAAAAAACTACCCCGTGGCCACCATGCTGTGCTCGTTTCGACTTCAGCTTCTGGTTTCCGGCTTATTTTTCACTATTCATAAAATTCGTCTTTTTCTGAACTTTTGGCTTTTTGTTGAGCTTTTTTGCCGGTTCCTTTTTTTCCCGTATTTATTTGTATTATACATAATGGGCTAACATTTTTTAATTTTTTTTAAATTTAATTATGTTAAATAAGTCTCTGTCAGCTACAGTATTTTTTCAGCCAGCTACAGTGTTTTTCAGCCATAAACCACTCAAAAAAAGCCCAAATGAAATCAGGTGCCATTTTTAGGACACCCATGGTCAGGTCCTTCTATCGCAGCCATCACGCCACGCTGAATGTAGCTTAGGCACTGCTCTTGGACTTCAATGTCTCACACACGGTAGTTGCTGTAGTCATCGATCATTCCTTCATTAGCATCATCACAATAAAACGACGCCACTAATATACATGCATCGAAAAATTAAAATGGTCTAGCAGTGCCAACCAAAATGGTGAGTAGCGCTGTACGTTGAGACGCACCGGACCGCTGGATCGTCACGAACTAACGCTGCAACGCAGGATGGGTAACCGGTATTCCACCGGAACTCTGTTGGTGAATTCCTAGAGCTACGCATACCATGCCAGCTCTGGCGCCATCCACAAGGCATCAGCCGCCTTTTTAGCCGGATTTTCTTTTTACCCATGGTTGGTCTTATCATACCGACTCACTTGAACAATAATGGCAATGCCTACATCGGAGATCAACATCGACCTGAGTTTGGTATAGATAAATCTTCCTCTGATTTTTTTCGACGAACAATACTGCTATCGAGGCGTAGATCCAATACATCAATGAAGATCATCGACAATCTACTCCATGTTGTCATGATCATCAGAAATCATAATACCGTTGCAAGATCCGAAGTCTTCGGCGAGAAAGATAAAAAATTTCATGTAACAACCCTATGTTTTAACTAGGGGTTGCTTATATAAGCTTAAACTTTAGCTTTTAGCTTTTTAATTTTATCTTTTTTGGTCTTTTGGTTTTTTAGGGTTTTTTTGTAATTTTTTCTTATTCATTTGCATTGTCCGTGATTATATAATTTTTTTTAAAAAATAATTATGCTAAACTATGCAAATAGATATTTTTGTAACGATTCTAGTTCCGTCGAATTGCCACGGTGCTGACTAAACTAAACTCGACAATCACAATGCTGAGTCGATGTGTTAGTCGTGTCGCTTTGTTGGCAAAGATCTAAACAAGTTATCAATTGTTTGTTCTGCATTGGACATTCAGATCGGTAAACAAATTAAAGAAATATGAAAAATCTGCGCAACACATAAACTTTAGTTAATTAGTTATTATTTAATTATACAATATAAAATACACTAATATGAATTACATCAGAGGAAACAAAATCATCATATACATATATGTACTTAAAAGAATTTGAACTTATGACATACACCAGTACAACTCCCCGCTGAAGCATAAGTCAGGATTTGGAATGTTCTTAGAATATGAATGTCGGTGCACACTGGAGTACACACGTGCGTGGCAAAGCTAATTTTTTTGAAAGACTACAATATAATTAATTCTTATAGAAAACTGATACCTTAACTACTAAAACTCTGCCGACTTAAGGGGCACAATTTTAGTAGAAAGGACATTTCAAGACATAGTGAAATTATATCTTTTGGGCTTTTCAAAATAATTTTGAGGGAAAAAACAGATTTTTAGAAAAGTCCAGCCGGGCCACTTTATAAAAAGATATTTATGCTGTGGACTATTTTCAAAGAAATCCTTTCTTTTAGAAAACCAAAATTCTGGAGAGAGGTAATGGCCTCCATGTAAAGTGTTTTCAGGTTTAAAACAATTCCAAAATCAACCTTGGAGAGCCCCAATGAAATACCAGAAGTACCCTTTGACCCCACATATTTTACTAAAATGCCATGTAGGCGATTTTACCATTTTAACCTCAAATGCTAGGTGTCTCCTTAGGTGGCAAGCTCACAAATATAACCAGAATTTCAGACATAAAAAAAAGTTTTTGATGTGTTCTTCCAATGTACAAATCACATATAAATAGAGACGATAGGCAGCATTGGGTTGGCGTCGTCTGGTTCAGGTGAGCTCATCCCTCTACTGCAGTTGCTTTTCTCTCCCCATAGCCATGTTGTAATGCTGGATCGCCGCTTCTGGCTAGGGAAGCTAAGCAGCAGGAGGGGGGGGGGGTGGGATGTTGAAGCCAAGAAAAAGCAGCAGGAAGCGCTAGGGAAGGGGAGAACCAAAGAAGCATACCACCTTGCATCAATAGGAGAAACCAGTAGAAGCATAGAAAGAGCCAAGAACCAACAAAGAACTTTTTCCATTGCATCATCTCAAGCTAGGTATGCATATTTTAGATCTTAAAGAGAAGCATGGTGCATGAGTATGTTTGAGTGCTTGTCTGCATGTATGTTCGCTGCACGTGTGAATGTAGTGATATTGGATGCATAGAAATGCCATGTATAGCCCTGTTCAGTATTTGTTTATTGCCATGATGAAGTCTCTATAAGAAGTACCTTTAATCATGCATAGGATCAAGCACGATAAAATAGAGGTTGTCATATCATCTGGCTATGTACATGAAAGAAAGGTTAATCACCAACATGCGTAGGTCATGGATACACATGCTCATGCAATTCTTTACATTCATTATCCTTTACAAATAACATGTTCTGTATACTGAAAGTGACTTAAATAAAATGTCCGGTTCAGAGTTGAATGCAATGCTAGATACACCTGTTCCATGTATATCAACTCAATTAATCAATATGATCTTTTTATCAAGTTTCTCTCTCTCTATATATATAGTATTAATATTAAGGTGTTAGCACAGTTAATGTTTACGACCATATTAAAGCTTCGATCTTAGTAATCGTAGCTTGTTTACGACCACTCAGTTGGTTACGACCACTTCAGTTTACGACTGCGTCTTCCCAATCGGCTCGTACTCGTCTTCTTATGACCAACACGTCCTCGTAACGACCATGCCTTCTCTGCTGCGTACATGCTCGTAGCTTTTTCCTTAATAATATTTACGACCACGCTCCTGTTGTGCTTTGCATGTACTCGTAACCAAATTACGAGTACTCGATACTTCGACTGCAAATATCAGCGCCTTCGACCACGACCACTTTGCTGCCTCTTTGAGTACTCCTGTACTCTTACCTTCGAGCACCCTTGGTTCTCGATGATTTCGAGCACTCGATAAAACACGCGAATACAGTCCGTTTTTTCCCGGGAGCCAAAGCACTTCCGCTTTTCTTCTTCTTTTTTTCTTTCCCTCAACTTCTCGATCGCAACTGATCACTCTTGTTCACTTTTTTCTCATTTACATTGCTTTGCTACTTATACTCAATATATTGACTACAAAACAGACTATCACCGACTTGGTTTCTTACTCTATCATCTACTCGTATACTTGTATATGAACACAACTCGTACACGTCAAACCGACTCCAATACTACTAGCAACAAAGGAACAAGATTATTTCCAACACATGGTTACTATAAGCTTAAGCTCCATTAAGTTGATTTTCGTGATAATGACAAATACAATTGTGAGACTAATATATTTATTAATTATGATATTGCTTAGTCTTATTTGGATAAAAAGGTGAAAAATATAAGAGGTATACATTCAATATCACATTTTATCTTATTGTATTTCTCGGATCCGAAATATAGAATGAACTTCACCAAATAAGTCAAACTTGAATATATGCATATATTTTCATAATATATTCTTGTATGCACACATTTAGTGGGGTTCACTTTATGTTTTGTGGTTTCATTAGTATTGATTTATATTCCATTTTCACACATTAAGGATGTTTACTTTAAAACATATCCCTTAGTATATATAACTTGTGTAGTTTAATAATAATCGGATAAGTAAGTTTTGCTTTAAAAGCTTATATTAGAGTATACAAATGTTGTGTATATGATATATACTCGTAAACGAATATTTATCTCATTATGTGTTGAGATTATCATGAATTACTAGAATCTAGTTTATCCATTATGAGTTAATGGTGAAATTTGGTAATTAATGATAATTATTTTGTGAACTAACATTTTCTATGAGTTAGATGAATTAGTTAGGTTTCACAAATGAGGAAGAGTTGGGATGATTTCACATGTTAAAAATCATCAAGTCAAGTGGTAAATGCCTCATAATATATGTATGTTCAAAAATAAATGATCATGTGTTGATTATCAAGTCAAGTAAAGATCTATCATAATTTAAATATTATTCATGTGTTTCATGTAAGACTTCAAATAAGACTTCATGTGTTTCACAAATGAGGTAGTGGTGTGTAGGGGCCGTCATAGTTCAACATATTCATCTATTGAAGGGCTTGTTGGTGACGTATTATCCATATAGAATCTTTAAGGTAAAATTCAAATACTTGTGTACTTTATTCATGAGTTATTATTAATATAAATCAAACGTTTTTTTTTATTTTTTGCATGCCAACAGTAGATAACATAGTACCAAAGAAATCACTGTAGTTTACTGTGCTGAAAAATGTTTTAGCAAAAGAACACTGATTTGCACCAGCGGCATCGCTAGGATCTCAAACCTGTGGGTCAATTGTGAGCCTGTTCTTTTTGGCTGTGGTTTATAGATGTTGGGCTGTCTGTGAGAGAAAGTATGAAGTAATAGAAACTCGCATGTAATTTTGGTCGATATAAATGGAGTTACTATAGTGTGTACTACAATCAACCTATAGAACTCGTCTTAAAAAACACTTCGTTTAAAAGCTAGTTACTGTAAAAAAAATAAAAAAAAACAGCTTTTAAAAACTGAAAAGAATATATCTTCATAATTTTTTAGATTTGCATGTAAATTCTTAAAGATTTTAGACTGTTATGAAAAAAAAGCTATAGGGTTAGACCCCACAACGTGGCTCCATTATAGCAAAGCTACTGCAGCGGTGAGCCAAGACGACAAGGCCGAGAATGTTCGTTCGTTCTGTGTGGACTCTTTTCTATGGCACGCCAGTCAAGTTTGGTCCGGCCGTGAACCATTTGATGCACCCGATGGCGGTGGGCACCAAACGCGACCGGACCGGACCCGGACCCGAGCCCTTCTCCCTCTCCCTTTATAGGCACGCACCTTCGGATTTCTTCTCACCCAAACCGGTGGGCCGGCTCCTCCCCTTTCCTTGCCTTCCCGTCCTCCTCTCATTTGCCCCCGCAGAGTCCCACCCGTTCCGTCGAGTGCCGAATCGAGGAGGATGGCCTCCGACGACGGCACCGGGAGCCACCCGCCGGAGAAGAAGGAGGAGGGCGCCGCCGCCGCCGGAGCTGGCTTCGACGATCTGGAGAACCTCCGGTTCCAGTGCTGCGTTTGCCTGTGAGTTACGCGGGGTGCCCTTCTCTCCTCTGTTGTTGTTGGTACGAGCGGATTGGAACAGTTTCCTGCATAACATCGGGGAGGCCCGTGCTGTGCGGATTGCGCGCCCTCGCTTTAACCCTATGCAAACCGGGGCTTATTCGTGCTCCTAAATTTATTTACCGATAGCATGCTCTAGACTGCGTCGTTCCTAAATTGCTGTGTCGATACTACTCTAATGCGTTGTTCTCTACCCAAAAAATTGTAGAATGTTCTATTCGGAAAGGAAATGTGTGCAATTTGCCCAACTCGTATACAAAGTGAAGTTCTCTATCTAGGAATACCATTAACCAAAGGTAGCAATATCTCTTTGGATTGATGACTAAGCAAGGATGGGAGGCAGACAGGCCTTATTAGTTAAAAATAAATAGACTTAGCTCCTACTGTAAATGCGTGATGGTGAACGGCATGCAAGTTTGATGGCCTTTGGTTGCTGTGTTTGCATTTGTCTGGACAACACGGTGGCAATGACTTTTTTCGGTTGATCAACTAAAAAGCACTGTCATGTTGCTTTCGTTTTGCTATTTGCAGGGCCGGTCCTGGGATTTTAGGGGTCGGGGCGAAACTAGAAATAGGGGGCCTAGTATAAATATCTAAATATAAATCTACATACACACATATATATGTATCTAATTTTACCAACAAACACTTAAAATGTGTTATGTATCAAAGAAAAATTCATATCAAAGAGTTTATAGATATTACCTTAAAATTTTCTTCTAACATTTCTAGATGCGAAGTCATTGATGATGGTATTGATATCAATCTCATCCAATAATTTCTTCTCAATACATAAAGTTGCCAAACCGTTTAACCTCTCTTGAGATATTGTTGACCTTAAATGATTCTTCAACAATTTCAACTTTGAAAAGTTTCTTTTAGCTGATGCCACAGTCACAGGCATAGTAAATAAAATCCGATAAACAATAGAAATATTAGGATAACAATCCGCTTCTCTTACAAACTCAAAGATCTCCATAGCAGACATTGGTTTATCTGATAAAGTCAATTGCATAACACTTAACTCATAAATTAGATTATTTAACTCAACATCAGATGAACAGAAAGTTTCTGCAAATTTTATACAACATTCTTTTAATTCAGTTCGATCCAATGACTTCAATGTTGTTGAACTCATTAAAAATCCAAATATACTTCCGAATGTTTGGAGTTCTTGAAATCTACTTTTCAATGAATTGATTGCCATATCAACCATAACAAAAAATATTTAACTCATTGACGGATAGTATACATAGTATATATACTATGTATATGGGGGATTGGGGCCCCTGAATTTTGGGGGCCCGGTGCGGCCGCCCCGCTCGCCCCCCCTCAGGGCCGGGCCTGGCTATTTGGTGGTCATTGAATTGCTGGCTTCAATTCTGCACAAATGTAAAAATGATCTCATGTGCTTGTTCAATCTGTCTTGCAGGGAACTTCTTTACAAACCAGTTGTTATTGGTAAGAGTTTGTTGTTTATGTTGACCTAAAAGCAATTTGATCGCACAATTTGACCTAAAAGCAATTTGACCGCACAATACTTTTCAAATCTCATCTATCATTTACTGGTGCAGCATGTGGCCATATGTCATGCTTCTGGTGCGTCCATAATGCTATGCATATTCTCCGGGTATCCCATTGTGCCATATGTAGGCAACCTTATAATCATTTTCCCAGTATCTGTCAACTCCTCCATCACTTGCTTCTAAAGCTTGAACCTGTGGAATACAAAAGAAGGGAAAAAGAAGTACTAGGTGAGTGTCCAAAGCCTGAAGCATTGTACCTCTTTGTCATAACATAAATAACAATGCTCCATATTAATGTTTATTTATCTTACGAATGCTGCATTTATTGTATTTTGCTTACAAATGTATCATCTAGATTTCAATGTTCTTATAAAATTCTCACTTTTTTTTGTCATGTGGGAGTTGTTCTTGAGCAAAGGTATTCTTGTTTTCAAAGTTATTTTGCAAATGACATCCAAAATAAAATAATACCACCAGTTCTACTAAGCAAGAATACCTTCCATGAATTGTTTTCAAATCCATTGTATCTAAATTGGTTGGTCAAGATAGGGGTCATCAGGGTGGGTGGGGTATCATGTGTAGATAGTGGGGTTGTTAGCTTAGGTTTGGAGTGTCACTGCTTCATTGGCATAGGTGCCTAGTTGGCAGTTGGCAGTGCAAGCGTGGATGACCAAGGAGGGTATGAGGGATGGGATTGGTAGGATGTGGGTGAGATCATTGGGATAGGGTGGATAGGATGAATACACTGGCTTAGGGTTTGAATCTCACAGATATTGACTGTGTGGGATAATTCACAATCATATGATAGGCAGCATAAGCTATTTGCTTGTCGAGTACCAATGTACCACGGCAGTCCTGGAAATTCACAATTCTCACTATTTAGATGACTGTCTAGTCTTAAGTTTGAACTTATTTCCTAGCATCAGATTTTCAAGAATTACAGTATGCTTCATCAATCAAATTTGTTCCCCCCCCCTCTAACTGCTGTTTCCCTGATTTTATAATTAGTATTCCTCACATTTTTCTTATATGAATTATCATTATGCTCTATTTGTTTTACAATTCAGAGGATGAGAAGCGTGTGGATACATACTCTCCACAGATCATTGAGTTTTTAAACTTCACGACTAATAATTGTGGTAAGAATTCTGCCATATAATTGCAATGGTACTCGTCTAAATATAGCGCTTTATTTCTGAGACATGCCTCCTTGTGCAAGAAAATGGAAAAGATGGGGAGAACAGACTTGAAGATAATAAAAGTGGACCACCAGAAGAAGTTTCAACTGATGGAGACATTATCAACAAGCATTCAAAGAAAGTTAAGTTGGAGGACGTGTCATGTTCTCTTTGTAAGGAATTGCTGTATCAACCTGCTGTTCTTAATTGCGGTCATGGTAAGCTCTAAATTTAAATAAAAGGTTGTAAATCTTTTTTGTTTCTTTTTTCAGAAATTGACTTGTTTTGTGAAAAGTGTATTGCATGTCCTGTTTGCCGTCCTTGGATGATGAAGCACTCAAATGCCAAGTTTGTGGAAGTCTTCATCCTGGATATTTTCCTAATGTTTGCTTGGATCTCGATCATTTTCTTGAAGAATATTTTCCAGCAGAATATGAATCAAGACGTGAGAAAGTTGAATTTGAGAAGAGTCAATACAATCTTGAAGGATCATCTTCAGGTAAGCTTTTGTTTTCAAGCACAATCATTACATGATATATTTTCTTCCATAACAAGATAAAATGGCATATCAAAATTACGCAAAAACCATTTTCAATTTTTTTTCCATAGAATTTGCATTTGACTTAGTGGGTTTAACTAAATGTACCCTCTCAAATTAAGCTGTTTGTCCTGGGTTATCCATGTTGATGGTTTGTATCTGTGCTTTATTTTTGGTTTGTTGGCCACTGGTAGCTTCAATTGTGGTTACACATTGCACCGTCACAATTGTATTGTCACCTAATTGGCCAACAAGGCTTACCTTTAACATGGTTGTGTAAATATGAAATACACTTTACTGTCTACTTGTCTAGTTTGTTTAACAATTGTGTTGTCACCTAATTGACCAACAAGGCTTACCTTTAACATGGTTGTGTGAATATGAAATACACTAGTCTTTATTCTGTGTCCGTAACTCTTCATAAAATGACATAAGCAACCATACAAGTCACTTTATACATATATTGTGTAATTTCATTTAGGTTTGATTTACTTTCATGTAATGTTGATTTAGTCATCAAAATATTGCATTTAGGAAGGATTTTTTTGCATGGTGGATGACATTAATTTTGTGCATGAAGTGAGATATACAGCGTCACATGCCAAATACTGTTTATGTGCACTGTTCACACTTGTGAACAGTACTCGAGCACTGTAGTTGGGTACTGTAGCAGATGCCTATGTCGAGGTCACATTAGTAAGGATAGAGATAAGAATAGTTAGTTTCCTTATTAGATGGATTTACTACCTTATAGATATATTCTATTTATTAGAGATAGATTTTCTTAGAGATAAAGATTGTTTTCTTAGAGGTCAAATCGAGCTATCCCTATAAAAAGGCTAGTATGTATCTATTATCAATCAAGCAATGAAGCAATGAAGATGACTTAAGCTAGTATCTTTCTTAAGTTTTATCATCCCAGTCTATAGTCAAATCTCTCATCCTACCAAGTCAGCGTCGTCCGACTTTCCTCTCGGCGGTGTTTACCTGATGAAATAAGGATCATCATATTTGGCATCAGAGCAGTCGATCCATTTCCATGACTTCTGCTATCATGGTTCCTGTTGCTGAGTCGTTGGCCACAATAAAGGCTAACGCCAACAAGATGGCCAATATCGACAAGAAGATGACGGACATCTTCCTCAACATACATGCCACCTTGGAGAAGATCGCGGATCAGATAAGGTGGAACAAGAGGCGGCAGTGGCGCTGTTCCCAGCAACAGCCACGACGCCTACTGCAACTGTGCCACGCCCTGCCACGGCAGTTGTGTTACTATCAAAGCCTGCCATGGCAACCATATCACTGCCGCGACTTGCTGTGGTACTACTGATGCCCACCGCGATCGTGCCATATCCTATCACGGTGTTTTCGAAGGCCATCGTGACCCTGCCAAAGCCTATTGCAACAACCGCATCGTGGAAACCTACTACAATGCTGTCGTGGTTGCCACAGCGTCAGCCGTGACGATCACAGATGTCATCAATGTTGTTGCATTTGTACGTGGAGGCCACGGTCTTTAAAGTCACCAATAAATGTCACAGTATCTCGTCAACTTGGGGTCTTATATGGCAGCAGCCATGGCCGCCACCACAGCTCGAGGACGAGCTGTCACCGAAGGGGGGAGAAGTTGTCACGTGCCAAATACTGTTCATGCACACTGTTCACTCGTGAATAGCACCCGAGCACTATAGCAGACATGGTATTGTAGCAACGCGCGGGTACTGTAGCAGACGCGCATATCGGGGTAAAATTAGTAAGAATAGATATAAGAATAGTTGGTTTCTTTATTAGATGGGTTTACTACCTTATAAATATATTCTATTTACTAGAGATAGATTTTCTTAGAGATGTAGATTATTTCTTGGAGATCAAGTTGAGCTATCCCTATAAAAGGGTTAGCATGTATTTATTATCAATTAAGCAATGAAAATGAATTAATCTAGTCTTTTTCTTAAGTTTTATCATCCTAGTCTATAGTCAAATCTCCCATCCTACCAAGCCGACGTCGCTCGGCCTTCCTCCCAGCGGTGTTTACCTCGATGAACTAAGGATCATCACATATAGTGTGATTACTATGTCGAGCCATTATAGTTGGTTGATGGTTATTATATGCTGTGAATTGTGTGGTTGAACTCCTAATTTTTTTGATCAGCCTGGTGCTGTTTGGGACCATGATAGGCAGTGTGGCAAAAATCTAGCTTAACTCTATGTGGGACCGAGTTATTTTTTTCAAATTGTCTAGGTACAGCGTGCATGGAAAGTTTGCAGTTTTCTTCTCTCTTCAGTTATACAAAAGTCTGTGCATCAATAGTTTATCCTTCACGTAGTTGTGCATGTTGAGATTTTTTGTAAATTATGTTTTGAAATGAAGCACATAACCAGTTCCTTTTTCTTAGCTAACTCCAGTGTTTTGTGTGATTAGGTACTTCATGCACAGAAGAAAGCAGGAGTAGACCATCAAAAAAGGATACTTGTGTACAGCAGGATGAGGACTTGTTTAATGTTCACGTTGGAGTTGGATGTGACTCATGTGGGGTATGTACAAGTCGTAAATTTTTAAGTCCAGAACCTTGTCATTACTTGATCAAACATACATCTGATGGATAAACTGTACCACTTTAGCCACTATTAGTAGATAAAATGATATCTTTCACTTCACAATCTCAATGTTTTTTAAAGTTAGTGCATAAAGATTTGATTTCATTTCTTAAATTTACTCTCCTCATTGTGTATAGTCATGTATCGTAATTGATGTTATCCACCAAATAAAGGGCCTGTCGGGTAGGCCGTGTAGTTCTCCAGAAAGGGTTTGCTGAAACCCCTAGTTGTTTCTGCAAGACCAACACAGTTTACTGCAGAGCTGGTAAAAAATTCTACGACAAAGAACTGTTCTGATAAATAATGTGCTAAATGTGGAAACCAAGATGTGTACATAGTATTATTTTTAATGTTAGTACCTATAGCCATTTTTCTGAATAATTTGTAAGCTAGCAAACTGGTTCTTATTGTGCTGTACAGCACAATAGTCTTGTTTCGTGCTTTTTCTTAGAGCTACTCTTAGAAGTTTACCAAAAGTGGTTCTTATTTCTGCACAAAACAACAAGCTTTTGATTCTTCTTGCACTTCATAGAGCTACTGCAAATTTTCTATTAATAAGTTGGTGCTGTAATGTCTTGTACATTGTGGGGGTTTAGCTTTTATTTGAAGTTATTAGTACTTCAAGTGTGGGTTTTGTGTTGAAAATTTAGAAATTTGGTTTCAAGATGAGGGTTGTTTCATTCTAATTTATGTGCTCATTGCTCATTAATGGATATAACTAACCTTTGTGGTCTTTGTCCTTCTAATACTGATGTCTTGAATTGTTTATGTACTCACTTGCTCATTAATGGATATTAGACACATTTGCACCATGTCTTGAATTATTCTCATCCTTATGCTAAGATGAAACTGATGGATGCCTTGCAGGTGTATCCAATAAAAGGCAAGAGATACAGATGCAAGGATTGCACCGAGTTAATGGGCTTTGACCTTTGCGAAGAATGCTGCAACACCAGGTCAAAACTTCCAGGGCGCTTTAATCAGCAGCACACGCCTGACCACAGGATGGAACTCGATAATACAGCACTCCTTGGAAGGGTCATGAGATTTGGAGGGATACCCGAGGAAGGTCCAGAAGGGACGATGGGAGCATTTGTTGCTCCTGCTGGCATTATGGTGCAGATAATAGCAGACGGTCATGAAATGGAGGATAATGGTGAGGAGGATCAGTTGGTCTAGAAACAACTCATTTGTAGTAAAGTTTATTTTGGGCGTGAGCCTTTCTTAAATGTTCTGGGGTCAAATTACATGAATGTAATGTGAACGGGAGGAGCGATTGCACAAGCTCGTTTAAATGTTACTACATGAGATCTTACTATGATATAAGGTTCAATGGCTTATTACTGCCTTTGTAAATCTGCATTCGTATTCTTGTTAAAGAAAATCCAAGTAAGGATATGTAAACTGTACGGTTAAATTTGCCCCTACTTATCGTACAGGGAAGAAGACTGCATGAACGAAATCTGCACATACTGGTGCAAGGGTTTAAAAACATGTGACCGGTGTAGCGAGGCTTGTTCTGCAGCGTGCGCCTGTGGTGATTTACTGAAATCCCCATGACCATGTCGAATGAAGTAAGAGTTGAGGTGGTTATGCAAGTCACCCGTGTACCTGTCGATCGCCGTGGGACTTGCCTAATGCGGCCGGCGCGGCAGCGTGCGGCGTGTTGCGACCAGACATCCGCGGCGGCCCCAGAAGCCGGCACCGCAGCACGGCAGGTTGCAACCGGAGGAAAGGAGACGGGAGGGCAAGGGCGCAGTGGCGCACGGCTAGAGCTCGTGTGTGCGGCTGGCCGCTGGCCCAGCGCTCGATCTAGCGCGGTAATGCCGCGGAGCCTGCATGCGGGGGCCGTGGCGGCCAGCTTTGGCCGACGCTTGTCTGGGCGCTGGGGCTTTGGGGGTAGTCTGCACTGGAACCGCGGATAAACTAAAACTCGGGTTTTCCCAGACAGGTAGGCACTAGGCAATCAGGCTTATTTTTTAGTTTCGACTTATAGTTTATAACTACGGTTTATAGCTTTTTGCTATTTATGAGAGAGTACAGAGACAAATAACTCACGTACAGTTTTGATTGATATCGTGTATACTACTATTAACCTGAAGACTCGTATTTAAAAGACACGTTATTTCAAAACTAGTTACTATAAAAAAAATTTAAAAACATGTTTTAAAAGCCAAAAAGAAGACACCTGACATGCTCCATGAATAAACCATACAAAGTTGAAAGTAGGGTCCACAAAGTTATACATGGGGACTAAAAAAGTTAAAAAAACCGTTAGAGCAGGTACAATAAGGCTTAGTCAGCAGGCTATAGCAAATATAATATCAACCAAATCTTACGTGGCAGAGAGAGAAAGGAAGAGAGAGAAGGAAGCTGGCTACTAAATTACAGCTAGCTATAGCACGTAAAAATATGCATTTCACTCTCTTACACATGGGGCCAAATAGTTATTGTAATAGCTACCTTATTATATGAACTATTTTTTTGAAGGCTATAGATGAAATGGACAAGTATTATAGCCACTAGTTGGCTATACTATTGTACTTGCTCTTAAAAGCACTGCCGCATGCATCTCTTGTACAGTACTTCCTAACATTCCTCGGTGATCGAAACTTCAAAACTGAGTATGCATGATTCATGGAATTCTTGAATCGTCAGCAAGACGACCAAACTATCAGGTGCCGCTCCTGTCCTTCAAAGGAATGGTTAACTAGTTAGTAATTCGGTTCTAGGACACGAGTTATTCAAAGGGTTAACTGGGAAAGGCTAATTAGAATCAGTCAATGTTCTTGTAACGCCCCGTTTTCAGGGGCGCGTACGAACACGGCATTCCGCAACTATTCACGCATGAACAGTTATGGAGTGTCGCGCAAGAGTATACCATTGCATGCTTACAACAAAAGTCCAACATATATTTCACATAAGGATTAACATCCAGTTTTTAACAGCGGGGCGTGCAAGCCCAAATTATATTACATCACAAAAGACTTCCAGGAACAGCTTCGAGCGCGGCGAAGACCTAAAGCCACGGGTCCTCGTCGACGAAGAAATCCGCAGGGACGTCCTCGACGGGGAGACCTTCACCAGCGTCTTGATCCTCTAAAGAGGGGATTAAGCAAGCCGTGAGCCAAACAACCGGCTCAGCAAGCCCCAAAGGGACTCTATCTTACTACATGCACGGATTTACAATGGAAGGGAGTATACTTGGTTTATTAACTTTTGGTGGATGTAGTTTTATTTGCAATCATTTTGGTAAGACGGACCCAAAACTACTCCTTAAGATCTCAGGGATTTTTCATGAAGAGTTAATTAGCCAACTAAACCAGTTAAAGCATTGAACAAAACTACTTATGCTTCGCTGCTGGAATCACCCAAGTGACACAGCTCCAATAACCGGGAGCACGACGTATTCGAATACCATTTATTTGACTCTGTAGAGTTTGCTAAGCTTTACCCACACGATCCCTTAACTCCCGCTAAAGAGTTAAGAAAGCCATGTCGTTTCACTGCTTAAATCTTTATATAGGCTCTACCCGGTAGAATCCACTCGGGTCTGGCACAAGAAAATGAGAAAACAAACGTCCGCTTTGAGTAAATTCTACCGTTGTTAGGCATCCGCAGCGCAGTCCACCTAACTACACTTTTTATCCTCCTCCTCCGCCACACCTGTAGAGTTTCAATCGAGTTGAGCAGCTACTAGACCAGTGTTGACAAGTCAACTCCTGTGGTTGAGCGATCACTATGACATTTGCTCAGCGTAAGGGTTTCAGTCCTTATATTTTCACATGGTCCGCAACCTCGCCAGGCCCGCGACCCAACCCAGGGTAAGCGGTGGGCATAGACCGTCTCGCGGTTTCCCACAACACCTTTACCCTAACATCAACCCTAGGGTAAAAGAAGGGCGAAGACCGTCTCGCGGCTCCTCCCCAACCCTTACCCTACCTTGTGCACGCCGGCACTCTCCGCTCTAAGATACGGTGTCCCATACCACCCTACCTTAGAGTCGGGTTTTTCAAATTCTATTGGCCCACAGCCACGACCTTATCAGTGTAAAGACTTTGCATGATAATAATAACCTACAGTTATCTAGATTAACAGATAATTATTTCTAGGGATTCAATGGCATGGCTACAAATTAAACATGGCATTTATCGGTGGTAGGTCTAACTATATCACATGTCATTCTAAACATTTTGTTTTACTTTAAACTAACATTTCACAACTAGCATAATGCAAATAGCATAATAACAATATTAAATAACATGGGTTGCAACATGGTCAAAGGATTTGAGACTTGTCGTCAATCCGAATGATCTCAGCTAGCTCGAACGAAGAAACACCTGGAACCTGAGCCTGCTCTTGAATCTCCGGAATCTCCGACACTAGCGCAAAACACATAAAATAAGTAAGTCTGGCTTGCAACTAAACAAGCGAGGAAAAATAAACTAATTAAAAAGGAGTAAAATGCATAAATCTCCAAATGGCGAATTTTAGGAATTTATCTGGGATGAATCTGTGGAAGTGGAGGCCAAAACTGGGTCCAGAATATTGTTTGGAGCAAAGTGGTGACATTTGGGAATTTTTAGGATTTTCTGTGATTTTCTAGGATTTATTTGGATTTTTCTGATTTCTGGAAATTGGAAAATCACTGGAAAATCAGTTTGCACAGTAGAAGGCGGCCCAGGAATACAGTGCAGCCCAGCCAGGGAAAACGGCCCGCGCGGCCAACGGCCAGCGCGGCCCAAACGCGCGCGCGCGGGAACAGAGCGGGCCGAGGGAGACGGCCCAGCAGCGCGCGCGCCTGAGCGGCCAGGATGGCTGCCACGTGGATGGCGCGAGCGGCGGGGATGCGGGGCGGACCGAGGGCCCGGATGAAGTGGGCGGGGATCGGACGGTGGCGATTTAAAGGGAACGGCCGAAACGGTACGGGGAATCGGGCGGTCGAGGTTAGAAGGCAACGGGGAGAATGGACGGCGGGGATAGCGCCACGTCGTCGTCGTCTTCCTCCAGCCATGCGCGGGCGACAGAGGGGCGGAGATGGCGGCGCCTCCGCCCTCCGACGACAGTGGTGGCCTCCGGGGGCCAGAGGGGGTTCCACCCGGAAGGTCTTGGTGCGGGGAACCCATTTTGGGCACTTGGGAGGCGAGGGGATCAGTGGAGGAGGCGGGGGACAGAAGGGGGTAGTGCGACTCATCGGCCGCGGTAAGGGTCACCGGCGGGGATTCAACTCGATTGGCTATGGCCACACGATCAGGGGAACCAGAGGCTCACATTGGAAGTGGCGGTTCAGGGCGAGATGCTTCCAGGAGGGCTGGCCACAGGAGAGGGAGTTCGGCCGGCGGTGAGCTTCGACGACAGGACTCCACGGGGCTTCACCTGGCCAAGGGAGCCCACCAATGGGATTAGTACACAGAGGAGAAACTCAGATGGGGAGTAATTGAAGAATGGGGAAGGGAAGGGGGAGATTGGCTCCCGGGGGTTGCCGGCTCACAGGGCGGCGATGGCGGAGCTACTGGCGATGCGGCGTCGATTGGCGGCTCAGGGAGAGGCGGGGGAGCAGTGGGAGGCTAATGGAAATGGTGGAGGCGTTCGGGAAACGGAGGAGCGTGCGGGAGGGGCGAGGGGGTTTTATACCCCGAGCGGAAGTAGGCGGAGCCTTCGGGGAGAAGGCACGGGCGCGGCCGGGGAGTCAACAGGAGGGGACGGGGAGTGGGTGGCGCATCTCCTCCGCGCAGTGGGGTGTGACGGGGCTCTGCACAGTGTTAATGGCGACGCGACGGGAGAGGAGTGGGTGAGCTGCGGGCATGGGCAGAGAAGCGTCCGCGCGTGGGAAAGGGAGGAGCTGCCGCTGCCAGGTGGGGTCGGGCGCAAGAGAAAGGCGACGCGTGGCGCGGAGGCGCTGCCGGTTTCAGACCAAGGCGGTCGGGACGACGCGGCGCGGGGAGAAACAGTGGGCGCGGAGGGAGCAGAGGCGGTGCGGGAGCGGCGCCAGCGCGCACGCACGCGCGAGGGGAAAGCGGGGAGGGAACGGGGCGCCAGCGGAGAAGGAAGAAGGCGCGAGCGCCGGGAGAAGGAGAAAGCGGGAAGGGGCGGGGCGCCAAAGGAAGAGGGAGGCGTCCGGCCGAAAAAGGAAAGCGGGAACCGGGCGACTTTCCGAAAAGGGAAAGTCCCCAAAATTCACTCAAAAATCCAGCAAAAAGCACAGAAAATTTTGGTTTTGAATTTTTGGGGTTTTTCAACCTACCCCCCTTAAAAGAATCTCGACCCCGAGATTAACTTGGTCCAGGGAGTAAGTTGGGGAAATCCCGCTGCAAGTCTGATTCTCGTTCCCAAGTGGACTCTTCCGCTGTATGATTCTTCCACTGCACTCTGCAAAATCTGACATTTTTGTTTCTGAGCTGCCTTTCTGATGTTTCAAGTATTTGTAGTGGTTCTTCAGCATACGTGCAGTCATCCTGCAGTTCAATATCTGACAATGGTACTTCATCTGTCGGCTGTCGTAGACACTTTCGAAGCTGAGATACGTGGAACACATTGTGTATTCTTGACAAGTTGGGTGGAAGTTGCACTTGATAAGCTATTTCCCCAACTCTTCCAATTATTTCAAATGGTCCCACATATCTTGGTGCTAATTTGCTCTTGATTTGAAATCTCTTAACTATTTTGAATGGGGTGACCTTGATGTAAACGAAGTCTCCAACTTCAAAGCTTAAATTCTTCCTTCGGTTATCTGCATAACTCTTCTGTCGGTCTTGTGCCATCTTAAGTCTGTCTCTGACAATTCTGACATGTGCTTCTGCATCTTGAACAATCTGAGGACCAATAAGTTGTCGTTCTTCTGTTTCTGTCCAATTTAGAGGGGTCCTGCATTTTCTGCCATAAAGCGCTTCAAATGGGGCCATTTGGATGCTGGCTTGATAGCTATTGTTATAAGAGAACTGGGCAAATGGTAAGCAAGTATTCCACGCTGCACCATACACGATTGCACAAGCTCTCAACATATCCTCCAAAATCTGATTGGTTCTCTCCGTCTGTCCATCCGTCTGTGGGTGGTATGCTGAACTGAAGTTTAAATCGGTGCCCATAGCTTCATGTAATTTCTCCCAGAACTTGGACGTAAACTGTGCTCCTCTATCTGACACAATTTTCTTTGGGACTCCATGCAATGTCACTATCCTGGTCAAATACAACTCAGCAAGCTTGTCCTTCCCATATGTTTGCTTGATCGGGAGGAAGTGAGCCACCTTGGTCAATCTATCGATAATGACCCAGATAGCATCATATCCCTCACGAGTTTTGGGAAGTCCAGTAATGAAGCCCATGCCGATACTATCCCATTTCCATTCGGGTA
The DNA here is from genome assembly GCA_017311315.1 of Dendrocalamus latiflorus. Taxonomy (NCBI): domain Eukaryota; kingdom Viridiplantae; phylum Streptophyta; class Magnoliopsida; order Poales; family Poaceae; genus Dendrocalamus; species Dendrocalamus latiflorus. Next base: position 15,030,493 of record CM029639.1, read on the forward strand.
TTGGCAAAGGCTGCAACAATCCCGATGGTTTCTGGTGGTCTATTTTGATCTGCTGGCAGACATCACATTTAGCTACATATTCTGCCACCTCTTTCTTCATTTGGTTCCACCAATACTTCTTCTTCAAGTCTTGGTACATCTTGGTACTTCCCGGGTGAATTGAGAACTGAGACGAATGGGCTTCAGACAAGATTAACTCTCTTAACTCCTTCTTAGCGGGTATGCAATAGCGACCACGGAAAGTAAGGATCTCATGCTCGTCTATCGCATACTTTGACGAATCTCCTTCTTCAATGTCCTTTTTCAGTTTTTGAATCTCTTCATCTTCATCTTGTGCTGCCTTAATCTGATCTGTCAACAACGGTTGAAGTTCTAACGCTGCCATACTGCCTTGTTCGGTGATTATCAAATTCAGCCGTAGCATATCTCTTTGCAACTCTAGTGGGTATTCTGTCGTGCTGACTTTGCTTGGGCGAGCCTTTCGGCTATGGGCATCGGCCACTACATTTGCTTTGCCTGGGTGATATTGGAGATCAACATCATAATCTTTAATCAACTCTAGCCATCTGCGTTGTCTCATATTCAACTCTGGCTGTGTGAACAGGTACTTCAAACTCTTATGGTCTGAGAATATTTCACAACGATTCCCTAGCAAGTAGTGCCGCCAAATTTTGAGTGCATGCACTACAGCTGCTAGCTCTAAATCGTGTGTGGGATAATTCTCTTCATGCGGCTTCAACTGCCTTGAAGCATAGGCAACAACTTTTCCATCTTGCATGAGTACACATCCCAAACCTTGCTTTGAAGCATCGCAATAGATTTGGAATTCCTTTTCTGGGTTGGGCAAAATCAACACTGGTGTTGTTGTCAACTTAGTCTTCAGCAACTGAAAACTTTCCTCACATGCATCTGTCCAGGTGAATGGTCTATCTTTCTTTAGTAGTTGAGTGAGTGGACGAGAAATTTGTGAGAATCCTTCTATGAACCGGCGATAGTATCCCGCCAATCCAAGAAAGCTTCTCACTTCTGTCACTGTCTTGGGCTGCTTCCATTCCATAACTGCAGCAATCTTTTCTGGATCAACCTTGACTCCATCTTCTGATATAATATGACCCAGGAAAGCAACTTCTTTCAGCCAAAAGCTGCATTTGTCGAACTTAGCATATAGTTGATGCTCTCTTAATCTAGTCAATGCCATGTGCAGATGCTCCTTGTGTTCTTCTTCACTCTTGGAATATATCAGAATATCATCGATGAAGACTATCACGAATCGGTCCAATTGGTCCATATGCACCAGGTTCATAAGGTTCATGAAATAAGCTGGCGCATTGGTCAAACCAAAGGGAACGACCGTGAATTCATACAATCCGTAACGAGTGATGAAGGCTGTCTTCTCTCGATCTTGCTCTCGAATCTTTAATTGATGATAACCCGAGCGCAAGTCGATCTTGGAGAATACTTTGGCACCCTTGAGTTGATCAAACAAGTCATCAATTCTTGGTAACGGGTACTTGTTTTTGATTGTGACATCATTCAACCCTCTGTAATCTACGCACATTCTCAGCTCTCCGTTCTTCTTCTTTACAAACAAGATTGGGGCCGACCAAGGTGAAACACTTGGTCGAATAAATTCTTTTTCCAACAACTCATCTAACTGTTTCTTCAGCTCTTTCAACTTACTGGTTGACATTCTATATTGATGTTTGGCAATTGGTTTAGTGCCCAGAACCAACTCTATGGCAAGTTCTACTTGCCGGTCAGGGGGTTTGCCTAGCAGCTCTTCTGGAAACACATCTGGGTATTCTTGTACCACTGGCACTTGATCTGGTGTGGCTGCTATCATGTTGATCATACGCTTTATGGCATCTTTTAGCACTTTTCGGTCTGTCTCTACTACCACTCTCTGACCTTCAGGATTAACCAAGGATACTGTTTTGATCTCACAATCTACCTTGCCTTTATTCTTGGCTAGCCAGTTCATGCCTAGAATGGCATCTAATCCGGACATGTCTAATTGTAGCAAGTCTGCTCTAAAGTCTACCCCTTGGATTTTTATGTTAAGTCCGGCACACCCACGGTGGGACTCCATTCTAACCCCAGGGGTTTCAACCACATAAGGTCTCGGTAGTGAAACAGAAGGCAACTGGTTTCTTGAAGCAAAACTCTTCGAAATAAACGAATGCGTTGCACCAGGGTCAAATAAAATCAATGCAAGTATGAAGTTGATGGGGAACATACCAGCAATGATATCACTCGCTCCAGCTGCATCTTCTGCGGATATATGATTTACCCTTGCATAAAAGGTAGGTCTGGTGCAGCCTCTGCCTCCACCTATAGAAGTAAAGTTGGCTGTGCCTGCTGGAGATTGGGGTCCGGTTGCTTTGATCTGCAAATAGCCTCCCTTGGGAGTGCTAGAGCCTTCTTGTGTCTTATTTTCTGACTGCTGCTGATTTTGGACTTGTAGTTTTGCAGCATCTGATGGTAAGCTCTTCCTGGGACAGTGATATCTGAAGTGCCCAATTTCTCCGCAATGGAAGCAAGCATTGGATCTTCGCGGACAAGCACTGGCAAGATGGTTCCCACTGCAGGTGGGACACTTGACGGCCAAGGGTGTAGGGAGTTGTACTGTTGAAATTGTCCCGACTGGTTCTTTGGCAGCATCACATACTGTCGGGAGGATTGGGATCGGAATGAGGATGATCCCGAGGTCTTGCTTCGCTGAGCATTGTGTGAAGATGATTGTGACCTATGTGCGGCCTTGCGCTTTCTGAAATCTTCCATATCACCTCGAGCCTCTTCTGAGGTGGTCAAACTGTCCACCATCTCATGCAGGTCCTTGAATTTCATGGCTGAAATATGAAATTTCAAGGACTGTTGTAGTCCTGCACGAAATTGGCTCATCTTCTTCTTTTCGCTGTCAACATCATCCGGAGCAAATCTGGATAAGTGGTTAAATTGATGCAAATACTCCATGACTGTGCGTCCACCTTGTTTAAGCGCTAAGAATTCCCGGCGCTTGGCTTCCATGATACCACCAGGAATGTGCGCCTTACGGAAGGCTTTTGAGAACTCTTCCCAAGTTACTTCCTTGTTTTGAAGTGTGCGCTGATAGTTGATCCACCATGTAGCTACAGCACCCTGCAATAGGTGGGAAGCGTATAGCACTTTTTCCTTGTCCTCACATTGTACAGTCTGTAGTTTTCTTTCCACATCTACCAGCCAATCCCCAACTGCTATTGGGTCAGCCGAGGGGATGAAGACCGGTGGACGTGTCTTCTGAAAGTCTGCCCATCGGGTGGTTATTGGGGAACCATCCCGAGTGGCATTGCCTCCACCTTGGATACCTGGAGATCTGGCTGCAATTTGTTCAATTAGTTGGGCCTGTTGATCTAGCACTCGCAGAATATTTTGTTCCCCCTGATAGCGATTTTGTTCCATCGTTGCTATTATGCTGGCAAGTGTTGTCTGATCTGTGGCAGGTGCACCCTGCCCGCTGGTCTGACTCTTCTGCTGTGCTGGATCCATCTGCCAATTGGGAACTTGTGATTAGCTTTGCAGCGGCTTTGACAGGCAAGATTAGATAAGTAAGACATCGAATTGCAAGGTAAGTATAGGGCGAACAAAGATAAGAACAAGAGTGAAAGGGGACAGGAGAAAACTTTGAACACAGGGGGAAATACTGATAATTAAGCAAACAACATAAAGGATTAAAGGACATAAGTTTACAAAAGGCAAGTGGTACACAGATCACTTAGGGTTCATGATTACACTTGCATTACATCACAAAAGTACTGCTAATACAAAAGGGTCAGACTAAGCTAACGATCAGCATCTACTCCTCCATGTCCTCCGGTGCGGGTAGAGCAAGAGGGGCCGCGGGACGGAACCTGGCACGGTACTCCACCGCAGTCATCCTGCGTCTACGCCTGGACTGCACCGTAGAACAAGAAGACTGGACGCTGGGCGACTCTCCGCAGTCTGAAGCCTCTCCTGCCTCGATGGCCTCGTAGCGAAGAAGGGACTCCCGGAGGTGCTGCACCTGCTCACGGGCGTCCCACAGCTCTCTCTGCAGCCTCCTGGACTCCTCAACGGTGCTGTCGTAGCGGACCACCTGCTGCGCCATGAGGGTGGCGATGCCCGCAAGGCGGGGATCGTCCCCTTCACCGAGTCGCGGAACGGCTAAACCTCCACAGACCTGCTGCGGCACCAAGTCGAAGGGTGAGCCTGCGAGCTCCAGGTCGTAGTAGTCCCTCAGGTAAATCGCAGCCTCTGGGCTACGTCCTGGACTGCATCATCCTTGTCGATCCTCCTCGCTACAAACCTCCTCTCGAGGTCGGGGCGGACAGGCAGGGGTGTAAGGGTCACTCACGCCTTCCACTCATACCGCTGCTCTCCACGGAATCGGCCCACAGCGTGGAACACTGGGCTGTGGTATCCTGTAGCCCCGAGGTAGCGCTGCATCTCCCACAGCTTGTGGGGCCATCCATCCATGCGGTCCGGGCGGGAGAACACGTAGTGCACCATGTGCCGGCAACAAAATTTTGAAGTTAGACAAGTAGAACAGTAAACATTTGCAAAAGTAAAACTTAAGCAGAAATAAATTTAAGACAGATAAGGTAGCAACAAGAGAGGAAAAAGACAGCAATAGGCCTTATATTTTTCGTACACCCTTTTTATGCCTTAAATTAGGTTTTGCGATAAAATCGCTTCCTAGTTTGCCTTAGGTCTCAACCTACGGTCAAAGAGCCTGCTCTGATACCACTTCTTGTAACGCCCCCGTTTCCAGGGGTGCGTACGGACACAGCATTCCGCAACTATTCACGCATGAGCAGTTATGGAGTGTCGCGCAAGAGTATACCATTGCATGCTTACAACAAAAGTCCAGCATATATTTCACATAAGGATTAACATCCAGTTTTTAACAGCGGGGCGTGCAAGCCCAAATTATATTACATAACAAAAGACTTCCAGGAACAGCTTCGAGCGCGGCGAAGACCTAAAGCCACGGGTCCTCGTCGACGAAGAAATCCGCAGGGACGTCCTCGACGGGGAGACCTTCACCAGCGTCTTGATCCTCTAAAGAGGGGATTAAGCAAGCCGTGAGCCAAACAACCGGCTCAGCAAGCCCCAAAGGGACTCTATCTTACTACATGCACATATTTACAATGGAAGGGAGTATACTTGGTTTATTAACTTTTGGTGGATGCAGTTTTATTTGCAATCATTTTGGTAAGACGGACCCAAAACTACTCCTTAAGATCTCAGGGATTTTTCATGAAGAGTTAATTAACCAACTAAACCAGTTAAAGCATTGAACAAAACTACTTATGCTTCGCTTCTGGAATCACCCAAGTGACACAGCTCCAATAACCGGGAGCACTGCGTATTCGAATACCATTTATTTGACTCTGCAGAGTTTGCTAAGCTTTACCCACACGATCCCTTAACTCCCGCTAAAGAGTTAAGAAAGCCAGGTCGTTTCACTGCTCAAATCTTTATATAGGCTCTACCCGGTGAATCCACTCGGGTCTGGCACAAGAAAACGAGAAAACAAATGTCCGCTTCGAGTGAATTCTACCTTGTGCACGCCGGCACTCTCCGCTCTAAGATACGGTGTCCCATACCACCCTACCTTAGAGTCGGGTTTTTCAAATTCTATTGGCCCGCAGCCACGACCTTATCAGTGTAAAGACTTTGCATGATAATAATAACCTACAGTTATCTAGATTAACAGATAATTATTTCTAGGGTTTCAATGGCATGGCTACAAATTAAACATGACATTTATCGGTGGTAGGTCTAACTATATGACATGTCATTCTAAACATTTTGTTTTACTTTAAACTAACATTTCACAACTAGCATAATGCAAATAGCATAATAACAATATTAAATAACATGGGTTGCAACATGATCAAAGGATTTGGGACTTGCCGTCAATCCGAATGATCTCAGCTAGCTCGAACGAAGAAACACCTGGATCCTGAGCCTGCTCTTGAACCTCCGGAATCTCCGACACTAGCGCAAAACACATAAAATAAGTAAGTCTGGCTTGCGACTAAACAAGCGAGGAAAAATAAACTAATTAAATAGGAGTAAAATGCATAAATCTCCAAATGGGGAATTTTAGGAATTTATCTGGGATGAATCTGTGGAAGTGGAGGCCAAAAATGGGTCCAGAATATTGTTTGGAGCAAAGTGGTGAAATTTGAGAATTTTTGGGAATTTCTGTGATTTTCTAGGATTTATTTGGATTTTTTCTGATTTCGGGAAATTGGAAAATCACTGGAAAATCGGTTTGCACAGTAGAAGGCCGGCCCGGGGCTACAGTGCGGCCCCGCCGGGGAAAACGGCCCGCGCGGCCAACGGCCAGCGCGGCCCAAACGCGCGCGCGCGGGAACAAAGCGGGCCGAGGGAGACGGCCCAGTAGCGCGCGCGCCTGAGCGGCCTGGATGGCCGTCGCGTGGATGGCACGAGCGGCGGGGATGCGGGGCGGACCGAGGGCCCGGATGAAGTGGGCGGGGATCGGACGGTGGCGATTTAAAGGGAACGGCCGAAACGGTACGGGGAATCGGGCGGTCGAGGTTAGAAGGCAACGGGGAGAATGGACGGCGGGGATAGCGCCACGTCGTCGTCGTCTTCCTCCAGCCGTGCGTGGGCGACAGAGGGGCGGAGATGGCGGCGCCTCCGCCCTCCGACGACAGTGGTGGCCTCCGGGGGCCAGAGGGGGTTCCACTCGGTAGGTCTTGGTGCGGGGAACCCATTTTGGGCACTTGGGAGGCGAGGGGATCAGTGAAGGAGGCGGGGGACAGAAGGGGGTAGTGCAGCTCATCGGCGGCGGTAAGGGTCATCGGCGGGGATTCAACTCGATTGGCTATGGCCACACGATCAGGGGGACCGGAGGCTCACATTGGAAGTGGCGGTTCGGGGCGAAATGCTTCCAGGAGGGCTGGCCACAGGAGAGGGAGTTCGACCAGCGGTGAGCTTCGACGACAGGACTCCACGGGGCTTCACCTGGCCAAGGGAGCCCACCAATGGGATTAGTACACAGAGGAGAAACTCAGATGGGGAGTAATTGAAGAATGGGGAAGGGAAGGGGGAGATTGGCTCCCGGGGGTCGCCGGCTCACAGGGCGGCGATGGCGGAGCTACTGGCGATGCGGCGTCGATTGGCGGCTCAGGGAGAGGCGGGGGAGCAGTGGGAGGCTAATGGAAATGGTGGAGGCGTTCGGGAAACAGAGGAGCGTGCGGGAGGGGCGAGGGGGTTTTATACCCCGAGCGGAAGGAGGCAGAGCCTTCGAAGAGAAGGCACGGGCGCGGACGGGGAGTGGGTGGCGCATCTCCTCCGCGCAGTGGGGTGTGACGGGGCTCTGCACAGTGTTAATGGCGACGCGACGGGAGAGGAGTGGGTGAGCTGCGGGCATGGGCAGAGAAGCTTCCGCGCGCGGGAGAGGGAGGAGCTGCCGCTGCCAGGTGGGGTCGGGCGCAGGAGAAAGGCGACACGTGGCGCGGAGGCGCTGCCGGTTTCAGACCAAGGCGGTCGGGACGGCGCGGCGCGAGGAGAAACAGTGGGCGCGGAGGGAGCAGAGGCGGTGCGGGAGCGGCGCCAGCGCGCACGCACGCGCGAGGGGAAAGCGGGGAGGGAACGAGGCGCCAGCGGAGAAGGAAGAAGGCGCGGGCACTGGGAGAAGGAGAAAGCGGGAAGGGGCGGGGCGCCAAAGGAAAAGGGAGGCGTCCGGCCGAAAAAGGAAAGCGGGAACCGGGCGACTTTCCGAAAAGGGAAAGTCCCCAAAATTCACTCAAAAATCCAGCAAAAAGCACAGAAAATTTTGGTTTTGAATTTTTGGGGTGTTTTCCAGTTCTTGCTCAAAATTCCCTTTAAAGTTGAAACATAGCCAGAGCGAGAAGAAATTAATTAACCAAAACAGAACATATAACTCTCATCACATATCATATAGTACAATCAGTCGATGAATATCGAGGGTACAAAATCTGAGTACAGAAAATAGAATCTGCATACTCCAACTAGAAGCTACGTGCTAGCCTCCTTGGTCGTCCGATCACGATCCTAGGTAACGACATGCGAAGGCCTAAAGCACCCGGCCTGGTGAGGCAGGCGGAAGTGGTGATGGCGCCTGGCTCGCTCACGGTCTGCGGCGTCCACCGCCTGCCGGAACCGCACGGGACGACGATGGTGCCCTCGTGATCGTACCCGTACTCCTTCCTCGCCAGCTCCGAGATCCGAGGGCGCCCGAGGAGCGCCACTGGCACTGCAAACCGCTGCTGTGCCTCCGCTGTTGTCACCGTCTCGTTGTGGCGACATGTGTTAAAAATAATCTTGTTTCCTTTGTTGCCAGTAGTATCCAAATCAGTTTGACGCGTACGCAGTGGCGGAGAGGGGGGGGGGGGGGGGCTGAGGGGGGCCTGGCACCCCCCAACCTTAACTCGTAGCAGGTAGCAGCCAAATCAGGTGAATAGGAAATAGCGGAAATGAGAGTGAACTCTCAATGCTAGCCAGTTGCAATGAACTCTTTTCTTGCCATTGGCCCGTATAGTCTTATGGATGGTTTGCTTTAAGCCTTTTTTACTAAAGCAAGCACGCATCGTTCCTTGCTTGGTTTCGAGCTAAAGAATATCCCCTGACATTGCTGGCTGAAAAGCGGAATGCATCAAGCGCAAATACAAAAGGAAAATGGAACTAGATAATACAGGCGTTGCATTCGTATTATGGACTGCTAGATACATGTACTGGTAATTTGGAAGGATTAGCGCCACCATGATTATCCCCTGTTCTTCCTCCTCCTTCAAGTTTGCCCAGCAATTTAACCAATGACATAGCATAAATCAGAGAAACTGGATCGTGAGGCATTTTCTTCTGGAAATGCGCCAGATTTCTTGCCTTCTAGATCGTCCAAAGGACTGCAGCTATGCCAACAACCATTAGTTTTTTCATCTTACCAGTAAAACTGCCCAGCCATCAACCAAACATGTGTTGGACATTTACTGGAAATCTGGAAAAACCAAAATTATAGGAGAATATGCTTTCTGAATGGAAGTCTAGATGAAGTTATCTGCAGTTTATTTTACAACAAGAACAATGAGTTACTCATTACCGTGCAGTATATTGTCCATATTGCCCCCCTATATTCAATTCCTGGCTCCGCCCCTGCGCGTACGAGTTATATCCGTATATAAGTACACAAGTAGATAATAGAATAAGAAACCAAATCGGTGGTAGAATCCATTTTGTAGTCAGTATATTGAGTATAAGTAGCAGAGCAATGTAAACGAGAAAAGCAGAGCAATTAGATGTGAACTAGAGGGAAGAGGAAATATAAAAAAGCGAAGTGTTTTGGTGCCCGGGAATATCGACTTGTGTTCTTAACTTGTTTTTCATGTTGTTGCTAAGTGGTCGTGGTCGAAGACACTGCAGAGTGGTCATGGTCGCAGGCGGAGGTGATTGTGGTCAAGGTGCTGGTGTTTTTGGTCGAGGTAACTCGGTTACGAGTACGTGCAAAGCGCAGCGGGAGCGTGGTCATAAATCTCATCAGGAAAAGCTACGAGCATGTATGCAGCAGAAAAGGCGTGGTTGTTACGATCTGGAAGGCGTGGTCATATTCATCAGACACAAAGTGGTCATAACAACTTTGTGTGTGGTCATGACTCTCATCTTGGAGTGGTCGTAACCAACAGAGGTATCTAAGCTGAGCAATCATAAATGATTTACGACTACTGAGTTTGAGTACTTGGTGGTCGTAATCATCAACTGGGCCAATAATTGGTATCAGAGCCTAGGGAAGATGAAGCAATGGTGGGCAATGCGGGCGATCCATCAAAGTTAGGCACGTTCGTCAAGACCACGTGCAATGAGATTGATCCATCGAAGACAAGCGCAGTCGTCAAGCCGACAGCAAGAAGCGTCTCGATTCCAATCTAATACCCGATGTTGAGCGAAATGAATTACAGCATATGGGCCATCAAGATAAAGATAATCCTGCGTTCACTAGGGGTATGGTTGGTGGTCGAAGATGGAGACGACAATGGCGACAAGGATCAAGGCGCGATGGTGGCCATTTTGTAAGCGGTGCCAGATAACATAATGATGTCAATTGCAGAGGAGACGGCGAAAGAAACCTAGAATGCACTCAAAGAGATGCGAGTAGGTGAAGATTGTGCCAAGAAGGCACATGCTCAAGTGCTAAAACGGCAACTGAGCAAGTTGCGAATGGAGGACATGGAAACGATCACAGAGTATTCCATGAAACTCACCACGTTGGTGGGTGAGATCCGTTCGCTTGGCACGAAGTTGGAAGAGAGCAACGTCATCGAAAAATTGTTCAGTTTGGTTCCTGATCGATTTCTCCAAATTATTAGAATGATCGAATAGTTCGGCGATGTCACAATGAGTAGGCGATTGATCGCCTCAGAACTTTTGAGGAAGGACTCAAGGGGTGACAGAACTCGAAGGATAGGGGAGATCAACTTCTCTTTACCCAAACCAAGTGGGAAGCAAGGAACTCGAAGACGCAGAGAGGAGGAAATCACGGGAGTGGTCGGGGACGCAACCGCGGACAAGGCGGTGGCAGAAGATCCCGTGACAAGTCACATATCAAGTGCTTTAAATGTGATGACAAGTCACATGTCAAAGTGTCGTAGCTACATAAACACTTTATGATCGAAGGGCAAGGCGGACCCTATGCGCAGCAACACACTGTAGACGGAAGCTCGGGTCAAGGTCGTGGATTTCATGCATAGGGGGTGAGCAAGAAGAGCAGCTCAAACGCATAGGGGTGCGCATATGCTCAGAAGGTTTTGACCATGCAGGGCGCAAGGGGCGTCCCAAGTCATCCTAGACATCCGGGTGTGTCACATCAGCGGTGACCCACGGTGAGACGGCAAGTCTCTGGTCCAAGCAGTGTCGGCGCACATCGCAGGGACCGGCAGGTCCCACCGAAGGAAAATGGCGTCGCATCCCTGCGGGAGATATAGAAAAATAAAATATTCGAGTAAGGAAAAATTTCGCTACATATGGCATGGAATGCAACGGTCTAGGTGGGCCCTACATGTGTGTGTCAGGCATAATGAGCAGCGGCTCGGGAGCATTTTGCAGGCGCACATGTTCATGCGTAAAATCGCATTGGCTCAGGACAACCAGACGATGAATCCCATAGGCACACATAAGGCAAAGGACGGTCTCACGAGCATGCAGTAGTCCCATGCTCGAGAGGAAGATGTCACCCGCAGTGCCAGTGGAGGAAGAGCTGGCAGGTGTGGATGCCAGTGCGGCAATAGTGGAAGATGAAGGAGCAGAGAGGTAGACAGAACTTTAGGATCAAGTACAAATTGATGTGAGCACCAGCTGTGGAAGCGTAACAGAAAGTGGTCGAGTAGGTTCTGTTAAATCGAGTTGTGACATAGGTGCGGAAGCGAAAGAAGATCAGTGTGATCAAGTGAAGAAACAAGATTAAGGGGGAGATTGTTGAAAATAATCTTGTTTCCTTTGTTGCCAGTAGTATCCGAGTCGCTTTGACGTGTACGAGTTGTGTCCATATACAAGTATACAAATAGAGGATAGTAAGAAACCGAGTCAGTGGTAGAGTCCCATTTTGTAGTCAATATATTAAGCATAAGTAGCAGAGCAATGTAAACGAGAAAAGCAGAGCGATTGGATGTGATCTAGAGGGGAAGAGGAAATACAAAAAAACAGAGTGCTTTGGTGCTCCGAAATATCAACTTGTGTTCTCGACAGGTTTTTCGTGTTGTCGCTAAGTGGTCGTGGTCGAAGGCAGTGCAGAGTGGTCGTGGTCGCAGGTGGAGTTAATTGTGGTCGAAGGCACTAGTGTTTGTAGTCAAAGTATCGAGTACTCTAACTCGGTTATGAGTACGTGTAAAGCGCAGTAGGAGCGTGGTCGTACATCTCATCAGGAAAAGATACGAGCACGTACGCAACAAAAAAGACGCGGTCGTTACGAGTTGGAAGGTGTGGTCATATTCATCATACACAAAGTGGTCGAATCTATCTACTCTAAGTGGTCGTAACAACTTTATGTGTGGTCGTGACTTATTTTAGAGTGGTCGTAACTAACAGAGATATCCAAGCTGAGCAGTCACAAACGATTTATGACTACTGAGTTCGAGTACTTGATAGTCGTAGTCATCAAATGGACAACAACATGGAGTTGGGAGGAGGCGGCCGCGGGCTGCTTTTGGTGCTGCTTCGTCTTTCCCGCCTTCATTGTGACCAGCCGAATCCGATCAGCTGCACCGATCGCTGTTGAACGCAAGCCGCAAGGCCTCTCCCTTTCTCACGAACGTCAGAACGTGATCTCGCAAATGTTGAGACGAGTCAGGTGGCGATGCGCGTGGCATGGGTCGCTTTGCTTCTTGCCGAATGCGGAATGCCGAGTCGTCCTCGGATCGGAGGTGCGGTCGGTTCTAGTTGCCGATTGGCCCGATTCTGCGAGGTTTCCGTTTGTTAGCCCGACAGCTGCCCAAAATTGTGAAGCTTTGGGCATTCGTCAAACAGCGGCCCGACGACTCTTGGGCGCTGAAGCTGGGCTGCTCATGGCGGGGTCCGAAACACTTTCGGCCCGTTATCACTCCGGTCCTGTCCCGTCTTGTTACGGCTCTCTTCGCTTCTAAAAACTACTTTTCTATGTTAAATAGTTTTTCTACAGTACACAATTTTTGAACAGAGTATTTTTAATATGAAGTCTACTAGTCAATTATAGTACATAATGTAGTGACTTTATTCATATCGATCAAAATCGCATGTGAGTGTCTTTCTATAAATTTTTCTAATAGTTGTTACTATTCATAAGCCAAAATAAAAGGCAATATAAACGGCCGCTAAGAAGGTATAGTTTCAAGGAGAAAAAAAAGGCATAATGGCCACATCGTGTTGTCAAAAAAACGTGTCACAGCGGCTAGTAGTATATTGTGCTGCTTACATACGAACCATAGGTCGAACAAGGCATATTTGTATAGTGCTTATGCGTTTTGTTTCATTCCAAGTTTCTACGCTCGCCTGATATCCGTGACATCACACTAGTATGTTTATTTGCTCCTACTTGCCATTGGTCGGCAGGCCGTTGCCCGCATCGCTTTGCTTCCAAAGTTGACCGGCAGAAGCAGGCACAACACAACACGGCTTCCAACTCCCAATTGCCAGCACGTAAGACCTCTCACGAAAACCGGACAAGGCAACCGTCAAGCGTTTCCTGCATGATCGAGAACAAACTTTTTGTTGCGGCCGTTGCCGGCCGGCCTACGTCTCCCTCCCGCCGCCGCCGCCGCCGACGCGCGCGCCGATGGCCGCCAGCATGGAGCCCGTCGTCTGCATTATTGCATAACCGCACGCATCAATGCATGGAGCAAGTGTAACACGGTCGAGTTTCTCTCTCTTTTCGACGCATCAATGCGTCTCGGCTTGCCTCGCCGCTATAGGGTGGTCTCGCCAAACAGGATCCGTCTGCGCAGGTTCTGACCGTGTGATCGAGTGACAACTCACAATCTCTCTCTCTCTCTCTGTGAGTTGTCACCGTCTCACTCTCACGTATATAAAAAGCGAAGAAGTACTCACAATCGTTCACTGGTCATTGGGGCAGGAAAGAGGCCAGAGTAGCAATGGCGACCAGGCCCGGCCCTTTGACTGAATGGCCATGGCAGAGGCTGGGCAACTTCAAGGTAAGCAATAATGTTCATCTTCTTCCTTCCTTCCTTGCTCGGGTCGGGATTTATGGAAAGGAGCATGTTTGCCCTCTTGGCAGTTCATTTAGCTTCACGGAGGAGGCTGCGTGCATACATCACCTGAGTGAACTTTTTTCTTCTCTTTTCTTTTTGTTGAATAACCATCACCTGAGTATAATGAGTTCTTACTCTTGAGTGTTCACACTATCAGTTTTTGCAAATCAAATGCTGATTTTTAGGGTGCCGTAGCATATTTGTTACTGCTTGGCAGACTTGGATTTTTCTTGTATCATCGAAAATATGAAGATACCAAACATTTTTTCTTGGCCTCTTCCAAATTTAAAGGTTCCCAAATGAGTGATCAATACAGTACCAAATCCAAATACGAGAATCACAAAGTGCAATTTGCAAACAGGAAATGTTTATATGCTCTACTAAATGAAGAAGCACCTAGAAAAAGCAATTTTTTCCCTTCACGATTCTGAACTTCATATTCGTTGTTCTTTCATGGCACAGTACCTGGTGATGGCTCCTGTAGTGGTCCACGGTATGCACAGGGTGATTACCAAGGGTTGGGGTGACATTGACCTCACCTATGCACTCATCTTACCATCCTTGGTGCTGAGGATGATCCACAACCAGATCTGGATCAGCTTGTCTCGCTATCAGACGGCTCGCAGCAAGCACAGGATCGTCGACCGTGGCATCGAGTTTGAGCAGGTGGACCGGGAAAGGGGGTGGTGAGTAATTCTCAGAGCTGTTCTATTCATGTGTTTATCATCTGTTTATCTGGCAAAGGTTTAACCACTGCAACCACAGAGCACATTAATACTGGTCACTTGTCGAATGAGAAAATTGGATTTTTGCCATTCGAAATAGTGGGATTCGCAGTTTTGCCATCACAATCGTTGGTTTCGTAAAAATGCCATCCAAAACATTTGCTTCTTGTTTTCTTTGCCATTTTTCCTCCTTTTCTCCTTTTCCTTTATTTCTCTTAAAATCAGTCATGCGAAAGAACAAAATTGCCCATGGGCAATTTCACGTACTGACTGCTAGCTCGCCCGGTCGATCGCCTGCCGCTTCGTCTCCTGCCGCTCGCCCGCTGGTTTGAGGGATGGACACTAAATAGTACAGAAGCATAACAACTCAACTGCTCAGGAAATGGATCAACAAATCTGGAAACAAATACTCACTGCATTAGCAATGGTTAGCCAATGGAAGCAGCGTGGGAGGGGATCCTCTGCAAGATCGACCAGCGGGCGAGCGGCAGGAGACGAAGCGGCAGGCCATCGACCGGGCGAGCTAGCAGCCAGTACGTGAAATTGCTCATGGGCAATTTTGTCCTTTCGCATGACTGATTTTAGGAGAAATAAAGGAAAAGGAGAAAAGGAGGAAAAATGGCAAAGAAAATAAGAAGCAAATGTTTTGGATGACATTTTTGCGAAACCAACGATTGTGATGGCAAAACTGCGAAGCCCACTGTTTCGAATGGCAAAAATCCAATTTTCTCCTTGTCGAATCATGAACGCTTGCATATACATCGAAAACCTGCGTACTTGAAAGCATTTGATCAAGGAAGCTTACCTTTCACTTGCCATACGGCAGTCAGTGATCCCTGCCTTTCTCCACAGGGACGACCAGATCATCTTCAATGGGCTGCTGTTCTACATCGGATACCTTGCTATCCCAAGTGTTAGGCATTTCCCGCTGTGGAGAACCGATGGAGCCATCATGACGGCGTTGCTTCACACAGGACCTGTTGAGTTCTTGTACTACTGGTTCCACCGCGCGCTGCACCACCATTTCCTGTATTCACGCTACCACTCCCATCACCACGCCTCCATCGTCACGGAGCCGATAACCTGTAAGTGGTAGCACACATTACTAGCATAGAAGCATTCATAAAAACATGGGACCATATTATTATCTTCTAACATGAGATGCATTCAACGGGTTCGACATATTCTTCTATATTGCTCAAGTAGTATTTGGCTACTTGCTCCGTTCATCATATCACGTTCTTAGATCAATAATTCAGTTCAGGTAGCACAGCTCATAAGATCCAAGAACAGTACACATGAGAGTAAAAAATTGACCAGAAGGAATCAAAGAACACGGTATGGAGTATGGGCCTTTTCGCATTTATTAATTTCGGACGAACAGTTTCCTTCTTACCAGAAATGTCCTGAGCCCCTCTAAAAAAAAGAAAAAGAAAAGAAAAGGAATGTCCTGTCCTACATCATTTAAGTTCTCTGATGAATGAACAGTGCTACTCGACCTTTCGCGACGCTCATTTTCAGGGAAAGGCTTAAAATGGCAGGACCACTAGATACGTGTAGTCGATTCTGCCTGCAAACAGTACACTGTACACGCACTAAATTGGCTGTAAGCAAAGCTCGGTCCAAAGTTACTGCAAGTAAACAAACAATGCATGTGACTGCCTGAAATGCTGCAGTACATATGTTTGGTACAGTTCAGACCACCCCCTTCCAGAGTGCAGTTACTGGGAAGGAAGGCAGCTATTCACATGGCACATACATAGCTAGAGTTTGTCTATAATGAAGGATGAACAAGTTGCGCTTTACCATTGTGAGAGTGCGAAGGCCATGTAATGTAGAAATATATGTACTGGGGCGATTTGCCCCCCTTGCACGATCTTCTAACCAACTATTTTTAGATTTACTGATTCTAACCATCCTTCGGTTGGTGTTCCGATACTTGATGCAAAGTTTCAAGCAAGAAAAGCATACATGAACTAGAATAAAATTTGAAGATAAAGGTATAAATATAAATAATCACAAACATAGAAAATCAGGGGTAGTGTTATGGCAGAATGCTAAATGTAGGGGATATTTGGTGCAGAATATTGATAAGATACTGTAGCATACTGCAGCTGTTTTATTTCTGCAAGTATGTAAAAAATATCAATACAAAAGGGAGGAATACATGGCATTATGGTAAAATGCTAAGGCCAAAGATCATAGATTTAGGAGGAATGCTAATATGCTATGTTTGAGTGGACCTGAAATATGCATAAGTATTCTAACCAGAAATAAAGAAAAGTAATTTGCTATTCATGCATAATTACTTTTATTTCCGCAAGCACGTAGATAGAGTATTATCCTATTAAGATTGAATCACTCTTGGTTTCTAATACATATATATATTGCAGCGGTTATCCATCCTTTTGCTGAACATGTGGTCTACTTCACGCTCTTTGCAATCCCCTTGTTGTCAACAATTTATATGGGAAATGCTTCTGCCATGGGCTTTGTGTCGTATATCGCTTACATTGACTTCATGAACAACATGGGGCACTGCAATTTTGAGCTGGTGCCAAAGTGGATTTTCAAAGCCTTTCCTCCACTCAAGTATCTCATGTACACTCCATCGTAAGTGCAAAGCTAACATGAATCTCACAACCTTGACAAGGCATTCACCAAAATGATGAGACTTGGGGCCATCGAATTCTTGGTCCACATGGACTTGGGAGTTCAATGGATTCCTAATAACTTCACAAAACCACAACATAACAATCTTTTGTTGCTTTATTCTTCAGGTTTCATTCTCTTCACCACACGCAGTTCCGCACAAACTACTCATTGTTCATGCCATTTTATGACTACATATACAACACTATGGACAAGTCATCTGACGAGCTGTATGAGAGCTCACAAAAAGGAACAGAGGAAACACCTGACCTTGTTCATCTCACACATATGACCAACTTGCAATCAACCTATCATC
Source organism: Dendrocalamus latiflorus (assembly GCA_017311315.1). Taxonomy (NCBI): domain Eukaryota; kingdom Viridiplantae; phylum Streptophyta; class Magnoliopsida; order Poales; family Poaceae; genus Dendrocalamus; species Dendrocalamus latiflorus. The sequence continues at coordinate 15,047,928 of CM029639.1, forward strand.
TAAGGATAGGATTTGCCTCCATAGCATCAAAACCATCTGGCAACTCTGAGTGGTATATGTGGATGCTATGGCCCTTGGCATGGCTGTCAATGGTACTTACATGGGTTTATGGATCATCAGCATTCGTGGTTGAGAGAATCAAACTAAAGAAGCTGAAGATGCAAACATGGGCGATACCAAGATACAACTTCCAAGTAATCAATACTATATATGCCTACATCTATCGGTTTGCAAGCTACTAATTGTTTTCTTTCTGCAGTATGGTCTGACATGGGAGAGAGAATCAATCAATGAATTAATTGAAAAGGCAATATTAGATGCTGATGGAAGAGGGGTTAAAGTGCTCAGTCTAGGACTATTAAACCAGGCATGCAATTCTTACTTCTAAAACTCTGATTGTAACTACACAGTAGCAACAAATGCACAATGATATGTCAGCATGGTGAAGACTGAACATAGCATAAGAAGACATACCAAAAATAAAATATTACTGTCACTGTCACGTCTCTGATATTTTCTCTTCATTCATGTAAAAAATGTGATTAGTTGGGAAAAAAGAACTTTTGAAGTCCATAACGTTTTAATTTATGCACAACATGCGGTAATTGATCAGGGAAGAAGGCAATAAATTAAGTTATTAGTTTCAACCCATCCTCAATGCTCACTTGATAATGATAATTGAGCCGCTTCCCCTGTATTTTTCCCTTCAGGCAAAACAGCTCAATGGAAATGGTGAATTACTTAGACAAAAGCATCCAAAACTAGGAGTTCGACTTGTCGATGGAAGCGGCTTAGCAACTGCAGTGGTCCTAAAAAGCATTCCGTTAGATGCAAAACAAGTTTTTCTTCATACAGGCACTTCTAAGATAGCCCGTGCCATTGCTATAGCTTTGTGTGGGAGGAGTGTCCAGGTATGTCTATATCATCCTGCAAATCTTTGATGTCTTGGATCTATTTTGGTATAGTTTTCTAGAAACACATTTTCCAACATGTCATTAAATTAATTTGGACCAGGTGATCATGAATCGGAAGAAGGAATATGATATGCTCAAGTCACAGATTCCAGAGAACAGAGCAAGCTATTTGAAATGCTCCAGCAATGACATACCTAAGGTAAAAGTTATGTTGACAAGTGAGAAGTTCCGTAAAAAGCATTATATGAACTTCGTTATATGTACAACAAAAGGTGTTCTCAGTACATATTAACAGAAAATGTCTCGATAAGTTAATGTGAGTCCTTGAGAAGGAAGTTGATGGTTAAAACTAAAACATTATCGTGTACTCGAAAAAAAAGAACTCAGACAGTATCAGTATAGAATAAGAATTTCCCTGCAATATGTGAAGGACTAACACCCAAAGATTTTGAATCATTATTTTACCAATTAAAAATACCGAATCAGTGGTAAACGATGCTTTTTAAAAAGAGATGGCATATCAGAACCTAGCCTTGCCCTCCCCCCCGCCCCGCGTGGCAGCGACCTGTACTATCTTCCTGTTGTCCTCTCTGCTTCAGTCGTGTGCATGATGAGTAAGACCTTGTTTGAACAACTGGTGGGATGCCCCCCTCCCCCCTTTCTTGGAAAAAAATGACAACCTAGCAATTTTTTAGAACCAGCCTTGGCATCAAGGTTATTAAGTCGTAAAGTCGAGTCGCCAAGGGGGTGACTAGTCGACCGATTAGTCCCCAGAGTTAGGTCTACAATTGTCACAATTATAATAAAGAAACAAGTTGGGATTATTATACTAATACTACAACCAAAATAGCGCATGTGGTGTGCAATGAGGATCTAGGGCTGTTGAGTCACTGGTATTAAGTCTCGGTCGGGCTAAGCTTCTCTAGTGGGCCTCAAACTTACTGATCCAGTGGGCCGGCTCCTAGTCGTGCGGCTAGACATGGCCGGCTGGTCGTGACTAGTCGCTAACTAGTAGTCCGGTCACTCGATTAGTCGCTCCAATCGAGTCGGCCTCCCTAGTTGTCCGTCATGTATCAACTGGCCGATTAGTCGCCGATTAGTCGATGACTTAATAACACTGCTTGGCATGGAATTAATTTGATTTGAATCTAGACTTAAACCACAGAGGTAATGACCAATGAGTAATAGAACTTGTGAAGTATAATGCATCAGTACATTCTTATACTATATTCATGCTGATACTTCAAATTGTTGCAGATTTGGGTAGTAGATGGCATTGATGATAAAGAACAAGGGATGGCACCAAAAGGAACAATATTCATTCCTATATCACAATTCCCCCTTAAGAAAGTACGCAAGGACTGTACTTACTTGAGTACCCCAGCAATGAAGATCCCAGAGACAATGCAGAATATTCACTCCTGTGAGGTAATAAAAAGATGAAATATAGGCTACCGTTATCTGCTTTATCAAAATTGAGCCAATCAAAATGGAGATGTCTTGAACCTTCTCTGAGTGCTCTCTGTTTGCTGGCAGAATTGGCTGCCAAGAAGGGTGATGAGTGCATGGCATATTGCTGGAATACTTCACGCTCTGGAAGGATGGAGCATGCATGAGTGTGGGGATGACATGATGGATGTCGAGAAAATATGGTCAGCTGCTATTAGACATGGATTCGTTCTCACTAGAGCTTGAAAGTTTTCGAAGAAGCCTGGAAGATGTATTCGATGCTAGATGGTATTGAGCAATGGTGGAGACTGCAAACCAAAGTTTCATTGTTTAGTAGAACAACCAAATAAGTTATCATCACTTGCCTGCTAGCTTCGTAAGGCAAAGTTTGGATCTTGATGAGTCACAGGGAGGCACAATGTGATCGCCGACCTTAATTCCTATAGCTTAGTAGTTTTGTTTGCATGACGTACTAGTCTGTAAAATTACGTTTATTCGGTATTTGCGTTCAGAAGGAAATAATCAAACACCAAGCAATCTTCACAAAGAAAACCTGACGGACCACAGGATCAGGAGATGAGGTAAACAAAACAAGGCAATCTACTACTTCCAATTTAGCTTTCCCTTGAGTTTGAACTAGTAAGATCCTTCAAATTTCCCTAGGATTTTTGGCACACGGTCTTGAATCTTGGTGCCAAACTTGATGTTTCATTTCTTTCACACTCACAGAGCCATCCAAGTGAAACTTGCCACTGTCTTCTCCCCAAAGTATGTTTGAATAGCTCCAGTAATCCCCCAAAAATTATCCTCCCACTTCAGAAACGGGTGGAACCAGGACACCATTTTGGACCAAAAGGCAGCAAGTTTTCCGCCCGCAATGCAATACAGAGAAATCGCAAAGCGATGGCCTCGAAAGCGAGATGCAAAGAAAGTTGCGATCGAACTAGGTAAGAAGAAAGGAATAAGAGAGGTTGGGAGTAAGCGAGAGGAAACCAGCGAAGGATCGCTCGAAGCTTCAGAGGTGGTCCGCGATTATTCTCCCTTCACCTTCGCCAACCGGCGTTGTTCAGGCCATTTCGGCTCGGCGTCAGCGGTGCGCTAGAACCAGGGCAAAGCCAAGAGCCCAAGACGAGGGCTTCCGGGCTTGTCGTGCCGTGGGCCCGTGATTATTAATGGATTAGATAAACTTCAGTTTACGAAGTTAGCGTAAAGCACCAGTGGTCTAGTGGTAGAATACTAGAATAGTACCCTGCCACGGTACAGACCCGGGTTCGATTCCCGGCTGGTGCACGGTAACTCTATTTTTTTATTTGCAGCACGGTAACTCTTTTTTATATTCTGCTTCGAAGCCGGTGTTCCCAATGGGCCACCCGCTCCCCGTCCAACAAATACTAGCCGCCGCGCGCTCCTACAGCCAGTTCCCTGAAGGAATGGACAAGGTCGCCGTCTCCACGATCAGCCGCCCCTCTCCTACACCGCGAGCCATGCCAACGCCGATAGCTCCATAGTCCATATCCGGTCGGAGCAATGCATCAAGCCAACAACCTGATCAGCCCACGCGCTTGCCGAGCCTTGGCGGTTGGCGCGCGGCGACCAACGTCGCACGCACCAAAAAACGACGAAACAATCGTGGATCACCCGAGTACACGGTCGCGGCTAGCGAGAGATTTGCAACCGGCGCTCGAGTGAATGAGTAAATAAATAGATATATTGTATTATCCGTGTTTGACTGACCGAAGGCTATGGAATAGATAACCGACTCTAAGGAAAAAATATAAAATAATATAAGAAATAAGTGATATTCGTCCGTATATATTCATATGTCAAGTGATATGAGTATATATTCGTATGTCAAGTGATATAAGTGTGTCGATTGACTGTCCAAAAGAGTGCAAAAGAAGTGGATAATTTCCATCGATTGACCGTCCGAAAGTTTAAGGAACAAATACAGAGAGTAGAAATGGGTATCCAACATACATGATAAGCGATATTTGTCTGTATCCGCTCCTATTGTACCCTGACTAAAGGTTGTTAGAATCGTAATTCTGAATTGGATCGAAGATTCTTTGGTAAGATTATAAATCGTAGGATCAATGTAGAATCTAAAATCTTACCTAATTCTACAAAAAAAATATTTTAAAAAATCTACAGTATATTACATACTAATGCACTTTTAAAATTATACCTTTTGAACTTTTCTTTACAAATTATAGAGTAAAGATAAGATCATGTGTTATTTTATGATAATTATAGTGAACATGAAGGGATACAAGTTAAAATTTTCAACTAAAAGAATGAATACAAGTAATTATTTATAATAAAGCAATATAATCGACAGAATCGAGTAGGATCATATGAAAATTTTGATCATGATCTTATAAAAATTTAGGTATAATTGTAAAAAAAATTAAGATTCTACTATATTAAGATTTTATCATAGAATCGAATTAGTCCAATCAATCTTAAATTGTAAAATCATACAATCGTATGTCAAAATCGAAATTTTGATAACCTTTGCTTACTCTTCGGCCGCCACCGTGAGCTGTCTCCGCGCGTGTGGATATGCCAATCAAGCGGGAATTCGCATCAAAATTTTGACATCGTGGACTCGAGCTGGACACACTGGTGGCCTGTTTGATTGTCAACTTCTTGGACGATCAATTATCCCGGCGAGCACAGTGACTTAGTCATTATCCGAAGAAATGAAACGTGCAATGATTTACTCAGTCAAACTTAGGCTCCACTCGATTAGGCTGAAAAACTATGATTTATGGCTAAAATTACATTGTAGCGACTGAAAATTTATGGCTGACGTTGGTTTATTTCGCGTAATTAAATTTAAAAAATTTTAAAATAGAAGAAATATGTTAGCTCATTACGGACAACGCGAACGAATACGGGAAAAAAGAACCAACAAAAAAGGTCAAAAAAGCCAAAAGTTCAGAAAAGACGAAATTTATGAATAATAAAAAATAAGCCAGAGGTTAAAGCTGAAATGAGCAATTTGCCCGTCTTCAGCGCGACGGCCTCCGCTAGAAACATATAGGGCATGTTCTTTTCCTCCGAATTTAGCGGCTTTTGGCTTTTACTACAGTAGCTCAATATCTGTACCAACCAAAATCGCAAGTTTATCTTTCTCTGTAATATGTACCATAAACAACCAAAATTTAAAAATTTCAGCCAAAAATCATAAGCCACAGTCGCAGGTAAACAGACCCATAGTTGCACATGTACCGAGTATACTCAGCGCTGTCGGAAGTCTGCGCAGTCAAAATTGATTACTGACTTACTGTACTTGCTGCCAAACATTTTTCCAGCACGAATCTTCCTCTTGCGCGCGCGCTCTCTCCCCCACAGCGCACAACAAACAGGCAAACACAGATAGCTGAAGCAAAGAGTTCCGACTTCTGAGCTAATTTGTCAACGACACAAATGGTGCGCGAGACGATTTGTCACACTGGAACAGGTAAACATGTATGCAAGCCTCAAGATATAATATATGGACGATTCTCTAAACCTATGCCATTGCTCTAGTCCAAAGTTTTATTAGAGAAGCACGTACTTTGAAACCATACAAAGGCCATCCTACATTAATAATGAGTATTTGATTTTATTTATACTTTGCTATTGTGGTTTAAGTTTGATATTTAATAATTGTATCTTTACCTGTTGCTTTCTGTTGCCAACGGTCTGATCGACTCTGAGTAGCTATCTAACCACAATCTAACTAGTTTGTGCTCTGACCAACCATAGTGACGATTTGATCGATGTGCGGTAGTACTAACTCGTAGTTGATAGTAGTTATTTTCTAGAGAGATCCACGTCATGTTGCGCAAAGTTTTTGGTCACGGTTTGATCGGCCTTTGACTAGCTGACAGACCGGCCAGTAGTGTAAATGTCTTATGGTCTGATAGGCATTTGGCTGGTGATCAGACCGACTGGCGATTTGATCGGCCAATGCATGGCGATCTGACCAGTGGGTGTTTGGCGGTCTGACCAGCATGGGTACTGCAGTCAGACTAGCATTGTCGATAAGGCATTGGGCATTGCATCTTCATAAAGACCGGTGGGCAGCAATTGAGGAAATTATCCAATAGCAGATGGAGTGGTAGTTTGTAAAACCACAGTGTTGGCCGAAGTGGTTTACATCACGTCTTTGAAGATGGAGTCTTATCGGGTTTTTAGAGCCATATAGAAGTCGCGCTTTCGAAAAGCGTACAAGTCTGTGAAATGTAAAACATGTTTATGTATGGGTTACCAGATTTCTCCATTTTGTAAGTGATGTGATCCACCACGGGTATGTAGGTTTCTAGGGTTAAGTGGGAGGTGGAGCCTCCACTATATAAACCCTTATTGTTGAGAGAAGAATTGATCAAGAAGAGGAGAGAGATTAGGATTTCCTTGTGTTGGAATCTTTTGTATGTATTCTTGGCTTAGAGCTTTGCCATTCTGAGGAAGTGGCTATAAAACATTCCTCTCTAAGTGAAGTGAACATCCAAAGTTTGCTAAAGTTCTTGTGCTTTTGGTTTGCTTAGCTTTCTTATTTGGATTTCTCTCTTCTTATTTTTTTCCTGGTGCTAAGGATATGTAAGAGGTGGAAACATTTCTTGGAGATTATATCCCTGTCTATTTAAACACTTTCTAGGGAGAATTCTTGAGTTTGGCCAATTTTTCTCAAGAATGATTTGGCTTGAGTTGTAATGTGATCTAGTTTGTTATGATATATGAAAACTCGTCCAAGGGTATTTAGATTATCTAGGACTCACGAACAAGAGTAAATCAAGATTTCTCTCTTTTGCCCGATTTTGATGCAACGTTCCTTGTTTTTGGATAAAGATAAAATATTTGACATTGACCTTCATGATCTATTATTGAAATAGATTTATGATATCATGGGGAGGACTATGTTAAGTTTCACTGCATTTAGATCAGTGGTTTAAAAGTAAGTTTATTTCTTGGACAATATGTAGTACAGTCTGCATTATTTCTTGACGAACGGTCAGACCGCAAGGAACTAAGTGGTTAGACCAGCTAGAGTTTAGACCCACACGGTCAGATCGCTTCCATGCCTGCAATCAGACCGGTTAAGATAGAAATCTCATATGATCTTTGTGATCACTAGATCTTGGATTTAGTGAGTTTATGTTTGCACTATATGATGTTGTTAATATCTAGGAATTTTTTAACAAGTCATTCACCCTTGCCTCACTATACCGATCCTACATGTATGTATGCGAATAGCACACTCGTAATCGTGTACCTCCATGCACTGGCCCTATCGCTGCCAAGACCCTCCACTGGGTGTGCTGCGCTGGCGCTGCAAAGACCCTCCACTGGGTGTGCCGCGCTGGAGAAGTCACCCTTATCTCGTTCAAGGTGGCATCACCAGCGACCCCAACGGCAGCCTTGCCTCCTGGCGCCAGGGTGTTCGCGGCGACGTGAGAAGCGATCGCATCACCGGCCTCGACCTCCATAACTGCTTCTTCCAGGACAAGCTTGTCTTGACCACTAACCCCCACACGCTGCATGGCGAGATAGGTAGCTCGCTACTCTCCCTCCCATGCCTGAGGTACCTGGACCTCAGCGGGTTGGAGTGCCATCGCTGGCGTACTTGAGCTCACTCAAGAGTCAAGCGGCTGCAATACCTCAACCTATGCTATGTCGACTTCCACGCCCCATGCCACTAAAGCTGCGATACCTCGACATCAGCACATATGAGCTCGGCATGTACGCCGACAACGTCGTGTGGCTATCACGGCTGCCTCGGCATGTACACCAACGATGTCATGTGGCTGTCGAGACGCTCGATCTGTCAGGGAACTACCTAAGCAACCCAATCGCGTTGAGCTGGTTCTGGGGAGTGACAAGCCTTAAAAGCCTTCTTCTTGGGGAGTGTCGACTGTGAGTTCACTGCCTGACGCCATGGGCAACCTAATCTCCCTTGAGGCCCTACACGTCGGATACAACTACATCGACGTCATGTTACCTACAACGTTGGAGAAACTGTCCAGCCTTAAAGGGCACTTCCAATGGTCTACATCAGCAATATCTATAACATTAAATAGTCTGCTATATAAGAAAAAAAATAAGGTAAAAGAATATTTAAAGAAGAGAGATAAGAGCAATGCCTCGTGTAAAACATATACCTTTTAATTACCAAGCCACCTAGAAACCGATCCACGTCCCATTGGGGTGATTGGGTCTCCATACCACGTGTTTTGTAGGCCCCACTAGATCAGATGTGGCATTCGAATCGGTTGAGTTGTCCCCCTGTCCCCGTTCGCTTCTTCACATAGATCGATTCACCTCATGCTCCCCCTTCGCTTCTTCTCCCCCGTCCATTGCCTCTCCACCATCCCATCTGCCACTGCCACTCCCCTATCCCCACCCGTCGTCGATTTCCTCCTCGACCATTGCTGATTTCGTTAGGAAACCACAGCCAATTTCATTTGTGTCCTCCACTGCCGGCCTTGGCATATGGCTCGCTGGGAGAAGGTGACAAGGGAACAGGATAATGGACCACTGGCGCCACCTAAGTTGAGTTCCATGCCAGCCACCTCTCCTGCTTGTTGGACCGCCACGTCCACCTATAGCACCATCGCGACCGATTCCCATCACGCCAACTCATCTCCACATCAATAGTACTTTTTATCGAACTCTTGTTGTTATTTGAAGGTAGAATGAACTCTGAGTCGGCTCCCATTGAGTAGAATGTACAGATTTGATTGTTCATGATTCACCGTACACCTATTTCTTGGCACCTAGTTCTTGTAAGTTGTTAGTTTGTCCAGAGAGAGTGGATATTTTTTCTTTCAATTATTGTAAGCTGTAGGCTACAAGATTGAAATGTAGTGTAGATCAACAATAATGACCTTTGAATAAAACATATAGACGCTACCTATTAGAATAGTTGTATCCATACGCCCATTTAATGCAGTCTCTCTCCTCCTAGACATTGATATGGAAACTACCCATTAGGAATACCCTAAGATCTTGGACCTGTTGGGGAACGATATTGGTAGTGGCATAACGGAGTTCATAATCCTAGGCTGTATATGGCGCAACCTGAGCATGCTGATGCTGGATAGCACTAACAATATTGGCCTTGTCTGGATAGTAGTAAATCCCAATGTTATAATCCTTGAAGAGCTCTAGCTATCTTCACTACATTAGGTTAAGTTCTGCTTGAATAAAAATGTATTTCAAACTCTTATAGTCTATGTAGACTTCACAACGGTTACCAATAAGATAATGCCGCCAGATCTTCAAGGCATGAATCACTGCTGCTAATTCCAAGTTATACGTGGGTTAGTTGCACTCGTGAGGTCTCAACTGGTGGGATGCATAGGCTACCACCTTGCCTTCTTACATCAACACGCAACCAAGTCCTTGCCGAGAGGCATCACAAAACACTTCAAAATCCTTGTATATATCCGGCAAAATGAGTATTGGCATTAACACCAGCATTTCTTGAGAGACTGAAAACTCTACTCGCAAGTTTTTATCCATTCAAACTTCTTCTCCTTATTCAAAAGTTGAGTCATGGGCTTGGCTATCTTGGAAAACCCTACTATGAAGCATTGGTAATAACTGACAATCCAAGAAAACTCCTAACTTTAGTCATTGGCATAGGTTGCTTTTAGTCCATTACAATTTCTACCTTGGAGAGATCTACTGCAATTCCTTCAAAAGTCACTATGTGACCAAGAAAAGCTACCTCTCTCAGCCAAAGTTCGCACTTGATAAATTTGGCATAGAGTTGGTGCTCTTTAAACTTCTCTAGAATTATTCTAAGGTGGTCTTTGTGCTCTTTCTGAATATTGTCAATAAAGATTAGTACAAATAGGAATCATGAGTGTAAAGGTCACTTCCATTCCCTAACCATTGGTGAGAGTGATGGATCGAGTGTCACAATCTATTTGTCCCTTGTTCTTAGATAACCAGTTCGTACCAAGAATAGCATTCAACCATTGAGAGTCTAAGACTATCAACTCAGCTAGAAATAGTACTCAATCAATGAGTAACTCCACTTTTAGACATAAGGTTTTGACTTCTTTCATTTCTGCTCCAGGGGAATGAACTAGAATAGGATTGCTAAGGGGAATAGAACCCAACCCATTCTTAACCACAAAGCTTTGAAAATGAACGAATGAGAAGCTCTGGAATCAAATAGAACTGATGCTGGTATTGAGTTCACTAGAAACTTACCTAGCACGACGTTTGGGGCAGCCTGGGCTTCCTCTGCAGTGACATGGTTCACACACCCTTTGATGAAGTTCTGAGGCTTCTTAAAAGTTTGCCCCGAGTTCTGGCCTCCTGATGATCCTGCATTGTCCACAGCCTCATGCTTCTTAGGGTAGGATTTGACAAAGTGTCATGTCTTTTTGTAGTAGAAGCTTGTCACTCCATCTGATGGGGTGTTGTTCTTTGGCACTTGCCCACTGCTGGTAGGAAGGGTGCGGATCATCTGAGGAGCGAAGCGGTTGGATTGGAAAGGTGGATGGGTTGCTGTTGGCCTGAAGCTGTTGGGTGGTGGCAGAGTGCTGCAAGCCTTAGAAAAACCTTCTGGGTTTGCCTTCTGAGTGGCCATCTTCCTCTTGTGGTTCTCCATCTCAACATGTTTGCCCTCTTAGCGAATGGCCTTGCTGACAAGCTGGTGGAAGTTGGAGTAGTTATTGGAGAGGAGCTGCACATAGATGTTATCGTTGAGGCTCTTCAATAACCTATCCTGCCTTGCCTCATTAGTGGCAACATCTTTAGGCGTGTAGCATGCCAGCTGGTTGAACTTCTAGAGGTACTCATTCACTAAGCGTTCTCCTTGGCGTAGGGCTCTGAACTATCTCTTTTTGAGAGCGATAGTGTCATCAAGAATATGAGCTTTGAGAAAATGCTGCACAAACTCATTCTAGGTGATGGCTTGCGCATTGGCATGGGCAACGGTGAAAGTGTCCGACCATTCTGAAGCTGGTCCGTTTAGTTGATGGGAGGTAAAGAGAACTCACTCCTGATCACTACACCGGATGATGTCTAGCTTCTTCCCGATAGCTCGGAGCCAATCATCGACGTCCAAAGGTCGGTGCTGCTGGACAAGGTTGGGGGACGCATCCTCATGAGCTATGATAGTCTGGATTGGGGAGCCTGAACGAGTGGTGGATGATGAGCAGACTGAGTGGGGTTGTTGATGGTCGGTGGTTCTGGTTGGCCATTATCTGGGCCCAGCTAGGTCAAATCACAAGTGGTGGCGGAAGAATGAGCAGTTTGACCTTCTTGAGCTCCGTTGTTGTTGTTGCTGCTGCTGCCATTGTCATTGTAATTGCTCCTGGTGTTCACCATCTACTTGGCACTTCCAAAGGTTAGGCAAAGGTAGAAGAAACTAAGAGGGGTTTTTATAACCATCCTAGAAACAAAACATAAGAAAACTCCCGAATAAAGGAAAACACTTAGCAAAAGCAAACTTTAATAAAGCAAAGCAACTCTTTTAATTATTTTACTAAGATAACCTCATGGCTATTGACAATGGAATGATAGCTCACACACAATGATCTTTATTGACCTAAGACTTAAGACTCATGGTATTCTAATGGGCTGGCTTAAATTGGGCTAGATACTTCTTCTTGACTCCCATGCGGCGCTTCTTGGGTGGCGACTTGATGCCATTCTCTCCTTGCACTGAGGAGCCATCATCTCTAGCATGGATCTCTACTAACTTCTCCTCTGCCCTACGAAGCTGGTAGGTAATGTAGCTAAGCTCATCCAAGGTGGTTGATACATATAGCCCAAGGACTTGGTGAGTTGTACCTGCTGAACAAGCCTGGGGTCATCCCCATCCTTTGTGGTCACGAAGAAGCTATTGGACCTGGCGGGATACTTGCTGAGATAGTACCAAAAAACGGTGCCTATCAACTCCACCTCGTAGATGTCTCTCGGCTTACGGATGGCCTCCCATGCAGCGTCTTGGATACCAGTGAGGAAGGTATCCCAAGGCTGTGGAGCGTCAAAGGTGTGGAAGGTGGCTTCATCTCTTATGTTGGTGAAGATCAGCACCTCCACTCTCCAGCATTCTTGGTTATCGTAGGGCTGGAGGTACCCTTGGTAAATTGGTCATGCCTTAAACTTCAACTACTAAAGGAGCTCCTAGAGGCAGGTGGCTAAGTATCCGGCTTGGACTCCATGGCAAATTTTGGTAGGGGTCTCGGCCATCTACAACATTTGAGATGAATTAGAAAACAACTTTAATAGTGGAACATAGTTAAGTAAGAGAAGAAGGGGGGTAAGTTTTCACGAGATCTTTGAAATTATATTTTCCAATGAAATAAGTCCTTATGGTGATTCAATTCTACTCTATCTTCAGTCACGTCTTGGAGTCAACTTGGCTCTGATACCATCTCCGTCGGACCCAGAAACAACACCTCTGAATTCTCTATGTCAATTGCATTAGTCCAGAAAAAACTAGTGCACACAATGATAACAGGTATGCATATCATGCATAATGACAAACTTTATTAAATAAAAAGTATAGACCTTATGGACAAGTTTTACATCTTCATGGCTCATTGGCTAAATATAAAGGTAAATAACAGTGGAAACAAAGTAAATAAAGTGGTGAAGCCCAAAAGCCAACCCATAGGGAAATGATAGTAAGACGCGGCCTACTCGTCCTGACCCTCACCGTAGTTGAAGCCATCCTCCTCTGAACAACAGTATTAGGCATGGGCGAGCATATAAATTGTACTCCGCAAGTTACATAGAAAAATGCATTTTTAATATAAGAGGCAACAAGTGAAGGCATATAAGGTTATTTGAGTGTAAAGCAGAATTTAAGAAAATACAATAAATGGATAGGAAAGTGCTAAATTTAATATAATAAGTAAAGATAGTGGTTTACACAAATTAGTACCATTAGCTCAGGCACCGATCTGACACTAACCTAACCATAGGTATCCCACTCAGACTATCTTTCTCTAAAAAGATTCCAACAATTTCACTTGACCCAGTTTTTGAAAAATAAAGTTTAATCCATGAAACACTTTACTCGGCATGCCCATGACCATGGGCACGACTATCCATGATAATTTAAACACTCTGTAGAGATGGTATAACTTTACCCTCAAGATATGATTAACTCTTGATGTTGGCTACTACACGCTTTCGTAGGTGTGACAGAGTAATCATAACAAGGCATTTACACTGCAAAGCCGTCAATTTGGCCACACCCCCCGCTAAGGCTTCACTCCAATAAATAATCCACTAAATTGGGACCCCTTCTTGTGTCATGTGAGACTTCTTGCGGTCTAAGCCACGCTCACATTCAACCTATAGTGAGACTCAGGTTAGGACATGCAAATTAGATAGCCAGGATTATCCCATACCGGCCTTATGGTAGTACGATAGGGCTTTATAGCAGTAGCTTATAGACCGGGCCTTAAGCAGCAGGAATTCCTCGCCATCGAGTTCGACAGCGCTTGGACTAGTGGCACACAGCGCGAAATCTCTCGAGAGCTCAGAAGTCGAGGGGGAATGGGGGCTTTGGTGTGGGGCGGATCGAGGAGCTTTGAGGGCTACTTATAGTCTTGGGGGAGGTTCACCAGCGCGACAATTCCTCACTGAACTAACGGTGGTGCCACTTCGGTCGAGAGGATAAAGGGGAGAGGAGGCACATGGGGAGAGAGATTGATTGTGAGGTTCGTGTGATTTGTAATCGTGGGGAGATATTCCATTTTGCACGTGCGGCAAAAAATGGCATGGACGGCGAAATCGGGATGGCTCAATGGCCATGGCAGTGGTGTGGGGAGAGAGAAGGGAGGGAGTGGGAAGAGAAAGAAAGGGGTGGTGCCGAAGTGGTAGTGGGAGAGAGGTGGCTGGCAGGACGGGCCTGCTCGGCAAAGAGAGAGGGAAGTGCGAGTGGTTGGGGCGCATGGGATGGCTGATCGTGCCGGGGGAAGAGATATGGGCCGTCACGCAAAGAGAGAGAAAGGGGGGAAAGGGTGCGGGCGCGAGGGGATGCGGTCACGTGATGGTGAGGAGGAAATCCAGGTCAAACACTTGTCGGCCCAGGAGAGAGAGTTAGGTTTTAAATCCTTTTCTTTTTAAATAAAGGCTGATTAAACATAAAATGGCTTAGAAAATAGCAGAACACCCCCCCAAATATTCCAGGAAAATTCTACAACTCAAGGGACACATAGTAAAAATAAATTCAACTTAAATTAGCTACAATTGAATATGACCCTGTTCTTAAGCGGCATTTGGTTTCAGCTTTTGGCTTTTCTACAGTAACTAGCTTTTAAATGAAGTGTCTTTTTAAGATGGGGTCTACTAGTTAATTGTAATACATACTGTACCGACTTCATTTATATCGGCAAAAGCTACACGTGAATTTCAATTACTTTGTAATCTCTCACACGAACAACCAAAAGTCATAAGCCGTAGCCAAAAGCCACAAGCTGCAACCATAAAAGAACATGCCCTAAAAATTTCAAAATCTAGCTCTAGGCTTCAATTAAAAGAAAAGAAGAAAATCCAGAAAACTGAAATAAATCCAATTAGTTAAATTCTAGAAATTTGGGATGTCACAAATCAAGATTTAATTAAGGTAGTTAATAATTAGTATGTGATTAATTTTAGGATTCAAATGTTTAAGAAAATTTCAAATAGAAATATGTTGAAATATAATTCAATTATAAATAAAAACAGGATAAAATTAATTATGGAATTAGAATAAGTTTTTATGTAAATAAAAAAATAGGTAAATCTTGATGAGTTGCATGTCAATAATGTTAAGCAAATTGATTAATGACTGAAACTAGTTAGTGCAAGATTAAGCCATGTAAAAATAATTATTATTATTATTATATGTATACTTCAAATATTATGAGGGCCCTTTTGTGAATAATGAATCGTCAATAAAGAAAATTAACTTGAATAGTATGCCCCTAGAGTTTAATTGGAGATAAAAGAATTTATTAAAATATATGTTCTTCAAAGATATTTAGTATTTAATTTGGAGTACCCTCTTTAATTAAAGAAATACCCTAGAGAATAGTCACATATAATTGTAAGTCAATTATGTGGTCATCAATATTTGTTTTATAAATTAAAACATCAATTGAAAACCCTATTAAAATATAATCTTGTCTAAATAATAATTATCATGCTATTATCCCTAGATTTAAAATTACAAATATAATTGAATATAATTAGTGTGCAACAACATTTAATTCAAGAGCGATTTTAATTAGGGATCATGCTAAAATATAACCTTGCATGTCTATTAAAATATAATTAATTGTCCTAGTACCCAACGGGTCATTGGTCATTAATAATAATTTTTGATAAACTGCAATCAATGAACTACATAATAACGTGGCCAATTAATTAGACCTTAATTAAAATAATTCATCAACATGGTAGTAAGCTGAAGTCTTGAGGTCCATTAGTATCTGGGCTAATATAAGAGTTTACATTTGGTCTAGATGCACGTAAACCCTAGGATTAATTAATTATTAACCATGATTAATGAGTAATTAGGGTCCTAGCTAAAGTCAACTAGTAATTAGTAAGTAATGGCATAACTTGTCAGCCACTTAGGTGCATCTCTGGTACAAGGATATTATAGAAATCAATCAAATAGCTAAATCCTACAATTTAGATAATTAATTAACTAATCATTCAATTAATTGGCAATTAAATATTAAAATAATAATATTTGGTAAATAATGCCCAGTACACATGTAGACCCCCATATGTGTATGTATGTCTTATCTAACTCATGAAACTTTATTAATAAATAGAACAATAATAACAAAAGAAATCATTAAGTTAGGTTCAAGCAATAATATCCACCAGTCAACTAGGTCCCAACCCATTTCGAATCCAGAATAGAATATTCTCATGAATATTCCCTCATCCTCCTTGACCCTACCTTGATATCCTTTCCGGTAGGTTTCCTCCATGCCATTTTCACTTTTCTCAAACTTTGTTTGACCCCATCTATATCCCACACTCACTAAACCTTGTCTCATGTCGCCAACCTAATCATAATAAAATTTAATTGAGTTCATGCAGATTTATTTAGAGTTATTTGGATTTGGTTGTTATCATGTAATTAGATTTTGAAGTCTCAAAGAAGCAACAATTCGAGTGTGATCAAGACCAAAATAAAGATGAAGAATAAAAGTTTCAAGACCATTGACTAAGAAGGCTTTGAGCAAATATCAAGGCCATGGTAAATTGATTGAGACAAGTCATCACTTTGATCATGTTGCACCTATTTTTTGAATGCAAATTATGTTAATTTAAATTATTAAATTGCGTGCTTTTATTTATTATTCAAACTACTTTTACGTTAAGTTCATGATTAAGCCCTTATTAATAATTGTGCTAGTACCATCCACTCCTTGGCTTTCGACGTAACCCCATGTCACCCTAGAACCAATGGTACATATACTAGACATAAGTCTGTATCTAAGCATCATACTTTGTCTTGCTTAAATACTTAGGGGCATTAAATTTCTCTGACATTATTTTAAACATGAAAATTTGGTTTGGCCAATCACTGGAGGAAAGTGACTGATATTTGAACTAGAAAAGATATTTTGAAACCCTAAAACTCTAAGACTGGTGTGGATGGAGCACAATAGTGTAATTTGTGATAGAACCGTTCAGATAATCCTAAGAACTGAATCTTCTAATTACCTTTAATGTAAAATAGTGTAACCACAAGTCTATAATGGGTACGACCTAACTAAATAATTTGCATCAACTCAACATAGGTTGCGCCATCCAGTTGAACATAGGTTGAGAGCTGTATGTAATCCTTCGTGCAGCGCAAGAGAGGGCCTCTAGAGCGTGTGGATGTAACCCCACAATGATGGAAATCTTAGTGGGTATAGCCTTGTTAGGAAGATGCATTGTAAAAGTCTTGTGGTGATCTTCTTAATCTGCATATCTAAGAAAACATGTAGAATATAACAAGTTGATTATATTTTGTGAATAAAATATACGACCTCTGCAGAGTAAAATTTGTTCGAATAGTCGTGCCCACGATCATAGACGGGCATGAGAACTTACTCGAGTTAGTTTGTATTTAACAAAATGATTTCTATGGATAGGATGAAAAACAATTATGGGTGGATAGAACCTTGATTTTGAATTTTCCCTGGGTGGATGGAATCTAGTGAGTATAATGGGTGGATGGAATATTAGTAACAAAAATAGCATATGGTAGATGGAATCATGCTCCGTAACAGGTGGATGAAATCTACACTACTATTATCGTTGCATACTCTTACACTAGTTAACAACATGGTTTAGTTAAAAATGCTAAGCCTCGGGTTTTCTACCTATTCTATTTTAAATGTAGCTTTTTACAAATGAAAGAATCTCTAGCCTCCCTTGTTAAGTTTTGTATCTATTATAATTATATCATGTGTGGTAGATTGCTGAGTACCTTTATACTCACTGTTGCTCAATTATTATTATTTAGCAAGGAGGAGAAATAAAAGCCCTGCAGTCATCTAAGAGCATTGACAAGGCTGGAAGATTATGCTCAATTACTATTATTCAATAAGGAGAAGAAAGAAAATCCCTACGGTCATCTAAGGGCATTGACAAAACTGGAAGATATTGTGACCAAGAATTAGGTTGCAAGCTCTAGTTGTTTGCTCGTGGATATATCCTAAAGATCCCACCTATATGTTATTTCCGTTTCCACTGTTGCTCTTTAAAGATGTCGGCGTAATCGATCCATGTATAAGTCTACCATTGTTTTAGTTATGTCTCCATAAGATATGTATTTAGGGGCTACTTAAAGCGGCTTAAGGCTTCTGCTTAAGGCTTTGGCTTTTAGCTGTTGGTTGAAATTGCACTGTAGCGGTTGTTAATTTTTTCTAAGAAAAAAATGAGAAAAAATTGAAAAATATATATCGTTACAGACAATGCAAAGAAATACGAAAAAACCAAAAAAAATAAAAAAAAACTCAAAAAGACAAAATTAGAAACTGATACGTCCAAGTGGCTTCTCGCTACTGATGTAGAAAATAGCACAGTGCAATCACATAGGTTTCTAGACTGCTAATTCAGAGCCGACATGCTCTCTCTTGTAAGCCCATCTCTACCATTTCCCACCAAATAGGGGTGGAAAAAAAGCTCGTTAGTAGGGCTCGTTGGCTCGGTTCAAAATTGCTTCAATTATACTTGTTAATTGGTTAAACATTAAAATGAGTTGATTTCAAATGAATTTGAATTTTGCCCAAGCTCGGCTCGGCTCGTTAGCTCGTTTCTAAAAATACTTTTAAATTATATGTAAAATGATATTAAATCAAACTATATCATTTTTAGGAAAAGCTCGATAAGACGAGGAGTTGGCTCGATATCCACCCCTACCACCAAAGTACACAAAAACAGAGACCGGTTTCCGAACAAGAAAGTCACATGAGATGTGGGAGTTTATATAGGCTTTTGTAGAAAAAAAAAACACGCGGAACGAAATATTGGAGCATGTACATAGTAATGTTCCAAATAATCAGAGGAAAACATAAGAGAACCAAATGAACCAGATTTTGCAGTTAGATCATGGAAGAAAATTCATCTTTCAAATTTTCTTTACATCTCTCGTTGAGAAAAAGAATCAATAACTGGCAACCCAAAAATGCTGCTTAGAAATAAGCTTGGTAGGACTGCACTTCTTGAACAAGCGATCTGAGTATGTAGGTGATGAGTCAGTAACCTGGAACATTTGTCCTGTGTTACAGCAAAATATCATCTACACGATACCATAATAAGGACTTTGCAGAATTCTTTGTTGGCTTGACTCTCTTGAATAACAGAACTCATAGTAACACCAGGGCTCTGGATTTAGATCCTGTGGCAGCATATCAACCTTTGGGGTCAGCGTAACTTAAATGGCAAATCATTCTATTGAACCAGTAAACAACTCATTTAATCTAATGAATTACTGCAACATGATCGTAAATACAGAAATGGACAGAACCGTCATTGGGCTTTGCTTGTATTGACACTAAACTATTTTAAAGAAATGAATACAAAATTTACATACACCAACATTAAGAAAAGCTGGGGAGCAGGCTCCTGGTACGGTTGGTGCAATAATGCGCTTCAATTGCTAATTTAGCAGCTTACGTCTGCTCAAAGAAACCCAACCAGTTAACCATGAACATACCAAATATAAAAATCGTTAACGAGGTGAGATTGTAAGAGCATGAAAGATATCACAATTGGGGCACAAAACCTTTTTCCTTGAGAAATCGGCATACTAGATCTTCTTTTTTTTGAAAAAAAAAGTAAGTGGTGGACACCGAGGTAATATAAAATTCGACTCCTAACTTGATCTACAGAAGAAGAAACCAATAAAACGAAATTGCAACACATGTCTTTCACCTTTTTTTTTTAGTTTCTTCTTATGTGGCTTTAGTAAAGGTTTGATTTTCTGTACCACAGTAGATTACCTGTGTGTCTACCTTCCTTATCTTTATCTGAATTTTCACGATGATCTGATATTTCTCACGCTCACCAATTGCCATCAAAATGGTTTTCATTGGATATAGCCATATATTAGATCAGTTTGTAATTTTCTACCCAAATATCAAGAGAAAAATCAGTTAAATTGAAGAGTACATATGCTAATTCTTTTGCTGAGAAGTTGGTTTACACATATAGTAGATAAGGTATTTGCCTTACACTACACTCTTACAGTAGGAAATCAGCATCGGTAACTGTTTTTTGGGAACCACAACTTCTAGTAACTGCTAAGTGCACTATAAAAGAAAGCTTCAGGCACTTACTTGAGATGCACCTTTTGTCCCGGCAAAGCTCGCTTCCACAACGACATTTGAATGCCTTGACAGGGTGATTGACATCATCAAAATCAATTCCATAGTCCTAGGGTTAATATGTGCACAAAATTATGTCATACTTTGATAGATGACTTAAAGTAGGCAATTATCTAGGCAACAAGATTCCACCAAACAAAGAAGGAACAACAGCCATGGCAAAATATTCATTGGACTGCAGTCATAAAGTCCACAAGGCCTAGAAGTCTAAAACATGATATGAAACCGACTTCAGCTAGGATGGAAGAAATTGGTTATCCCATATCTTATGGTCCAAGTTTGTTGATTCACTAGTAAAGAGCTGATGCAGCACAATGGAGCTTAAATGTAGTTGCACGAAGTACCACCTACCCAAGTCAGTTCTTCAAAAGGCTCTATTTTCCTTGTTGTGAAAAACGCCAGCTGAACAAAAAAAAAAGAGAGGAAGAAATAGACTTAATAGGCTTCAGATTTGGATTAAGACATAATGCCAGTAACAAGCTAGAGTTGCACATACATGGTAGTAGTGGTGGTCGGGCGTCTCAATCTCAACAGGTATTCCAATAATGTTGGCATCAAAGCACCTGCAGCATACAATGACATGCCAAGTCAACATGTAGAAAGTACTGACAAAAAAAAACATGTAGAAAGTACTGATTCAGCAGAGTACGAAAACAGCACCTTTTTCAAATTACTTCTGTATTCAAATTTTGGGTAAGACCTTAAGTGATGTTAGCTAGTGTCACAGCCCCGGGATCTCAAGGCGTAGCGGTGGGAGGCTGGAGGCCGTCCAGACCCCCGGCGATTGGCCTGGCCACCCTCTTCGCGAGTCGCCAGCAGGAGCGGCCAGGAGAAGGCAAAGGTGACGAATAGAACTTATTATTATTTCTTGCTTATCCCAAATCCTGGAATTACAATGCTTTATATAAGATACTATAGCAATCCGAGACTGACTCCTATTTAGAGTCCTATTCGGATTGGTATTGGACTAGGAAAGAAAACTGCAATACTACTTCAATTGAATCAGCACTAAGGCTTCTTTGCGCGACGTCTGTAGACTATAACATCTCTCCCCTCCTCGCGAAGCAGCTCGTCCTCGAGCTGAAAGTCTGGATATGTCTCTTGAAACTGAGCAAATGGTGCCCACGAGGCATTTGCTAAAGCGGTTCCCGCCCATTGCACTAAGAGCTGCTGCTGACCTTGACGCCGCGCCGATTTCAACACGCGCAGTGGAGTTGGCAGCACCCTGTTAGGATGATCTCCACCCCAGGTTTGGCCCAACGGCCACCTGGGCCTTGAGCTCGCGCCCTGATCGGGGGCGCCCAACCCTAATGGTTGGTGGGCCCCTGTCACACTGCGCTATAAATACAGGTGGGGGCCGGCGGCTCAGATCACGAGGTTGAACGGAGCCGTACTGCCCCACCGACAAAACCCTAACCCGATCTCGAGGGGGAGCGCAGCCAGTGACGGGAAGCACCACTGCCACGCCGCCCCTGGACGGCGCCGCCACCGGACTTCACCACCGACGTCTCCCGACTCCACCGACTCCATGGCGGACGCCTCTGCACCCGCAACCAAGACCACGGATGGTCGGTAACACCAAAACCCCTCTCTTTACTCTCTGTTCTTTTAGATCTAGACACATTACTCTTTGTTCACGCCAAATAGATAGTCTACCCTACCAGATCTACTACTAGTGATCCTGTATTAGACCCTTACAATGGTATCAGAGCAATACTTTTAGTAGATCTAGTTCTTTTGGGTAGAAAGAAAGAGATTAGAAGGAGAAAAGGACCCCTAACCCTAGAACACCCGAACTCAGAAAACCCAAATCCTAACCCTAACGCAAGATGCGTCAAGATAGAAATGGGGGAGGACCTACCGTGGCCTTTCCCCGCACCGTAAACCTCTCGGTCGTGCGGGAAGAAAACCCCGCCGCCGCCTCGTCGCCACGCGCACGAGATCCGAATCGGGCACCGCCAAAGGACCGCTCGACGGCGGCGCGCTCATAAGCGAACGCGCGCGCCGGCGAAGGGACCCACGGCGGCGCCGCCGCTCTTTCTTCCTCTTGGCCGATGACGCCCCATCGGTTCTTCTGCTGTTGCGGCGGCTGAGAGAGAGAAGCGGGAGAACAGAATGAGGGTTAGGGTTTTCGGCCGGCGCAGGGGGGGTTTTTGTCCTCCCGATCAGCTCGCTCCGCCGTTGGATCGAATCGGGCGGCTGGCGATGGCCGGGCTGACTTTCGGCCCAGGCGGGCGAGAGAAATCCCAGCCCAGGCCCAGGTTGTGGCCGGGCGCGGGGGCGGCGCGACGTCCACGCGCGCGTGGGCGCGTGAGGCGCGCGTGGGCGCGTGAGGAGCGCGAGAGAGGCCGGACGAGCGGGCCGCGCGTGAGGCCGCGGACGCGCGCGCGTGTGGCCCGGCCGAGTGGGCCGCTCGTGCGCGAGGGAGGCCGTGCGCGCTCGGCCGCGCAGGCAGGCCGACGTGCGCCGTGGGCCGCGGCTGCGCAGGCCGGGCCAAATGGCAGGTTTGCACAGTAAATTAAGAAAAATTGATTTTATTCATTTCAGAAACTTTCTTTGATGAATTTTGTTAAGTTTGAGATCAAATTTCTGTTAATTTTTGATCCAAGACCAGAATTTTTCCGCTGCGAGCTAAAGTTTATTATCTTCTTATTAAATTCGAACCAACGGGAGAATTTAATTTTGAAGAACAGAAATTTTAAGTTTTTCTCTAATTTTAATTGGAACCAACGGGAAAATTAAAATTAGAAGAATAGTTACATTTATTTACAGTTCATGATTATAATTTTGCTATTTTCTGACCAAAGTTGATGATAGCAATATTATAAATTGATTTTTTCATGGATTTATGCATTAATTCTATCTTCTGCCCAACGGTGATGTAGAATTAATGTACAAGAATTTTGCATGTTTAATTTTGACCAACGTTAAATCAAAGCATGCAATTATTATATTATTATGTTTCCTCATTTTTTCTAATACTGTTTCAGGACTCAACCCAATGGCATACATCTCGCACATCCCGGCACTTGATGGGAACAATTATCGGGTCTGGCGAGAAAAGTATGATTTGGCACTTGCGCTGTCCGAGAATGAATTAGCCCTCACCTCTTCGTGTCCTACTGAGCCAGAGGACCCGGTGAGGGCAGAAAATGAGACTGATGCTGATTTCACTGCCCGAAAGCGTGATCATGCAGAAGTCAGAATGAAATATGATCTTGAGAAAAAGAAATGGGACATCTCGAATCGCAAGTGCCTGATGGTGGCTAAGGCCACTATTGCAGATCCAATAAGGGGATCCATCCCAGACTGTGACACTGCCACAGAGTATCTACAGAAAGTGAAGAATCAGTTTACTGGCTCTTCAAAGGCCACAGCAAGCACGCTGATTAAGAAACTAGTGAATGAGAGATACTCTAGTGGTGGAATAAGAGAGCACATATTAAAGATGAGCACAACAGCAGCTAAGCTAAATTCAATGGATATGGGGCTCAAAGATGAGTTTCTAATTCATTTGATTTTTGCTTCTCTGCCAAAAGAATTTGACACTTTTGTTGTTAATTACAACATGCAGCCCGACAAATGGGACATAGAAAAGCTCATTGCAATGTGTGTGCAAGAAGAGGAGAGGCTTAAAACCTCACAGGGTGACTTTGCAAACCTTGTGAAGAACAACAAAAGAAAGAACTTTAATGCCAAACCACAAGGGAAACCTCAGTGGGATAGTAGCTCCTCTTCTAAGTCACAGGGAAAGGTTCCCCAGTTTCATAAGCCCAACCAATTTACAGTAGACAAAGACACCTGTAAATTTTGTAAGAAGAAGGCGGGGCACTATCAGAGGGATTGCCCAGAGTTCCTGAAGCATCTGTTGAAGAATGGTAAGGATGTCATTACATTTATAGATGAATCCTTGTATTTAAGTTATGAAAAATCTACTTGGTGGATTGACTCAGGTGCAACTATTCATGTTGCTAATTCATTACAGGGATTCCATACGAAGAGGACCCTACAAAGAGGAGAAAGAACAATTAAAGTTGCGAATGGAATTGAAGCCGAAGTCGAGGCCATTGGAGATCTCTCTTTAGAATTTCATGATGGTTTTGTACTTAGGCTTTCAGACGTTCTTTATGTACCCTCTTTGCACAGAAACTTAATAAGTGTGTCGAAATTAGATGATGATGGTTATGATTGCCATTTTGGTGATGGCAAATGCAGACTTGTGTTTAATAATAAATGTGTTGGTCTTGCCTTCCGACAAGACAAGCTTTATTTATTATCACTTTCTGAGAATGTGAATCATGTGTCTATTGAGAATGAGAATACCTCTTCGTCTATGAATGTAAGTAAAAAGCGGAAGATAAATCATGATGTATCGTCGAAATTATGGCATTGTCGTTTAGGCCATATTTCGAGTGGGAGAATAGAACGATTGATTAAGAAAACACTTCTTCCGCCATTAGAATTTTCAGATCTAGAACAATGTATTGATTGCATAAAAGGAAAATATGTTAAGAAAATAAAGAAAGACGCCAAACGAAGCGCAGGAAATTTAGAAATAATTCACACAGATATCTGTGGTCCATTTCCTGTGAAAAGTGTGGATGGTTATGATTCATTTATAACATTCAGAGATGACTATTCGCGTTATGGCTATATTTATCCAATTAAAGAAAGAACAGAAGCATTGGATAAATTTAAGATATTTAAGGCTGAAGTAGAAAATCAGCACAATTTAAAAATTAAGATAGTAAGATCCGACCGTGGGGGGGGGGGAGTACTACGGTCGACACACCCCGTATGGCCAAGTTCCTGGACCTTTTGCAAGGTTCTTACAGGAAAATGGCATAGTTGCCCAGTACTCTACACCAGGCGAACCTCAGCAGAATGGAGTGGCTGAAAGACGCAACCGTACCTTAATAGATATGGTGAGAAGTATGATAAGTTACTCCACGCTACCGATAAGTTTATGGATGGAGGCGTTAAAAACCGCCATTCATATTCTTAATCGAGTACCAAGCAAGTCGGTACCCAAAACACCGTATGAGTTGTGGACAGGAAGAGAACCCTCACTTAACTATTTACGTGTGTGGGGTTGTCCTGCTGAGGCTAAAGTTTTTAACCCAAACATAGGGAAGCTAGATCCCAAGACAGTCAGCTGCCATTTTATTGGCTATCCAGAAAAATCGAAGGGTTATCGCTTCTATTGTCCTGACAGACATACGAAGTTTGTAGAAACAAGACACGCTGTCTTCTTGGAGGAAGAGATGATCAGGGGGAGCAGAGTAGCGCAAGAAATTAACCTAGAGGAAAAGCGGGTACATGTGCCCACTCCAATGGTTCAGGAACCATTTTTCACGCTACCTGTTGTTGCTACACCAACAGTGCCAGACACTGTAGTCACAGCACCTGTTGTTAGTTCTCCTGTGGAAACGATGAGTGAACATGAGGAACCTGTCCTTCAGGATCCCATAGAACCCATTGTAACCCAAGAGGAAGAGCAACAACAGCCTCACACAGAACAAGCATCAAATAGCGAGGGACTCAGAAGGTCTCAAAGAGTCAGAAGATCAGCTATCCCTAATGATTACGAAGTCTATGAAACTGAGGATTTTCAAATGGAGGGTGATCCCACCTCTTTTGAAGAAGCCATGAGAAGCGCTCATTCATCCAAGTGGCTTGAAGCTATGCAGGATGAAATGAAGTCAATGAGCACCAATGGTGTTTGGGACTTAGAAACTATTCCTAAAGGAGCCAAGACAGTAGGCTGTAAATGGGTCTACAAAACCAAACATGACTCTAGAGGGAATATAGAAAGATTTAAAGCGCGACTTGTGGCAAAGGGCTTTACGCAAAGAGAAGGCATAGATTACAATGAGACATTTTCTCCAGTCTCGTGTAAAGATTCTTTTAGAATAATAATGGCGCTTGTAGCTCATTATGATTTAGAATTGCATCAGATGGATGTAAAGACGGCGTTCCTAAATGGGGATTTGGAGGAAAATGTTTACATGGCACAACCGAAAGGTTTTGTTGTGGAAGGAAAAGAACGTATGGGATGCCGGCTGAAGAAATCCATTTACGGATTGAAACAAGCATCAAGGCAGTGGTACTTGAAGTTTGATAGTACAATAAGAAGTTTTGGGTTCAAGGAGAATGTAGAGGACAATTGCGTTTATGCAAAGTTTAAGAATGGGAAATACATTTTCCTAATCCTGTATGTGGATGACATCTTACTTGCTAGTAGTGATGTTAGCCTATTACTGGAGACAAAGAAGTTCTTGTCCTCGAATTTTGATATGAAGGATCTTGGTGAAGCTTCGTTCGTACTGGGAATAGAGATTCACCGAGATAGAACTAAGGGGTTTTTAGGTTTATCTCAAAAGGCATACTTAGAAAAGATTCTAAAGAAATATAGTATGCAAAATTGTAAGCCTTCATCTGCTCCTATAGTCAAGGGCGACAGGTATGGGGAATTTCAATGCCCTAGGAACCAATATGAGATCGATCAAATGAAAGCGGTTCCATATGCTTCAGCTGTCGGAAGCTTGCAGTATGCTCAAGTGTGTACGCGCCCTGACTTAGCGTTTGTTACCGGGTTACTTGGCAGATTCCAGAGCAATCCTGGAATAGAACATTGGAAATTGGTAAAGAAAGTCTTGCGTTATTTGCAAGGAACAAAAGGCCTCATGATGACATACAGAAGATCAGATTCACTCCATATAGTGGGGTATACAGATTCTGATTATGCGGGAGATGATAGAAAGTCGACATCCGGATATGTGTTCACTCTCGCTGGATGAGCTATATCGTGGAAAAGCTCAAAGCAAACCGTCACTACATCGTCCACAATGTATGCCGAGTTTGTAGCATGTTATGAGGCTACGGGGCAGGTGAACTGGCTAAAGAAGTTCATACCCGGTTTAAAAGTGGTTGACGACATCAATAGACCACTTAAGTTGTACTGCGATAATGAACCCGCAGTAATGTATGCCCACAACAATAAGTCAAGTGGTGCTGCCAAACACATTGACATAAAGTACTATGTTGTGAAAGATAAAGTCCGGGATCATATAATCAATCTTGAGCATATAAGGACAGAAAAGATGCTCGCGGATCCGCTCACAAAAGGCTTACCGCCCAATGTGTTCAGAGAACACTTAGCCGGCATGGGTTTACGGGAAAGCCTATGATTCCTGGACAATAAGGGCCCAGTTGAGAGTACATTTCGAAACAGAGAAGTGCATTGTGGCTGTTCAATCTAATGGCATAAGACCGTGACGATGAGGCACGCTCTATGCACTGATCTGTGATGGAATAAGAAAAGCAATGAGTGACAAGTATAGAGTTTAAGTATAAGTTGAGATCAAGGGGGAGAATGTTAGGATGATCTCCACCCCAGGTTTGGCCCAACGGCCACCTGGGCCTTGAGCTCGCGCCCTGATCGGGGGCGCCCAACCCTAATGGTTGGTGGGCCCCTGTCACACTGCGCTATAAATACAGGTGGGGGCCGGCGGCTCAGATCACGAGGTTGAACGGAGCCGTACTGCCCCACCGACAAAACCCTAACCCGATCTCGAGGGGGAGCGCAGCCAGTGACGGGAAGCACCACTGCCACGCCGCCCCTGGACGGCGCCGCCACCGGACTTCACCACCGACGTCTCCCGACTCCACCGACTCCATGGCGGACGCCTCTGCACCCGCAACCAAGACCACGGATGGTCGGTAACACCAAAACCCCTCTCTTTACTCTCTGTTCTTTTAGATCTAGACACATTACTCTTTGTTCACGCCAAATAGATAGTCTACCCTACCAGATCTACTACTAGTGATCCTGTATTAGACCCTTACACACCCGGCCATGATGAAGTTGTGGCAATGGCGGTGGAGATGATGGTGGAGCCCCTTGAAACTTTTTAAGCACCCTAACATGGAAAATATCATGGAGTTTAGCGCCGGGAGGGAGCTCCAAGCGGTAGGCAACCGAACCAATCTTCTCAAGGATCTTGTAGGGACCAAAATATGTCGGTCCAAGCTTGCTAGCTGAATGAATGCCAAGAGAAGCAGCCGGCCGATGAAGAAGGCGTAGCCAAACCAATTCTCCCACATCAAAGGAAACATCACGGTGATGCTGATCATAGTATTTCTTAGCATAGGCTTGAGCTTGAAGAAGGCGATCCCGGATATCACGAAGGAGTTGATCTCAAGCTAACAATGAGACTTCCACAGCTTGAACGACGGCCTCACCCTTTTCATAAGTGCGCAATGAGGGTGGATCCTTGCCATAGACGACCTTAAATGGTGTCGCACGAAGGGCTGAGTGGAAGGATGTGTTGTAGCAATATTCGGCCCACGGCAGCCAGTCCAACCATTGGCGAGGTCGATCGCCAGTTAAGCAGTGCAAATACATGGTGATCACCTTGTTAACAGCTTCAGTCTGGCCATCGGACTGTGAATGGTATGCCGAACTAAGGTGAAAGCAAATGCCTGCCAAACGAAACAAATCTTGCCAAAAGTTGCTTGTGAAGACCCGATCACGGTCACTGACAATGGATGTAGGAATCCCATGGAGGCGGACGATCTCATCAAAGAAGACGCGGGCGACAGTTGTAGCAGAATATGGACGGGCCAAGGGAATAAAATGGGCGTACTTGGAGAAGCGATCAATGACCAAGAGAATGACCGATTTGCCATGTACACGAGGAAGCCCTTTAATGAAATCCATCGCAATGTCAGACCATGGTTCAGCCGGAACGTTGAGCGGTTGAAGGAGGCCCGCGGGTTGTAAGTGTTCAATCTTGTTGCGTTGGCAAACTTGGCAAGTTCTCACGAAGTCCTGAACAATGCGTTTAGCCCCTGGGATGTAAAAAACCTGGCGTAAGCGACACAAGGTCTTTTGAATGCCTTCATGTGCTGCATGGGCTGAAGTTAGGATCTGCTGCAATGAAGGCGATGAGGGTGACACATAGATCCGGCCCGAGTGCAAAATGAGGCCATCCTGGACCGACCATGGGGCGGTCAATTTGCCCGAATTGATATCGGTTTGAAGCTGCTGTAGATCCGAAGTGTGCAAAACCTCATTGCGTAATTCCGGGAAAAGTGAAAGAGCAGGCGACGAAATGGCCATCAGGCTGGTCGGGGAGAAGTCACGCCGGGATAAGGCATCCGCGACGGTGTTGAGGCGTCCCGGCCGAAATTCAACTGAAAAATCGTAGCCGAAGAGCTTGCTCACCCAGTGGTGCTGTGGAATAGTGGAAAGCCGTTGATCAAGTAAGAACTTCAAACTGTAGTGGTCTGTGCGGATAAGAAAAGCGCGGCCCCAGAGGTATGGTCTCCAATGGCGAATGGCTTGTACCAAGCCAATTAATTCGCATTCATATGCGGGGAGCTTGGAATGGCGAGGCACCACCGGTCGACTGAAGAATGCGATGGGTCCCTGACCCTGGTGAAGCACGGCCCCAATGCTTGACCCAGAAGCATCACACTCCATAATGAACCGTTGAGTGAAATCAGGCATATGCAGAACTGGTGCCGCGGATAAGGCCATCTTAAGGGCTTCAAAAGCTTGTTGGGCAGTTGGCGACCATCCGAATGCCTCTTTCTTCAGTAAGTTTGTTAATGGAGCTGCAATCTTGCCAAAGTCTTGAATAAATTTGCGATAATAGCCAGCAAGACCTAAAAACCCACGTAATGCTTTGGTTGTTTTGGGTTGTGGCCATTCAGAGATTGCTTGAACTTTGGATGGATCCATGGCTACTTGTCCGTTGGAGATAATATGGCCCAAGTATGAGACAGAAGATAATCCGAAGGAACATTTAGACTTCTTGAGAAACAAGGCATGTTGACGCAGAAGCAAGAAAACCATGCGGGTGTGTTGCACGTGCTCGAACCAGGATGAACTGTAGATCAATATATCATCAAAAAAACAAGGACGAAGAGGCGTAAATAAGGATGAAGAACCGCCTGCATTAAGGCTTGGAATGTGGCCGGTGCGTTGGTCAATCCAAAGGGCATAACCACAAACTCAAAAAGTCCTTCATGAGTCCGGAATGCAGTCTTGAAGATATCATCGGGGTGCATGCAGACTTGGTTGTAACCGGACCGAAGATCAAGCTTAGTAAAGAACCGGGCTCCGCGCAGTTCATCCAATAACTCATCCACCACAAGAATCGGGAATTTGTCCTTGATTGTTAACTCATTGAGGGCCCGATAATCCACACAGAATCGCCAAGTACCATCATGTTTTTTAACCAAAAGGACTGGAGATGAAAAGCATGAATGGCTATGCCGAATCAAACCTCGGTGGAGCATGTCCTTGCATTGTCATTCCAATTCGTCTTTTTGGTGGTGTGGGTATCGGTAAGGTCGCACGGAGACTGGGGCTGCTCCCGGATGAAGAGTGATCCAATGGTCTTGAGGTCGGACTGGCGGAAGTCCCTGTGGCTCGGAAAAGAGATCGTCGAATTCTTCCAGTAGGGGCTGCAGTGATTCCTGGTCGGACTGGACGAGAGTATGTATGGTTGGAACAGTGGAGAGTCCCTGCCAGTGCACCTGGCAGCCCGCCAGCCAAAACATCATGGTGAGGTCGTCGAAATCCCAAAGAATGGGGCCCAGTGTTTTCAACCAGTGTACTCCCAGAACGATGTCAAAACCACCCAAAGGAATGCCATAAGCCTGGATGGTGAATGGGGTCTGGTTTACCAGGATCTGTAGAGTACTGCAAAATCCTGTACAGGCAAGGTGATCTCCATTTGCTATTTTGACGTTAAGGCCTTGTCGAGGAAGCAACTGCAGTGCAGCCAATTTGACAGCCCTCTCACTCAAAAAGTTGTGCGTTGAACCAGAGTCGACAAGGGCGACGAAAGAATGCGTACCAATGGTTACCGCAAGTTGCATGGTACCCCCATTGGATGCTCCTGTGACTGCGTGGAGGGATATCTCCGGTGGAGATTCTTCGGCTTCAATGGCATGTAGTCCAAACTGGTCCACGCCGACGTCGCTGTCTTCATTCATATCAATGTATGTCAAAAACGGTTGTTTGCAACGATGCCTCGGCAGAAATTTGTCGTCGCAGTTGTAGCATAGACCTTTGGAGCGGCGGTCGGCCAATTCTGTTGGAGTAAGGCGGCGAAACGGCTTTGCCGGACGCCCTCCTGAGGCTGCAGCCAGTGGTGGCGCTTCATGCGAGTGTCATGTAACTGGAGCTGGTGTAGAAGGAGGTCACTGCTGTGGACGCCAGGGACGTGGTGCTGATGGTATGGTGGCAGTACTGACCGTGAGGTGCGCACGCCGCTCGTATGCACGGGCGTGGCTCATTGCCATCTGGAGATTAGTTGGTTGCTATAGTTCAACGTCGGTCCGAATAGGCTCGACCAGTCCGGCGGTGAAGATTTGCACCTGCTGCAGGGGTAGTAGGCGATCCGCCCGACAAAGTAAGGCCAAGAAGTTGGTTTGGTACTCGCTGACTGATCCAATCTGTCGTAGGCGAGTCAATTCTCCCAAAGGATTACTGCGGATTGGCGGTCCAAACCGCATGTGGCAGAGCTCCTTAAACTGGTCCCAATTTGGCTGTCCCTCGTCCGCTCCAACTGGAAGTACCATTGTTGAGCGATCCCTGTGAGATGATACGTAGCGAGCCATACCTTGTTACCCTCCTCTGTGCGCTGACCGCAAAAAAATTGGTCGCACCGGTTTAACCAAGAAAGGGGGTCGTCGGCGCCGTCATAAGTGGGAAACTCCAGCCTGTGGTATCTTGGTGCATTGGAATATGAATTGGGTGGCAAATGTTGGCGCGGGCCCATGGGAATGTGCGAAGGCGCCGGCGGGTGGTGAAGAAATTGTGGTACGGGCGGCGGCAGACGGAACATGGCGTCGCCTGCTGGAGCCTGATAGCCCTGAGTTGATGTCGTCGGTGGTGCGTGGCTGGTGGCGAAGGGAAACAGCGATGGATCGGCGGAGGTGGCGATGTTTGGTGTGGCGGAGGCGGCGGCGGAAGGAGTTGGAAGTAATCCTGGAGCAGCAAAAGAGGAAATCCTCTCCGATTCAAGTGCTGCCAGCTTGGTATTGGTGGTGATGCTCTGGCGGGTCAGATCGGTGACCTTAGCTTGCATGTCGGTGGTCTGCTGCACCAGCCCTGCCATCTGATCACGAATCGCTTGAAGCATGGCACTCACGGAAGAGGCGTCGTCCCCAGAATCCGAGCTGGGCATCTCTGATACCAAGTTGTCACAGCCCCGGGATCTCAAGGCGTAGCGGTGGGAGGCTGGAGGCCATCCAGACCCCCGGCGATTGGCCTGGCGACCCTCTTCGCGAGTCGCGAGCAGGAGCGGCCAGGAGAAGGCAAAGGTGAGGAATAGAACTTATTATTTCTTGCTTATCCCAAATCCTGGAATTACAATGCTTTATATAAGATACTATAGCAATCCGAGACTGACTCCTATTTAGAGTCCTATTCGGATTGGTATTGGACTAGGAAAGAAAACTGCAATACTACTTCAATTGAATCAGCACTAAGGCTTCTTTGCGCGACATCTTTAGACTATAAGGACATCTGTAGTGTATGAAAATAGAGGGCCTTAAGCCACCTTAAGGTCAACCTTATACATTACAAGGGTGACCTTAAGCAGGCTATAAGCAAAAAAGGCTTAAGGCTGGTCCTCAAGCTAAAGACCTGGCCATAAGCATTAAAATACAATTTTTCTTTATCTGCCAAGTGGGACCGTCTTAAGGCCCCTTAGGCTATATACACTATGGGGTCAGCCTTAAGGTTTAGATGAGACCCACCTTAAGGCCCCTTGGGTTATATACACTACAGATGCCCTAACAGCTAGCTTCAAATTACAGTAGCATCACTTGGGTATCTTAATAAAGTGTTGACATGAGGCACTAATACAAGCGTAACCAAAGAATCATTCGTCTACTAATTTATACGCATTTTGTACAGACTACACAGAAATATTGGATGGTGACAACACTATCACAAATTTAGTTTCACTAGTACATAGAAACAGGGCTAAACTTTCCAGCCACGCGGTTTTCCCCGGACCCCGTCCGTAGCTGATTGATGGTCAAATTCTGGCTAAATTTGAACTTTCTACAAATTTTGATTGAAATTTTGTACTATTTTTAACTCCAAACAACATATATCGTCGAGTACTTGCCAAATCATACAAAAACAGACCAAAGCAACATCTCTCAATCGGGTGCTAGGAAAAAATGATAACTAACGGGAACCAGCTGGTTCCCACCAGTTTTTCTAATCCTGCATAGAACCAACAACATCATGTATCATGGAGAACTTCACAAGAATTGTTATGTGTTTCTCATTAAAAAACAATTCCGTAAAGAAATATTACCTATGGTTTATAAACCTTGCCGCATTCCCATAAAAGGTGCCATCTAGACAGAGAGCATCATCGTCCTTCAGAAAACCTTCAGTGCCCCAGTCCGCATCAAGTAACAAAGGGTATGTGTGCTTTGCTTTACCAGTCTTATGAATTTGTCGCTCATATAGTTCAATGTTTGTTAATATTTCACCAACATACTCACAAACAAAAGCACCCCGAGGAAGTTTCTCAGCAGTGCGCAGTCCCCATCCCTTTTTTCCAGGGGTTAAGAACACCTGAAGCGATGATAGATTACAAATGATTATAAAACACATATATGATATGAAGTTTGCTGTGGTAAGCACATGAGCATACACAGAATGCACAGTATCGGAAGAAAAAAAATTGCTGCTACCATCATAATTCCATCATATTTGGCAGTTGACACTGATTAATGTCAACTTTATCTTTGGAAGCAAAAGGGTAATACCAAGAGCTTAAGGTGGTGCTCCAACTAACTTTTGGCTTAAGCTTATAGCTGTGGTTTTTGACTGAAATTGCACTGTAGTGGCTGTTAGATTTTTCTGAGAAAAAATGTTGAAAAAATGAAAAAAAACATTATGTCGTCATAGACAATGTAAAGGAATAGAGGGGAAGACAAAAAAAACCCCCAAAAAAGCTAAAATAAGCCAAAATTATAAGCCGATGCATTCCAAATGACTTATGATTGAAAAAATGCCACGCTGCACCACACGGTTTCCACAATTTCTAGTGCAACCGCATTTACTCCAGCATTCCTTGATAAATTTCCTTATAAGGTGTCCTTTACAAGGATCAGGATCCACTTCGGTGTTTGGCAAATCAGAATTTACTTCAATCTTCACTCGTTCCTGTGGACAAATCTTGCAGTAGAAGTGAGGATGTTTGTGTGGTTCTCGAAGCATTGAGACACAAGAATCTAAAAACCCTTCTTTAAGAAGGCCGTCTCTTGTATAAGCAAACTCTCCTCCAGTTTCTGTTGCACACGCACAAGGAAGTGGTTGTGCTAGACAGTCTCCAAAACAATCAGAACAGCAATTTGCATCTCCTATTCGAGCAAGCGAAAGATTAATATAGGCATTTTGGAATGTGATATTGCGCGGTATGTAGTGAAATGGAGGAAGAATCCCATTATCAACTTCATTAACTATTGGAATACTCACACGTTCTTCGCCTTTTGTTATATCGTTGGCATCATGAGGTGGTCTCTTGGCACCAATAGTTAGTTGATGCTGAATAACCTGCATATTACTAGAACTGTTCTGACTAACTCCAGCAACATCACTGGACGAGCAAATACCACCAAGCTTCATGAGATCATTAGGTGGCAAACATGAGGAACCAGCTTGATTTGACTGCAATATTTGTGGCACTGAAGGCTTAGACAAAAAGTCCACAGAAGGAACTATTTGTACAACACCTTTTTCTCTAGGTCCACCAGATTCAAAGCCCAAGTCAACAATACACTGGCAAGTATCTTCCAAAAGATTCATGAAAGAGAAATTGGGTTCTAGGATCTTGTATGTCCTGAGACATTTAACCTCCAATTCCTTGTATATTGACTCCATGTCAGGCATACGGAAATCAGAACGATTTGCCAGGGAAGAGTTGTATGTGAATGACAGTTTCCCTGTTCCAGAATTTGACAAAGCTACCTCAAAGTTGGTTGAAAGACCTTCGCTGCTTACAATTGCTTGGCTGCTACATGCATCAGCCATGTTTCTTCCAGGTGCAACAGAAACACCTTTATACTTTTGATCAGCAGCATGTTGCACATCAGAAGTCCTGTGTGCATCTTTGTAACCTGGAGGATTTTGTAACATTATAGAAAATCCAAAGCATTCAGTTAGAACTTAGTATTGGAATTAACACCAAGAAAAAGAATATTAACAGGATAGCCACAACAAGATGATGCAGTTTCAGCAGGAAAAAAGGATATCTCTGAAACATTGCAATACATATGTATATTGGTATCACTAGAAGAGTTATGCCAGTACAACAACAACAAAGCATTTTGTCCCAAATAGGTTAGGGTAAATTAGGAATAAAATTTTCTCAATGTCAAAGAAATGAGAGCCTTGTAATAAAACCTATAAGGCAAAAACCCTAAGCATGTATCCTGCTATTTAAGCAAAGAATCTAAAATATCGCATCTAAACCTATTTCTTATGTCATTGTTCATGTATATAGATCGTTAACTTCCATGTGCTCCTACCCAAAGCCAATTCTTTATATACATTCCAATCCCTCAAATCCCTTTTAACTGCTTCCTCCCATGTCAGTCTAGGTCGACATCTGTCTCTTCTTGCATTTTCGGTACGTCTTAAAATTCCACTACATACCAGTGCCTCAGGAGGCATCTATGGAGATTTCCAAACCATCTCAAGAGATGGTGGACAAACTTCTCTTCAATTAGTGCTACCCCACCTATTCACATATATCATTGCGGATTCAATGCTGCCTTGTGTGATCACAGATCCATCGTAGCATCCTCATCTTTGCTACACTCATCTTCTGTATATGTTGTCTTTTAGTTGTCCAGTATTCCACTCCATATAGTATCGTAGGTCTAATCATCATCCGATAGAACTTACCCTTTAACTTTTTAGAGAATTTTTTATCATATAGGACACTTGATGCTTGGTGCTATTTCACCCACCCCGCTCTTATCCTGTGGCTCACGTCTTCATCAATCTCGCCGTCCCACTGTAGCATCGATCCAAATATCAAAAATTGTCCTTCCTAGGCACCACTTGTCCGTCCAGATTAACATCTCCATCATCTGTTCTGACACCGCTGAAATCACATCTCATATACTTAATTTTAGTTCTACTAAGTTTAAAGTTCTTCGATTTTAAAGTCTTCCTCCACAACTCCATATTCCTATTGACACATATTATATTCTCATCAATTAGCATTACATCATCATCATCAACTAGAAGAGTTATACTAGTATTTTATAAAATTCAAATTTTACATATTCTATTCTCATCAACTAGCATTACATCATCATCATCAACTAGAAGAGTTATACTAGTATTTTATAAAATTCAAATTTTACAACACTTCAGACTACAGTTCCTACGACAATATAAGCTTACACACATGCCAAAGATTCTAGCCAAATGGTTCAACAGTGCAAACCAAGACTACAGTAACATATTGACAAAACAGCAATGAAGTTAACAAGTGTGCCTAGCATTAATAAAACTTCATGTATTCCCAACAATACAATGACTTTTCATGGTGTATGAGTTAAAACTTAATACCGCTAATTTCTATTACACTATGTTACATTATGAAAGTAATTTGATGACAAATGCACTAATATCATTTTCATGCGGCAAATTTAGGTACTTTCATATATACTATTAGTAGTCAAAGTTTAGAAGGTTTGGCTGCACATTCCACAAAATGACCTATATTTGGGAATGGATAGAGTAGAAAGCAAGACATCAAAACCCACACATCCAGATAGGCATATAACAGACCTGATGATCTGACAACAACTGTATATTTTTGTTCATATAATAGAAATCCATAAAAACTAGGAGCCCAACGAAAAGCACTAAAAAGTGGATGCTCTGCTATGTATTGTTATTTAGGCCCTGTTTGGATCCCTTGACTAATTTTTAGTCACCTAAAGTTTAGATCTAGTCCATCCAAACAGGTGAACTAATACCTGGACTAATTTTTAGTTCATCCCCAACTAGCTATTAGTTCATTAGTTGGCAAATGTGGACTAATTTTTTTTTCTCGAACGCACAAATGTGGACTAATTGTGGACTAAAAGGTGGTACCAAACAGCAAAAGACGAAAATACCCCCGCTACCCTTTCTCCACTACTCCACATGCAACACACTAACAAATATAGGAGTATAAATGTCTTTGCCCATGAAAGTCACCACCTTTTAGTCCATGTATCCAAACAGCACTTGACTAATTTTTAGTCACCTAATTTTTAGTCCACCAACTAATGAACTAATAATTAGTTCTAGACGATCCAAACAGGCCCTTATTAAAACCAATATGAGAAGTACTTAACTTGCCTAAAGAGACATTACCACTGTGAGGGCTGGTGTCTAGAACTTTTGGACACATAACTGCTAGTGGGGTCTCAAAAGTCTGAAGGCCTTGACCTCGGAGTAATAAAGCAGAACTGTTTTCACCAGTTGTTGTATCCTCTACAACATTAGTTTGCATATTTGGTTCTGTAAGATCATCGACGGCAATCAGAATGGGGTGAATGATTGCAGCGCCTAGCGATAGCTTTTTCACAACTCCAATTTTTTTCTATTTATCCGAACCTGCAATAGGGCAATAAAAAAAGAAAAACAACTTGCAAAAAGAAAAAAGGAAATAGATTATTTCTTCTCACATGTACTGTTGATGATTGCTTTCTTTATTTTTCCTTTGACGCAAGCATTCATTCTATGCCTTAATTATGCTTCTTCTCTCCATACACGTAGACCAACCACCAGATGAAGCAACCAAAGAAAGTGATGTCTTCTTGGCTTCACGTGACGCAAAACAAATCATGCGCAGCGCCTTGACTCCGTGCTGATCCAAGATCGAGACGCCACGCGCTTGCTTGACGCTCGCAATGTTGGAACAATCGGGGCGCCTTCGATCCGTGCGTTGAGCACTGGTATTGTCACATGCGGACGGAGAGATGTAGGGCGTGTTTGGTTCCCTGCACCCGCTTTAACCAGGCTGGCGGGGTGCAGGGAACCTGTGTTTGGTTGCCTGGGTCCTTGCTTTGATCAGGCTCCGCTCGTGCATTTAGCCCCACTCGGCCAGGCTCCGTGGAAA
The DNA here is from genome assembly GCA_017311315.1 of Dendrocalamus latiflorus. NCBI lineage: Eukaryota > Viridiplantae > Streptophyta > Magnoliopsida > Poales > Poaceae > Dendrocalamus > Dendrocalamus latiflorus. Next base: position 15,086,310 of record CM029639.1, read on the forward strand.
CGCGGAACTCCGGCGTTTCTCCCTGGCCTGGCTCTCGCGCTACAGCCGCGAACGCGCGCGCGGGGCGAAACCTTGGCCGCCGGGAGATGGCGCGAACTCGCTAGGGTTCGCTCCCCCTTTCGCGCCACTCACCGCGTATATATCCCCCTCCCCCGCCGCCATCCTCGGTCTCCTCTTCTTTGTGCTCTTGATTCATGGCGAGCTGATCCTTCCCCTCTCTGTCTCGTTGTCTTCGAGGTGCTCTGGATCTAAGTCATACGCAGGCAAGTTTGGATTTTCCCCTTCCCTGTCTCTCTTCTCTTGATCTCGTAACCCTAATGCTTGGTGATGACACCATCATTCACCTTTTGTAGCAATCTCGACTCAGGCTCACCAGATCTGAGTTTTTGGTTGCCAATAAGATACGGATCCAACTTCTTCTGCGTTCTTTGTGTTTTTTTTGGGGTCTCTTCTCTTGATCTCGTAACCCTAATGCTTGGTGATGACACCATCACTCACCTTTTGTAGCAATCTCGCCTCAGGCTCATCAGATCTGAGTTCTTGGTTGCCAATCAGGTACGGATCGAACTTCTTGTGCGTTCTGTGTCTTTTTTTTGTCTCTTCTCTTGATCTCGTAACCCTAATGCTTGGTGATGACACCATCACTCACCTTTTGTAGCAATCTCGCCTCAGGCTCACCAGATCTGAGTTCTTGGTTGCCAATCAGGTACGGATCGAACTTCTTGTGCGTTTTGTGCCTTTTTTTTTGGTCTCTTCTCTTGATCTCGTAACCCTAATGCTTGGTGATGACACCATCACTCACCTTTTGTAGCAATCTCGCCTCAGGCTCACCAGATCTGAGTTCTTGGTTGCCAATCAGGTACGGATCGAACTTCTTGTGCGTTCTGTGTCTTTTTTTTGGTCTCTTCTCTTGATCTCGTAACCCTAATGCTTGGTGATGACACCATCACTCACCTTTTGTAGTAATCTCGCCTCAAGCTCACCAGATCTGAGTTCTTGGTTGCCAATCAGGTACGGATCGAACTTCTTGTGCGTTCTGTGTCTTTTTTATGGTCTCTTCTCTGACGTAACCCTACTGCTTGTGTTTGTAGAGTTGCAGATCTGTCCTCCCGTTCTTCTTCTTGCACTTTTGCTAGGGATCCTGCAAGTTCGCGTTCGGTACATATGAGACATCCCATCCCCTCTCTCGTCCCCACTCTCTCTCCATGTATTGTTTCAAACTATTTTAAAATTGTCTCATCTGATGTTGTCAGCCCGTATTTTTGTCAGCCTGACTGTTTTTAACTGATGTTGTGTGCCTCAAGCCAGCGTTGTGTTTTTTTAAATACTGAGCATATTTGATACTCAAGCCACTGATGTTTTTTGAAATCTGAGCACATGCCTCCTGAGTCCTAACGCTTGGTTCTATTTTTTCAACGTTTCTGAGCACATGCTGCTGGCGGACAAGTATGTATCTCTTTTCTTACAATGTTTACGTCTCTGTTTATTGTTGTTTCCACTTGCACTGCTGCCAGGTTGGTCCTCACTGAATGTTGTTGAGTAATTGCACTTGTACCCATACACCCATACTGATGTAACATGTATGTTGCAATGGTTTTCAGTTGCATAGTTCTACAGCTACATCTAACTAATTGTACCCATATTGAATGTTGTCGAGTAATTGCAATTTTTTCATTATGTTGTGTAGGAAGAGTTGGTTATTTCTTTGTTGTTGAAGATACTCTTATTATTCATTCTAATTCATGGTTCATGTTTTTATTGTCAGCCTCTATGTCCTGGTACGTAGTGCATACTGGCCGCAAAACAGGTGTGTTTTCCACATGGGAGGCATGCCATGAGCAAGTAATCCGCTTCAAAGGAGCTTGCTATAGGAAATATAAGACAAGAGAAGAAGCCTTTACGGCATTCAATGGTGCACAACTTCAAAAAACAGTACAGCTTGGACCAAAGGACATGGCTTTAGTAGAGCCTGGAGTACCTAAAATTAAGATGGGAGGTTACAAATGGAAAGACATTATTATTTTAGTGGAGGGTGCAATAATATTAGTTCAGGCTTTAGTGATCCTAATTTTGCTTTCCAAATCGGTGTAATATGCAATGCAAATAAACTTGTATGCTACAATATGTTCTTGGACTGCCTAGTGGGTAATCTTACCACTTCAACAAAACTAGTCAGCCATGCAGCTTGTATGCAGGCAACCAAACAAGGTTCATGCAGCCTTTTATTTTGAATCTAATGCAAATGCATGCAACCAAACACCAGCTGCTTCTGTCCTGGCTGCAACGAGCCAGGTAACCAAACACGCTCTACTTGCATGCACTGAGCCTGGCCAACGGTGGCCTGGCTGGCTCGTGCGAGCCAGGCTGGGTTGAGAAGGGAACCAAGCAGGCCGGTAGGAGCCAATGCTGCGACCTCGTTAAGCGCTACTCCTGTCGCCTGCGGTCAGGCATTACCCGAAATCACCAAAAAAACAGACGTGACGTCCCGTCGCTCTGCCCACGGCCAACGCGCACTTTTTCTCTGCCCAAAAAGCCGTACCGATGCCTCGGCCAGCCCCTGTTTTTTATTACGCGCACTTAAAATTTAAGCCCAAATAGTCAGACAAATAGTTAGTAAATATCATATTGTATGTGTTGTGATTACAGACCAAACAGAGAGAGAGTGTGGTAGTGGAGAGTTAGGTAAGTGAATGGCTTGGGGCTTTCTCCCCATGGTTTGTGATGCATATATACGTCCATATGGGGAGTGCTTTTACAATAATGCCCTTACATCTGAGTACTCCCCTCAGGGGTATTCATGTCATTATACATGCACCGTTTTAGACCTTACATTCCTCTGATAGGCCTGCTGGGTTTAGGTGGGGGCCATCCCTACAACAGGAGCCTCTCATGGTGAAGGGCTCTACGGGCCGAAGCCATGTTGCCGAGCCCTTTGGCCCCCTCCGTCCCTGCGGCATGTGAGTTTATGCAATCGTTCGTCGAAGTGTAGTGTTCGCCTTATTGCGAAGGTATGGCGCCGGGCGGCTTGGCGAAGGCTTCGTCATCCACATAGTCCTGCCGTGGCGGGATCGGGGTTGCCATCCGGAGCGAAAGCCGAAGTCGAGGTTGGCATCGCAGCATAGGTAGGCGGAGCGGGTCCCTAAGTCGTCGCGCGCACGCCTCCGGCATCGAGCGCCCTTGACGATAGGCGACTACCAGCCTGCCCAGCGAGGCTTGGTTGACGCGGCGCAAGACTTGAGGGGTCGTGGCGATGTCACGTTGCGACGTTCCTTCTCCTGGCCATCCACGTGGCGAAACATGCTTGGCGCGGCGCGGGTCTTGAGGCATCGTGGAGGTACGACGCTGCGACGCCCCTCCACCGGTTGGACTCCTGTCGGTTGAAGTTTCGCCGGTTGGACTTCTGCCGGTTGGCTTCCCCGCTGATGGGGTATATATATAGCGTGCTGGTGCAGCATTGTACCTGCATTGTGTGCTCGGATAGATGCTGCTCCCCTAAAAGGGGCCTATTCAGTGCATCCACATTCCATAGCGGCACTACGCGGCTTGGGGAATGTTGATGCACTGATGGAGACCTGTTTTTCTTGGGAGCTTGGTTAGCATCTGTTAGCGGTAACTGGTCGCACTTGCTGCGCTCGTGCTGTGGTTCTACATACAACGGCAAGGTTTTCCCTATTCTCTTAGACAGGCCTACTTTCAGTCGGGGTTTCTGATCAAGCCCGTCCGCATTACTTTCGAAAGAATGCTGATGCACTGAAGGTGGCCTGTTTATGAGAACAAGCCAAAACTTGGCGTGACGTAGCTCCCGCCCGTACGATATGTGGGGAATGCCGACGGACGAGTCCTTGCGCGCAAGTCCACTCCTCGAATCCGAAGCCGAGGTCGAGACCGTGTCCGCGTTGGTGGCGAACAGCGAAGTCCTGTGCCGGAGCCATGCCGTTCCGCTGAGACAGTGCCTAGGGGGCGAAGTCGAGCGCCGAGGGAGTGCCGTCCCACCGAGGCGATGCCTACAAGGCGGGTAGCGAGGCGGTGCTCCGAGGCCGCTGGTCCCCTATCTTGAAAGATAGTGGCCGCGGGGAGCAGGCGCTTGCGGGGTGGGACGAGGGTGCTACGCGCGCGGAGGTAAACGCGCGGGCGCTCCGTCCCCTATCCTTGAAGTGGTGGCAGCGGAGCTGGCGCCTAGTCGAAGTAGAAGCGCGAGCGCTCCGTCCCCTACTCTTCGAAGTGGTGGCAGCGGAGCTGACGCCTAGTCGAATTAGACGCGCGCGCTCCGTCCCCTACCCTTTCGAAGTGGTGGCAGCGGAGCTGGCGCCTAGTCGAAGTAGACGCGCGAGCGCTCCGCCCCCTACCCTTCGAAGTGGTGGCAGCGGAGCTGGCGATGTACTCCCTGGTGCCACGCGCGCGCGGGGCGCTATAACTGAGTGGTGTACTGCTTGAAACAAGGCACTCCCTGGGGTGAACACGACCCCGCGGTAGTGCGCCTTAATGGCTCCGGGAATCGCGCCGACCCCTGGGATGGTACGAGCAGGCTGCTGTATCCGTACGTGCTTGTCCATTCGAGATGCACATGCGGCGGGCCGTGATTGGCGTGCGGCGGGCCGTCAGCGGTCAAGCCCCTTTCCCAGAGGGGCAGGGCACGCGGCGCGGCGCTGTAGGCGCGCCGCGCGCTGGCTGCTCACCTTCCAACGCGCGTCACCGGCTGCTGGCCGTTCTGCTTCTTGCCGATCGTCGGTTGCCTATGTCACGCAGTTTTGCGGTTGTCCCCCGTACAGGCTGGCAAGGTCCTTCTTGCCTTACGATATCAGGGGCGAGGTTGCTTCCCGGGCGCAAGGTCGGGGCCGAGCCCGGCACCAAAACCGGAGCTCAAATTGGTGTGGGGGATACCTCGCACCCCAAGCTCCGCCCCAGATGGTCCCGTTCGACGCCTTCGCAGCGGTGTCCCTTCGGACAGGTGCGGGCAGGGTTAGGGGGGCGGAGACCCCGGTTGGACTATTGCGGTTGAAGGGTCCGAAGAGCCATGCTGACGCGCGCCGAAAGCTATGTCGGGTCGCGCGACCTGCATTTATTCCCTGCGCTGATCGACACGTGGCGGGACGCTAGTGGCGCGACGTGTGGTGACAGGACTCTGTACGACCACGGTCGTAAGCGGGCTACGTGTACCGTCGCGACGCTTCGGCTTCGCACGTGGGGAGGTGAGCGGTTGTCGCTCGCCGTTTGCGCTTACCGACGGTGGGAGGCGAGGGGCTTTTAAATACCCCCCGTGGTACTGTGCCTGCGCCTCCGTACGCTTCCTGGTTGTTCACGTCGCCTCCCGCAGTCGCTCACCCTGTTCCTGTGCTCCTTTTTGTCGTCAAGTTCCCCGTGGGCGCTGATGGCGACTTCCGACGAGCATGCTCAGGTGGGCAGCTACGCCATCCGCCGGCGGTCCTCGCCGCTTGAGGTGAAATACGCGCTCGAGGAGCGCGACCCGGCGGCGGCAGACAAGTGTTGGGCGGCGAAGAAGAGTCAGGGTCCGTACTCCGGCGAGTTGGGCCGCATGCTCGTGGCGGAGGACACGATCCGATCACTGTTGCGGGAGGGGAGGCTATCGGACCGCCAAGCGGTGCGGCTGCCCGCCGATGACGAGACGGAGCCGCGCCCTGAGGAGTCGGAGGCGATCGTCTTCATCGCCTACTTTGAAGCCGGACTTCGCAACCCGTCCGCACCAATTGTCGGGGACGTGCTGCGGACCTTCAAGCTGGAGCTCTCCCAGCTGACTCCGAACGCGGTGGCTCGCCTCGCCGTGTACAGCTGGGCCCTGCGCTCGGAAGCGTGTTGGCCCAGCGCCTCCCTGTTCGCGTATCTGCATGAAGCCCGGTGCCAACCGAAGGAGCGGAAGGACGGCACGCTGTCAAAGTTTGGCAGCGTCAACTTCGTCCTGCGGGCGTCATGTGGGAGGCTCTTCCCTGTGAACTCGACCCGAGGGAAATGGGAGTCCAACTGGGCGAGGCGGTGGTTCTACCATCGTGTGGCGAGTGGTAGCGGCCTTGAGTGCGCAGGCGGGCCGATTGCATTCAAGACCACCCCCGGCTTGACACTTGAGCAGGAAGATAGGCGAAGGGCGCGAAGACTTGTGGGGGTCGCCGCCCGCTTCAATATCCGCGACCTCACTGAGGAGTATATAATGCTCGGTGCGACGCCGCTCTCCCGCGATTGGCGCTTCACGGCCGGGGGACGTCGGGATGATAACGTTCACCCGTCCGTTTGCTCGCTGCCCGTGCCAACTGGTCTTCGTAAGCCTCGACCGTGCCTTCCTCTCCGTTCGTATGCATTGCGTTGTGTAAATGCGCTTTCTGCCCCGCGCAGGGACTCGCCTTGAGGACGCGGAGCGCGCCGCGCGCGTGTTCCTTGGGCCATACACCACCAGAGAGCACGGGCAGCGCGCAGCTGCGACTGCGAAGACGGGATTGGGGCGGATAAACCGCGTGTGCGAGGCCTTAGGGCTTCCTGTGCCGGATCGCACGCCTCCGGACCAGCAACCTGAGGATGACGGTACCGCGAAGACGAAAGCGCCATCCCGCAAGAGGACCCGGAGCACTGCGACCACGCCCTGTACGGCGCTTGCCGCTGTTCCTGCCGGCGCGACGGGCCCGGAGTCGGACTCGGCGAAGTATGCCGACTCAGACTTGGAGGGCGCGGGTACTGAGGGCGAAGGCGCTGGTGGCGGAGGGCGCGCCGCGAAGGTCTCGTTGCCCGCAACCGTCGCCGAGGCGGTGGTGCTGGCTGGTGGCACCGGTGCGGAGTCCTCGGCTACGGCCATGGTCGCGGCGGGGCTGCCTTCCGCGGAAGTATGTGGAGCGCAGCCTTTGCCAATGGCGGCGGCTGAGGCGGAAGTGCCCCCCGCAGAAGCGGAGGTGTCCTCCGCGGAGGTCGTGAGGGCGAAGCCCCCGACCGCTGTCGTTGTAGCTGTGGAGACCCCTTCGGCGGGTGTTGTTGCCGCAGGGGCTCCTTTTGTGGCGGTTACTGAGGTGGGACCTTCCCCTCAAGCGAAGCAGCCATGCCTGCAGTTCCCCCTTCAGCGGACTTCGCGAGGGTTCGTCGTGGCGATCGGTGTTGGGAGCTTGTGGCACTCCGCTTCGAGCACCAAGGTTCCTCCACCCCGCGCCCTCCCGGCCCCTCGGGCCACAGTGACCGTGGCGCAGGACCGGTTGGCGCTAGGTCCCGACTTGGAGGTCCCCTAGCCCCGCGAGTCAACGCCGTCCGTTGGGGCCGAAGTCGTTGCGGCCTCGCCCGGGGCTAGGGGGCGTCTCCGCGAAGTCCCCCATCTGCCACCGAGGGTAGGCTATGACGGCATTCCTTCAACACAATTTTTGCACGCTCTGTGACAAACGTGTACTTCCTCTTGCAGCGGCACTTATCCCGGAGGAGGATCCATTCCTTGAGCGCGGGGGTCCTGGCGCTAGCGACACAGATGTCGCGCGCTCGAGCTCGGCGGACTTTGTCCCTCCGTCAGATGCGCTAAGGGCGTGGCGCGGGATTGTGGACAACGCGGCCACCAGCATCGGCCAACAGGCATTGCAGACCTACGGGTCAGGGCGCCTTGGAGATGCATTGGAAGTGTCGGGAGTGAGGGTAAGCGTCTGTCTTTTGGACCACTTACAACCGTTTAGCGCTTGCTGACTCCTGCGCCGCGCAGACACTCGTGTTGGCCCAGGCCCTGCGGGCTGCTCACGTTCGCGAGGAAGGAGGCTACGGAGTAGGCTGCAGGCCACCGAAGAGGAGCTGCAGGGAGCTACAGGGGCGCGCTCCGCCCAGGATGCTCGTATACGCCTCCTGAAGTCGGAGTGCGCGGAGGTGAAGGCGCGCACCGAGGGGCTCGTTGCGGCAGCGCGAGCGTCAGCCGCCGAAGCGGTGCGGCAAGAAGCTGCTGTGGAGCGGGACGGCCTTCTACAACAAGTCGCTGCATTGGAGAGGGAAAACAGCGAGCTTGCCGCCTCTCTGGCGGAGCGGGACCGGGCCTTGGGCGACGCTTCGGTGGCTGCCTGGGACGCCATGTTGGCGCTGGAAGACACCCTCACGGGGCTTGTCGCAGAAGTGCCGGCACGTTCCTTCGGGCCGGAGGACCTGTCGCGATCACTTCGGTGGATCAGAGACGCGGCCAGCATTGCACGCGGTGGCGCGACGACCTTTGGCAACCACTGCGCCTACGTGGCATCGTGCCTGATATGCGCGCTCCTGCGACTCCGTGGTTGTGAGCACGTCGTCGGGCTAGCCGATCCCCGACTAGAGATGCCCGCCGGAGGCGGGGTAATGTCCGGTGCCGTGCGCGCCGCTCGCCGCGCCGTGAAGTTCTTCCATGAGCGGATATGGGAGTACTGCGGGGAGGCCGCAGCCATGGTTGAGCTGCGGAATAACCTACATGGCGAGGGAAACCTTGGCCAGTTCCTGGACGAGGTCCCGCGGCGCGACGAGGATGGCGCTGCGGCCACGGACGACGCTACGAACCCACAGGTGTGACGGCAGGTTGTCATGTTGGCGTGCGTTGTAACCGATTGCGTTTCTTTCTTGAATGAAGCGCGAAGTTGCTTCCCTGCTGTGCTGATCTTTGCCCCCTTGTTGCGAGCAGTTACACAGCTGGGGTCGGCTGCTAATTTCCGACCTTGTGACCCGTCGGCGTCTTCGGTGCTGGCGGAGGGCCGAGGAAGCGCTGGATTTTTGGGCGGGCCGGGCGTCTTCTAGCGGGGCCTCGGCACAGACGCGTGTTAAAGACGAGCCTGCCGAGTAGCGGCCTCGTGCGCCGGAGGTGTTTGTACGCCTTCGTAATTCGCCTTTGCACGCGTCGTTAACGAATGCAAAGAGTGATCTTGGTTGGAACTTGCGAAGTGCGTCTCCGCCCCTACCCTTCGAAGTGGTGGCAGCGGAGCTGGCGCCTAGTCAAAGTAGACGCGCGAGCGCTCCGTCCCCTACCCTTCGAAGCTGTGGCAGCGGAGCTGGCGCCTAGTCGAAGCAGACGCGCGAGCGCTCCGTCCCCTACCCTTCGAAGTGGCGGCAGCGGAGCTGACGCCTTAGTCGAAGTAGATGCGCAAGCGCTCCGTCCCTTAGGATTGTGCAAGGACAGCCTCTGGTGTTTCTCGCTCGCGGGTGCGCTCGCGCGGGAGCTAGCCTTTGGCGCGTCGCCTTGGTACTTCGCGGGATGCGCGTAGGAGTGGGCCCCCGTGGTGCATTTTGCACTCTGTAGAGTTTGCCGGGATAACCTCTGCGTCCTTCTTTTTTTTACACTCCTGAGTGCGTGGGATCGACATCCACGTCTGATTTATACTCCGAAGAGTATGCACTGGGACAACGCCCATGCGTGCGCGGGGTTCGCGTCTTGTTTATACTCCGTAGAGTGCGTAGGGATAGCATCTGCGTCTTTTTTATACTCCGTGGAGTGCGTGGGATCGACATCCACGTCTGATTTATACTCCGATGAGTACGCACTGGGACAACGCTGTAAGATCGAGGAGGCCGACTAGAGGGGGGGTGAATAGGCGGATTTAAATTTTTTTTCGTCTAATTTCAATTGACAATTTTAAACTTAATTAATTGACTAAAGCAAGTTAACAATAGTACAACTAAACAACCTAGAAAGGCTCAAGTGATCACTAGTAAGCAATTGACTAGGAGAAATACCAAATAGTCTAAGTCCAAGTTTGCTACTCTAACTAAACAAGCAATCAAGTAATATGAATGAAAAGCGATGCTTGAAAGAAAATAGTCACAAGAGAGCAAACCACAATAGACACAATTACTTTTTACCGTGGTGATCGGAGACTTGCCGGTCTCCCCTAGTCCACGTTGAGGTAAGCCCGAACAAATCGGACCGGCTCCACGAATTGAGCATAATCACCTCGATCACTAGCGGTAGCCCTTTCCCTCTCCGGGTAGGCGAGCTCCGAGCCTTCACAATCTTTCGGGCCTTCTCACAATCTTCTTGAGAAGATCACCGGAACCTCCGCCAAGCCGTCTAGGTGCCGGCAAGAACCAAGAGAAATGAACCACAGCGGCTAGATCACACACAAGTGCCAATTGGATCAATCTAGAATGCAATGTGCTTGAATTGGGCTCAACTACCTCTATTGAATGCACAAGAGTGAAAGAGAGGTGTGAGAAGTTGCTCTAGGCTCAAAGATGTTCAATATGGGTTCAACAACCAGTACAAGTTATGGTGGGGATGTATTTATACCCCCACCAAACCTCAAATAGCCGTTGTATTAATTTATCCTGAAAAATCAGGAAAAACGGAACTACTGTCGTTATACGGGCGGTACTTCCGGATTTCCGCCGTCGCAACAGAACGGCTATGTCTGGCGGTCAGAAGTGACCGTTGGACAATGAGTGCGGTACTACCGCCGTTAAAATCGCGGTACTTCCGGAAAACCGGAAGTTCCGCTCCTTGCCCCGGTACTTCCAATTTCAGCGCGGTTAACTCCAACTCAGGGCGCTCTCTGGAATTGAAGTTCCGCTCGGGACCCCGGAACTTCCGCACATGCGGTAGTTCCGAAGTTGAACTTGTGGTACTTCCGATTTCCGAGAGACTAACTCAAACTCCGGGCGCTCTCTGGAATAAACGATCCGCTCAGAGGCCCGGTACTTCCGGCCATGCGGTAGTTCCGCCCGTAGAACGCCGATACTACCAAATTTTCTGACAAAGCACAGTTCTGATTGAAAAAATAATTTCTAAGTGTATGCATGATCCTAAATTGATCCATAGGGCACATTCACATATGATTTAGCAAATCACCATGATCCCTCTTAATAGTATGGCGTCTATCCTATAATCTGGTCTTCCAACCTATCTCCAAGACCGGTAAAAATAAAATAGCCCTAAACTATTTACCTTGTCGCCCTTGAGATCTTTGAATCTTCGAAAACATTTTATGTGCCTCTTTCTTTGCCGATGAGACTAATCCTTTTAAGCACTTAACACACAAATTAGTCCCATATTCACATAACGTCATTAATTACTAAAACCAATATTTTAGGGGCCTAGATGCTTTCAATCTCCCCCTTTTTGATAATTGATGACAACATGAGCAAATTTTGAGAAGAATTTAAGATTTGGATATACTTCTTGTTTGCAAGTTGTATATCACAAGTTTTTGAAATTTTGGCAATTAAGAACATGGGGAATTATTGCAATTTAGAAACTAATAAGAAAGAGCTCCCCCTAAACATGTGCATCAAATTTTATGAAGATTTGCATGATCTCTACTGACATAGTCAAAATTCAAAGGTACGCATAGACAAGTAAACAGCATTGCATTTAGGGCATAAAATCCAAACATAGTTCATTACAACGCATAGGAATTTAAAACACTAAACATCCATAGAGTTTAAACATCACATGGTTTATTTCACCATACTTTATTACAAAACTAAATAGATAGATAAAAGTCTTAAACTTCAGTCTTCTCCTTGCTTATTTTCTCCCCCTTTGGCATCAAAGTATCAAAAAGAAGAGAATTAATCCTGAGCTGCACGAGAAGAGGGTGAACTGCGGCGATGAGTGCGGCTAGAGTAGTGAGTCGGAGCCACAACATGCTCAAGAGATGAGACGCGATCCCCGAGAGAAGAAACAGATGTGATCAAGGTGGCAACCTGTCCCGAAGTCTCAATCTGGCGCTCCTCAAGCCTGAGAATGGCGGAGTAGATCTGGGACAGTGTGACATCGCGCTCGCCCTGGGGAGGAGGATCAGCAGCTGCCTGAGGCTGAGGTTGACCACGGGGACGAGAAGCGGGAACTGGAGCCTCTGGACGTGGCTTGTAAGGCTTGTGCACAGTGCAAAGTGCTCCTCTATACCCGGTCTTGCGAATGATCAGGGCCATAATAAATGGAGCATAGTTGATCCGTCGGTTTCTGTCATTCTTATTAGCATCTATCTCCCGAATAATGAGATCCACCACATCAAACTTCTCACCACGCATAATATAATCAATCACATTCCAGACATGGCCGCGAATGGCGTTGAAGTTTCCACTCTTAGGATGAATGGTGTGGTTGATGATCCTGTTTACGAGACTGGGAATGGGGAGTAGCCCAACTGTAGTCCCTGGCACACCTCTGACAGTCCGGTCATAATAATCAGTATAAGCGGCAATTGGAAGTGCCGGCTTACTGAATACCTTCTCATAGGCACTGGTTTCAGTACCGAGTGCCAACTCAAACTCATGCTTGGTGCATTCAATAACCTGATGTCCAGTGATCCAACAGAGATGCTCATAGTTTGGAGAGACATACAAGGTGGCGTAGAACTGCCGGATCATATCCTCCATGTAGTTGCACTTGAAAGCAACAAGATGATGGATCCCGGCTTACTGAAAAAGCCGATATGCACCATCAAACTTGTCAACCTGTGACAAGTGATCCCAGTCGACATATTTGTGTTGAGCGAACTTGCGCGAAGGACCATACATTTCTCTATAGACTTGCTCCTGAAATTTTGTATGGAACCTCGGGTCCTGAGAGTTGCGAGGAAGGATGTACTGACTGCGACGTCTCAGAATGGCATAGTCATCACTGGAGATCTTGCTTAAATCCACCTCTTGATCCGCAGCTGCCGCAGGCATCTCCTCATCTGAAGCCTCATATTCTTCGCTTTCATGCGAGGCCTCGGAACCGCTCTCATGGGAGCCCTCTGACTCACTCTCAGAGTTGGAGTCGGAGGCGGGACCTTTGCCCCTATCCTCATGCTCCGGCACTGGAAGGGCGGGAGTCGAGGAGGATTGTCCCGGAGTTCCCCCATAAGTTTTGTGGGAAACGTTCTTCATCCTCGGCATCTTCAATAAGATAAACAATGGTGAGAGATAGGATAAGAGAGAATTAGGTTTGAATTTGAAAGTAATGAGTTTCTGCTGTTCCAGAAAAATCGGAAGTACCGGCGGCAAAACTGCGGTACTTCCGGGAAAACGGTAGTTCCGGCATTCAAAATGCGGAACTTCCGGTTCCCCGGTAGTTCCGGCCGCTCGACCGGTAGTTCCGAATTTTCTGGGAATTTCTAGGGCATGTTCAACCTTCGTTATTTTGGGGTATTTCTTGGTTTGAATCCAATGCATGTATGAATAAACATTGCAATACCCAAAATATATTAATTTGCCCTAAGAGTTTGCAGCCAAAGTCATCACATTTTCAATTTTAACCTAACCCTAACCTAGTGTTCTTAGAACAAGGAAAAAGCCCATGCGTGCGCAGGGTTCGCGTCTTGTTTATACTCCGTAGAGTGCGCAGGGATAGCATCCGCGTCTTTTTTATACTCCGTGGAGTGCGTGGGATCGACATCCACGTCTGATTTATACTCCGAAGAGTACGCACTGGGACAACGCCCATGCGTGCGCGGGGTTCGCATCTTGTTTATACTCCGTAGAGTGCGCAGGGATAGCATCCGCGTCTTTTTTATACTCCGTGGAGTGCGTATGGATGCGGACCTCAACGCTACGTCTTATTTAGAGTCCGTGGACTACGCGCGGAGGCTAGCCTCTGCGCGTTGCGGGCGGTGAGGTGCATGCGGAGGCGGACCTCAACGCTACGTCTTATTTATACTCCGTAGAGTGCGTGCGGAGGCGTCCCTCCGCTCGTCTTGGTTTATACTCATACCCGTATCTTTGACAAAGAGTGCGCGCGCGGACACGTGTCTTTGTTTATACTCATACCCGTGTCTTTGACAGAAAGTGCGCGCGCGGACGCGTGTCTTTGTTTATACTCATACCCGTGTCTTTAACAGAGAGTGCAAAAGGTGAACTTTATTAAATTCTCGTTTGCGCGGGTGAGCAGTTACAAAAAAGGGGGGTGCCGACCACTAACCGCTGTTAGGACGGGGCGACCGCTGACGAGCCGCTGCTGCCGGGGCAACCTTGTGCCCGAGGAGCGCGAGACGTTCTCCGGGGGCGCCCGAGGGCTTCGCACCTGCACACCCGGCCTAGGTGCCTTGGCGAGCCGCGTGGCATGGACCTCTGGCGCCAAGCTCTATGCGCCAAGCCATGTCCTGGTCGCCATGGACGATGATGATGGCCCGTGGTCCGGGAAGCTTCATGCACAGGAAGCCGTGGTGCGGAACTGCCCCGAGAGTATTTAGGAGCGGCCGCCCCAATATGGTGTTGTAGGGGTATGCAATGTCGACCATGTCGAAGATGGCATTTTCGCTCCTCACGTTGTCGTTTTGGCCAAAGGAGACTTGGAGGCATATCTGGCCCAAAGTGCGCAAAGGTTGCCCTCCAAATCCTTGCGGCGGGATGCCTGAAGGGCCCAATCGACTCCGATGGATCCCCATTTGGTCGAAGGCCGCGGTGAACAGGATATTCGCGGAGCTTCCTCCATCGACTAGGACGCGCCTGACTTCGCATCCTGCTACAAGGACCCGGATGACCAAAGGGTCTTGGTGGGGAAACTCCACGCCCTCGGCGTCAGCAGGCGTGAATGTGACTTCGTGTTGTGCCCATTCCGGCGGCGCCTGCGCCGGGTATGCCGCGACATGGTGCAGCCTCCTCGCGTAGGCCTTCCGTTGCCGCGCCGAGGCGAACTACAACGAGGAGCCTCCGGAAATGACGTTGATGATCCTGCGCTGGGCTCCTTCCGGGGCTTGTAACTGTAGGAGGCCCTCCCGGGGTTGTTGCACATGTGCCTGAATTCACAGGAGGCCTTCCTGGGGCTGTATTCCTTGGTCCTGGGGGTGTTGGACGTGGGCCACGACGGGCGCGCGTGCCTCTGGGTTTTTGTCCCCGGCGATGCTCTGCCGTAGCGTTGCGATAGTGGCGCAAGCACGCGTGTCATGGTTGCCTCGGCCATGGATTTCGCACCACTGCCTGTGGTGCTGGTCACTGTATTCTTCGCGGGTTCTGTCGTCGCGACCCCGGCCACGCCCCCGTCCTCGGCCCCGGTGCCCTCTGCCTCCGCGACCTGCGGAGGCGTTGTCTTCGGAGCCGCCCTCGATGTCAAAGATGTAACGAGGTTTTCTGGACTTGCGTTGGTCGCGCTTGGGCCTATCGCCTGACGGGTCATTGTGTTGGGGGTCTTTGCGTTCGGAGGCGCGCTTCGGCTGCTCTTGCTTGCGTTTACCTTTCGAAGAGCCCTGCTTCGGCGAGCCTTCGCTCTTTGCCGAGCCTTCCGCCTTGTTGGTATCGGAGTCATCGCCATGTCGCCACCGCGCGTCCTCTTCCGCTCTGGTGTACTCTTCCATCTTGTCGAAAAGCTTCGCGACCGTCTTAATGGGCTTGCGCGCGTTGTACTCAGCCATCGGTCCCAGTCGGAGGCCTTGTATTGCTGCATTGATGACGGTTGTTTCATTGACGTCCTTGACCTGGCAACGTACTTTCATGAAGCACTTGAAGTAATCCCGGAGCCTCTCCTCGGGTTTTTGCTTGACTGCGAAGAGCTGATCCGCATCGACACGCTCGACGTAGTTTCCCTGGAAGTTGTTGTAGAGGCGATCGCGGATCTGTTCCCAGGCATAGATGGACTGTGGTTCAAAGGTGAAGAACCAAGACAGCGCCACCCCTTGTAACGCGAGAGGGAGTCCTTTTGCCTTCATGGTGTCGTCTCCGCCAGCGGCTTCGATAGCGGTGTCATACACGCGCACGAATTCTCGCGGGTCGGAGTCGCCCTTGTACGCCTCGATGACGCTCGAGAACTTGAAGTCCTCAGGCCACGCCGCCTGCTGTAGGCTCGCAGAGAGCGGGGACTCCGGGTCTACACGCCGCAATGGGACACGACTAAACGTATGGGCGTCGCGGCTGTCCGCCCTCTCCGGAGCGGGTTCAGATGCCACCGCCGGGGGGCGTGTTGGCTCCGAGCCTCTTGCATGTCTCGCACAGCTCCGCGGAGGTCTGTTAGCTCCCGCTGAAATGCGCTGAGGGCCGCCAGCAGGGCAGTCTCCACCGCGGACGTGGTTGGGGCCGCCGGTGCGCCCGGCGATGCGACCGGCACAGCGGCGACCATGGCCCGCGCGCCCAGGCTGCCTGCCGCATTGTCCTGGAGGACCCTGGAGCCGGTGACGAGGTCCGCGTCGCCGCTGGGACCATTCACCGCTTCTATGCCGGGTGGGAAAACGGATGCGCTTGCGTTGCCATCGCCGGGGTTGGTCGTCGGGGCGGTGTTGGCGGGGTCTAGCGGCGCGGCGACGTTGGCGAGGTCGGGCGTTGTGTCACTGGTGGCGGGGATGTTTGCCGCGGCGGTGGCGGGGTCGATCGTTGCGGCGGTGGCGGGGTTGGGCGTCGCGTCATGAACATCGATGTTCACGGTCGTCGCACCTGCACCGCTGCCCGTACCTGCAGCTGCTAAAGCCGAAGCCCTGGTGTTAACGCGAGACTTCGCCGCTTCCGCCTTCGTCTTCTTCGCCGCCGATGGTGAAGGTTTCTTTGGTGCCATCCTCCTTCAGACCTGGAGGCTTGCTCTTGTCCACCCCACGGACGGCGCCAACTGTTGTGGTTACAGACCAAACAGAGAGAGAGTGTGGTAGTGGAGAGTTAGGTAAGTGAATGGCTTGGGGCTTTCTCCCCATGGTTTGTGCTGCATATATACGTCCATATGGGGAGTGCTTTTACAATAATGCCCTTACATCTGAGTACTCCCCTCAGGGGTATTTATGTCATTATACATGCACCATTTTAGACCTTACATTCCTCTGACAGGCCTGCTGGGCTTAGGTGGAGGCCATCCCTACAACAGTATGGAAGAAAAAAATTACAAGTTTAGAAACATCCCAGCAATACACACTCAGCAACATCTGAAGATGACAAACAAATACATGCTATTCATGTTAGCATGTTACGGAAAAAAATTGCCTTGTCAAGTTGTGCACTTGCATATTGAAACATTGTAGGAACAATATTCTTATCTCGATTCTCACCTTTTAGCTTTCATTTCCTTTTAATCTACTTCAAGTAACTGAGTTATACTGATACTTCACAACTGTAAGATATAACAAATATGCAATTTCCATGCATTACTACTGCACGGAAAACCTCACAACTTATATGTACAAGCATGGATACATCACGCGAATTACCACCAATTTGAATGCAAATAGCAACAAAAGTATGAGCAAGGCACTGACATTTTATAAAGAAAAATAAAATCAGAACAAATAATCTTATTGTTATGATCACAACAAGTATGTACCTTAGTTTATAGGGGTAAATACCATCATAATTTAATAAAAGCACAATATAAATTGTCAACAAGCAATGTTCAATCCCAGCAACAAGTCTACAAAGTCCACAGTTCAATGTAGCAAGGATGAAATCAATCTGAATCAACAATTGTGATGCAAGATGAGCTATCCTTGAAGTCCTCCACAACATCTTCAAGGCATGTCCAGAAGCCATCAGACCCATCTTCACCTAGATCATAAAAAATAATATTTGCATTAGTGGCTGGCCATCAAATGAAAAGAATAGACAACACAATTGCACAATTCCATACCTTCAAGCTGATAACGAAGCCAATTTTGATTGCACATTAATGCCTCCAACATTTTTGGAGTGAGACGGCTACGATGCTCACTTAGAACCCTTCCACTAGTGCTAAAGGCTGACTCGGAAGCAACAGTAGTTATTGGGATAGCTAAGATATCACGAGCCACCATCCTTAGTGTGGGATAGCGACTTCCCGCAACCTTCCACCAACCAAGGATATCAAAATCCACACCCGGCTCACATGGAAGTGTTTCTTCTTCCAAATAGCGATCCAACTCATTTTTTGTCCTCCGGAGAGCAGTGATCTTTTTGTTGGCAGTTAGTTCATTAAATATTTCCAAGACCTCTAAAGCACTAATTGAGCTAGTATTACTGCTACTAACAACTGATGTACCAACACCCTCTTGTTCAACTTGTGCTTGGTACTCATTCATCAAGGATGACAAGAATTCATAGGCCTCATTAACATATTTTTCAGAATTTTCTTCACCAAAAAGAGCAATGTAGCAAGCATGTAACATTGTCATTTTAAGACGTGGATCAAGAATAACAGCAGCAGCCAAAACACCTTGTATATCTGACCAATACTTATCATACTTTTTTATCATGGCATCAGACATTTCCTTAATCACCCTATCTTCAGACAACTGCCAATTTTTTATTTTTAACTTGATCTCACATATTTTAGGGAAGCACACATTAGCAGTAACATACTTAGTTCCAGAGAACAACTCTGTGAGAGAATGAAAAATTTCCAATCTATCACAGACAACTGAGGCAAAGTTCCAATCATCAGCAGTAGGAGCAATAAAGTCTTTATCTAATTGACACAAGCGATCAAAAACTTTCCTATATGGTATAGCAACAGTAAGCATGATATAGGTTGAGTTCCATCTAGTTTTGCAATCAAGGCACAACTTCTTACTCAATTCAATCTTTTGGTGCTGGGCTGCTTTCACAAATTTTTCATATCTTTTTGGAGTGGCAAGCCAATAAGCAACGATGTCCCGTATGCTTACAATACATGGCCCAATCACATCCAACCCATCTTTGACAATCAAGTTAAGGATGTGTGCACAACAACGCATGTGTAGCATCTTTTCTTCCAACAAAAGATTACTTGCCCCAATCTTGTCCTCCATTTTTTTTACAAGATTATCATTTGTAGAACAATTATCAAGAGTCATAGAGGATACCCGACAGTCAATGTCCCAACTTTGGAGGCATGCATATAGAGCATTTGCAATAACAATAGCCGTATGAGGGCAAGGAACATACACAAACCTACAACAATATTGCATCATTTCAGTGTGAAAGTGAAGGAAAAGTAGATGTTAACTACTGAAACATAAAGCACAAGACTAAAAATCACCACAAGATGCAACTTCTAAGCTTCCAATTATCATCAATGAAATGCCCGGTGACAGCCATATAGCCTCTCTTTTGGTTATCAGCTGTCCAAAGATCAGTTGTAATAGCAACACGGCAATTCATTTTTTGTAAGAAAAAACTAGCCTTCCTTTTCTCCACCTCATAATAATCCATGATATCCTTTCTAACAGTGTTCCGGGTGACCATTTTGAACAAGGGTTGCAATGAACTCACAAATTTCCTAAAGCCATGATGTTCAACAATGGACAGAGGGTATTCATGCAGAATAATCATGGTATAAAGTGCTTTCCTAGCTACTTCTTGATCAAAGACATAGGTCCCCAAAGCTACTTTCCCTCCTTCACTACTGCCAAATCTCAAATTACTTTGTACTTTCTCTCCATCCCTCTTTCTGTAAATGCAAACTTTTAAATGAGAATGTAGATGTTTTGTGCCATTTTTAGTATCACCTGAAAGTTGCTTCAAGCACCACATGCACTTTGCCTTATCAACTCCATTCACTTGCACTCTTGTAAACTTGCTCCAAACGGCAGATGTCAGCTTCCTCTTTGTTCGACGATTTTATGTCACTTCTTGTTCTTCAGTTTGAGCAGGAACTTCCTCCACAGATGCGGCCACAGCAGGGGCTGAAGCTTGTGAAGCTTGCTCCGGCTGACTGCTACTCCCTGGGGTCGACATAGTCACTGCAAAAAAAATAAGTGAGATCACCTCGGCTCACTGCAAGAGAGGAATGATTTACCAGTTACCACAGAGAGGCTCACCGGAGAATACCGGAGAGAAGGGAGAAGGGAGGCGGCGCAAGGGAGGAGGAGGGAGCCGGTGACCGACGGCGCAAGAGAGGAGGAGGGAGGCGGCAACCGGCGGCGCAAGGGAGGAGGAGGGGGCGGCGCAAGGGAAGAGGAGGGTGACATGCGTCATTTTTACATATGTTTACGTGTCATTTTACCCCATTATTTTTCACATTTCGAGACCATTTATCATCATTTACACGCTTTTCCATATTTAATTGCTCGAAATGGACCTTTTTACGTTTTTTATTATTTTTCCGCAGGCTGGCGCGATCTAGGCGCATAAACGACAATTCTGGACTGCTCCATACAGTTGTGCGCGTCGTCACGGATGCGTAGGATCAAACCGCGATGAAATCGGAGTTTCTAAGGGCCAGAGCAGAAGAAATCAAATGGGGAAAGGACTTAATTGCAATTTCTGAAGACCTGGTGGACCAAATCGCAAAACAGCCAATTCCCAATCGGTCACAAAGCCCTAGCCGCCGCCGCATTTTTCCCTGAGTCGGCCACTTCTTCTTTCCTCACCTCCCCCATTGCTCTCCTCGCCCGTTCTCTTCTCCGGCGCCGGCGAGGGCCGCGCCAAACTCGCCAGCGGCCACCGCTGTTACCGCCTCCGCCTATCCTTTGCGCAGCCACTCTCTCCGCCGCCTCTCCCACCTATGCCATCTCCTTCTCCATCTCTCTCCGCCGCCGCATCCTTCCTACTCGGCCGCCTCTCTCCCTTCTCCGGCCGCTCTTCTTTCTCTACCGCCGCCCCTACCTCTTCGCGCCTCCCTCCATCCGGTGCGCCCGCCGCCCTCTTCCGCCTCCCTACCTCACCCTTCCTCCTCCTCTCGCCATTCCCCCCACTAGTGCGCCGCCGCCGCCTTAGCCCCTCTCCCATCTCGGCGCCGCCCTCTTCTCCACCCGCGCCGACGCCTCTCCTCACCTCCTACTGCGCCTCCTCTACTCCCTCCTCCATTTCCCAGCGCCTCCCCATACCTCGCCGCCTCACTTCCCCGCATCCGGCCGCCCTTCCTTCTCCCCCCTTTCTCCACCGCCGCCATCTTCCTCTACCCGTGCCCCTCTACTCCCTCTCGGCCGTCGCCCCACTGCTCCTCCTCCTTCCTCCGCAGCACCAGTCCGTCGTTTCTTTGCCCCCCTACTGCTTCTCCTCTACCCCGCCGGCCACGGCCACCCTTCCCCCTTCTTCTCCTATTCCGGCGCCGCCACTCCTCTCTCTCCCTTCTCCACCCGTGCGCTGCTCCCCTTCAGTTCCATCGCCGACTTCTTCTGCCTTCATCGACACCGACGCCCTCTTCTTCACCACCGTCGCCGGCCGCCACTACATCACCGATACCGGCGACCGCGACATTGACTTCTTCTGCCTTCACTTCACCGACGGCCACACCATCCTCAGCCCTCTGCTACTTCTACTCCTTTAGGTTGATTCTTTCCCCAAATCTTGTATTCTTACTGCTGTTGATGATACTGATACTATTGGCCTTGTTTATTACTGCTTTGTGAACTGTGGATGCTTGGACAGCATTGTTATCTATGTCTGTGAATGTTATTTGTGATGTATGCACTGTGCTTTGTGAATGTGATCAGTGGATTTGTTTTGGTTAAGTGTAGCTCTGTGGTCCAGTAGTGGATGTTAAATTGTGATCTGTGGATGTGTTATGCTTTGTTATTTTGTTCTAGAATTTCTATATGTTCATGTTGCTAGTAATTTAATTCTGGAAGTTGTGCTTGTGTTCAGTGATGTGTTAGTCTAGTATTTGTGGTTGTCTTTGTGTTGTCCTGTGCGATTTAGCGAGTCGGCGACCGTCTCCCTTCCCCGTGCTGTCTCAACCTCCCTTTGCTTCTGAATCCTCCCTCGTTGCTTTTCTCAACGGTCGATTGATAGTTAAGTCGTGCATGTGTTCGTATTTCTGTGTTTGTCGTGTGCCGTCGTCGTCTAGTTAGCTGTCGATCGTTTTCCCTCTCATTCCCTCTCAACCCACCTAGTGCTTCTAAACCCTCCCTCAGTGCTTCTCGACTACCTCTTTCTTTCTTGCGGTCGATAGTTATTTAGGTCGCCAGTCGGTAGTTGTTTTCGTTGTGTAGTCGTCATTGTTCGTTCGTTTGGTAGTCGTGTTCAGTCGTTTAGTCGTTGTTTCATTCGTGCGTCGTTCGTCTAGTCTTTCGTCGTTTTGTTCGTTCGGTCGTACGACGTCTATTTGTACGGTCGTTCGTCCCGTCGTCGTTGGTTCGTTTGTTTAGTTAGTTTGTTCGGTCGTTTTAGTCGTTTTAGTTTAGTTTTCTCCCCCGTTTCTATTGACCTAGCTTTAGTTGAGCATCGGTAACCTCAGTCTAGTCCCTGTGGAGAACACGACACTCGCCGCTATTTCAGTGGCAACCCGTGCACTTGCGGGTGTGCTGTTTCGCACGATCAGAGGGGGCGGCGGAGCTGCGGTCGCCGGTGTGGGGGGACACCGGATCTGGAGCGGCGGCGGCGGCGTAAGGGAGAAGGGAGGCGGCGCAAGGGAGGAGGAGGAGGAGGCGGCGACCGGCGGCGCAAGGGAAGAGGAGGGGAGCTCACCTCGGTTGGAGATTGGAGCTGCGATCGCCGGTGTGGGGGGAGAAAGGGACACCAGATCTGGAGCGGCGGCGGCGGCGCAAGGGAGAAGGGAGGCGGCGCAAGGGAGGAGGAGGAGGCGGCGACCGGCGGCGCAAGGGAAGAGGAGGGGAGCTCACCTCGGTTGGAGCTGCGATCGCCGGTGTGGGGGGAGAAAGGGACACCAGATCTGGAGCGGCGGCGGCGCAAGGGAGAAGGGAGGCGGCGCAAGGGAGGAGGAGGAGGCGGCGACCGGCGGCGCAAGGGAGGAGGAGGGGGCGGCGGCGCAAGGGAGGAGGAGGGGGGTGGCGGCGCAAGGGAGGAGGCAGGGGCGGCGGCGCAAGGGAGGAGGAGGGAGCCGGCGGCGCAGAGAGCCAGAGAAGGAGGAGGGCGCAACGCGCAAGAGAGGGGGAGGCCGAAGGCTTTGTCCAGGCAGTACTCCAGTTGTGCTTGTGAGTTGTGCGGCGGCAGGGAAACCCTAAAGATTTTTGCTCAGTGTATATATACCAAAGACTCTCAGGGAGGTAGGGGCCCACTTGTCAGTCATGTTTGGCGGGTAAACGGGTGAAGCGGGTATGGGTAGTGACTACCCATGCCCGTGCCCGTTTACCCATCGGGCAAAGGATTTGACCCATTAGTATACCCGCGGGCAAAAAAATTGGAATATACCCTACCCTAATAGGGTTTTTACCCACGAATAAACGGGTAATCGAGCCCGATTGCCACCCCTAGTCAAAGTTCACAGATATGAACCTAAAAAAAAAGAACTCATCGTAGTCTCACAGAACCCCACCTCGCAGAACAACACACACAACAGATGCATACTCCTCCGTAACAAATCACTGGAGGCAATGTGGGGCCACCACCTCCTCCCAACTTTATTGTGCTAACTTAAAACCGCTAAGCACTACGATACTTACAATATGCCATATTGTTCAAGGAAAACCAACTGTTTTCATACTGCCCAGCAACAACATCCAAAAAAACAAAGAATGTGTTATTCACTTGTTCACGTTAGTTGTTGTTACAGTTTTTTCCTTGTCTGGATGTGAGCATGCAAACTGGGACATAGCTTGACCAGTGTTATAAACTTTTTCACCTCATTTTCTCCTTACATGAGGTGCTAAAATTCTGTAAAAATTATGTGAGTGCAGTATGGTAAAGTTCTAAACCTTGCACAAGGCATGGATTATGAGACTAGAGATGTAAACAAATACAGAAATACCTAAGGTACATGGTTACTGAATGCAATGGAATATAGATTTGGATAACCCCCCCCCCCCCCCCCCAAGAAAAATCAAAATTCATTATGATGTCTGTATGTGCAAGTTCAAAAAACATGAGATTGGTTCCTACAGGATGTACTTTCCTATAAACATGCAACTTGAATGAAAATAGAAATCAATTGTCAGCATTTAAATGTACAACCTTTAGTTCTAAAAAATACAGAAGATCGCAGCATTGTCTGATCAATATTGGAATCCTATCTGAAGTAGGTGAATCCAATCCACACATGCATCTGGTTGATCTGGGAAGATCTCACATTCTCACTGCTTGGAATTGTCTCAGAAGGAAGTTAGGAAGTATCACATAGTCTAGTGCAAGATGGCCAAAGAGCAAGACCATTGCATATGGACAGCACATGTTCCTGCATGCATGCATCAATGCTAATTACGTTTTCTTGATAGAACAGTATGTTTTTTCCTCGGAAACGCAAGAGAATTGCACTTCATTCATTAAGAAGGATTAAGAAGAGTTAATTA